>OU744817.1:4085643-4695363 GCA_916614155.1 Mesoligia furuncula | reverse complement strand
TGATCAAGCCCTTCATATTTATGTAAGAAACTATTCTAAAATATTCAAAAGAGTAGATATGCGCTGAGGCTAAATCTCAATTAATAAGTAACAAAATTAGTATGTTTAATAATAAAATAAAAGCTGTGTGGCAGGTAATTAACAAAGGAAATGGAAACACAAAACAGCGAGATCAGAATGAGTTGTCCCTAAAAATTGTTTTCTTTACCAACATCCCAAAAGAGGTTACAAAGTATCTCCCCTCATCACCTATATTAGCTAAAGCTCTTCTTAAAGAAAACTTTAATAAGGATATTCGAAGCATTGAATTCAAGCCCATTTTTGTTGCCACAATAAAAAAAAAGAAAAAAAGAAAAAAAAAGCATTTAAGTCTTAAAATAAAAAATAAAACACTGAAGACTTATGGGGGATTTCTGTTAAGGTTCTTACAATATTATTGACACAGGTGCCACTGCCCTAACGCTGCATATTTAATCAATGTTTAGACAGCAGTACGTTTCCTGACTTAATGAAACATAGTAAAGTAGTACTAATTTTCACATCGGGTAGTAAGTTTGATCCCTCCAATTATGTATATACCTATATCTGTGCTACCAGCATTGAGCAAAATCTATGAAAAAAAAAAAAAAAAAAACATGGTGTAGCAGATGTTATCACATTTTAATTCAAATGGGATTTTACATAGTCGCCAGTTTGGTTTCACGAAAGATAGGTCGACGACGGCCGCGAGAGTAAAACTCATCAGTCACATTTTAGAACCCTGGGAGAAGTCCCAGAATGCAGTTGGCATTTTCTGTGATCTCTCAAAAGCGTTTGACTGCGTTGACCATAATACACTGATCTGTAAATTATACCATTACGGAATTCGTGGACAAGCTGCTGATCTTGTTCTTTCCTATCTGTCAAAGCGACAGCAAAAAGTAAACGTTAACGGGGCGACGTCATCAGGGTCTCTAGTTAAGATTGGCGTGCCTCAAGGCTCAATTCTTGGCCCTTTCCTATTTCTAGTTTATATTAATGACCTTCCTTACATGATGGCTAACTTGTCAGATAAAATTTTATTCGCGGTTGACACTTCTCTTATTTTTAAAATAGATAGAAAAGATACGGATGTCTTACATGTTAACGATAGTCTGGCTGTTCTTTCGAAATGGTTTGAAGCTAATAATCTTTTACTTAATGCGAACAAAACTAAATGTCTTAAGTTCTCATTTTGAAATGTACCTCAATTGGGTCTAAATTTAGAATGTCAAAAAAAAAAAAAAAACAACTAGATGCTGTTACGGAAACTGTATTTCTGGGAATTACTTTATATTCCAAATTACAATGGGGCGCACACATTAGAGCTCTTTCAGGTAGATTAAGTTCAGCTGCATTATGTAGTAAGAAAAATAAGGCAGTTGACAGATATAGCCACAGCTAGGTTCTCATTTCCACAGTATTATGACATGTGGCTTTCCTGACTCCTCATTAAAGGCAAAACTATGTAAATGTCTAGTATCTGCTCTCAAATTACGATGTTTATTTTTTGTTTATTGTTTTACAAACTTTTTTGACATAATCTCTTTATTATTTGACATTATATAGAGACAATTCTAATTATTCACCTCTTTATTAGTGGTTGTAATGGGAATCATATCACTTGGTTTTAGTAGGTTTTTATATATTTTATTTTTTTATTTATCCTTTTGATAAATTCTTATTTTGTAAAGGTGAGGACTTTGTAGGCCTTGTAGACTTTAGATCTGTAGACCACTTGTTGACAGGCCTACGCTGTCCTCCCATACTTACTGTAATTTGAAAACATTGTGAGAGCCAATTATTTTTAAGAAGAGTAACCTTGGATAACGATGGGGGCACTTTCTGCTATTGTCGAAATAAGTTCCATAACTGACGATTCTCTTCCAGAGTAATTTAATGCATCTATTATCTTTATTAATTAACTGACTGACATCTTATACACTTACCACTATTTTCCGTATTTAAAAACTTGCATAATTGTAACCATAATGGATGAAGTCACTGGCTCTTGAAATACAGGTACCCTAACCTAGCTCAGGGGCCAGGGTCTAAAAATTTTATGTAACCTGTTTTAAGGCAATAAAGAAATTATTATTATTATTATTATGACCCTGACAGCATAGATACCAGTGAGAAAATTATGAATTACGACCATGAGTGTGACTGTTAGCCCCTAGTGTGGCCAATACAAATAGATAACAATGACAAATAGACAATGACAAATACAAATAGATAACAATGGACCCCAAGTGTGGTACCTAATGAAGTTCCTAAGTGTGAAGTATGATGATTACCCAAGATCAATGAGAATCCCCAAGTGTGGATGTTAGCCCCTAGTGTGGCTAATACAAATAGATAACAACGGACCCCAAGTGTGGTACCTAATGAAGTTCCCAAGTGTGAACAATAATGATGATTGTCCACTGAAATGAATGAGAATCCCCAAGTGTGGCTGCAGTTAATCAAATCTACCCCCAGTGTGGTAGGTATAATAAATAATATAATAGGCTTAGGTTATAATTTGTGTGCCCCTAGGGTGGCTCTAGTGTTATATTATTATAAGCTGTGAACGATAATTATAATTTTTATTAAGTTTATAGATTAGTTATTGGAGTTAGTACTAGCTGTTCTCTTGAAGTCTTAAAAATATCAATCATCATGTGTACCTACTTAGATTTGTGTTATACAGGTTATACTAGAATAAGATAAATATTTACAGTTAAAATAGGCTTAGGTTATAATTTGTATGCCCCTAGGGTGGCTCTAGTGTTATATTATTATAAGCTGTGTATGATAATTATAATTTTTATTAAGTTTATAGATTAGTTATTGGAGTTACTACTAGCTGTTCTCTTGAAGTCTTAAAAATATCAATCATCATGTGTGTTACATATTCGCATAGCACCTAAATCGCTGACAAGCATTTACCTAGTTAGCGCGGATTGCATCAGCCGCGGACACGAGGCGCCGACGCAGCACAACGCGACGCAGCCCGACACCGGACATCGCGGCCTTCGAAAAATGGTCACTTTTGACACAGCATCGGTCAACCGTCGACTACCTAAGCTATTAATTAATATTGTAATTTCTATAAAATAAATTAAGTTAAATAAATTTTGTATTTTTTTCAATCCTCCGGCTACAGCCTTCGTAATTGGCGCAGTCGGTAGGATACTCGCGGGCCGGTTCGCGAGAGTAAAATTGTTAGGATCGCGAGTCACCCGGGTGGCCATCGGGCACCGTTCGAGTATCCAGAATCTACAAGAGCTGCAGTACGGAGGAGTATCCAGACATCGATACGGTGGAGGTACAAAATCATTGCAAGTAAGTACTTTAGAATCGCTCTAGAGTCGCTTCCTTTTATATCTTTAATTGTTATCCTTTATCTTTCCAAGATTTTCCATCCAAGGCAATCTCGGTCACCTATGTTAGGTAATAATAGTAGAATTAGTACTTTAGACGCTAATAGAAATTTAGAGACAGAACAGGAGGATAGTAGTAGTTCAGTTATATCGAGTATGGCTGACTCAATGGATCAAGTTCACAAGGCCCTACGATTGGTTCCGGAGTTCGACGGAAACTCGAACGTACTAACTCGATTCATAAAACTATGTGATCAATTAGTAGAAACGTTTATAAGAGATGAACAGGAATTTCAATTAACTAATTTGGCATTGTTAAACGGAATTTTAAATAAGATAGTGGGACCAGCATCGCGTACGATTAATTCGAATGGTATCCCGGAAACTTGGGAGGGAATTAGAAGTGCTTTGGTTAATAATTTCGCCGATCAACGCGATGAGACATCCTTGTATAATGACTTAGCGCTTTTAACGCAAGGTTCGGCAACCCCTCAGGAATTTTATGAACAGTGTCAAAATCTCTTTAGTACTATTATGACCTATATCAGCCTGCATGAAACGATAGCGACTACCATTGAATCGAAACGCACTTTGTACAAGAAACTCACGTTACAATCTTACCTACGTGGTCTACGTGACCCATTGGGTTCTCGCATTCGCTGCATGCGGCCTGATACAATCGAAAAAGCTTTAGAGTTTGTGCATGAAGAGATGAATACGTTGTATTTGCAGCAGCGCAACGATCATGCTCCTGACAGGAAGTCGCAGCCTCAGCATCAGGTCAGTCCTAAATTTCCTTATGGCCCTATGCCACCGAGTCACGCAGCACCACCCACACCACGTCCTTTTAATTTTCCGCCCCCTAGGCCGTATAACATGCCAGGACCATCGCGACCGTTTATGCCTCAGGGACAGCAACCTGTTCCGATGTGGAAAAGTCAACCCCCTCAATATCGCGGTCCCACACGTACGCAGCAACTCTTTAGTTCACCGCCACCTAATTACACACCCCAGGGACAAGTTTTTAGAATGCCCGGCCCTAGGCCAGCTGCTAGTAACATTCCGCAACCTATGAGTGGCGTAAGTCACTATGTGGCCAAACCATTCACCCCACGTGCAACCCATGACTGGTCTAAATCTGGGAATCCGCCACCTGCAAATTATTTCAGAACACGGGAATTTAATTACAACGATTTTAGTGACCAGTTGCAGTATGACTATTATAGCGATTATTTTGTTAATAATGATTACTATTCCCAAGCATATTTTGAGTATCCCGATTACGCGTTCCCGAGTGCATACGCATATGAACAACCGCAGTCTACAGATTCCTATGTTATAGTAGAGGAAGTAAAAGATCCAATTCCGCCCGCTGAAAAGGAGGATTTTCAGAAGGTCCCCAAATCAGACAAGTCAAAATAGAGATTAATCTGCAAACGCAAAGGCAACTACCATTTATACAAATTTCAAACCCTCCGCTTAAATTATTAATTGATACAGGTGCAAACATGTCCTTCATTAGTCCTACAGTTGTACAAAAGTTCTTATCCCATATACCGTGTAATTATGATCCTTTTGAGGTAACGAATATTCACGCTACCACCAGAAGTGATTATTCTATCACTTTACCGTGTTTTCAAGAATTTAATGAGCCAGGTAATATAACTCTTTTCGTTTATGCGTTTCATAATTTTTTTGATGGTTTAATTGGCTATGATTTATTGGAAAAACTAGAATCTAACATTGACCTGAAAAACAGGCTGTTGGTCACTCGTAACTCTAGTAATCCTTTATTAATGTATGACTCACGTAATAGTAATTTATACGAAGACATAGTACCGGCTAATTCATCTAAATTAGTTAAAGTTCCTATAAACTCTGAGGACGGTGATGTTTTAATTCCCGAACAGTGTGTTTCAAATTGTTTGATAGGTGATTACGTTACAACTGTAAAAAATAATAGAGGTATAGTAGAGGTAACAAATACGTCACGTCTCATGACGTAGTCTTTTCTATGGATCGCCCTGTTAGTGCAGAATTATTCAATGTTCAGTGCATGCGCACCAAACAACAGTCTGATCGCGTAAATGAAGTTTTGTCTCGTCTACGTACGGACCATTTGAATCCCAAAGAAAAAGCTAATTTGGAAACACTTTGCGCTCAGTACGCCGATGTATTCTATATTGATGGCGAGCCGTTATCTTTCACGAATCAAGTAAAGCATTTTATTCGAACAACAGATGATGTGCCAATCTACACAAAAAGTTACCGGTACCCATTCGTACATAAGCAGGAAGTTCAGGATCAAATCTCTAAAATGTTAGAACAAAATATCATACGTCCCTCGCAGTCTGCGTGGAGCTCCCCCATCTGGGTAGTTCCCAAGAAAGCCGACGCCAGCGGACAAACCAAATGGCGCCTGGTTATAGACTTCAGGAAATTAAACGAGAAAACTATAGATGACCGCTATCCTATACCCAACATTTCGGACGTCCTTGACAAATTAGGTAACTGCCACTATTTTACCACCCTCGACCTCGCAAGTGGCTTCCACCAAGTCGAGATGAACCCAGATGATATCCACAAAACCGCGTTTACAGTCGAGCATGGACATTTTGAATTTCTCCGCATGCCAATGGGTTTAAAGAATTCTCCTTCAACCTTTCAACGGGTTATGGACAATGTCTTACGGGACCTTCAAAATGTTGTGTGTTTGGTGTATCTCGACGATATCATCGTATTTTCTGTATCCCTTCAGGAACACATGGTCAATTTAGAAAAGGTATTTCAGAGACTCAGAGAATCTAATTTCAAAATTCAAATGAACAAATCCGAATTTTTTAAATTAGAAACTGCATACCTAGGACACATCATTAGTAAAGACGGCATTAAACCTAACCCGGATAAGATTACGGCCATCCAAAAATTCCCACTGCCCAAAACGGCAACTGAAATTAAACGCTTCCTAGATCTGTTAGGATATTATAGAAAATTTATTCCAGACTTTGCTCGCATAACAAAACCTATGACGCAATGTCTTAAGAAGGGTTCAAAAATTGCCATAACCGACCCAAATTATATCAATTGTTTCGAGAAATGCAAAACCCTTTTAATCAATGATCCGATTTTGCAATACCCAGACTTTAGTAAAGACTTTATACTGACAACTGACGCGTCTAATCTTGCCATTGGTGCCGTTCTCTCACAGGGTCAGATAGGTACCGACAAACCCATAGCTTACGCATCCCGCACATTAAACACTAGTGAAATTAACTACAGCACAATTGAAAAGGAACTGTTGGCAATTGTGTGGGCAACCAAGTACTTCCGCCCTTACTTATTTGGTAGGAAGTTCAAAATCGTTACAGATCACAGGCCCTTACAATGGGTCATGAATTTAAAAGAACCCAATTCACGTTTAACCCGCTGGAGATTAAAGTTAAGTGAGTATAATTTCACTACTGTCTATAAGCAGGGTAAGCTAAACACTAACGCAGACGCTCTGTCCCGCATCGAAATCAATAATGAAGATGCAAACTCCCTAGCAGTTAACACTTCCGAGAAACCCCCTTCAGTGATTGATTCTACAACGGCAACAGCACACACCAGTGCTGAGAGTCCCATACTAGAAATACCAATATCTGATGAACCACTAAATAAGTTCCATCGTCAAATATCCTTTGTAGTCGTAGGGGATATTAAAAAACGTCCAATAGTGTCTAAACCCTTCGAAACCCACACTAAAACTACTGTACAACTATCAGAGTCTAATCTTGAAGAGGACGTAATTAATGCTGTAAAGGAATACGTAAATCCCAAAGTAAAAACAGGAATTCTCATCCATCCCCCTCTAGCCATGTACAGTATAATACCGATTATGCAAGATAAGTTTAAGAGCTCCGCTTTGACTATGGTCTTAACAAAAAAAGAGATAGAGAACGTTAAAGACTATTTAAGACAGCAAGAAATCATACGGAATTACCACGAAGGAAAAACAAATCACCGTGGTATAACTGAATGTTTCCTTGCTTTATCACATCGCTATTATTGGCCTAAAATGGAAGAGAGTATATCAAAATATATCAACGAATGTAGTATTTGTGGACAAGCAAAATACGACCGAAACCCAGTTAAGCAGAAATTCTCCATAGTTCCCCCTCCAACTAAACCTTTCGAAATTATACATGTTGATCTTTTTACAGCACAAAATGAGAAATTTCTTACCTCGGTTGACGCTTTCTCGAAATATGCGCAGGCATATCATCTCAGAGATGGTACCGCATTAAGTGTCGTTCAAGCTCTTTTAACGTTTTGCACCCATCATGGCGTTCCTTATACTATAGTTACATACCAAGGACCTGAGTTCACTAATGCATTATTTTCAGAATTTACCCGTCTCCATAAGATACAGCATCATAAGATAGATAGATAGATAGATAGATAAACCGTTTATTTGGCGCAAACAAAAAGACAACACAACACACAAAAGTACAATATTAGATGATTACCAAACTACACACTTATAATAGGTATAAAATCAAGGTGCCGATATAAAAACAAGATGAATGAAAAACATATCGAAATAAAAGTGACACTATGACGAATACTTAAAATAAAATTGTAAACAGGGGCAGTAATGAGAAGCACAGTTAGTCGGTTTTAGCAGGGATTTATTAGCAAAGGTTGCGTAGTAGCACAAAACACAATGGCGTCTACACTTGTAGCCACAGAACACATAGACAATGAAGTCGCCAATCATAGACACTAGTGTTGCAATCTAAAAACTATAAACATTGTATCTCAACACCCTCCCTCAATGTTGTACATCTAACAAATTTTCTTTCACATAAAACACTCAAGTACTAAGACCTAACATGCTTCTAAACTTTTGAAATTTGACTCTACCTAAAGGCTTTGTTAAGGCATCAGCTGGTTGTTCACTAGAACCAATATACTTCAAAACTAATTTCTTAGCAAATACCTTTTCTCTTACAAACAATACTTTGACATCTATATGTTTTAGCTTATGATGAAATTGAGGGTTCTTACACAAACTTATAACTGGCATATTATCCTCAAAGAGTACAACAACAGCTTCAATACCAGAAAGACTACAATACAAGTTACTAAGCCAACAAGCTTCACTTGCTGCCATACTTAAAGCTACAAATTCTGATTCAGTTGATGACAAAGAAACAGTGGGCTGTTTCTTCGATACCCATGAGACGCTACATCCATCCAAAATTTTAAATAAGTAGCCCCCTGTAGACCTCCTGTCCACTTTGTCACCAGCCCAATCTGAGTCGACATAACCAACAATGACATCAGAATAATTCTTATTTCTAGTAAATATCAAACTTAAGTTTAGAGTACCCTTAATATAACGTAAAACACGTTTCAAAGCATTCCACAAATCCAAGCTAGCACAAGATTGATATCTGCTGAGGATATTTAATGCTACACAAATATCTGGTCTCGAACATAACATAGCATACATTAAAGATCCTATCAATCTTCTACATCTATTCTCAATAGCATCATTTTCAGATTTATCTCTCTTCAGAACACTGTGGTCAAAATTTTCCTCCATGGGAGTAGAAACAGAATTACATTCAAACATACTAAAATCTCTTAAAATCTTCTCTAAATAAGCACTCTGACAAATAGATATAGTTCCCTCCCTTAAATTTTGCACAATACACATTCCCAAATAGTTTCTTATCAAACCTAAGTTCTTCATTTTAAAACTCTTACTCAATAAAAGGTTTAGCTTGTTTATTTCACCCTCACAAGTAGAAGCTAATAACAGATCGTCAATGTAGAGAAGTAAATATGTTTTACAATTATTTTCTATCTTTGTATATAAACAGTACTCAAAATTACTTCTTACAAATCCTAAACCAGTAATAACATTGTGAAACTTAGTGTTCCAATTTTTTGGTGCATCCTTTAGACCATATAATGATTTATTAAGTTTACAAACTTTTCCATTCTCACAATCACTATACCCAATAGGCAAATTAATATAACAGTCACCCACTATATTTCCATACAAAAAAGCACTACAAACATCAAGCTGATGTATAGGAATATTAATATTATTACAAAAAGCCAGGAAAACACGCAATGAGATCAGCCTAGCCACTGGGCTATATATCTCAGAATAGGTTTTTTGCTGAAACCCCTTTGCTACGAGTCGAGCTTTGAAAGACATAACTTTACCTTTTTCATCTCTTTTCCTTTTAAATACCCACTTCGTATCTATCAAACTACAATCATTTGGTTTGTCCACAAGATCCCAGGTGTTATTCTCTTCCAAGGCTTGCATCTCTTTTGCTATGGCATTCTTCCAATGCTCTGCATCAATACTAGACATCGCATCAGAGTAGGTACTAGGATCATCATCAACCCCTGTCGTCAACAAACCTAACTCATAGTCCTCTAAGTATTTAGGTTGTCGGCAATGCCTTCTGGATCTTAAACTATGTGGCAACTCTTCTTCATTGGTTGCATTCTCCAATGCATCATCTGTATCCTTAAAATGATCCTCTTCCGGGCTAATCACTTGGTCTTCAACAATCTCTCTATTTTCTCCCAGTTCTTGGTCTTCACCAACGTCTCTGTCTTCTCCGGATGAACTACAATTTCCTTCAAAAAACTCAATTCTTGTTTCTTCTCGTTGTCCTCCCTGTAAAGCTGGAATCCTGTCTGTACTTTTCTCATCACCGCATAATATGCTATCTTCTTTACTAGGAACATCACGTCTTTCCTTTTCAGGCACTACTTGTGGTAAGAAGACAACATCTCGATGTATCTCAATTTTTCTCGAGGATGATATGAATATTCTGTACCCTTTCACATCAACATCATAACCTACAAAGATACCCATCTTATTCTTAGGATCTAGTTTCAACCTCTTCTCTTTAGGTACAAGGACAGATACACGAGAACCAAACACTTTTAAATCTAACAAAGGTGAATCTCTTCTATAAAAGGCTTCAAAAGGAGTTTTACCTCTCACAGGACTTGGACCAGTTCGATTAAGTACATAAGCAGCCGTGTTTATGGCCTCTGCCCAGAAAACTTTAGACATACCTGTGATCATGGATCGAGCAGCTTCTACTAAGGTACGCATTTCTCTCTCAGCTCTTCCATTCTGCTGAGGTGTATACACAGTGCTTCTCTGGTGGGTTATCCCATTCTCACTCAAAAATGTACGTAATTCGGCATTCATAAACTCTAGTCCATTGTCACTCCTTAGGATCTTCATCCTTACCCCAGTTTCTCTTTCAAATTTAACTATGAAATTCTTAATAAAGCCTTTAACCTCATCTTTATGTTTCATAAAAAACACCTTGCGAAAACCCGAATGGTCGTCCTTCAGAAGCAAAAAATACCTCGCTCCTCCGAGTGACGGTGTCTCCATAGGCCCACACACATCTGCATGAACAAGTTCAAGGGGCTCATTAGCTCTCGACAAGCTAGAAGGGAAGGGCAGTCGATGCTGCTTGCCCGCCAAGCACTCCTCACAAGCAACATAGTCATCCACAAATTCAACAAAATTACGCTTCAAATACTCCCTAATATGCGCAATATCCTGATGACATAACCTACGATGCCATACAGTTAAGGACTCGACCCTCTTTGATAAATTCACTAGTCCAAAGTTTGTCATAACACCAAAATTCTCAAAAAGTTTTACATGTTTACAACTACAAAAAGAATTACCATCACAAATGTCAATGTCACTATCGCATTCCGATACTAAAGATGTAGCCATAGATTGCATTTTATTTTTATCTCTTAAAGTGACCATAGACATCTCAGATTGTGTTCCAGTACACGAAAACAGCATATGATACATTTTGTTTACTCGTTTTGACAATGCACATATATAACCTTTACTGTTTACAAACTTACAATAATTCTTATCAGAAACTAGATGAAAACCTTTATCCAAAACAGTTCCTACCGAGAAAAGATTAAATTTCAACTCTGGCACATAAAGTACTTCACTTAACACTGTTTTTATGAACTTTGACCCGTTCCACGCGAACAGTTTAACACTACCACGCCCAATAACATCCAAAAGCTTGCCGTCTCCCACAGCAACCTTTATCGAGCCTCTTAGGTGGTTCAGCTTGCTGAATAACTCCTTATTGCAGCACATGTGCTCACTGGCACCCGTATCCATGTACCAGTTTCCTACGCCAACATCTTGACACGAACTACTCCTGCACATGAAAGCATTCTCCTCTGGAGCTGGAACCTTCTTCTTTTCCTTGTCCTTTAAAGATCTGCAATCTCCTCTTAAGTGACCCCTCTTTTTGCAATAATTGCAACTTCTTGTCTCCTTTTTCTTTTTCTCCTTGCAGTCTTTTGCAAAATGGCCCTCTTTCCCACAAGCGTAGCATTTACCCTGTTTGCTTACACTGGCCAAAGCTGTCTCCTGTAGTTGAATGGACTGGTCACTTCTCTCTTCTTCGATGAGCAATCGTGAAGTCAACTCAATCAATGTCTGCTTCTCTATAGGGACGGACTCCCAGGCTGAGCGGAAGTGCTTGAACCTCTCCGGCAACGACATCAGCACTTTTGTTACAATCATTTTCTCAGAAAGCGGCTCACCTGCTTGTTTCAATTTGTTTCTTATTTCCTCCAATCTTGACATCACTGTAGTCACAGAATCATGGCCGAATTCCAAAGAAAAGAACTTCTGCTGCAGTAGGTGTATGCTGACAGCAGATTCCCTTTCGTACACCGACTTCAGTTTGGTCCACATACCGGCAGACGTAGTGCATGATAGTAAATGTGTGAGCGGTCCTGAATCCATCCGCGTCACTATCAATTCCTGAGCTTTTGCGTCGCTCTCCTGCCATGTCTTTACCTCACTTTGTTTCTCCGCCGGTGGTTTTTCGTTTTCGCCACAAACTATTTGAAACAAGCCTCGGCCCCTAAATATCACCTCCATCTGGAATCTCCAAACCGCCCAGTTGTCCCCTCCAGATAATTTCAACGAATTATGTGTAGATTGCTCCATGACGCCTCGATGCACGTACCGGCCTCAAGACTTCGTACCGGGACGCATCCAACTCAATTTGCTCACTCCCAAAATAAACCACTGCCACGACCTGGAAACTGACTAAGTGCTCTGGGCCCATAACCTGTAAACAGGGGCAGTAATGAGAAGCACAGTTAGTCGGTTTTAGCAGGGATTTATTAGCAAAGGTTGCGTAGTAGCACAAAACACAATGGCGTCTACACTTGTAGCCACAGAACACATAGACAATGAAGTCGCCAATCATAGACACTAGTGTTGCAATCTAAAAACTATAAACATTGTATCTCAACAAAAATTAATATTAATAACGAAACGTACACAGTGCGGTGTGCGTCTCAAGGTTGCACCAAATGGGAGTCCAGCTCAGCATGTGTCAGGCAAATGTACCTGACGCTGATATTCTGCTGGATCCCTACAGTGACACACGGACGTTGAGAAGACGAGATAAATTGGTGTTGTGACTGGTGTGAAGTTTTGTGAGTATACCCAACACTTTAATTATGTATTCTACAATAAGTTTTGCATTGGGAAACGTTCTTTTTCGTGGGCGTGTTATTATTGTGTTTTGATTACTTGATTCTTATAATTATTATTTATAAAGTTATAGGTATGCAGTATAATGTGTAAATGAATAATATTATGATTATAGTGGCGTAGGTGCAAATAAAATAAAACAATTTGGCTAGATCAAGATTAAAATTAAATACGTTTACAATAAATAAATATAGGTAAATAACATGTGTAAGTATTATGAGTATTGTAAGTATTCAACAAGAGATCCACAGACTACTCAATTACTAAGTATATCTTTGTTCACAGGTTGTAACCTCGTGATAGACAGATTGATTCGAGAGGACTGGACAGCCAGCTATATAATGGACGTGTTCGAAGCGGTCATCCCTAGATTCTTCTGCGAGGTGATAAGAAACTGCCGTAGTCGAACTCTGAAGGTACCAAGAAATTTAAGATTCCTTATCGGCGGGGGAATATTGTTCCAGCATTTAGATGCAGCATACCTAAAACTTCCCCTGAAAGCAGCTGTCTTGTGTGATTGAGTGGAGAGTTGCTGCGAGCACTGTCTACTTGCGCATTCTCTTCTACTTGCGATCCAGCTTAGTTTATTGTACAGGTAGGACGGCTGCTTATACTTTATTACTCCAAAAAGTAGGCATGCCAAATGCAACTTACGACGTGATTTCATCTTGAGGATTGAGTGGTTATTTAAAAATGGTGTTACATGACTTCTTGGCGGGATTGAGAAGCAGAATCGCGCGCAGGCGTTTTGCACCCTCTGGATCAGACGATCAGTTCTTGCCAGTAGTCGAGGGCCAATAACTACGTCCGCATAGTTCAGGTTCGACAGCACCAGAGACTCAGCCAGCTGGATCCGCAGTTCCTCTGACAGATAAGGCCTTATTTTATAGAGGACCTTAAGCCGGTAAAAACAAATGCGCACTGACTCTGCCACGCTGCTAAGATACTTGCACATACCCCCAACGATAATGGTATAGTAGAGCGCTTTCATTCTACTATCCTCGAACATCTCAGAATCCTGAAGTTAGAAAAGAGTAATGAACCTGTCATAAATCTTATGCCCTACGCTGTCTTAGGGTATAATAGCTCTATACATAGTTTCACCAAGTGTAGGCCTATAGACCTAATAACAGGACACTTTGATCCTCGCGATTATTTAGATTTGAACTTATCTGAGCGCCTATTGCAAAATTACTTACAGGACCATAAGAAACGGCTAACCCAAGTGTACGAAATAATAAATGAAACCTCTCTTCATCATAGGACTGAATTAACAGAAAATAGGAATAAAAATCGCGAACCTGAGAGGGAATATAACCCTGACCAACAAGTATTTGTTCGCAATCCCCTAGCTAACAGACAAAAGTTAGCTCCACGTTTTACCAAAGACATAGTCCTAGCCGATCTTCCTATACATATTTACACTAGAAAGAAACGAGGCCCTGTTGCAAAATCCCGTCTAAAGAGGAGCCCTAAAGATTCCGTATTGTTACAGGATGTTACTGTTGCTGCTACTCCAAACGACACAAGGACAAGAAGTAACGATTGATCCTTTAGGAAACGGCCCTGGAATACTACCGTTTAATCTAGGAACGACGCGTATAGTTTCTCACTATCATTCATTTCTTAATTATGTTAATCTCAATAGTATACAATCTCAGTTAGACACAGTTAGTACCAAATTGACTGGTTTCAGACATAAATTAAATAATAGGACATCCCTATTATTTGAACCGCATATGAATTACCTTACATCTAAATTAGCTAAAATATCTACCCAGCTAGAGTCATTCGAACATCATCGTCACAAAAGAGGACTTATCGATGGTCTAGGTTCCGTTATCAAGAGCATATCCGGTAATCTTGACCAAACTGATGCAATTAAATACAATAATGCTATAAGAATCCTCCAGGAAAATGAGCATAGGATACAGTCTCAACTTAACCAGCATGTTAGTCTATCTAAAACTTGGGTTTCACAAAATGCCAACTTATTAACTAATATAACTAAAAACCAAGAGAAAATAGGTAATGTTTTAAATCAGATAATTAATAACACGGTAAACTCCGACTACATCCACTATGCCCATATGGCTCAATACCTAACCATCTTAAGCGATAACATAGATGATCTGTCAGGAGAACTCCATAAACTAGAGTACACTTTAGCCTTCATACGTGCATTAAGCACACCGCATATGGTAATTAGTATAGCTGAGATTAGGAATATGTTAGATAAATTAAGGATTTTATACTCAAACGATGAAATCCTTGAACTAGAATTAAGAGACTATTACGACATAATTAAACTAGGATACTTCTACATAGGAAATCAGATAGTTATAGTATTCAAGGTGCCGATTGTCTTCTCTCCCATCTATACCCTTTATAAACTGTCCATTGTTCCTAACAAGAATAATAAAATCCTTGTACCTACCTCACCTTTTATCGCGATTTCTGGACATGATTCTATGCATGGAGGCTGAATGCCCGAAGGTAAATTTTCTGTACCTCTGCGAAGCAAAATCAAAGTACAAGACCGAAGACGACCCGGATTGTATCCAGCATCTGATCTCCAAGCAAGAACTTCTGCCATCTTGTAAGCTGTCCTCTGTCGCCTTGAAGAAAGAAGCTGTAGAGCAACTCGACGAGGAACATTATACCATCAGTTTCCCACATCCAACCAAAGTGAAGATATTATGCAGACAAGAAATATATAAAACCCTTGAAGGAAGTTATCTGGCTATCATCCCGCATAACTGTCATATTAGAACACCCGAATTCACTATAGCGAACTCTAACAATCACATCAAGGGATTCGCTCTGGAGATTACGCAACTGCCCACATATATTGAAGACTTAAAAACGTCAAGCGAATCACCAATCATACTAAACTCTGCTGACCTAGAAAACCTGCACTCAATAAACACGAAGATCATGCTACAGACTCCAGCTAAACTAAACGAAGCAAGCGATACAGCTCTCTACCATACCACGATTCCGATCTATCTAATACTATCCGGTGCAAGTGCACTCATCATCGCACTGGTGGTGTACCGACGACATCGAGCGAAACGTCTTCATAAAAGTCAACCAAAGGAAATGGATGATGCTACATACTCCGGAAATTATGCCGAAATTCAAGAACAAAATAGAACCAGTCCTGACAAGATAAGAATCGATCACAGCAACATTTCATCATCTCTCCCACACAAGATTTCGAAATAGTTGCTTATCTTCGGGGGGAGGTGTTACATATTCGCATAGCACCTAAATCGCTGACAAGCATTTACCTAGTTAGCGCGGATTGCATCAGCCGCGGACACGAGGCGCCGACGCAGCACAATGCGACGCAGCCCGACACCGGACATCGCGGCCTTCGAAAAATGGTCACTTTTGACACAGCATCGGTCAACCGTCGACTACCTAAGCTATTAATTAATATTGTAATTTCTATAAAATAAATTAAGTTAAATAAATTTTGTATTTTTTTCAATCCTCCGGCTACAGCCTTCGTAATTTGTGTACCTACTTAGATTTGTGTTATACAGGTTATACTAGAATAAGATAAATATTTACAGTTAAAATAGGCTTAGGTTATAATTTGTGTGCCCCTAGGGTGGCTCTAGTGTTATATTATTATAAGCTGTGTATGATAATTATAATTTTTATTAAGTTTATAGATTAGTTATTGGAGTTTTTGACGAGATAAATTGGTGTTGTGACTGGTGTGAAGTTTTGTGAGTATACCCGACACTTTAATTATGTATTCTACAATAAGTTTTGCATTGGGAAACGTTCTTTTTCGTGGGCGTGTTATTATTGTGTTTTGATTACTTGATTCTTATAATTATTATTTATAAAGTTATAGGTATGCAGTATAATGTGTAAATGAATAATATTATGATTATAGTGGCGTAGGTGCAAATAAAATAAAACAATTTGGCTAGATCAAGATTAAAATTAAATACGTTTACAATAAATAAATATAGGTAAATAACATGTGTAAGTATTATGAGTATTGTAAGTATTCAACAAGAGATCCACAGACTACTCAATTACTAAGTATATCTTTGTTCACAGGTTGTAACCTCGTGATAGACAGATTGATTCGAGAGGACTGGACAGCCAGCTATATAATGGACGTGTTCGAAGCGGTCATCCCTAGATTCTTCTGCGAGGTGATAAGAAACTGCCGTAGTCGAACTCTGAAGGTACCAAGAAATTTAAGATTCCTTATCGGCGGGGGAATATTGTTCCAGCATTTAGATGCAGCATACCTAAAACTTCCCCTGAAAGCAGCTGTCTTGTGTGATTGAGTGGAGAGTTGCTGCGAGCACTGTCTACTTGCGCATTCTCTTCTACTTGCGATCCAGCTTAGTTTATTGTACAGGTAGGACGGCTGCTTATACTTTATTACTCCAAAAAGTAGGCATGCCAAATGCAACTTACGACGTGATTTCATCTTGAGGATTGAGTGGTTATTTAAAAATGGTGTTACATGACTTCTTGGCGGGATTGAGAAGCAGAATCGCGCGCAGGCGTTTTGCACCCTCTGGATCAGACGATCAGTTCTTGCCAGTAGTCGAGGGCCAATAACTACGTCCGCATAGTTCAGGTTCGACAGCACCAGAGACTCAGCCAGCTGGATCCGCAGTTCCTCTGACAGATAAGGCCTTATTTTATAGAGGACCTTAAGCCGGTAAAAACAAATGCGCACTGACTCTGCCACGCTGCTAAGATACTTGCACATACCCCCAACGATAATGGTATAGTAGAGCGCTTTCATTCTACTATCCTCGAACATCTCAGAATCCTGAAGTTAGAAAAGAGTAATGAACCTGTCATAAATCTTATGCCCTACGCTGTCTTAGGGTATAATAGCTCTATACATAGTTTCACCAAGTGTAGGCCTATAGACCTAATAACAGGACACTTTGATCCTCGCGATTATTTAGATTTGAACTTATCTGAGCGCCTATTGCAAAATTACTTACAGGACCATAAGAAACGGCTAACCCAAGTGTACGAAATAATAAATGAAACCTCTCTTCATCATAGGACTGAATTAACAGAAAATAGGAATAAAAATCGCGAACCTGAGAGGGAATATAACCCTGACCAACAAGTATTTGTTCGCAATCCCCTAGCTAACAGACAAAAGTTAGCTCCACGTTTTACCAAAGACATAGTCCTAGCCGATCTTCCTATACATATTTACACTAGAAAGAAACGAGGCCCTGTTGCAAAATCCCGTCTAAAGAGGAGCCCTAAAGATTCCGTATTGTTACAGGATGTTACTGTTGCTGCTACTCCAAACGACACAAGGACAAGAAGTAACGATTGATCCTTTAGGAAACGGCCCTGGAATACTACCGTTTAATCTAGGAACGACGCGTATAGTTTCTCACTATCATTCATTTCTTAATTATGTTAATCTCAATAGTATACAATCTCAGTTAGACACAGTTAGTACCAAATTGACTGGTTTCAGACATAAATTAAATAATAGGACATCCCTATTATTTGAACCGCATATGAATTACCTTACATCTAAATTAGCTAAAATATCTACCCAGCTAGAGTCATTCGAACATCATCGTCACAAAAGAGGACTTATCGATGGTCTAGGTTCCGTTATCAAGAGCATATCCGGTAATCTTGACCAAACTGATGCAATTAAATACAATAATGCTATAAGAATCCTCCAGGAAAATGAGCATAGGATACAGTCTCAACTTAACCAGCATGTTAGTCTATCTAAAACTTGGGTTTCACAAAATGCCAACTTATTAACTAATATAACTAAAAACCAAGAGAAAATAGGTAATGTTTTAAATCAGATAATTAATAACACGGTAAACTCCGACTACATCCACTATGCCCATATGGCTCAATACCTAACCATCTTAAGCGATAACATAGATGATCTGTCAGGAGAACTCCATAAACTAGAGTACACTTTAGCCTTCATACGTGCATTAAGCACACCGCATATGGTAATTAGTATAGCTGAGATTAGGAATATGTTAGATAAATTAAGGATTTTATACTCAAACGATGAAATCCTTGAACTAGAATTAAGAGACTATTACGACATAATTAAACTAGGATACTTCTACATAGGAAATCAGATAGTTATAGTATTCAAGGTGCCGATTGTCTTCTCTCCCATCTATACCCTTTATAAACTGTCCATTGTTCCTAACAAGAATAATAAAATCCTTGTACTATCGGCAAACGATAGGCATGCTCACTTAAGAAAATATTTCTGCGGAAGCGCAGCTAGTGACAAACCACGCCCCTTCCTGGTTTCGCCCAATTAGAGACAATATGCATTTGTGTGAGTAAAGGGCGTGTAACAAAATTTCAAAGTCATTAGCCAGAGTGCGGCAGTGCCAATTTGCATCTCGCTAATTGTTGACGCTTCCCTTATATTACTATCGCCATTTCATTTTACAACCTGTTTGTTTCTATCGGACTGATTGCCTGCCTATCTGTGACTCTACTTGTATACCGGACTGTAATCGAAGGCCTCTTTTTGACCCTAGCTCTTATCCTGGACTTTATGTGTATTGTGCCTACTGTGAACTGTGACTAACTTTGTCGTTAACCATGACGACCCGAAACCTGATTCAAGAAGAAAGAAATAAAATGATTGTCTTACAAAGACAAGGGTTGAATATATCCCAAATTGCAGTGGAGTTGAACCTGCAAGTAAGTTATGTTTTTTGTATAAAGATAAAGAGAGAGATATAAATAAAGTGATAGTAATATTATTATTTCCTAGTTTGCATTTTTCCGTAACCTAACTTTGTTTTCCTAACTTCGTAACTAATATTATAAATGCGAAAGTGGGTTTGTTTGTTACGCCGTTTAAATCCGTTCGGCATTTGAAGCGTCAAACCGTAACAAACAAACAAACTCACTTTCGCACTTATAAGTTTAGTTAGGAATTAATACATAAAATCACTGACTTTTAATTTCCTATACTTTTATATTTTTATATTTCTTTGTTGCTGTTAATGTTGTGAGTTTAATTCTAATGGCATCGTGTGCTATAATGTTGTATTGCTGTGTAAAGAATGCAAAAAATACCTCTAATATAAAAAATACAAACTTTTTACACCAAATTAATGATAAATAACAATAATATCTATAATATAGTGTGTTGATTAACGAAAGGCATTCCCGCTAAACCGCAACAATATAGTAGCAGTAGTATTTTTTTTTATTTTAGCATGTGTGGATGCTAATCCACAAAAATCCAAAAAAAAAATCGCGAAATAAAATCAGATGTTCCCTATATTTTGATGAGTTATCTATTATATAAAGTTCAAAGTCTTGACTGACTGAAATATCAACGCACAGCCTAAACCGCTGGTTCTAGAGACATGCAATTCGGAGGGTGTGTTCTTTGTGAAGAGTAGGTATCGTCTAAGAAAGGGTTTTTCGAACTTATACCCTAAGAGGGTGAATGGGGAAAGAGTGAGATTTAACGCGGACGAAGTCGCGGGCGAACATAAATGTAGGGAACAGCAGATTTTTTCGTTTTTTTTTTTTCATGAATAGACGCTATACTATTACGGGTTCACGGGAACGCCTTTTGTAATTAAAATACTGTATATAAAAATAATAAAATTATAATAACATTCAGATGATAAAAATATTAATAATTATAGTAATGCAGTCAAATAAGTTTGTTCTTTTTATTTCATTTTGCTTTCAAAGACGTTGCTGGAACCTTTTGTGACCAGATAATAAATCAATTAACACCTAAACAATGGTGCTTTATCTCACATAGTCATAGACGCATTTTATTTTAAAAACTATTTCTAGAGGCTTAACGTGATTATTATATTAAATTTAAATCAAAGTTGATTCTTTTTCAGCCAAGCACATTTATTTTATTATTATTTTTACATTTAGTAAAGAGTAAATAAAAATATATAATCATACTACTGCAAATAGAAAATAATTGACAATAATTATGTCAATTTTTGTAAGTAGATAGCAAATACCAAAATACTTTAAAAAAATAGCATACATACTTTTAAATACCAACAATCTAGTGCTAGGGCGAAAAGAAATAGTAGTAATTTGATTTAAATTTATTAAAATAATCACGGAAAACCTCTATAAACGCCACGTTGCCAGCCCGCGCGTGATAAACGCTCCTAAATAGTAAAGTTAAAGCACAAATTTGCTTGGGAGAGTTTCATATAATGTTGGAATTTACGCGTGCCATTTTTCTTACCCATATAATTATACAAGATGTAATTGCAATAACTGAAAACCTCGGGGTCATTGTACTCATTATTATGAACAACTTTTACTATATAAAAATCAGCTGTTCCCTACGTTTGTGTTAGCATACATAACTCGTCAAAATCTATGGAACAGCTGATTTTTTTTTCGCTAAAAGTTGTTCGTAATGATGAGTACAATGACCACTTAAGAGGTTTTCAGTTATTGCCTTTACACCTTGGATATTAAAATATAGAGAAGAATGTTAATACCCAAATTAGATATAGAAAGGTTAAGAGTTTATATAACATGAAGTCAATCCTCATGCAAACATTATTTAATTACTTATAATTTTTTTTTCGTATACACTTCCTATATTAAGTTAAAAATCGATGCTAATTGTATTTTATTTGCCAGAGAACAACGGTGCGCCGCTGGGTGAAAAAATATGAAGAAGGAGAAACAACAGAACGCGTTCGTGCACCTCGACCCCGGGCTATAAACGAAGATGAACTTAATATGATAACCACATACCAAGAGAACCCTTTCACCCCCACTGGCAGTTTCGCACAGAATTATGAAGTTTCGATGCAAACTATTAGAAACGAGTTGCATCGAGCTGGAGTCCATCACAGACGGCCCATGCCATATTTTCCGATGAAAAGTGCTTTAAGTCGAGTCAACAAGGTCGTCGGAATTTATGGCGTATAAATAACACGAGATAACAATACCAAAAATAGAGTTTCAAGTTTTTGTTGTAATAACAATTTTTAGATCCGTAGTAAGTACCGCCGCGCCCCTGCATTCGCAACACACTGTTTGTTTACTTAGGTATCTAGTGCTTTCTCAGCGTAGAGTTGTTGTTCACATTTAGAGCGATCAATTTAAGTATTCTTAATTAAGTAGTTTATGAAAAAAGAATTTATGAATTATTAAAAGTCATAACATAAAACAAAAATTGTTATTTATGATGTTAGTATTATAGTCCAGCGAGGTTAATAGCGTTTTACAAATAACACTGTCATGCTGCCTTTCTTGGTGAATTTGTTGTTTTATGGTTTTTTGTCATATTTTTGTTAATTATTAAGATAAGGAAACACTCGATATACGACACGATTTGAGACGGCTATTTCTCTCTATGTTATGTTCTCTAAAAATATTGTGTAACAAAACTAGAAAAATACTGATTTAAGATTGTTCACTTAGAAAAATGCTGAAAAAAAAAATAGAAAATGCTGTATTTACCTATAATTACACTGTATTGTATTGTTACACTTAGTTCTGTATTTTATGTTGTTTCTTATAATTTCTGTAGTGTATACGAACATTGGTAATTGGTTGTGTTGTCTGTTTGTCATTGTTGTTTTGATTTCATAATAAGATCTTTACAATACCTATTAATGTAGATAAATACAGTTTGACAATGATATTATAAGTAAAGAGTCTTTTTACTTATAATATATGCATGCATTTTGATGTTAATTTCAGTGTATGTTTTTGTAATAATTTGTTAATTTCGGGATAAATCTTTAATGTTTCCTTTTGAATACTTGAAAAAATCTATTAAAAATAAATGTATCAAATTATATTGTTTTTTTTTTCAAAAACAGCAAATTCTTAAAATTTATCTCAAGTAGATTCTAACTAACTGTTTATTATTTCACACATATTACAGCCGACAATTTGACTCGAACAAAAAGCTCTTACTATACATCTTTTATTATCATTCTTTTATAAGATTTAAATATCAACCTAAACAAAAAAAAACTGGCCAAGTGCGAGTCGGACTCGCACACGAAGGGTTCCGTACCACAAGGCAAAAACGCCGAAAAAACAGGTTTGTTGTATGGGAGCCCCCCTTAAATATTTATTTTATTTTAATTTTATTATTTATTATTAAAGTTAAAATACAACTGAGTATTTTGTGAATATTTCAAGTGCCTACCTGTTGCCATTTTTGATATCGAGCAAAAAAGGGCAAAAAAATCGCATTTGTTGTATGGGAGCCCCCCTTAAATATTTATTTTATTTTGTTTTTAGTATTTGTTTTTATAACGGCAACAGATATACATAACTTGTGAAAATTTCAACTGTCTAGCTATCGCGGTTCTTGAGATACAGCCTGGTGACAGACAGACAGACAGACGGACAGACGGACAGACGGACAGACGGACAGACGGACAGACGGACAGACGGCCAGACGGACAGACGGACAGACAGCGAAGTCTTAGTAATAGGGTCCCGTTTTTACCCTTTGGGTACGGAACCCTAAAAAAACATGTCACTAGTAGGTGCCCAACATTTTATTTACTCTCACTGCTGCCAACGCGCAAATTATAGTTTAGTTTAATTACTTGATAAGCTTCTGAATTTTAAAGTGGCGTAGGAACTAAATCATTGTTATATTTGTCAAAAAAAACTTGTCATAGGTAGGTTGCAATGCTGGCAACGCGCCTGTCGAGTTGATTCTTGCTGAAAAGCATAAATTGTCAACCTTTGATTATAGCATCAATTAAAGAAAAGCAAAGTGTTGGTTTAATTAAAATCCAGTCTTTAACGTTCTGAAAATTTTGGACCTGTCCTCTGTTATGCCGTTTGTGATCCACCCAAAACGGTAAGCACATCTTGCACTGCATGCCTCGGGCATTTTAATTAGAAAGATACTTTGTTCGTAAAATCTCGTTATATTTACAATCAAATCAAAGGTGTGATAAATTAATAGGTAAAACGAATATTACAACTGTAAAAATAATTAAACCAAAACAAGAACAACTGCAAAACATTTGAGATAATAAAATTGGTTATCTTTTCGCCAACGTATGGTCGTAGCGTAGGCCCTTGTATTAAGCCATCCTATTGTTTAACCGGGTTTCCAGACATTCTCACTCAAAAATAATGGGATGAAGATAATGAACTTATTTTAATTGTTTTATTGCTCCATGTTTTCATTGAAATAGCACAATTACAGTAATATTTGAACCAATACTTGGCGGAGTTCATACTGTTATCAGAGCTTTATGTTTATAGCTGCCGCAACTTTTGCGACTGCAATAAAAATAAGTTCATCGTCTAAGTCCCATTGTTATTTAGTGGGAATGTCTGGAAGTCCGGTTAAACAATAGGCCGGCTTAATAAAAGGGCCATACGTTGGAATTGCGGTAAAAGTTGCGGCAGCTATAAACAAAAAGCTTTGATAAGATAGTGTGAACTGCGCCAAGTATTGGTTCAGAATTATTACTGTAATTGTGCTATTTAAATCAAAACATAGAGCAACAAAAAAAAGATACCAAAATATGTTGTCAATTTCTAATAAAATTACGTAACTTGCTTCTTTCTTGTCATATGTATTCCCAAGTATAAGTATTAAGTAAATAACTATATAGAAATATAGTTATTTACTTTTCAATAGCACTGCACAAGTAAAAAGAATACCTCAATGCAGTGTCGGTCAACACACCTAGTGCATTCGCTCCGATTTGTATGGCGGCATCACATAGGATATGGTGAAAATTGGGAAGGCAGTAAGTGTTCATAAATAACGTAAATTTATAGCCCCGATACAGAGAGTAACATATTAAAGTGGAAGTATTAGATATAAATTGTAATAGTTTGACATTTCTTATTCCAAATTATTCTATTTTTGTGGAAAGTTGATACTAATTTAATTATCAATAATACATTTTCTAAACTAAACAGAAGGTATGAGTATTAAAATTACTTCTTGTCAATAACAAAATAAGAGTTCATTAAAAATTGATTCAGAGCTCACGCTGGCCATGCCCATTAAGAAAATCGTCTCACAAACAATTTAGTGAGCACAGCACGCTCCTAGTGTGAGTGTCACACTTCTATACATCATTATACTAATACGCACACGACTAAAATACGGTTCGCGCATCCTATTGGTCAAAACGCATGCATTGTGCGATCGAGTCGTAAACCGTGCTATGCGATTATCGACTTTGAGGTGAGCTTGCGGAACTTTGGTCGATAGTACCTACCTCACCTTTTATCGCGATTTCTGGACATGATTCTATGCATGGAGGCTGAATGCCCGAAGGTAAATTTTCTGTACCTCTGCGAAGCAAAATCAAAGTACAAGACCGAAGACGACCCGGATTGTATCCAGCATCTGATCTCCAAGCAAGAACTTCTGCCATCTTGTAAGCTGTCCTCTGTCGCCTTGAAGAAAGAAGCTGTAGAGCAACTCGACGAGGAACATTATACCATCAGTTTCCCACATCCAACCAAAGTGAAGATATTATGCAGACAAGAAATATATAAAACCCTTGAAGGAAGTTATCTGGCTATCATCCCGCATAACTGTCATATTAGAACACCCGAATTCACTATAGCGAACTCTAACAATCACATCAAGGGATTCGCTCTGGAGATTACGCAACTGCCCACATATATTGAAGACTTAAAAACGTCAAGCGAATCACCAATCATACTAAACTCTGCTGACCTAGAAAACCTGCACTCAATAAACACGAAGATCATGCTACAGACTCCAGCTAAACTAAACGAAGCAAGCGATACAGCTCTCTACCATACCACGATTCCGATCTATCTAATACTATCCGGTGCAAGTGCACTCATCATCGCACTGGTGGTGTACCGACGACATCGAGCGAAACGTCTTCATAAAAGTCAACCAAAGGAAATGGATGATGCTACATACTCCGGAAATTATGCTGAAATTCAAGAACAAAATAGAACCAGTCCTGACAAGATAAGAATCGATCACAGCAACATTTCATCATCTCTCCCACACAAGATTTCGAAATAGTTGCTTATCTTCGGGGGGAGGTGTTACATATTCGCATAGCACCTAAATCGCTGACAAGCATTTACCTAGTTAGCGCGGATTGCATCAGCCGCGGACACGAGGCGCCGACGCAGCACAATGCGACGCAGCCCGACACCGGACATCGCGGCCTTCGAAAAATGGTCACTTTTGACACAGCATCGGTCAACCGTCGACTACCTAAGCTATTAATTAATATTGTAATTTCTATAAAATAAATTAAGTTAAATAAATTTTGTATTTTTTTCAATCCTCCGGCTACAGCCTTCGTAATTTGTGTACCTACTTAGATTTGTGTTATACAGGTTATACTAGAATAAGATAAATATTTACAGTTAAAATAGGCTTAGGTTATAATTTGTGTGCCCCTAGGGTGGCTCTAGTGTTATATTATTATAAGCTGTGTATGATAATTATAATTTTTATTAAGTTTATAGATTAGTTATTGGAGTTACTACTAGCTGTTCTCTTGAAGTCATAAAAATATCAATCATTATGTGTACTTAGACTTGTGTTATACAGGCTATACTAGAACAAGATAAATATGTACAGTTAAAATAGGCTTAGGTTATAATTTGTGTGCCCCTAGGGTGGCTCTAGTGTTATATTATTATAAGCTGTGAATGATAATTATAATTTTTATTAAGTTTATAGATTAGTTATTGGAGTTACTACTAGCTGTTCTTTTGAAGTCTTAAAAATATCAATCATAGCATAAAGAAGCGATGTTGCATCATGTTCCTCTCTCAGATGTACAGTTTTACGACGTTTATTGCAGTCTGTCACTTCATCAAAGGATTTGCGAGGACGGCCTACGGTATTTGCGGACTTTTTTACAGGTATTTCTAGCGTGGCTTGCAACCAATCATGGTATTTCTTCAAAAATACTGCTTCTGTCCGTTTAGAAGCTTGCCATTTCACTTTCATTTCGGACTTTAAACGAGAAAATTTTTGAACAAACTGCGCAGTTTGCTCAGTCACAAAAGTAGGCTGATTTATAATGTGGTGCTCGACTAAATCCAATTTTTTTGTAAAATCTTTTGCTTCAAGTTCCTTTGTCTTGCGGTAGATGTATTCACGAGTCACAATTTTCAACCCAGATGGCCCTAAAATGAAAACAGACTAAGATAAATAAAAGTGACCGCAAAAACAAGTTTGTTGTGGTAATATTACTCTAATCTTTATTTAGGGTTTGTAATGCTTTTGGCACTTTTTGGCAAATGTTTTATCAAAGCTCGGAAAGATTACAAATTAATCAATGAAATAAATAAGAAATTAGAGTCGGGAAAGGTCCGGAAATATAACAAAACCCTTTCTTAGCACAATTATTTGTTAAGAAAAAAATAGAGTTTTTAGCAGTTGGCAAAAAATTACATAAATAATTACACATATGAATTAATGTTAAAATAAGGACACTATTTATTTGCTACATACCTGCTTCTCCAATATCCATAGTTATAACAATCACAATATGTTTTTTCTGCCACTAAACACTTATAAAAGAAAAGAGTTTTAATTTGTAGTCACTGAGTGGTTAGACGTGCGTTCCGCAATGCGCTGAGAAGACGACTGACCGTGGAGTGGGGAGCGACGCTAAACAATTTAAAATGGCGGGCTATTGTTCCTTGGTCCCTTACCATATACCAGGTAACAATTGCTACCTGGAATTTATTACTCTGTTAGTTTCGACTTTTGATCGACTTTTTGGGTCAAATACCCCACCGTGCATCGTGTGTACTTAGATTTGTGTTATACAGGTTATACTAGAATAAGATAAATATGTACAGTTAAAAATGGAATTTAAAATAAGTAGAAATCATTTATATGTCAGATTTACTGTTGTGGATCTATCTTGTACTATAAAAAAAAAAAAAAAATTGTATGATAACCAATGCTTTCCAACATATTTCAATTTATTGTTTATAACAAGTCAAGGTATGAGGTCATACCTTACAGTGAATGGCCGAACTGAGTTGGGGATAGGGTCATCCCCACGGCAGAATGGCCGTCTGTTAGTAATTTAAAACATTCTGTAATTTTGGTTCCATTTTCATCAAATAAAAACAAAAAAAAGTATAATGTCAGGTGGGTGTCGTTGAAAAAAAGCGCGGGTTTGGCGCGGGAGGTCGTCGACTAGCTGTCAGATAGATAAGTTGTATTGCAGTTTTGTATTTTTAATAATTCTGTAGTAATGTGTCTACTGTCTATGAATAAACTTTATATCTACTAGTCTTCGTGAGTATAATTTACAACAAGAACCCTGGAAGTACAATAGTTGGTATAGACAGGCTAAATAAAAGTGTGTGTCGCGACCTCATCCACGAGCCGTACATTAATTTTGTACCCGCCGCGATGGCATAAGTACTAAACCCAAGGCAAGTAAAAGGATTGTTTTACACTGCCCTTCAAGATACAGGATTCTCCTAGTTTGAAGGGCAGGGGTCTTCTCAAATGTAATAGCCATTCCCAACCCCTATTGAATTAACACTAATGTTACCTAGGCTAAGTCTTTTGGTAAATAAATAATTACTTACTTTCTTGTAAAAAAAGTAATGTTGTAACACTTTTAACTTATTGGTTCTAGATAGACACTGTCATCTATTACTATTAGAGATGGGCGGTGGGTAAATACCCATCGGGTATTTACCGGGTAAATACCCAATTTGGGTATAAACAGGGTTTTTACCCGGTAAATACCCAAAAGCATGGGTATAAACTATAAACACTTTATGGAACGTTTTATTTAATAAAGTTTAGGTGAATTTTAGCCCGTTTTTTTTTTAACATATCCATGTTATAAGTTCGGCTACTTTCATATGTTTTTCGCCTCAAAGCCTGTTTAAATTGCTTTATTAACTGATAATAACTGTAATTTTAGCATAAATGTAAAATTTCTTTAACTGATTTGATGAAGTTTCTATATAGTAAATGACATATGTATATAGGGTGACTGGTAATTAGTGAACGACACTTAAACACGTGATTGTAGTCATGAAAACAAACAACTTTTACTATGGGACCAAACCTGAAATCGCGAAAAAAAAATCTGCTGGTCAGTACATTTGTGTTCGCCTAACTGGTCAAAATGTACTGAACTTGGCTGATTTTCCTCTTTATATAATGTCCTTTCATTATATATTCATATATATTCAGGGATATAAAAAAGGAAATAAGGCATCTTTAATCTATAAATAAGTACGGTACCCGAAGGATGTAAATATTACATAAACATGAGCAAAACTGCGGGAAAAAGCTAGTTAGTCAAAAACTCATGAAAGTATAGAAATAAATGAACGCTGAAGTTGAAATATTTTTAACAGATAATAATGGCACGCACTTTTTACTGCCAGAGAATTTAAATTTAGACTAAGACTAGAAAATGATTTATATCCTTTTTTTAGGGTTCCGTATAAAAACGGAATCCTATTACTAAGACTTCGCTGTCTGTCCGTCTGTCCGTCTGTCTGTCTGTCTGTCACCAGGCTGTATCTCAAGAACCGCGATAGCTAGACAGTTGAAATTTTCACAAGTTATGTATTTCTGTTGCCGCTATAACAACAAATACTAAAAACAATATAAAATTAATATTTAAGGGGGGCTCCCATACAACAAACGCGATTTTTTTGCCTTTTTTTGCTCGATATCAAAAATGGCAACAGGTAGGCACTTGAAATATTCACAAAATACTCAGTTGTATTTTAACTTTAATAATAAATAATAAAATTAAAATAAAATAAATATTTAAGGCGGGCTCCCATACAACAAACATGTTTTTTTCGGCGTTTTTGCCTTGTGGTACGGAACCCTTCGTGTGCGAGTCCGACTCGCACTTGGCCAGTTTTTTATAAAATGTTTTAGGTTTAACTTACACAATGCCATTTAAACAATTTAGTAATTAAAAAAATATCGATCTGTTAAATAGTAATTAATAACAGATTTTATTATTTTGGTATTGGTATCAAAACAATATTATCCATTTAGGTGATTTTTAGCCACCAAAACATATCTCGAGAATACTTAAATTCGATTTACAATAAAGAAAGTTTGTTAAAATACCAGTAGATAAGCGTTTCATGTGAACTTTTAAAAAATTAAATAACTTTCTTTGGTATATCTACTGTAGTTTAGTATATTTTCTAAGGTTTAACGTAAATTGTATTGCATTCAATTAAATATACATATATGAATACAATATAAATTATACTATGGTAAAAATCTTACCTTTGATTTTAGAAATATTCCCATAACCAGTTTTAGTCGTTAGCACCAGCAAAATTTTGTATCCTGATCCAAAATGAAACAGTATGAGATATCACTTCTACGTGCGCACTCTTTAGTAATTCAAAAACAAGTGGAAGTAGTAAGCATAATACGTATACGCGGAGAGAAGGCGAAGAAGCGGGAAGGGTTGATGTGCATATTTGTAAGGATTGAGGGATCGCTGGCCAGCTAAATGCGCCTACTGACGGACTTATTTTATCAATTAAAAGTCAACTTTAGAAACTTTAACGTAAGGTTGAAACGCCGCGAGCTGCACCACGCCAGCATTTTTAGGGTTCCGTACCCAAAGGGTAAAAACGGGACCCTATTACTAAGACTTCGCTGTCTGTCCGTCTGTCCGTCTGTCTGTCTGTCTGTCACCAGGCTGTATCTCAAGAACCGCGATAGCTAGACAGTTGAAATTTTCACAAGTTATGTATTTCTGTTGCCGCTATAACAACAAATACTAAAAACAATATAAAATTAATATTTAAGGGGGGCTCCCATACAACAAACGCGATTTTTTTGCCTTTTTTTGCTCGATATCAAAAATGGCAACAGGTAGGCACTTGAAATATTCACAAAATACTCAGTTGTATTTTAACTTTAATAATAAATAATAAAATTAAAATAAAATAAATATTTAAGGCGGGCTCCCATACAACAAACATGTTTTTTTCGGCGTTTTTGCCTTGTGGTACGGAACCCTTCGTGTGCGAGTCCGACTCGCACTTGGCCAGTTTTTTATAAAATGTTTTAGGTTTAACTTACACAATGCCATTTAAACAATTTAGTAATTAAAAAAATATCGATCTGTTAAATAGTAATTAATAACAGATTTTATTATTTTGGTATTGGTATCAAAACAATATTATCCATTTAGGTGATTTTTAGCCACCAAAACATATCTCGAGAATACTTAAATTCGATTTACAATAAAGAAAGTTTGTTAAAATACCAGTAGATAAGCGTTTCATGTGAACTTTTAAAAAATTAAATAACTTTCTTTGGTATATCTACTGTAGTTTAGTATATTTTCTAAGGTTTAACGTAAATTGTATTGCATTCAATTAAATATACATATATGAATACAATATAAATTATACTATGGTAAAAATCTTACCTTTGATTTTAGAAATATTCCCATAACCAGTTTTAGTCGTTAGCACCAGCAAAATTTTGTATCCTGATCCAAAATGAAACAGTATGAGATATCACTTCTACGTGCGCACTCTTTAGTAATTCAAAAACAAGTGGAAGTAGTAAGCATAATACGTATACGCGGAGAGAAGGCGAAGAAGCGGGAAGGGTTGATGTGCATATTTGTAAGGATTGAGGGATCGCTGGCCAGCTAAATGCGCCTACTGACGGACTTATTTTATCAATTAAAAGTCAACTTTAGAAACTTTAACGTAAGGTTGAAACGCCGCGAGCTGCACCACGCCAGCATTTTTAGGGTTCCGTACCCAAAGGGTAAAAACGGGACCCTATTACTAAGACTTCGCTGTCTGTCCGTCTGTCCGTCTGTCTGTCTGTCTGTCACCAGGCTGTATCTCAAGAACCGCGATAGCTAGACAGTTGAAATTTTCACAGATGATGTATTTCTGTTGCCGCTATAACAACAAATACTAAAAACAAAATAAAATAAATATTTAAGGGGGGCTCCCATACAACAAACGCGATTTTTTTGCCCTTTTTTGCTCGATATCAAAAATGGCAACAGGTAGGCATTTGAAATATTCACAAAATACTCAGTTGTATTTTAAATTTAATAATAAATAATAAAATTAAAATAAATATTTAAGGGGGGCTCCCATACAACAAACATGTTTTTTTCGGCGTTTTTGCCTTGTGGTACGGAACCCTTCGTGTGCGAGTCCGACTCGCACTTGACCAGTTTTTAAATATTAATTTCAATCTTATACGCTAATGTAGTAGATTTTTAGTTAATAACAAAGTATCTTCATCGTCACTAGTTCTGAGCATATACGCGAGTTTGCCAGATTTTAGTTCTTCATCTTACATACTCAAGAGTTTGATGATTCACGTTTATTTAATGTATTTTATCAATAAATATTTGTTACGACATGCTGTGATATTCAAATAGTCTTTAATTTAAAACTACTATAATCAAATGTAATAGAAACCACCTAATATAATATGTAAAAAATACAGACGTACAATTTTTATATGATTTGTTAGTAGAAAACTATTCTTTGCTGACACCATTTACATTTCATGCATAAAACACATTGGATAAACATTTTTTATTGCTTAAAGTGTATAAAAGACTTAAAACAATAATGAAAAAGTAAATACCCACCATTTGGGTATTTACCTGGGTAAAAACCCTGCATTTGGGTATTTTGGGTATTTACCCGGTATTTACCGGGTAGAAACCCATCTCTACTAGAGATGGGCGGTGGGTAAATACCCATCGGGTATTTACCGGGTAAATACCCACTTTGGGTATAAACAGGGTTTTTACCCGGTAAATACCCAAAAGCATGGGTATAAACTATAAACACTTTATGGAACGTTTTATTTAATAAAGTTTAGGTGAATTTTAGCCCGTTTTTTTTTTAACATATCCATGTTATAAGTTCGGCTACTTTCATATGTTTTTCGCCTCAAAGCCTGTTTAAATTGCTTTATTAACTGATAATAACTGTAATTTTAGCATAAATGTAAAATTTCTTTAACTGATTTGATGAAGTTTCTATATAGTAAATGACATATGTATATAGGGTGACTGGTAATTAGTGAACGACACTTAAACACGTGATTGTAGTCATGAAAACAAACAACTTTTACTATGGGACCAAACCTGAAATCGCGAAAAAAAAATCTGCTGGTCAGTACATTTGTGTTCGCCTAACTGGTCAAAATGTACTGAACTTGGCTGATTTTCCTCTTTATATAATGTCCTTTCATTATATATTCATATATATTCAGGGATATAAAAAAGGAAATAAGGCATCTTTAATCTATAAATAAGTACGGTACCCGAAGGATGTAAATATTACATAAACATGAGCAAAACTGCGGGAAAAAGCTAGTTAGTCAAAAACTCATGAAAGTATAGAAATAAATGAACGCTGAAGTTGAAATATTTTTAACAGATAATAATGGCACGCACTTTTTACTGCCAGAGAATTTAAATTTAGACTAAGACTAGAAAATGATTTATATCCTTTTTTTAGGGTTCCGTATAAAAACGGAATCCTATTACTAAGACTTCGCTGTCTGTCCGTCTGTCCGTCTGTCTGTCTGTCTGTCACCAGGCTGTATCTCAAGAACCGCGATAGCTAGACAGTTGAAATTTTCACAAGTTATGTATTTCTGTTGCCGCTATAACAACAAATACTAAAAACAATATAAAATTAATATTTAAGGGGGGCTCCCATACAACAAACGCGATTTTTTTGCCTTTTTTTGCTCGATATCAAAAATGGCAACAGGTAGGCACTTGAAATATTCACAAAATACTCAGTTGTATTTTAACTTTAATAATAAATAATAAAATTAAAATAAAATAAATATTTAAGGCGGGCTCCCATACAACAAACATGTTTTTTTCGGCGTTTTTGCCTTGTGGTACGGAACCCTTCGTGTGCGAGTCCGACTCGCACTTGGCCAGTTTTTTATAAAATGTTTTAGGTTTAACTTACACAATGCCATTTAAACAATTTAGTAATTAAAAAAATATCGATCTGTTAAATAGTAATTAATAACAGATTTTATTATTTTGGTATTGGTATCAAAACAATATTATCCATTTAGGTGATTTTTAGCCACCAAAACATATCTCGAGAATACTTAAATTCGATTTACAATAAAGAAAGTTTGTTAAAATACCAGTAGATAAGCGTTTCATGTGAACTTTTAAAAAATTAAATAACTTTCTTTGGTATATCTACTGTAGTTTAGTATATTTTCTAAGGTTTAACGTAAATTGTATTGCATTCAATTAAATATACATATATGAATACAATATAAATTATACTATGGTAAAAATCTTACCTTTGATTTTAGAAATATTCCCATAACCAGTTTTAGTCGTTAGCACCAGCAAAATTTTGTATCCTGATCCAAAATGAAACAGTATGAGATATCACTTCTACGTGCGCACTCTTTAGTAATTCAAAAACAAGTGGAAGTAGTAAGCATAATACGTATACGCGGAGAGAAGGCGAAGAAGCGGGAAGGGTTGATGTGCATATTTGTAAGGATTGAGGGATCGCTGGCCAGCTAAATGCGCCTACTGACGGACTTATTTTATCAATTAAAAGTCAACTTTAGAAACTTTAACGTAAGGTTGAAACGCCGCGAGCTGCACCACGCCAGCATTTTTAGGGTTCCGTACCCAAAGGGTAAAAACGGGACCCTATTACTAAGACTTCGCTGTCTGTCCGTCTGTCCGTCTGTCTGTCTGTCTGTCACCAGGCTGTATCTCAAGAACCGCGATAGCTAGACAGTTGAAATTTTCACAGATGATGTATTTCTGTTGCCGCTATAACAACAAATACTAAAAACAAAATAAAATAAATATTTAAGGGGGGCTCCCATACAACAAACGCGATTTTTTTGCCCTTTTTTGCTCGATATCAAAAATGGCAACAGGTAGGCATTTGAAATATTCACAAAATACTCAGTTGTATTTTAAATTTAATAATAAATAATAAAATTAAAATAAATATTTAAGGGGGGCTCCCATACAACAAACATGTTTTTTTCGGCGTTTTTGCCTTGTGGTACGGAACCCTTCGTGTGCGAGTCCGACTCGCACTTGACCAGTTTTTAAATATTAATTTCAATCTTATACGCTAATGTAGTAGATTTTTAGTTAATAACAAAGTATCTTCATCGTCACTAGTTCTGAGCATATACGCGAGTTTGCCAGATTTTAGTTCTTCATCTTACATACTCAAGAGTTTGATGATTCACGTTTATTTAATGTATTTTATCAATAAATATTTGTTACGACATGCTGTGATATTCAAATAGTCTTTAATTTAAAACTACTATAATCAAATGTAATAGAAACCACCTAATATAATATGTAAAAAATACAGACGTACAATTTTTATATGATTTGTTAGTAGAAAACTATTCTTTGCTGACACCATTTACATTTCATGCATAAAACACATTGGATAAACATTTTTTATTGCTTAAAGTGTATAAAAGACTTAAAACAATAATGAAAAAGTAAATACCCACCATTTGGGTATTTACCTGGGTAAAAACCCTGCATTTGGGTATTTTGGGTATTTACCGGGTAGAAACCCATCTCTAATTACTATAGAGGTTTTGGGTACTCTATACCCCTGCCCTCGGTGAAATACATACAATCTTCTATTCACATTTTAGGTTTTCAATAGGTACACCTCTGCCTAACCCTTCAGGGATTTAAAGGTGTGATATTTACTTCAATTGTATTAAGTAGTACTTACCTATATAATAAAATATAAGAGAACCCTAGAAGAGGATACCTTACCATTTTACTAAAATAAAACAATAGTGGTATGAAAAATACTTTAATAAATTAACAATTCTCATCTTAAATTAATAAAACATGAATATAAACATAATAGTTAATTAGGCTTTTTTTCATTCATTCATTTAGGTTTGCGACTAATTAGTGTTGATGGTAGCTGCGGAGGGGCAAACCATGTCTCCTGTTTTATAGAATCACCATCCACTGGGTCTTAAGTGGATGGTGATTCTATAAAACAGGAGACAACAACAACTCCACCAGGCTGAAAAGGAAAATTTGTGGTTTTTAGTAAGTCAAATCATCATCATCATCTGTCTAGCCTTTTCCCAAATATGTACTATGTTGGGGTTCGCTTCCAGTCTAACCGGATGCAGCTGAATACCAGTATTTTACATGCGAGCTACTGCCTATCTGACCTCCACAACCCAGTTAGTTACTGGCTAATAAACCCCTTGGTAAGACTGGTTGTCAGACTTTCAGGCTTCTGAATACCCCGTCATTGTTTAATTTGAGTACTATTATAATAGTAAAATAATTGTTTCAGGTAGCGCAGGCTATCCCTTAAAAAATCAACATTGAAGATACCACAAGTGGACACAGATCCCGATACCTTTTTCCCTTTATGCAAAGTTTTTGTGTTATTTAAATGTTATAATATAGTATGTTTTCCTTTGTATTTCTTTATAATTATATTATATGAATGACTTGATTTTTTTATTGCATGTACAGAAAATTCATACTTTACCTCTATGGGACACCAATAAATAGTCTTTCGACAGCATCAACAAGCCTCCCAAGGTTCTGCACTATTAATTTGCTTTATCAGCTGTGACATGTTGCATCTCCACCTGAGGTAAAACTCTCCGAGCCTCATCTAGTACAGCCAGAGGGCGACCTAAAAAACGTAATAAAAATACCATACTTAATCGTTATCAATAGTCATCATAAGTTAACCGCAATATGAATAGCTGTAGGGTTAGAAAAATCCACTCACTGCGGTATCTCGCTTGCAGAGTTCGAGCACTGTTGTAGCATCGGCAGGGCTAGGGTTTGGTGCTGACGCACGAGTCTGGACAGAACATGGGGCTGCAGTGATCTCGAAAATTGATCGGCTCAGTGATCGCTCAACACCGACAGCGCTTCCACTTTGACTGTAGAAAGTTGAGCAGTTTGTTCCATTGTATCTCAGGCACTAGCTGCACGTCTTTCCATTCCTACAAAATATTACGTACATTTGAATACATTTGCACAGCATGATAATTAAATAATGATTTAAGTCAAACAATTATACGGGTCAGTGGGTCGCATAATCCTCATTCATCATCAGAGTGAACAGATCTTCGGCTTTCAGACATTGTCTCAGTAATCGGTAGCATTGCTTTAGTTTAGCACAACAGAAGAAACAAGCAAGAAATGGTCTTCAGTAACAAAGTGCAACAAAACATGTACATGTTTATTGGAGCCTAAGTCTTTGAGTAGGAGAGGTTACTAAAAACTTACTGGAATATCAGTCAGCTTCTCATACAGTTTGTGCAAGTTCCTGTTGACCACTACATACATGCGGACATTCTCCGCTAGACATATCCTACACATTGGCAGTTTTTCCATCTTTTAACTAAAAAAATCCGGCCTTATGACGACCCACTGACCAAAAAGTGTAAGTTATGATATATTTAGCGCAATCTAAGTTAAAACGCAAGCCTCCCTCATTATTTAAGCAGGTGACGCTGACGGCCTGCAGTTTCTTCATACCCTCATGGAAAGGTGTGAGTTTAGTTTATGAACTTCACAACAAGCAGAAAAACACGAACAAATACAAAAGCTATAACGAGGGGCTTGTTTTATTTTATTCAAGTGAATACAATATATTAAAATGTACTCTGTGAGTGAAATTATAAAGTACTCTGTGTAAAGTACTGTGGTGTCTAAAGTCTAAAATTCGAATGGTTGACTTGACATCGGTTGATCCGTTGATCGGTCAATCAGTCTATCGAAGATAACTTCTCTTCGTAGTCTGTGGTCTATCGAAAAGTACTCTACTCTGTGACTCGACTATCTTGACATATCAGTTTTTTTTTTTTTTTTTAATACTAGGTCTTTCTTTACCTATGAAATTGCCGTTCTGCAGTACTGGCCATTTCAAATCAAAATAATTTTTGTTTGGCTAAGAATTCTAAATTCAAATTAATTTTATTTTAAAAACATGGATTTTTTTTCCAAAAGTAGGTAGTCATTTGTTTATTAATTAGTGTTACATTTTCATCGCATTTCAATCTTTTTCGTCATCATGGATACGTTAAAAATTCGAGTAATCGTGGAATATGAGTGCCGTCGTGGCAGCAACGCGGCACAAGCGGCACGTAACATCAACGACGTTTACGGAGCTAACACTACAAACTAACGCACCTCCTGTTATTGGTTTGCTCGCTTCCGTTCTGGAAATTTCGACCTGAAAAATGAACCTCGCGGTCATCCGAAGACTTTGGTCGACAGTGACGAATTAAAGGCGATTGTGGAAACTGATGATACCATGGAATTAGTACTACGTACAACTGGAAGGCTTACTGGTAAAATCCTGTCAAATAAAATTGAACTCTATTTGTTAAACAATATCGTTGTTTTTAGAATATCCAAATACACAGTAAAAAACGGGCTCGAGAGAGAACAATTTAAGCTTCGTTGTGTCTCTTTCGCACGATTGCCATGTAAAATATTTAATTCCTTTAGTAGAATAAGATTGTGTAAAAATGAAAATTAAAACGTACTTATTTGTATAATATGATAAACTTATGTGAGTACCGCATATGTACTAAAACGAATTACTTTCGCTTACAGGTTTTCTTATTATGAACAAAAATATTTCTCTAAATAGCACCGTATTATAAATTTATTATTAGCAATACCGGTAAATGCGGTTGTCATGTCAGCTGATGTAATTTAATGGCGTCTCGTTCGTTGTTGTATTGTGTTTGACAAGGACGGGTGAAGTTTTGAAACCTCTCTTTCGGTTCGCGTTTATATATAGTGTTCTGTGTACTAGACTGAGAGACTTGTTGCTCCTAGGTAACAAGTATCGGATCACGGTTTTGTTCGCTATGTCCTGTCTATTGTAAATAATTTAATGTCTTTGTTTACAATAGACGGGACATAGCGAACAAAATCGTAGCATTTTCAGTAATTGAAATTGAATTCTACTAAATCACTAGAAAAACCACCAGCCACTAAAAGCAATATTTCGCCACTAAAAGGGGGGTCGAAACCGCCAGTGTTAGTGGAAAATTCACTAAGTTGGTAACACTGGATGGCCGGCGACAATGACGTTTGTCAAACAAGACAAGATGGCTGCCAAGTTATTTTAACCCACCAAACTCCAGATGTTGCTGTCGTCTGTGGATTTTTTTTCTCTTCTTTTTGGCTTCGCACCAAAGAGTAAAGTAACCACGGTTTGTGCATCTGTGGAAATGAACACAGTGTTAAGGTGAATGCTCCAACCAGTCCGCGAAATTCAAATTTTCTTGCGTTTTTTGCAATTTGCAGGCCAGTGCTAGGTTGTATGTTGATTAAAATATTATTCGCGGCTGTAAGACGTATGTAGTTACAGAATTATAATCATCAAAATCACCTATACAACCCTCCAACTTCATAAAGGTGTAAGAACAAAAAAAAAACAGAAAAAGTAATTCCTACAGCTTTATGAACTTAGAGCGTTTTATTGATGATTTTGATGATTATAATTCTGTGAAACGTAAGAAAATTTGAATTTCGCGGGCTGGTTGGAGCATTCACCTTAAGGTGAATGCTCCAACCAGCCCGCGAAATTAAAATTTTCTTACGTTTTTTGCAATTTGCAGGCCAATGCTAGGTTGTATGTTGATTAAAATATTATTCGCGGTTGTAAGACATATATAGGTACAGAATTATAATCATGAAAATCATCAATAAAACGCTCTAAGTTCATAAAGCTGTTAGAATTACTTTTTCTGTTTTTTTTTTGTTCTTACACCTTTATGAAGTTGGAGGGTTGTATTGGTGATTTTGATTATTATAATTCTGTAACTACATACGTCTTACAGCCGCGAATAATATTTTAATCAACATACAACCTAGCACTGGCCTGCAAATTGCAAAAAACGCAAGAAATTTTGAATTTCGCGGGCTGGTTGGAGCATTCCCCTTAAGTGTTGCCCCCCCTGCATCAAACTAACGGTAACGTGGCATTTTCGAAATTGTGCTTCTGGCTGACCAGTTGACCACAGACAGAACACTATTACTCCTAGTAGCGAGCGGAGCGGAGTAGCTGACAGCATAGGCTGACAGTCGCCACCTAACCAAAGAAGAGGAACTGAAGAAAAAATTTGGTGTATACAGTATACAGTAATAATATCGTTTTTACATTGAGAAAGCAGTGAGTGCGTTCACGAGTGTTCCGTATTGTTGACAGCTCTCAGCTGACATAATACTCTTGTCTGATATTTGAGTAAAAAGATGGAAAAACTGCCAATTTGTAGGATATGTCTAGCGGAGAATGTCCGCATGTATTTAGTGGTCAACAGGAACTTGCACGAACTGTATGAGAAGCTGACTGATATTCCAGTAAGTTTTTAGTAACCTCTCCTACTCGAACACTTAGGCTCCAGTGCTTCCGTAAAACAGCTTGAGGAAACCTGGACTTAAAATAAACATGTACTTACATTAAATTGCAAATCTGCCTTCAGCATGAGTGGCGATCAATGCTCATGCCTTCTCTTAAGATGCGCACAGAAACCATTGAGAACCATAAACTGTATGCTTGGACAGTATTACTATACAGAACAGAAGTATTTTCTTTATAAAAACAAAATAGTGCAATACAAATTTTGTTGCAGTTTGTTACTGAAGACAATAGACCGATTCTTGCTTGTTTCTTCTGCTGTGCTAAACTAAAGCAATGCTACCAATTACTGAGACAATGTCTGAAAGCCGAAGAACTGTTCACTCTGATGATGAATGAGGATTATGAGGTGAGGTATTCATTAACAGCCATTTATTCTTATAATTTCTAATTCAAGTATAATGTGGAATTGATTCCTCTCAAGCTCATTCCTAATGTGTCTGGATTTCACATCGAGCATTCCATCAAGTGTTGAATGTTAATATGTATGCTTTTGTCTAATGGAGGTGTTTACAATTATCACATTTTAATATTCCACATAATACTGCTACAACTTCTGTGTGAAACTAGAATGTGGCAGTTTTATATCATGTCGGCGCGAGCTATGCAACAACAGCTTCTGCAGTGGTCAGCGAAGTTACATTGGAACTACTTAAGTATCCTCACTTGTAGTGTGGTTCACCTTAGTTTGGCCAATGTATGAGCTTGCACAGCTTTTAGTAGGTATGGTGGTGTTATCAGAGAATCTTATTAATTTAAACAAGTGTTCGCAATGCAGGCTAGTCTTTGCAGGCGATGTAGCTTGATGAAGGCTGTGACTAGAGTGGTACAGGGCCACCAGACCATGGTACCGTAGGTGATCATGGGCCAGATCACTGCGGTGTACAGCCACAGTAAAATTTTCCCCACACTCTTACCTATCATTTTCCTGCACTGCCAGAAGGTTATGCAAGCCCTGTTTAGTTTAGGAAGAAAAGAAAGAAAAATTATTTCCAGTTCCAATTTTTATAATAATGGCTCCATCGTTTTATCGATGATTCTGCCAATGTCAAGGTTGAAGGAAACAAAGTGTATTCGCTGAGATTGACCGGTTATACTGCCTTAAGTATGGTTTAATTATAACTGGATCTGTCTGAGTAGCCTGTAAGGACAACACTATATTGACGGCGAAGTGCCAATACCTCCTAACTGACATTCCTCGAGAAATACATTTTTTTTATTGTTTTGAATTTAAAAGCGTTATTCGGGTTTTGTTGAAATCGCCTAAGTGTATTTTTAGTTGCAACAGCATTCAATTAAAATGTTGAAATACTTACCTCCTGACTAAACCAACGCAAAGTGGCTTTTTTTGAATGTTTTTTTCAGTTTGTGTAAATTTTTGACTTTGTCAGTTAGGAGGTATTGGCACTTCGCCGTCGATATATATGTATATTATGATAAATTGTTAATAACCAGACAACACAAATTAATTTTGATGAACACAATGAACCACCACTATGAGTTGTTATAACTTGATATTATTTAATAATATAAATTTTTTAAGTGTTTTAATTAATGGGTAATCAACGAGTGTTAAGAGGAATGGGATATTAATAGGTCTGGGGAAATTAGGGGAGTTCTGGGGAATTAAGCGGATCGGCACGAAAACGAAACCATTTGAAAAGTAATTATACCCTCAATCACAGTTTAGTAAATAAGGCGAAGAATTATTCTAAATTCAACCTTAACTTGCAGTTCATACAGCAGTTAAGTTTCTGAAGTAAAATGACGGTAGTGCAACAATCGGAATCAACACATTCTATTCAACCAAACAAGAAATCTATGCTAATTTCAACCTTATGTCTTAGTTAATTGAGGAGTATCGTATTGCATTTTGTAAAACAAGACAGTAAGGTGCTAGTATTAAATATAACACGGAAGTTTTTAAACCTTAATATCTAGAAGATTCGTGGCTAAATAATAACAGCCGCACAGGTCGATCGATCAGGTTAAGCTACGCTTGCCGCGGTTGGTCTGTGGATGGGTGACCATCTTTACATACCGAGACCCCTCCGTGCCTCGGAAAGCACGTTAAGCCGTTGGTCCCGGCTGTCATTTGTGGATCTTTGACAGCCGTTACGGGTAGTCAGAAGCCCGAAAGTCTGACAACCAGTCTTACCAAGGGGTATCGTATTACCCAGTAACTGGGTTGTGGAGGTCAGATAGGCAGTCGCTCCATGTAAAATACTGGTATTCAGCTGCATCCGGTTAGACTGGAAGCCGACCCCAACATAGTTGGGAAAAGGCTAGGCAGATGATGATCTAGAAGATTCGACCGTTAAAACCTTGTTCGATAAAAAGAGTAGGGAATGCTATTAACATTTTCGTTGAGGTTGATAACTGAGCCAATAGCCTAGTGGTATAAGGCACGGTCTAGATTCTAGATGATCGACTGGCGCCTGGTTGTGCGGGTTCGTATCTTAATCGCACGCAAAGTGTCTTTTTGTAAGTTATTCTTGGTATTACGGTTCGGCCAGAAGGAAGCCGAAAAAATACCATATAAAATGATTAAAAACTTGCAAAAATAATATTTGAGGCGGATCGGTGGATACGCTCTGGCAGAGATGGGTGCGGCGGCGGGGGAGGGAGCTGCTCAAGGCTCACGTGACCCGCTCGCCGCCGCTCGAGCGACAACGGCCGGCCCGAGCGAGCTCGGGCGATATCTTTAAGTCTTGGGGGGGGGGGGGGGTTCCATTTCTGTGACGCTGAGTGTACAGCCAAAGTACAATTTTAGGGGATAGGCCCCACTTCTTACCTATCATTTTCCTGCACTGCCAGAAGGTTATGCAAGCCCTGTTTAGTTTAGAAAGAAAAATTATTTATTCTGCACTAACAAAACGCACATTGCAAATTAGAACATAAAATATACACATACAATGTAGTCAAAAGCCAGCCATTCAGCCGTGCCGAGCCGTGTCAGTTTGTTGCCCAGATGACTACTCCAGTTAAACTTACTGTCTAGAATGACTCCGAGGTACTGTGATCAGCATCTAATTTTCCTAATACTATACATATCTTTTTACAGCTCAATCCTTTAATAAACCAAGCTCACTTAGAGTTTTGTAGTGGGCTTATTAAATCGTCGATAGTGCACATAAGTATAGATGATGAATGTCAAACAGAAAGTATTATCAAAGAAGAACTACCAGCAGTTTGTGAGGGAGTAGATGATGTTATTGAGCCAAAGGAGGAACTTCAAATTGATGGTGTGTTTTTATAAACAATAATAATATTGTCAATAAATAATCTTAAAATAAATTAAAGACCTAATCTATTTATTTCACATATTATTATTATTGATCACAAAATGTTTTAAACTACTTCAAAGTTTTGGCAGTGTTAAGTTTAATTCAACTTAATGGCAATCACATTATGTTGTGAAATAAAACAATTATTAATCAAGTAATACTCTTGACTGTGTTTGTTAATTTACAGAGCTGGAACCGGAAAATTTTGACAATAGCTGTCTAGATGTAGCAGATATACAACCACACCATGCTGAATCAGATTCGGAAGATGATGGACCTTTAATTGAGTTTAAAACTGAAGAGGAAGAAGAACAAGAAGTATCTAAGAAGAAACAAAGAGCCAGGGGGACGAAAGGTATGTATTAGTTATTTAATGTATAGGTAAGCAAACAGGCCAATGGTTCAACTGATAGGCATTCGCTTACATTGCACAAGGTAGCGTGAACACCATTTAGTACCCTAACCCCTAAAGGAGTACATGCTTACATGTGCAATGTTGAATTCTATCCATAGAATTCAGCATTGCACAAGTGTGGACTCGAAGTCACAAATAATAAACTAGGACCATCATAGCCAAATAATTGTGTAATACTGTCAATTTCTGATAACAATGGCTAAATCATGGCCAGCAAGACGAACAGTCTTGCTGGCCATGATTTGACAAGAAGAACAGTCACATCGCAAGCAGCACTCGTTCACGAGCATAAAGATGAGATAAAATCCGGGCAAGAGCGAGTCAGACTCGTGCACCGAGGGTACCGTACCATCATGTTTTTAAATTATCATCGGCGAGCAATTATATTCCTCAGAGAATTTTAACACTGCACTGCGGTGTAAAATATTGCAGTTTTAGGTCAGCGCCATCTCTTGACCGATTGTGGAACTAATGTAACTTTTGTTGAAGATTTCTGAAAAAGTGTGCTATTTATAGACATCGTTTTATTTTTCCTGTAATCTTTACATAAACTTCTATCACATAGAATAATTTCAGATTTTTCTCTATGCAAACTTCGGAGAAACATTGTAGTTAGGCAAACGTCATCTAAAACTATTCCAAACAAGTTGATATCGCATTAGTAGTTCTTGAGATATCCAGCTGTGTCAGACAAACAGACAGACAAAAGTCGCACCAGAAACCTTACCATTTTATTACGGAACCCTAAAAAGTACAAAAAATAACGGGATGTTCAGCGCCGTTGATGTTCTCATCGAACGGGGGGCCTCACTCAAACGACATAAATAGGCAAATCTGACAAAGATATTGTAGGCTCTTACTAAACCTGATCATCATCTGTATAGCCTTTTCCCAACTATGTTGGGGTCACTTCCAGGCTAGCCGGATGCAGCTGAATACCAGTATTTTACATGAAGCGACTGCCTATCCGACCTCCACAACCCAGTTACTGGGTACCTAATACGATACTCCTTGATAAGACTGGTTGTCAGATTTTCGGGCTTCTGACTACCAGTAACGACTGTCAAAGATCCACGAATGACAGCCGGGACTAACAGCTTAACGTGCTTTTCGAGGCACGGAGAGGTCACGGTATGTAAAGATGGTCACCCATTCACAGACCAACCGCAGCAAGCGTAGCTTAACCTGATCAATCGACCTGTGCGGCTGTTATTATTTAACCACGGGCCCCTCACTAAATCTGATGACTCCGAAAAATAGAATTTGAACTTTTTCAAAAGTTATTCTCCCTGGTTGTGTTCGTTGTCTTGATAATAAATTAGTATAAATATCTGACAGATTGATAGAGCCACTTGGCAAATCTATTGACGTTACATAAATTCATAATTTTAAATTTATCTATAACTCAACGCATATCTTTCTTTCTTTTTTGGCTTTCAAAATCAAATTCAATTTTTTTTTGTTTCACATAAACCTACATGGGCACTTATGAAATGTCAGAAGCTAGGTGCACGGTTCCAATTGGTCGTTTCCTATGGAGAAGAACTGGCAAGAAATTCCACAGTTACTGTTTTTAAAAATAATTGGCTGTTACAATGTTTTCAAATTACAGTAGGTATGGGAGGACAGGTTATTTTATCAAGTATCAGGTACTTGTTGACAGGCCTACTGTCAACAAGTACCTGATACTTGATAAAATAAACAAGAGGAAGTCGGACTCGCGCACCGAGGGTTCCGTACCATCATATGTTTTTAAATTTTCATCGGCGAGGCCTATATTTATCAGAGAATTTTAACACTGCACTGCGGTTTAGAATATTTCAGTTTTATGTCAGCGCCATCTCTTGACCAATAGTGGAACTAATGTAACTTTTTTTGATGATTTCTGAAGTGTGCTATTTAGAGATTTCGTTTTATTTTTCCTGTAATCTTTACATAAACTTTGGAGATAAATGGGGGGGGGGGGGGTATTTTTTTTTTACATTTTTCATCAAAACAAATAAAAACCGTGCAAATAATAGTATATTTCTTACACCGGTTGAGGACAGGGAAATTGCAAATATTATTATGTCCTTAAATAATACTACTTCTGTTGGTTATGATGGTATCACAACTGACATTTAAAAAAAATGCGTCGTCAGTATTGTACCGGTGCTAAGTTACCTAATAAATTTATCCTTCGAACAAGGAAATTTTCCCAGCCGGTTAAAGAAGTCAGTAGTAAAGCCTTTGCATAAAAAAGGAGATAAAACGGAAATGGTTAACTATAGACCCATAGCCTTAATCCCCATTATCTCTAAAATATTTGAAAAGGCTATGCATAAAAGATTATCTGCGTTTTTGGACAAGTTTAAACTAATTAAAAACGAACAATACGGATTTCAAAAGGGAAAATCAACGACACTGACCGCATTTGATTTAGTGCACAATATCCTAGTCAATGTGGATAAGAAAAAGCAGACAATGGTGATATTTTTTGACATGTCAAAAGCATTTGACTTAGTGTCCCATGAACTGCTGATAGAAAAGTTGGATAACTATGGTATCAGAGGCCCGGCTCGACAATGGTTAGAAAACTACTTGGATAATCGTGAACAATGTGTCGAAATATCTTGGGAGCAAAATGCCGTAGTAAAACAAGAGAAGTCTGAGTATCTTGTCAACAGGTACGGCGTCCCACAAGGAGGTATCCTCGGATCCCTCCTTTTTCTTATATACATTATGTTGTGCATTTTTGATATTTTGGAATCTTACGAATTTTCGATCTGGTCACGTGCCCTGACGCGAGTTTAACATTTTTTACCCATAAAAAAAAAGTGTACAACGCCGCAAAATAAGTTTTCACTTCAAAAATTAAAACCCCGACGCGTAATGTCGTAAAAAATAAGAAAATAATTAGGTACTACAATATTTTGATCTTGATGCATGAGACTCTTTGGTACAGCCAGCTTCACAGTTATGGGCACCCCTTGGTATTGATATCAAACCTATATAAGTTTTTTGTAATGTAACGTAAATGGCGTGTTGGTCTAATGGTTAACACTGCAGCTTGGCGGTGCGATGGTCACGAGTTCAAATCCGCGCATGAGAAGATTTTTTTTTCTTTATTTTATTTATATATTTACTCTTTTTTTAGGGTTCCGTACCCAAAGGGTAAAAACGGGACCCTATTACTAAGACTTCGCTGTCTGTCCGTCTGTCCGTCTGTCCGTCTGTCCGTCTGTCCGTCTGTCTGTCTGTCTGTCACCAGGCTGTATCTCAAGAACCGCGATAGCTAGACAGTTGAAATTTTCACAGATGATATATTTCTGTTGCCGCTATAACAACAAATACTAAAAACAAAATAAAATAAATATTTAAGGGGGGCTCCCATACAACAAACGCGATTTTTTTGCTCTTTTTTGCTCGATATCAAAAATGGCAACAGGTAGGCACTTGAAATATTCACAAAATACTCAGTTGTATTTTAACTTTAATAATAAATAATAAAATTAAAATAAAATAAATATTTAAGGGGGGCTCCCATACAACAAACATGTTTTTTTCGGCGTTTTTGTGCCTTGTGGTACGGAACCCTTCGTGTGCGAGTCCGACTCGTACTTGGCCAGTTTTTTTAGTTTATTTGATTTCTTAAATAATAATTAACGAAAATCACCTAGATTTCATTCGTTAATTATTATTTAAGAAATCAAATGGAGGTTTGTAATAAAAGCTAGGCATTTTCATAAACAATATTCTTTTTTTTTATTTAATCCTTACTGTTACAATTTTATTTTAACATAACACCTGCCAAACTGCAAACCAATTTGTCGGCAGTAGGTCCTCGCGGATTATGCACGACTTTTTACTTGATTAAATATTAAAATTAAAGTAAGTTAAAACTAAGACTAAATTAAGTTAAAACTAAGACTAAAACCATGGCTCTGTAGGCAAGGATTCCATATGTGAATACAGAGTATAATAGTTACCCACAGAACCATAGGTTCTACAAAACACAGCTACTACACTCAGCGGCATCAGCCAACAAACGCCATGAGACCATCCCATAATATCTAATCTGCATTCGCGGTCTATCAGCCAAAAATGCAAACAAATATGAGTTTATGGCAAAACAACTCATAATCCTTCACAATAAAGTTCAGTTTACGCTACAACTTCAAACATTTATTCCTTTTTTTTTTTAGTAGTGCTAATCACTCTAAAATCAAACTAATTAGTCACGCCTATGTTGATCTCTAGCCACATTTATAAGTTTATGCGTTTTATTTCTACATTTAGTATATTGTAATCTAAGGTTGTTATTGGTTGGATCCATTTTCCAGCGCCTAAATAAGTCATCTTTTCGTATGATCATGTTTTGTAATTTATTATTAACCCAAACTTGGCTATCACGTTTTTTAACTGTTGATAGTTGCCTGGAAGACTCATAAATGTCGCTAAAAATCGTGTACATATTATCATATAACTTGATAGGATCATGTGTGTTTAATAATTGTTGCCAGTCAACATTATGAAGTTTATTACTTACTAATTTGTTTTGGATGGTCGTTCTAGTCGATTGAACACATTGTTTTACGTTCACATCAGCTGATAATCCCGTTATGTAGTGGTCCGCTATCTTAGTCGTTACCGTGTACGCTTCTAATACGCAAGCCTTCTCAGTCCGTACAAATACATGATCGAGGCAAGACGTCACATTGCGATCACCCGTGACTACGTCACGAGTCACGTCTCGTATGCCGCATTGTAATCCCCTCTCCGACAGTGCGTTCAGATACCTATCAGCAGTTGAGTCAGTGCCACTGTGCAGTATGTTGATGTTACAGTCGCCAAACATAATTATATTATTTCGTTTTGGTATACTTTGGATATATCTTTTGATATCTGCTACAAAGTTTATTTTATTTGTGCTTGGCGGTCTATAGATAACCATAATGTCGGTAGTGTATTCGTTGATGGTTAGCCGTCCATGTACAAACTCATAAGTCGCGGTGATACCGGATTTTACTGGATTAAACTGCACTCTGTCGCTCACGTAAACTAGTATTCCTCCACCTCTTCTGTCTTCTCTTGTTAAAGCATGCATATTGAATCCACTTATCTCGTATATTCTAGTATCTTCTTCTTTAATATTTATTTCTGATAAGCAAATTAAATCCAGTCTGTGCAGGCATTCCTTTGCTAAAACAATTAGCTCATTAAAATGTTTTCTCAGAGAGCATACATTTATATGTATAACTTGAAGTGACGTTGGTCGTTTGTGTACGTGCTCATACCACTCGTCTAACTGTGTGTATTTTGTGTATTCTATATCTTGTATTTCTGATTCCAGGTCCATTTTAGAAACTATCGTTTATACTATGTAATATTATTTATATATTAATCTGTTTGTGTATATGTTTAGGTTGTAGATTTTGTATGACTACTCTTTGTTTTCTGTTAGGTAATTATCGATATCACTTTCGAAACGTATGTGGTGTACTTTTTTATCATTGTCATCTTTTTTTATCATGATTTTTGAGTTTTGAATCCATATATATTTGTAGGATTCCTTCAGGTTGGTCTTAACAGCCCGGAACAAGTTGCGCATCTGACGTGTCAAATGTTCATTAACATATATTTGTGAATCATCATTGTTTTGGTATATTGTGTGATTTGTTATTTTTGTTTCTTTGCGAGTTTTCAACCAATCTGACCGGGCTGCCTTTGTGCGTAGTGTGACGATTATGGGTCGTGGGTTTTTTCCTTCGACTCCTCGAGAAGGAACCCTCCCTGCATTTTCAATGTCTTCGGCCTTTAGTTGTAATTTCTTTGCAATTCGTGCTACAATTTCCGTAACATTTTCGCCATCCTGTTTTTGTACATGTACTAGTTCAATGTTCCTGCTCAGTTCTTTCTGCTCCAACATCATGATACGCTCCTCTAATGCCTTGTTGCATTTTTCTAAGTATATTTTATTTTGCAATATATCTTTTATTTTATTATCGTGTTTTTTTATATTTTCTGAGAATTCCTTCTGCGATTTATCTAAATCTTCAAAATTTAATTTTAGGTAGTTAACAGTGTTTTCGGTGTCTTTATCATTTTTTTTTTAATTTCTGCGATTTCTGTTTTTATTTCGGATATGTCTGTCTGAATACGTACGAAGCGTGAATTCTGCTCTTCTTTCATAGTGGTAAGGAGACAGTGCATAGCTTTCATTTCCTCTCGAAAAGCATTTATTGTTTCGTTCAAGGTATTGGTTGGGCAGCAGGCAGTTTTAGTTCTTCTAATTTCCTGTGCTCCTGACGAATCACTATCCGAGTCCATTGCAATACGTTTCTTGTTATGCCTTGGGTTGACCCAAGTACCTGACGTTTTTTGCTTACCAGTCGTAGTCGCAACATTTGGATCAGACGCATAATGTTGCCCACTTTTAGGGGATGTGTGCTCCATGATGATTTAGTCTGTTGGCATCAATCGTTCGTTAGCAACGCGAACAGGGCTGCTTAGTGTTTTTATGAAGGCGACACGCGGCCGCGTGCGCGGCTCGATCAGCCCCACTACTGTCTTCGCTCCGGCGTCGTGTCGCACACGTAATGCTCACTTCCTCCTTCGTATAACTTTGTCTTTATCTAATATTTATTTAAATAACTTACCTATATGAATTAGCTACTCGGTAACGCGTGCGCACGCCAACTTTTTCTAATTACATTTCTAGGAATTCATAGAATCCACTTCCTGGTTGAGTATACTGTTTTCTATCTGTGTTAAATTGGGGTTATTTACTTAGAATATTAACTAAACACAAAATAGATACCTACCTACCCTGGATGAGGTTAAGAACGTTTAACATTAGATAACGGTTCGTTTATAGATATTTCTAGAAACATAACTACAATAATTTTTATTTATTTAAAGTTGTGAAAACAAATTTTTTTTTATACTCTGTATGATCTTATCGGAAAAAAGCCTGGTTAAAAATGAAATGTTGTCATTTGTGCCTGTGAATTACTGAGAAAGAACCAACATGCTAAACTATAACAGTATAGCAATATACATCTTTCTCTTTTATCACATTTTCTGATAACCCTTATTTAACACAACATTAGAAAAATATGTGAGTTCAGATGGTGCATCGTTAACACATTACAAGACTACGTCTTGTAAACAAGAGTAACTGGATTGATAATAATAAAGGTTGTTTGTTTTTGATTAACCATACGAGATAATGATCCCACAAATATTGGGAATTATTAACACTTGCTCGTATTTGTTCCAATGCAATTTTATCACATACATAAGTTACACAATCAATCTGCCGAGTAAATTGCCTATTAATAACGTCACTGTCTGTCAGTCGTCTTGAAGTCAGCACTGAACGCGTAGTTTTTAAGAGTGCCAATGAGTGAACTTTCACAATATTACGTTGTCGCTCCGATTCATTAGTCTAAGCAATTGGGCGAGGCGTTTGATAACTTTATATCCATCTAGCAACTTGGTGAAGCGTCAATGCTTTTTTTCAATGTAAAAAATAAAATAATAACATTTTAGGATTTTTTCTTATAATATAATATGTTAGTGTTTCAAATTAAATATTTTAACTTCTCAATTGATGAATCCTCGCTCCAATATTCGTTGTCGCAGCGCCCATGTATCGGAACTTTCTTGAGTTTTCTCGCTAGATGCCGATAGATGGCCTTCGCGACGGTTTTTAGTGTGTTCCCCGCCCCGGACAAAGACAATGCGGGTGTGAATCGCTCCGCCTTTTGAATATTCCTTTTTTGGTGAATCCTTGGTGATACTCGTAAAATAATCGGACCTGCATCTGTGCTTTGTTGAGAACTTATAGTGCAGTGTTGATTTTTGGAGTTTCAACCATCCCACCGGTGGATCTAAGAAGATTAGCCCGCCGGCGGCGGCTATAGACCTGTAAGCCATCACGCGCTCATGAACGAGATATCTTCCCATCACCCTGGGTCTGAGTGGGATCTCTGGATTGTCAAGGTACGTGGGTTTTGCTGCTGTAAATTTTGGTATTGGTTCATAAGGGATTCATCAATAGGGAAATTATCTTCTTTTTTTCTCATTACGCTTGTGAGTTAAGTTCTTATTTCAAATTTTTCTCACAACACTCATTAAAGGTGCAGGCTATTTACACGCCTCACCACAACTGTTTTTCTCTGTAATGAAAATAATAATTAGAAATACGTAAAAAATCCAACGTGTAAATAATAATGCAACATGATTGCATCAATAAATAGGTATTATGTGTAAGTACACACATCAAAAGTGTCTAGGGATCAAGCATTTTTATGCGGATTTCTTGAGATTGAGATGTGGCTTTGTAATAAATTTATGATTTTATAAATTTATATGGATCCTTTTTGGTGCATTTCATAATTTGAATCAGGAACTGTGAATCAAATTCGAGTAAAAGATGAAAATCAGCTGTCAATATTTTCCCTATAAAAACATACAACGCATTGAAGACATTATTAGTGCTACTGTTTCCCTACTACTGATTAAAACCAACGTTATTATGGAGCGGCGACGTCATTTAAGCAGGGAAGAAATGCTCAGAGCCGTGGGAATGATAGAAGCTGGTTCCCGGCAACGTACTGTGGCTTTAGCTCTGAATACAAGTCAGAGTGTTATCAGTCGACTTTGGACACGTTACCGAAGCACTGGTACCGTGGCTGAGCGCCATGGAGGACGGTATCGCTGCACCACACGGAGACAAGACCGATACATTCAAATCTTAACTCGAAGAGCTCCAACAATAACCGCCATGATGTTAGCCGTGAGGCTTCATCACTCTTCAGGGAACTTAATTAGCGACCAAACAGTCAGAAACCGCTTGCATGAAGTGAACCTTCATTCCCGAAGACCGCTACGGGTACCACCTATAGCAATGCACAATCGTAGGATTCGATATCAATGGGCTCTTGAACACAGAAATTGGGCAGAAGAACAATGGCGTTTCGTGTGCTTTTCTGATGAGTCTCGTTTTGGTATGAGACCGGATACAAGACGTATACGACACTGGAGAACCCCTGGACGCCAACAGCGATTAAAATCCTGCCAGGAAGTTCATCCTTATAGTGGTGGAACCATCATGGTATGGGCGGGTATTTGGATCGGCGGAAGAACTGAGTTGATTTGGATCAGAGGCAACCTCAACGCTCAAATTTATGCTGAGACGATTGTATCAGACGTCATCGTTCCTCTACAAGTGCAAATCGGTCCCTTATTTCAGTTAATGCATGATAATGCACGACCGCACACCTCAAGAGTTGTAAGACAGACTCTCGCCGCAGCTAACATCAATGTCCTGCCCTGGCCTGCTCAGTCGCCAGACTTGAACCCGATTGAGCATGCATGGGATATGCTACAGAGAAGAGCTCTGCCGAATATGGAGGGTATCCAGTCGCAAGAAGACCTTTTTTTGTTGTTTGTTGTTGCAACGAACATGGGCGGCCATTCCACAGCGTGATTTGGATGAACTCATTTTGAGTATGCCAAACCGATGTTCTTGTGTTGTTAGTGTTCGCGGTAGAAACACGGATTCTTAATTGTTTAAGTTACCCAATAAACTTTTAAAGAAAACTGTTATTTCAGTCTTTTTTTCGAACTTTTGTGTTAGTGGTTCAAATGTCAAAAATCCCTTTATTAGGAAAATGGCAAATTTCTTTATTAATGCAAAGGTGACTTGGTTTATCGTTACTGTGACAAACGAAAACACTTTATTTGATGAATCCTTAAAGAAAATTTTAATTAATATCAATCAGGAGAAAAGTTATTGCAAAAATATATGTTGATCCCTAGACACTTTTGATGTGTGTAGTAACGTAAATCTTACCGTTATGCCCATATCTCGTGCTGTTTTCTTTATTCTTTATTCCTGTTCCCAGAGAACAATAATTTTAGCCTTCAAAAAGTTGTTAATTGAACCATACCATCGGTTAATAAAATAAAATGGTCAAAAACTTAATAAATTGGATAATATTACGACGAAGATAATTACACACAAGCGGATCAGCTCGAAAACGAAACCATTTGAAAAGTAATACCCTCAGTCACAGTTTAGTAAATAAGGCGAAGAAGTATTCTAAAATTATAGTAGTGTAACAATTAACACATTCTATTATTCAACCAAACAAGAAATCTGTGCTAATTTCAACCTTATCTTTTAGTTAATTGAGGAGTTGCTTATTGCATTTTGTAAAAGAAGACGGTAAGGTGCTAGTATTAAATATAACACGGAAGTTGAAATATAAACCTTAATACCTAGAACCAAATAAAATACTTTGTGAATTATAAAAATGCTTGTTGAAGTGTTTAATAAAAATGCGTGTTGTTTTTTGATTGGTACATTTAATAAAAAAACCGTGTTTATGTTTGAATAACAAATCTTATAAATTTGCGACCGAAAAATATTTGCGCCTCGACTGAGACGTACGAAATGCTTTATTATTAAATTTTAAAGTATAAAAATCCGCATTCTAATTTAAAGCTTAATTACAAATTGTTTTGGGAAACATGGACAAGGTGGAGAAAAAGGAATCTCTTTTACTTGGTTATAGATACCCGAGGGGCTCGTGGCTAAATAATAACAGCCGCACAGGTCGATCGATCAGGTTAAGCTACGCTTGCCGCGGTTGGTCTGTGGATGGGTGACCATCTTTACATACCGTGACCCCTCCGTGCCTCGGAAAGCTCGTTAAGCCGTTGGTCCCGGCTGTCATTCGTGGATCTTTAACAGTCGTTACGGGTAGTCAGAAACCCGAAAGTCGGACAACCAGTCTTACCAAGGGGTATCGTATTACCAACTGGGTTGTGGAGGTCAGATAGTCAGTCGCTCCATGTAAAAAACTGGTATTCAGCTGCATCCGGTTAAGGCTCCTACACACTATGCCGGCGGCCCAGCCGGCGGGCATGCCGACAACAAGCCTGGCGGCATACCCGGCGGGTATTTGAGCAGCCGGGCTTGCCGCACAAACGAGCTGCACAACTGAAATGATGCTGGCGGCACACCCGCGCGGCAAAACCCGCCGGCTGTGCCGCCGGCATGTGTGTCTGAGGAGCCTTTAGACTGGAAGCCGACCCCAACATAGTTGGGAAAAGGCTAGGCAGATGATGGTTATAGATACCTGCAGCTACTTTACAATTTATATGTTTGGTTCTATAAAAAAATATAAAAAAAGTATATTTATTTATTTATTTTATTATTTATGTACACGCAGTAAAATACAATAACAAAACTAAATGGAAACACAAAGTAGGCAAATGTAATTAAAATGCTGGAGGCGGGCAGCCCTATCGCATGTTTACGTACCGCGCGGCTGTAGGCATTTATTTCAAGGTTACGGCCGAGTTACCATACTGTATGATCTTTATACTGTGGCTGTGAGCCTAAACCGGTATCGCACTCTTTCCGATTATGCTCATTAGTCTTTGTGCTATTCATGTTCTGATCAGCTAATATTCATGAGTTATAATGGGTAGGCGACAAAAAAGTTTTGTCTTTTAGAACTTTGTTTGTATGTTTGCTAGTAACAGGAACATGTTGCAATCCCATCGGCGCGCTATCATAATCACAACTGTCCATCATATGTTTTCCAGCTCCTCGCTTTTTGTTTACATACGAATAATATGGGCTTTTATTACTCGTCAACTTTTTTAAATCTGCTATGTCACGCTTGATCGGTTCAATTTGAGTAGCTGATGCATATTGCGATTTAATTTCTTCAATTTCATTTCTCATCTTTGTTAAATCCTTAAGCAGTTTTGTCACGTCCACATGATCAAATAGTACGGGTGGTAATTTTTGCAAATCTTTTGCAACGAAAACTGGCCGGTCATTAGGATGGGTTACTGGTAATAAGTTAATGATATCCTCGATCTCACGTATCTTTTTTCCATCTTTCTTCATCGTAATCTTACGTCTGCAAGTTGTTGTTATCGCATCGAATAGTAGATTTTTTGCTTCTACAATATCACTATCCGAGAAAGCACTAATACATATTCGACTTAGGCTTTCCTCATCCATTATGTCCAGTTTATTACACACGAAAGCTAACACTTCGTTAATTAACGACATTGCAGCTCGCACATTTCACTACGTTACTCATCCTTACGGAACTCATCCTGCACTTAATTAGACACGCATGTCACGTCCGATCGTTAACGCGCGCGACACGGAACTCATAATACTCTTGTCTGTTTCTTTTTACTTACAGAGCTAGAACCGGAAAATTTAGACAATAGCTGTCTAGATGTGGCAGATATACCACCACACCATTCTGAATCAGATTTTGAAGATGATGTGCCTTTAGTGGAGTTTAAAACTGAAGTAGAAGAAGAACAAGAAGTATCTAAGATGAAACGAAGAGCCAGGGAGACGACAAGTAAGTTTTAGTTAGTTAATCTATAGATAAGCAAACAGGCCAATGGTTCACCTGATGGGATGTGGTTTGCGTTACCTAAATGACGTACCCGCTTACACGTGCAATGTTGAATTCTGTCCATTGAGTCCTATGGATCTGAAGTCACAAATGAAAAACTAGGACCATCGTAGTTAAATAAATAAAATGTTAATTTCTGATAACAATGACACAACCATGGCCAGTAAGACGACCAGTCACCACAAGCAGCACTCATTCACGAGCGTAACGCTAAGATCATCTGGTCGGATGGCATGGCACACCAGTATTAACGAAATCATCCGTTGGGATTTTATCAACGGTGGGGTGCCAACTATTTTAGAACCGAATGGCTTGGCACGCGACGATGGGAAGAGGCCAGACTGCTGTCTGCGACTGTGCTCTATGCGGACGAATTTTTTTATGTCCAATGACCTCTTCCCTTTTTATATACTAGAGACGCCAGAAAGGGTGTCTATGTTTAGCTAATAATCCCCACGAAAAATGTATGGACGGCCCATCGAAGCATCCGTCTAGGACAGAATGACGGGTGTACTGTCGCAGATATGAATATGTTGTATATGAAAGGAATGTACCTGCAATGTACCTGAATGTACCTTTAATGAAATTCAATGTACAGACGCCAGCACATCAACGTAAACTGTATACATATCTATAACTACGACGCGGCGTATAGTGTTAGAAAGAAAGTATCCTTGGTATGATTGGTGGAGTTTTCAACGTTTCAAAAATTGCCCAATGGTAGCACGTACTAATAATTGGAAGCCAATTACCACGTCTCACTAGGAATAAGCCACAACCACGCGCCCCTGCGCGTCCGCCACCGCTCCCGAGTTTCCCCGAACCTTCACGAAGTTAAACGAATGTCACATCACATCGTTCGTTTGACATTTATTCAGTACGTCACTTGGAGCCGTGTTGAGTGCTCGGCGGAAGTTCTAGTCCGCAGACATTTTTGAATGTGCGTTTTAATTATTTTTATCAAAGTTTAGTTAAATATCAAAATCAAGAATGCCGCCTCAGTTAACGCAAATTGAAAGGGAGCTCATCATAAGCCCTTCGATTGAGTGGATGTGATGTGATTGATATTTGTCGGCAGACGGGCATAACGGTGAGTAATATTTTTTGTAGTTATAAATTTTAAATAATAACAAACAAAGGTTGTATTGTTAAAAATGTGTCAATGGTGTTTTTCTATAGAATTTTCGAATTAATAGAAGGGATAGATCTATATTTGTGGATAGGTATATCTTCTTTGTGTTCTTTCATAATGGGTGCGCGCTGTTTCGTGAAAGCTTAAATTCAGAGTTATACCTCCGTAAGCATAATTCGATGAACTATTGTTTTTGATTCCATTTAGGGCTGATTTTTCCAACGTCAGTTAATTTTTTAGCTAGCCAATTTATTACTATCGGAAGGAATCATTTTGAATTTTTGACAATTCTTCCAAACAAAAACTGTCAGATGTCAATTTTATTCCAATAGTAAAAAATATCTGTCGATTGAAAAATCAGCCCTTACTCCTGGAACATTCTAAACAGAAGTTATTCCAGTAGGTAGTGATTGGATTTTAAAGTAAATATTACCTATTATACGCAATTATGCTCTGTAACGAATGCCGGGCGTGCGAATAGTGAATGATAATAAATAAGTTAGAATAGTGTAAAAATGATAGAATAGTAATATCGTTTTAATTATTAGTTTTCGTATTAGTTTCTAACAGGAATTTTTGAGAATTTTAATGTGAAGAAAAATTATAGGCAGAATAATGACGTAACTTGAAAACGTGATTCTTTCTTTATATGAATATTTGCGTGATTTTAGTGTCAAATGAGAGGATTATGTTTAAAACTGATATTCCCGTTTGAACTATGTAAATCGGTCCACGGGTTCTAGAGATAGAAAGAATTATGTCCTATAATGAAAACATGTCAAAGTTCGATTTTAGTAAGTTAATGTTCTAGAAAGTTTTTATTGTATAGAGATAGGATAAATGTTGATACGTAATACGAAAGAAGATTACATAGACCAATATAATGAAATTGTAACGATCGCCTAGGCTTAAAGAACATAAAAAACAGGGATATTTAAGTGTCAGACCCAAGAGAAAATTACATGTAAAAATGGCTTAAAATCAAGGGTCTCTTTGCCTATAGTAATTGAGTAATAATGGGCAAATAAACTACAGCTAAGTATTTGTTTCGTTCCAGAAAAAAACAGTTTACTTCTGGCTTCGGCAGTGGGAAGAAAGCGGAAGCATAGAACCGCCAGCTCTACGCGAGACCCACGCGGCTGCAGACGAGACGATGTGGAGTAACCTCAATTTCGTACAGCGTGAGTAACTAGTAATCACACTTACCTATCACATTAACTTATATCATCACAGTTAACATAAAACATGGTTTTCCTAAAAAGTGAATAACAAAATTGATTAAAAATATAAATTTAAAAAACCCCCGTCACAAAAAAATAATAAAATTAAATGTAAGTAATTGGAAAAGGATCAAATAATTTAAAAACCCCCAACTTAAAGAATCTAGGTAACGAGACTAAAACAGATAAATTCATTTGGCAGTCGGGGGACCTGTTAGCATAGAGAAGGTGTTCCACAGAACGGTCCCCCGACTTCCAAATGAATTTATCTGTTTTAGACTCGTTACCTAGATTCTTTAAGTTGGGGGTTTTTAAATTATTTGATCCTTTTCCAATTACTTACATTTAATTTTATTATTTTTTTACGTCGGGGGTTTTTTAAAATTTTTATTAAAATTTTTATTTTATGCTTTTTGTAGGGACTCCTTAATTTTTGTATTTCATTTCTTTTATTTTCTTGCGTTTTAAGATTCAGGTAATTTGGTGTTTAATCAGGTTTTTTATCCATCAAAAAATAATTATTAATAATTTATAGTTGAAGAATAATTTTGATTAAGGCGAGGTTGTACCATTTTTAAGTTTTTTGGAGCTATGTATGTCTAAATAATGTAAATATTCCGCCAAATAAAAATCATTTTAACAAAATTGAACATATGGTCAAGCGCTGTATAAAGACGGAAACGTAATTACTAATAATTGACTCGATAAAAAAAAATCGCAAAGATGACACTAAATCGATTTTTCAAATGTACTTCTTAGCAAAAAATTATATTACGAAACCATGTAAGTAATGTATCAAAAAATAGGTTTTAATATTTTCTAGCGCTGGGTAAGGTAGATTTTTTATAAGTGGCTATTTATTTTTGTAAGAACAAAAATCATACGATATTGAGCTATTCGATTTCGAGCGGGCCGTTTAGTGCCGGCCGAGAGGTCTTCGAGGACGGACGCACGCCAATTTTCTTCCGCGTTTGCGCTTTCCATTATAAGAAACATTACGCACAGTGTTGCCAACCCTACTGTTTTAACAGTAGATTTACTGTTTTCACCAAGACATCCCTGTTTTCTGTTTAAGTACCAATTTCTACAGTTTTCATTATAATTTACTGGAGATTTCGTCTAAAACGATAAAACTCCAGTTAAAATACCTAGCTTCATGTTATGCATTATGTATGCGAATAAATTTTTATCTATGTCTAACAAAACAGCAGTAAACAACTTGAAAACTAAACTAAGAAATAAAATGTCAAAGGCAGAAAATATCGAAGACAGAGAGAAAAAGAAATTGATAAATGATAATTATTTGTAAGAATATTTGCAAGAATTTATCAAAGAACAAAAGTTCATACAGGAAATTGACACCTCGGGCATAACGAAAATATCAACTCGAGAAATGGTAAGTAACTCATTATCAAATTATCAATACTATAGTAGCACTACAATAATTTTGCCTAGTAGTTTTATTTTATCAGATTACTTGCATACGTAATAATACTTTGTTGAGGAAGACTTTTCCGTTCTTTTGTTTTTTTTTTGTTTTGTTGTGCGCGTAATTTTAATACTGTGATATCTTCTAAAGTATTCATTCTAATGACATGCTGTGAACTGCAGTTTTGATCTAAATTGAATGCTTAATTTTACTAACATATTTAATGAGATAAGGATTAATACAATGTATGTCAAAATTGCTTTGAAAGTCACTCATTATATTTTATTGATTTTAAAAAGATAAAAGTGGTTACTGTAAGTTATCCTTATAATATAGACATATACCATCGCGAACTTTTTTGAGGGCATTTTCAAGATATACAATTCTGTAGTACATTATTTTGAAGTTCCTCGTATGGTTTAGCCAGCGTTAGCAATATAAGCGGCCGAGCGACGAGTTTTTTCCGACTTCAATTACATTTATTATGATTTCCTATGGAAAATACATCTTTATCAGAATAAAAACAGCGTGTAGCACTCCTTAATAATGTAACTACCTATTGAAAATATTTTTGTGAAAGAATTTTCTAACTCGGATCAGTACCTAGTTTCAGAGATTACTCTATAAATACAAAACTTACAATTTTATCTCTTTAGTAGTAATATAAAAAATAAAAGCTTGTAAAAAAAAATACAATAATATTATATAACATATTATTAGTGTAAATAAATGATTTTCTTTGACGGAAAAGCACGAAAATGTTACGACCATTGTTTAGACGCGACACTGTACAAAAAAGTACAGTAGGTTTGTTATTAAATTTCGTTGAAATGATTATTTTCTTTGCTCAATAACTTTCAAATATTGCTAAACTTATATAACAATTATGAAATATACTTGTAAAATGTATAATTTAAACAATTTGAAATGCCACTATAATGTCAACATTTATTTTGCAGCGTTTCAATGAGATTAAATATACTCAGGGGTGTTGTTCAGACTCTAGATAACCCTGATACTACTTTTCATAGTCATACGTAAGTACTTTCTTCAAAACATAAAACTTTAGTCATTACGTACTAACAATTATAAAAGTAATATTGATTGTACTCATGATTGTCATGAATATAATCATCATCACCATCTTAATCATGGAGATAATAGTGTTAAGTTATAAATTGAATATAGATTGCGATTCATGACTCATAATGTTTATAACACTGTTACAGAACAACCTTAAACACTATTAGTGAACCTCAAAGTACTGTAAGTCAAACTGAAATTAGTACAAGATAGAAACAAGATTTCAGAGAACTTTTTAACTGCTGATAATTCAGAGGTTGAAACAGCAAATAAGTAAGTCTTACTAAACTATATGTTAACAAGTAGAGAAGAAATGAATCTTAAATGTTTTTAGGTTCACCCTTGTTTGATAGAACAACGTTTGATATAATATTACTAAATCGAATTTTAGTTGCAATAAAGTCATTTCGAAGAATTATTCATTTGACCGAATAATTCATTGGTAAATTTTTATTTAGCGTAATTATTTATTTGAACTAATTTCATTTGAACTAATTTCATTTCGCCGAATTTTCAAATGCACTAATTTTATTTAAACTAATGTTTCACTACACTAATAATGATTTAGTCGAAAGATCGTATCGAATATTTAGTTCGGTTCCCTATCCATTTGCATAATCGATAAAGCATAACTTTTTTAAGCATAATATCCTAAAGCATAAATTTGCCCGAAGAGGATATACCAATTTATTTCGACGATTGGAAAAAAGCCATATCTCCTGAATCAGGTAATAAATAACATATTAATATAATATAACGTATTGAACAATTTTGTGGGGTTTTTTTTCGCTGTAGGAAGCATGAAGCAAGCAAGCATACAGCATGCAAGCAAGCATGCAAGCAAGTATGCAGCAAACAAGCAAGCATGCAGCATGCAAGCAAGCATGCAGCATGCAAGCAAGCATGCAGAATGCAGCATGCAGCATCCAAGCGAGCATGCAACATGCAGCATCCAAGCGAGCATGCAGCAGGTAGGGTTTCTGTCACGGCTCCGGCGCTGCGGGACTCTGGCGGCCCCACGCGTGCTAATCGTCGCAGACGGCTTTCGCTCACCACCGCGGCTGAGGCTGGCCGGCGAAGCCGGCCAACAAGCCGAAGCGGCCCGCGGGCTGAGGAGCAGGCTCGCTCGCAGCCGCCTGCTCCTCAGCCCGCGGGCCGCCTCGCCCCTACGCGCCTACGCGATTTTAAATTACACTCTAGGGGTAGGACAAACAAGACTACGTGGAGTCGGTTTTGCAGCAATTCGGTTCTGTCACTAACTTTTGTTGCACAGCATATTAAATTTAATTAATTGTATGCCTAAATATTATTATGCTAATAGTCATTAGGCCTACTAACGTTATGCGAATCAAACTTATGCCAAAACAAATTAGTCTTTAAGATGATTATGCCAACATAAAATGTATGCCTAAAAAAAAAATGCCGAAGTATTATTATGCCAAAACAAATTGTGCCAAAATCGTTATGCCGAAGTATATTAGGACAAAGAACATTATGCGAAAAGAAGGGATCCCATTTAGTTCATTAATAATTCGTTTCTTTCATCGTCTATAAACTAACATTGTTCTTCACCTATCGAATTAATGCCACGCCGCGCGCCGTACTTCTAACGCCATCTAGTAGATGTAAGTGGAACAATATTGAGATTTACTATATCGTAAATATGAAGGTAGTACCAAGAAAAATGCATCATGCAGGTTGTCATTGTCATGCACTATAATGATTTGTGTCTCATCATAAGTCATTACTAAGTAAATTTAAGTGTTTTCTTGTTCAAAAAAAATTTTGTTTTCAAATACCTATTTACAATGTTTTTTTTTCTGCATTACATTACACCAATTGAATATTCGATAAAATACATGGTTATACCATCTAAACATTACATCAAATGAACATTATACCTTTTGATCATTAGCGCAAATGTTGTTATAGCAAATAAATATTCGATGAACTGAAAATTCTGTCAAACGATATTATACAAAGTGATGATTTTCTTAAACGTTGTTCGATTTAGTAATATTATATCAAACGTTGTTCTATCAAACAAGGGTGAACCATGTTTTTATACCGATTGCATAAATACGTATGTTAACTTTGTTATCAGTACTAGTACCGAGTACGATGTATAAAAACTAAAATAATATCAGAGTAAAAAAAAAATCGAAAATAAATTAACACACGTGATTATAGTAAGCTATCTCTTAAACGTCGATTGCACACCAGAGGGGCAATTCTCGTAATTTTAAGAACGTTTACAGTCTGATCTTTGAAAAATTTATGCAATATAATTTCAGGGCCAACTCCATGTTACCGGGAGGCAATATTGCTTGTTTTGTATATGGTCAGGTGAAACAATACCCGTACATGTAATCAAGATTGTGAAAGATAGTAAATTTTGGGAAGAAAAAATGAAAAAAAAACTTATTAAATTTTATATGCAGTGTCTATTGCCTGAAATCATAGATCCCCGACATATTAGAGGAATGGATATAAGAAAAATAAAAATGCGAGAAAACAAAGAAAATATTGCAACACCTGCTATTGTTTCCACTTCTGTATCTCAAATAGTGAATTTTGAGAATGTGGCGTCTACTTCTGTGTCACAAACAGTTAATTTTAATAATTATTAAATACGTTTTATAACCGACTTCAAAAAAGGAGGAGGTTCTCAATTCGGATACTTAGTTATATTTTTTTTGTGTATTATTTTCATTTTCTTAATTTTTTCTGTTTATAACATAAAAATAAAGTTTGCTTAATCGATTTTGTTGTTTTTGTTGCTAACACTACATTATTGACAAGTTGTGAGTGAAGTTGTCCAGAACATATCTTCTCATCTGAAACGCATAGTACATGTATAGTGAAAGGAACGTCGTTCCATCCGGGTGTCCCGCGACACCTCTCGTTAATTGTTTTTTCGAAAAAAGTCTGTTTTGTGAGATTTTTTGACATGTAGTTGATGGTATGTGTATTTTAAATATAGGTACAAACTTACCTTAGATTTTTTACATAGTGCGTTTCTTTGCCAAACTAACCTAATTTTTACAAACCGGAAACTGTCATGAGAATTTATCAAGCGTAGATGATAAGTTCCTACATACAAATTTTATTCATTAAAAATAAAATATAACATCAAAGTTGATCTACTGTATTTGTCTGTTTCGTGGCGCGCATTCATTGCACAAAGGTTAGTCGCGGTCAGAACGTGTCACGTGGCGCGGTCCCGCTCAGCGCATCGTAGTTAAATACGCCGCGTTCAACTGGCGGGGGCTGAGGTAGTGTTTTCTATGCCTATCGGTCCGGGAAAACCTCGCCTTAAGGTGAATGCTCCAACCAGCCCGCGAAATTCAAATATTCTTACGTTTTTTGCCATTTGCAGGCCAGTGCTAGGTTGTATGTTGATTAAAATATTATTCGCGGCTGTAAGACATATGTAGTTACAGAATTATAATCATCAAAATCATCAATAAAACGCTCTAAGTTCATAAAGCTGTAGGAATTACTTTTTCTGTTTTTTTTTGTTCTTACACCTTTATGAAGTTGGAGGGTTGTATTGGTGATTTTGATGATTATAATTCTGTAACTACATACGTCTTACAGCCGCGAATAATATTTTAATCAACATACAACCTAGCACTGGCCTGCAAATTGCAAAAAACGCAAGAAATTTTGAATTTCGCGGGCTGCTTGGAGCATTCCCCTTAAACAGACTTTTTTGTTTTATTATATCCTTTTTCTAGAGGATGGATAGATAGAGGGGCCCGTGGCTAAATAATAACAGCCGCACAGTTCGATCGATCAGGTTAAGCTACGCTTGCTGCGATTGGTCTGTGGATGGGTGACCATCTTTACATACCGAGACCCCTCCGTGCCTCGGAAAGCACGTTAAGCCGTTGGTCCCGGCTGTCATTCGTGGATCTTTGACAGTCGTTACGGGTAGTCAGAAGCCCGAAAGTCTGACAACCAGTCTTACCAAGGGTATCGTATTACCCAGTAACTGGGTTGTGGAGGTCAGATAGGCAGTCGCTCCATGTAAAATACTGGTATTCAGCTGCATCCGGTTAGACTGGAAGCCGACCCCAACATAGTTGGGAAAAGGCTAGGCAGATGATGAGATGATATCCTTTTTCTAGTTCTTCCTTTAGTTATTCAACTTTCGTATAAGTATTTCATAGCTATTAGATATCTTAGGTATTTCAGATCTAGTTTATAAAATGGGACTGCAACACTATCTGATGTAGAAATACCTACGCTTTTTAAGTAGGATAATTCCATTCGTAATAAAAATAGTCAAACTCAGTGGTTGTATCACTTATTATATTACTCTATTAGATAAAAATATCTTCAGTCCTTTACAACCATATTTTACAACCCACCTCAACAAAGGTGGAAGTTCTCAATTCGACAGATTATTTGTGTGTGTTTGTTTATATTTGGAAGAATATTTTTTAACCGTTCCATAGTCATTTAAAGTTTATTCAAACTTCTTTCAAATTAATATTATTTCAAGTTAAACAAATATCAACTTTATTGTAATGGCAATTAAGTTGATTTCAGAGTGACTAGCACTATTGAAAAAGTTAAAGTTGTAGCGTAAACTGAACTTTCTTGTGTACGATTTAAAGTTATTTTTCTGTAAAGTCATTTTTGTTTACGATTTTTGGCAAATTAATCGCGAATACAGATTAGTTAAGTTAGCCCCTACAATTTCTCATAACAAAGAATCCTATGTAAGTATTGAAAATGACAAAATTTTCTTTGTTTTAGATATCAATGGACACAGTCAGGAGACGCCGCCGGATTGAGAAAAGACGCCAGACATGTCGTTCGTTGATGTTGTGTCATAATAAACTATATTCCTCGCATGTAAGGACATGCGAGGAAAAATATGGAGATAGTTTGAAGCCTGGGGAAGGCCCCAGGCTTCAAACTATCTCCATATTTTTCATCACAATTGCCCACCGGCTTGGCCGCGAAGGCATAACACACAAAGTTCTTTCGCATTTATAATATTAGTATGGATCATTCTTCTAATATCGTGATATTTAATACTGTAAATTGAAATTTTATATTTATTTTCGCACTACTGTTATATTCTTGAGAATTTTTCTTTACTATTGTTGGTGACAATTTAAGATAGGGCCGTCACCCACTGGCGGCATGGCATGACAAGGGATTTTAAAAGCTTACTTTTGTTTGGCGGCAGCATTTGATTTTTCTTAGCAGCCATTGGTAGTTGTAACTGTATAATTAATCTGTTACAAATATCAATAAAAATAAAAGCTTGTAAAAATAAATATTATTTACTTGTTTTTAATCAGGTTGTTGTGTGAAATGTTTGTGTTAACAGTGTTAAATTAGATTCGAAATCATCTGTAAGTATTACAAAAATCCCTTGTCGTGCCGTGCCTCCAGTGTGTGCCGGACCTTATACAGCCCAGTCAAATTATACTAATCTAGGTAAAAGCTTATTTTTGTTTGGCAATCAAATGCTACCGCATTTAATTTTGCTTGGCAGCCATTGGTGGTCTGTTACAAATAAAATTCTAATCTATATACCTAATAATAATAACGCCTTCGAAAGGTCCGCGAGATGTGTCAGACATTTTAAAAATAAAAATTCTTTATTGACATAGGTAATGGTTACAGAAACTTTTATGTAAGTATGAAGCATGTAGGACTGTAGGTATATTATAAATTACCTAATGTATAAAAATATTAAATTGTAGGTTATTCAAAACTAAACTATATAGGTAGATGGCTGAATGAAAATAATTTCTATAATATTAAGGATTTTTTTGAACATTAAATTATAATGTTTTTAAATTAAATTTTGTTTATTTGTGCATTTTTTTTTCATTTATTGCAAAACTGTATGATCTCATATGCTTTAATAACACCTGTGTATACCATGTTTTACGCAAATAAATTATCTTAATCTATGGTATAGTTTGGTTTTATAACTTTTGTTGTAAGTATATTTTAATTTAAAGTAGGTAGTTGTTATAATGTTTTCAATTATTTTAATGTTTAAAAATAAAAAGATTTGATTGTTATTCCGCATTTTATTTTAATATTTTTCCCGCGGTTTCACACGCGTTCCTGTAGGAACCTATCCTATGTCCTTTTCTGATTGGTAGGTATGCATAATTTCATGATGATCGGTTGTGTAGTTATAGTGCCAAAAGCAGGGGGTTAGCTACCGCCGTATCTGTTATACAGTGGGCCCCGACGGCATATTTATTTACTTAAAAAAACGTCACCGTCCTTTTTGCAAAAGACCCCGCCAAGATATTTTGGGGGCCCCTGGGGTTAGATCACATCACACAGCCCTTTCGACTGCAGTCACTGCGTCTTCAGGTCATGACCGGCCGCCTTGCGGAGTTGTTTTAAAACTATGATATTTCCTAAGATATTCATTGAAATCAAATTTGTCAAGGGCAATTTTGTTCAAAATTAAATACTTGTGATGAGTAACGTGTTTATTTGGATAAGGATTAATATCATGTTTATAAAAACACCTTTGCAAATAATGCATTATTTTAGAACTTTGATTACGATAAAAAACAGGCCAAGTGCGAGTCGGACTCACATACGAAGGGTTCCGTACCACAAGGCAAAAACGCCTATAAAAACACGTTTGTTGTATGGGAGCCCCCCTTAAATATTTATTTTATTTTTATTTTATTATTAAAGTAAAAATACAACTGAGTATTTTGTGAATTTTTCAAGTGCCTACCTGTTGCCTTTTTGATATCGAGCAAAACAGGGAAAAAAATCGCGTTTGTTCTAAGGGAGCCCCCTTAAATATTTATTTTATTTTGTTTTTAGTATTTGTTGTTATAGCGGCAACAGAAATACATAATTTGTGAAAATTTCAACTGTCTAGCTATCGCGGTTCTTGAGATGCAGCCTGGTGACAGACAGGCGGACGGACGGACGGACAGACAGCGAAGTCTTAGTAATAGGTAGGGTTCCGTTTTTACCCTTTGGGTACGGAACCCTAAAAACGTTATAGTGAATCAAGTAGAGAAGAATTTTTCAATTCGAACCAGCAGTTCCTGAGATTAGCGCGTTCAAACAAACTTATCAGCTTTATAATATTATAGTATAGGTGTAAAGTAACGATAATAATATTTTAGAATTTTATTTGAAAATTCATAACCTTTGAAATCGTATCTTATTACTAGCGCAATAAGGTTGAACATCATGTCAAAGCAAACTTCGGTAGGTATTGGTAATTTCGTTACAAGGTTCAACCTGATTGTTTTTGTAACATGCTGCGGACGAAACGTTAATCTTAAACACGGCGGACTGACAAAAGGCTTTTTGTAGGTATAATTAATTGGCTAAACTTCACACACGTTCGTGATGGGGTAAGAAGTAGGTGTCCATATTTCTTTCAAAATTTCAAGCAGATTACCTATGTTATGGGTTTTCAGCATTTAATTTCGTGAAAATAAATAAAAATCTTTTATTTTGGAATAACAGATATAATAGGTATTATAAAAATAGTTAAAGGATGATAACTACAAAAGTTTATAACTGTGGCGCATGGCGCAGCTATCAATAATAGAATAGAAGAGCAAGGAACGCGCTAAGACAGGTGACCGCCAGCCCGTCAGTAAGTAGGTAACAAAACCCGGAAAAGGTCATTAAAACCTGCTTGAAATTTAAAAACTGGCCAAGTGCGAGTCGGACTCGCACACGAAGGGTTCCGTACCACAAGGCGAAAACGCCGAAAAAAACACGTTTGTTGTATGGGAGCCCCCCTTAAATATTCATTTTATTTTGTTTTTAGTATTTGTTATTGTAGCGGCAACAGAAATACATAATTTGTGAAAATTTTAACTGTCTAGCTATCGCGGTTCTTGAGATACAGCTTGGTGACAGACAGACGGATAGACAGCGAAGTCTTAGGTCTCGTTTTTAGGGTTCCGTACCCAAAGGGTACAGAACGGAACCCTATTACTAAGACTTCGCTGTCTGTCCGTCTGTCTGTCTGTCTGTCACCAGGCTGTATCTCAAGAACCGCGATAGCTAGACATTTGAAATTTTCACAGATGATGTATTTCTGTTGCCGCTATAACAACAAATACTAAAAACAACATAAAATAAATATTTAAGGGGGGCTCCCATACAACAAACGCGATTTTTTTGCCCTTTTTTACTCGATATCAAAAATGGCAACAGGTAGGCACTTGAAATATTCACAAAATACTGAGTTGTATTTTAACTCTAATAATAAAATTAAAATAAATATTTAAGGGGGGCTCCCATACAACAAACATGTTTTTTTTCGGCGTTTTTGTATTGTGGTACGGAACCCTTCGTGTGCGAGTCCGACTCGCACTTGGCCAGTTTTTTACCCTTTGGGTACGGAACCCTAATAAAAAAGGAAATGTTTTTCTGATATGAGTTTATACCTACTTACCTACTTAACAATATTCATCGAGAGCGTGAAATTTCGCTAATTCATTGTGTAACGAACGGTGTATACCGTACTACCTACCTGTTTAAATGTAATATGAGTAGGTAGTTACTACTTAATACTCTAAGTAATTTTCCAACAAATATGTAAAAATTAAGGATTAAGTAAAAGAAGACTATAAACTTTCATAGGTATTTAAGCTTTGCGCTGGGCGTTTCGATTCAATTATTCAACCTGCTACCATAGAACTATTATTACTTAGTGATACGACGACGTGACGCCGCAAAACCAGTTTTGCGCCAGGCCGGGGGCCTTCCGAATTGCGTCAAAAGCGATTACTTATATCGCGAATCCGACCAACGCGCAACGTCACAAATAGTAGTCAATAGTCCTTATATTTTGTGACTATTAAATTTGGTTGGATTCGCGATATAATCGCTTTTGACGCAGTTCGGAACGCGGGGTATGTTACCGACCGGTAACAACTCATTTATTTAGTCTTGCATGAAACGTGTAAGCGCCATGAAATTCCCGGCGCTTATGACGTTTTGGTCGCGAGAAAACTATACGTTTTAAGCGGTGTAGCGCTGCATGTTTTATAGTTTGGTGAGACGACACCTACTGTTTAAGCGCTGCAGCAAATACGCTCGCCCCACTGTCATCCTGTTGTGACACTGTATTTGATTCGGATAGCTACGCTATTTCTTATCGCACAGTATCTTATTCACACCACGACGACCATACGCACACACTCTCACGTACGCACTGCAGCACGACACATTACTAGTAAGAACAGACAAAAGCTATATGTCTCTTTCGCACGATTCTCGCTGTAGTTGCTCATAACGCGTTCAAGGCCAAAGTGGGGTAGGTTGATGTGCTGGCGACTGTACCTACAATGTACCTCACAAAAATATACTCTGAAAATAAATGCGACGAGTAATTAACAAGAAAATCAAGATAAAAAAATTTGACGCCTACTATTTTTTAATAGCAATATCGCACCTCCGCTCGTAAAGTGACGTAAGTCAAAAAATCAAACATTCGAGAAAAATATGTTTGAAATTTGATTTGAAACGTATGGTACAGTCGGTAACCAACATTGTCTGACCCACCCAACATTGCCTTACCCACCGGCATATCTTGTTAAGCCATTTTAATCAGTATCTTCTTGTAGTTAAAGTTGAAAAGCTTTTAAGTAACACGGCAATACTTACTACCTAATCTTTAATGTCGCGTATTCTCAACCAGTCATTGTGGCTGGATTGGCGACGAACAACATGTGGGTTCGAAAACACAATCCACCTATTATCAATTTCTTTTTTATTTGTTTTCATTTATGATTTCTATATATCAGTATTTCTTGCATTATTAAAGAACGACCAAAATGATGTTCACCTAACAGCTTTTCTGGATAACAAGAGGGTAAAAAAAAAAACTATAAGTCCTCAAATGAGTAGGACGAAGTAAAAGTTTACTTCGTGGGGTAGATGGATACTAAATTGATTTAAGTGACAAAAGTCATTCTACCTACGCCTAAACAGTTACAAATCGTATATTTTCATAAAGTTCATTATCTATAATTATAATTTGTATGTATATATATATTATATATTATAAGTATATATTATAGTAAATAGTATGTATGTGTATATAATCTATTTATGTATTTGTGTACCTAGTTTTAATAGTTTTTTTTTTTAAATTTTATCATTGTTCCTCTCAACCAAAGCACCTGCCATCCAATCTCTTCACCACCCTTGGTTGACTGGTAGAGAATGCCTAAGGCATTAAGTCCGCCTTTGTACCTTTTTGTGCGAAAAGTTTAAATAAATAAATTATCGCACAATCACAACCAGTATTAACCGTAGACAACTTTAAAATTTTACTTATGCGCGATATTTTTTTTTTTATTAATCGACCCTCGCCTTGGTTATTAGGGTTCCGTAGCCAAATGGCCAAAACGGAACCCTTATAGATTCGTCATGTCTGTCTGTCTGTCCGTCCGTATGTCACAGCCACTTTTTTCCGAAACTATAAGAACTATACTGTTGAAACTTGGTAAGTAGATGTATTCTGTGAACCGCATTAAGATTTTAACACAAATATAGAAAAAAAACAATACATTTTAGGGGTTCACTTAGAACTGAAACCCAAATTTTTTTTTTCATCAAGCCCATACGTGTGGGGTATCTATGGGTAGGTCTTCAAAATTGATATTGAGGTTTTTAATATCATTTTTTTCTAAACTGAATAGTTTACGCGAGAGACACTTCCAAAGTGGTAAAATGTGTAACTTCTAAAATAAGAGAATGATAAAACTGAAAAAAATATATGATGTACTTTACCATGTAAACTTCCGCCGAAAATTGGTTTGAACGAGATCTAGTAAGTAGTTTTTTTTAATACGTCATAAATCGTAAACCGCAATTTAGCTTTAATTCAATCAACTCAAATATAAAAACATAAAAAACAAACGTTTAATTTTATAAACACAAACCTAATGCATAAACCCGGATGTTACGGAACCCTCGGTGCGCGAGTCCGACTCGCTCTTGCCCGGTTTTTTTTTAATAGTCGTGAAACTCATTAGCCTTTCAACCTTAACAACAACAATATAATTATTAAAATCACTTAACAACATGATTTATCGAAATGCTTGCACGGAGTATTCCAAATGTTCACGATAAGGTTCAAACTCGCTATCACTCAAGTGGGTCAGATAAGGACGTTCATAATTTGATATTTTCGTTTCAGAAAACTTCAAAATTTATTACTATCAAACACATTTTTCGCGAAATTTTGATTTTTGGACTGACGTCACTATATGAGCGGAGGTGCGATATTGCTATTAAAAAACAGTAGGCGTCAAAATTTTTTTTCTTGATTTTCTTGTTAATTACTCGTCGCATTATATTTTCAGATTATATTTTTGTGAGGTACATTGTAGGTACATTCGTCTGGTAAATATTAGGTAACCATAAAATATCTATTACATTCATTGTCAGTATTCACCCGTCATTCTGACTGTCAGGACTGCGGCTCACTTTATTATTATAATTGTTCTTGTTTCTTTGAGGTACATTGAATTTCATTAAAGGTACATTGCAGGTACATTCCTTTCATATACAACATATTCATTTCTGCGACAGTACACCCGTCATTCTGACCTAGACAAGCATCTGCCTTAAGAACTTAAACTTTAAAAGTGTAATGGCGGACCTCAAAAATAAAACTCAATTTCCGTATTGATGAATCCTCGAGAAACCAATTCCAAAGAATTATTAGGAGCAAAACATGCCCACGTACCTTGGAAATCTAGAGATCGCACTCAGACCCAGGCAGATGGGAAGATATCTCGTTCATGCGCGCGTGATGGCTTGTAGGTATAGGCTGCCGGCAAAAATCAGCACTGCACTATAAGTTCTCAATGAAGCACAGATGCAGGTCCATTTATTTTACGAGTATCATCAAGGTTTCACCAAAACGGAATTTTCAAAAGGCGGAGTGATGAACACCCGCAATGTCTCTGTACGGTGCGGGAAGCACACTGCCGCTAATGCCATCTATCGGTCATATAGCGAGAAAAGAAAGGTTCGATACATGGGCTCTGCGGTAACAAATATTGGTGCGAGGATTCATCAATTGAGTAGTTAAAATATTTAATTTACATATGTATATTAATATAGGAAAAAATCCTAAAATGTTATTATTTTATTTTTATGTTGAAAAAGGCATTGACGCTTCACCACTGATCACAAACATATCTTTTGAATATTTTTATTTTTGAGGTTTTTTGGATTTTTGCAAATAATCCTGTATATTAAACGTTATTCCTAATGAAAACATTAATAAGTTTAAAAATTGATTTCTTAGATCGATATAGTTGGAGTTTTAGAGAAAAAATTGAAACAAAATTATATTTAGTAGACTAATGGGTAATAGGTACTACGGGCTGGTGTCCGCAACTCCACGTCAATGCGCGTATTTTGCGTATGGGTGGGAAAATCGACTATTCGATCCACCCCAGCTCCTCAAAGAAGGCCAGCAACGCCTTGGATGTTACTGACCGTCTCACGTAGGGTACCTGGGTTACCGAAGTACTTTGCCCTGTACGTGGCGATCACCGGGCAGTTTAGAAGCACATGTGCCGCTGTCTCGTCGTCCTCCATGCAGGCTCTGCACAACGGACTGTCCGTTACTCCTATGACAAAGAGGTGTTTATTGAATGACCCGTGGCCAGTTAAAGCTGCGGTAACTATTCGCAGCTTTTGTTTTGTTAGACGGAGAACCTGTTTCGTGAGGCGGCCATCCAATGTGGGAAGTGCTTCCCTCGCCTGCCTGCATTCACCCTGGTTCGTCCATAGTTTATTGTGTTGCTCTCTTGTGCGTTTCCTTACCAGAGTGCGTATATACCCGAAGGGGAGTGGCACGATGGGCTCGGGTCCCACGGGTGCCATACTCGACCCTCTTCTGGCAAGTTCGTCGGCTGCATCGTTGCCTAGCGAACCGCTGTGTCCTTTGATCCGTTGAATGGTTATATTATTGAGGTTACCCACCTGGTTGAGGCGCTGGTGACACTCGTATATTAGCCCAGAGTCAGCTGTGTAACTGTTCAGCGCTTGCAGAACAGCCATGCTGTCTGAGAGTATGTGGATTGAGTGTTCCTTAACTTCCCTGGCCATAGCTAGTGAGATGCCCATGCATTCTGCCTGGAACACTGTGTTGTGGACCCCCAATGGTGTGGCTATGTGTATGTTGAATTCCTCCGAGAAGATTCCAGCTCCTGTGCCACTACCTGTTTTGGATCCATCCGTAAAGATTCGCAGCTCTGTGGGGCACAACCCCTCGCATAGGCGATCCTCGTGAAGCTGGATCTTGTATTTTTTATCAAACATAAATTGTTTAGGAACCCGGTCGTTTATGGCTTTTGTGATAGGGAAATCCTTATGGAGTCCCTCGAGCAGCGTGGTGTGTGGTGTATTACTCTTACCCCAGAGATTTAGTGTGTTAAGACGTACTGCCGCCATCGTCGCTTCCTGCTGTATGAACAGGTGGAGCGGCGGGATTTCCAGGATGGCTTCTACCGCTGCAGTCGGAGTAGTCCTCATACAGCCCGTAGTCGCCATGCAGGCTAGTCTTTGCATGCGTTGCAGTTTGTTGGAGGCTGTCACTAGCTTGGTGCGAGGCCACCAAACCACAGCTCCGTAGCTTATCATGGGGCGGATCACTGCAGTGTACAGCCAGAGTGTAATTTTTGGGGATAGGCCCCACTTCTTACCTATCATTCTCCGGCACTGCCAAAAGGTTATGCAAGCCCTGTTCAGTTTGTTGTCCAGATGACTGCTCCAGTTTAACTTACTGTCTAGTGTTACACCAAGGTACTTGACTTCGTAGGCCAGCTGGAGTTCAGTATCGAACAGTTTAGGTAGGCGAAAAGGCCCTAACGCTCGTTTATGGGTAAACATAACCAGTTCAGTTTTAGCGGGGTTCACTGAAAGGTCAAAGTCCCTGCACCATCTCTCCACGATACGTAGCGCTTGCTGAGTGAGGTTGCATATCGTGCCCGTTACCTTCCCCGAAACCAGGATTGCAAGGTCGTCGGCATAACCTACTGTGTAGATGCGGTTGGCGTTGAGTTTGGTGATGAGGTCATTAATCACCAGATTCCATAGAAGGGGGGACACGACCCCACCCTGGGGGCATCCTCTGGCTATCATGGCCAGCTGCTGCTCACCTTCAAGGCGAACCACTCGTTTACTTAACATGTTTGTGATCCAGTCCGTTAGTACCTGTTCTACTCCATGTCTGGAGAGGGCGCTGTTGATACTGGAGAAGTTGGTTTTGTCGAAGGCTCCTTCGATGTCTATGAAAGTGCCCAGACAAGTGCCTTTCTGATGAATCGCTTCCTCTATCTGGCTGACTACCAGATGTAGGGCGGATTCAGTCGACTTACCTGAGCTGTATGCGTGTTGGTTACCGTGTAACGGTATGGTCTTCAGAGCACCATCCCTCAGTTCCCTATCGCACAGCCTTTCCAGGGTCTTCAGTAGAAAGGAGGTCAGGCTGATTGGTCGGTGGGATTTGGCGTTTGTGTAGTCCCCCTTACCTGGCTTAGGGATGAATATTACCTTCACTTCTCTCCATCCTTTGGGAACGTATCTAAAGGCCAGGCACGCTCTCAGTAAAGGCAGCAGTTTTAAGACGACAGAGGTGCCACCCCACTGCAGTAAGGCGGGGAACACTCCGTCAGGTCCAGCTGCCTTAAAAGGATGGAAGCTCCGGATGGCCCATTGGAGTTTCTCCAGCGTGATCATCCTGCTAGCGTAGGCCCATTCGCTGTCTGATGGTGTCTGTATTGTATCCTGCCAGTCAATTACCTGTGCGAAAGTGCATCCCGGGAAGTGAGTTTCAATAAGGACGCGTTTCGTTTCTTCTGGCGAGGATGTTAGTGTGTTGTCAGGTTTGCGGAGGGTGGCAGGCCCAGGTGTGTGCTGTTGCGCTAGAACTTTCCTTACCCTGTTAGCCTGCTGACAAGATTCAATGTTACCACAGAACTTGCGCCAACCCGTGGTGCTCCTGAACCTGATGCATTTTTTGTAGCTGGATTTGGCTGCATAATAGTTGTCCCAGTCCTCATCCGCACAAGTATTCATGGCTCTATTCAGAGCTTTTCTTACCTTACCGCGCTTGCGTTCCAGCTCAGCGCCCCACCAGGGTTGTTTGCCCGGTGTGCTGCGCGGGGTGGTCTCTGGGCAGGCAGTTTCGTAGCTGTCTATCATTGATTTAGTAAGGTACCTTACTTGTTCTTCAATCTGTGTTATATCCTCAAATGTTGTCGGATCGTTTGATGTCGCTAGCTTTGATTCAAGGCTGCGTGTGTAGGTGGCCCGATCCGTGTTGCGCGGATTACGCCGAGGTTGTGTGGGTTGAACACAGACCTGGATATCGAAGCGGATCCACCTATGATCAGAGCAGGAGGCCTCCTTGGAGACATGCCACCCAGTGATAGCTTCCGCCGCTCCCTCTGTTGCCAGAGTGAGATCTATGATAGTGCGGCTTCGCCTGGTTACGAACGTTGGTTCGGAACCCGTGTTTAGTAGGGATAGGTTAGTCGAGAATAAGTAATCAACCAAGGCCTTACCCCTATCGTTTTGCGTGTCCATACCCCACAGTTGATGGTGAGCGTTGGCATCAGCCCCGACGACGACCTCAAGCCCGCACCTCTCGCAGTGGCTGACCAGGCGGGCGAGGTAGTGCGGGGGCGGCGCCTTCACCTCGGGCATGTAGACTGAGGCGAGGACGATCACCATCTCCATGGCGTCGTCACGCTGTATAGTCAGCTTAGCTGCAGAGACATCTCTGCAACAGAAGTCAGTTAAGAGCTGTGTTTTGAGGTTACCTGTGATATAGATGCACGATCTGGGATGGTCGTGATCTGTGGTGACCAGGAGCTTACCGCCAAGATTGGAGAGTCCTTGTATGCGGCCCGCCCTTATCCACGGCTCCTGGATCAAGGCTATGGCCGTGTGTTGAACCTCCAGCCACTTGCGAAGTTGAGCCGTCGCGGTCTGACTGTGGTGGAGGTTTGCCTGGAGGATTCTACAGACCGACGAAAGGGACGCCATCGCTGGCCAGCCCCTCCTCGTCCCCCTCCAGTTTGAGCCCGGCAAACAGGTCGCCCTCGTCGAAGCCGTCCCCCACCCGGCTCGAAGCCGGGGACAGGATCATGTCGTCCAGCTCCTCGCCCGATGAAGGGACGGCGCCCACGGTGGCGGCAGCAGGGGCGGCTGACCCTGCCGGAGCAGGTTCAGTCGCGGATGCCTCCGGGTTGTCTAATATGGGAGATGACTCCCCCGCCAGTGCTGGTGGCTGGTTTGGCTCCTCGACGACGGTGCCCGTGGCAGGGTCCCATCCCTGTGGAACGTCGGTGAACCTGCCGTTCCGACCCTGGAACTTAACGTACACCGCCCCCAATCCAATTGAGAGACGGCGTCCGGCCTGCATCAGGGTCGGGATTTGGTCCACAGGGACGCCAACCACCACGAACCATTGCTCTGCTTGTTTGTCGGCAAAAAGAAGCACCCACCTCTTGATGTCGACCCAGGGGTTCTGGTAGGTGAGAGCGCGCCCAATGTTGGTCGACTCTCCATATACCCCCTGCTCGTCTGGGATCACGATGCCGCATCGTGCTCGTTTCTGTATTTCCGACTGACTCTTCACTACGAGAGAAATGCTAGTAGGAAGAGAAAGATCGGAGACTGTCTTCCGTAGCCAGGCTAAGGTGTGGTCGCTTCCGCACCACAGTTTCAGAACTCCTCCGGCGAACAGTGGCTTGGCATTGAATGTCGGCCCCGGAGTGTCTTGTTTGGGGGAGCAGGCCTCGAGGATGATCTGCCTCTGGATGGCGGCGAGTACCTGGTCTGATACTTCCCTGCTGAGGATCCCCGTGCGTTCGCAGGTGATCGCGACGTCTAGGGTTGCGCTTGCAGCTTGGGCGTAGCTTTTTTGAGGGACCCGTTTGGATTGATCAAGACGCGGCCGCTTATGCTCTCCCCGAGGTGTTAAAGTCTCGTTGAGAGCTCGCTTGGCCGCGGCCTGATCCTTCCAATCGGGTCGCCTGGAGTTACCTTCAGCCTGTTTCTCCGGGACGCTGGTTGGCGGCTGGCTGGGCGAAGGTCGGCTTGTACCGGCCTCCGCCAGTGACTGCTTTCCGGCGGCGAAGTTCAGCTGGCCGCTAGTCGGTTTGGCCGACCTAGCGGCAGTGGCCTGGGGGCTTACTCTCCAAACTAATTTTAATTCCAATGAAATGCCAATACGATTCCAATGTTAATTTTACAGTCACGTGATTCGGTACTCTTGAAAACAATATTGTCACCATTGAAATGAAATTGACATTGCTCCGCCATTATTTTGTTACACGTGAAGTTAGCTATGTTACGGGCTGCAATAGTGTGGTTCAACTCATTACGAAAAACCGGTAATAGGGCTTTAAAATGCTTTATCGTTTAAATAACAAGGCTAATAAATAAATATGATATAAATAGTTCTTTAATTGATTAATTAAAAAGTATTAAATTCATTTAGGCGTAAGAAAACGAATAAAATCATAAAATTAGCCATGACTTTGGCTTTATGGGGTAGGATCGTTGCCTACACTACTTACTAACTAAAAAAAAAAAAAAGACTGCGAGTAAGTTCTCCAATTTCAAACATAAAGTCAAGTGGTTTAGAAGTGAATTCGAAATGCAAGTTTGTTAGTTTATGACAAAATTCTTCGCGTTTGGTTATTTTTAGTAAGAAATAATTACTGTCCGCTAAGTTACTTAAAAATGGTACCAAGTAAATAGATATACAACTTCTTAGAGTAAGTAATGTTTTTGTGACGAACGCCGAACGTGTTTAGGTGAATAGTGAACATGACTGAGTTATATACCAGTGAAGTGATAAATAAGTTAGAATATGTAAAAGTGATAGTTAGAATAGGATAGTTAAGACCCAAAAGTACCTAGCGTGGGCGTCGATATGTGCTACTACTGTTTTACTGAGTAAGTTTTAGATTTTCTATTTAAATTTTAAGTGTTTGTATTGTTCTAATTAGCTTTCTAACTGGTTTTTATTAATAGTTTTCGTATTAAAATCTGATATAGAATTTTTGATCATTTTAATGTACGAAGAAAAATGATAGAATAATTACGTAACTTGAAAACGAGGTTTTTTGTTTATAGGAATATTTGCGAGATTTTAGTGTCAAATGAGAGGATTATGTTTAAAACTAATATTCTAGTTTGAATTATGTAAATCGGTCTACGGGTTTTAGAGATAGAAAGAATTTTGTATAATGAAAACATGCCGAAGTCTGATTTTAGTAAGCTAATGTTCTAGAAAGTTTTTACTGTATAGAGATAGGATAAAAATGTTGCTATGTAATACGAAAGAGGAATCAAATCCTTGCTCACTCCGTAATTTGCTTTAAATTCGTATTCATTCATAGAAAACGCTTTGTCCGTATAACGCATCATCCGACGCTCATCTCGTCTTTGTTTCAGTTGTTTTATGGGAATTACGTAAAAAACTCTATACTACTGCTTATCGTGCCATATTATAATCTTATAACCCACAAAAAACCACTTAAAACGCAAAACAATTTCCAAAAAGTTACACTTTTGTTATTGGAAAAATCACTATCAACAAACTATCCCGACACAATATTGACGCAATACACAGCTGTCAAAATACTCTCAAGAGTACCGATTACCCCACGCCAAGCCCGTTCCCAATTCCACTTAGTTCCCCAAAATGGACACCCAATCTAAAAATCAATTGGCGCTAGCATCGAACTCAAGAGTACGAAACGTCACAATTCCAATGTCAATCTATCGGAATTAAACTCGAGAGTAAGCACCCTGTTTGTGTTGGCTGCCTTTACCTAGCAGCCTGCGTTCTTGACGTCGCTCCTTCCTCGTCATTCTCCCCCTCTGCTTGCTCTGTGTTGAGGAAGCTGGTGGACCTGAAGGGTCAGTGCGGGGGCCTCGGGCTTGTTGAGTGCCTTTACCCTTGCCCTTGCGTTTCTGCACTTGCCAGGCATGTGCGAACGTATCCGCCTCCGTTTGACCGGTGACGGCCGCCTGATGAGAGGAGGATTGAGGAGGAGGGTGTTTGACAGGATGCCCGGCGCTGGTGTTACCCAACTCCGGGATCTGTGTGGTGAGGGTCAGACCGGCAGTGGTATTAGTCGTCGCCTTGGCCTTCGCCTGAGTTTTAGAAGGGTCGGTACTGGTCCCAGTCAGCGCCGACGTCCTTTGTTTATTTTGGGACTTTTTGTGTTTGGTCTTAGCTGCGGTTCTCGCCACAGCCGGACCAGCACCCGCGCTGGTACCCGCAGCGTTAGCTGCAAGGCCACCAGGGGCGAGGGAAGTGCAAGCACCCCCCTTGGGAGTCTCATTGGCTTTCGCCTCCACTCCGGTGTTGGTTAAAATAACTGGCCTTAAATTTTCCATGTTATGTAAGTTTTGAATTTCGTCTCTCTGGCTTCTCACCCTCCATGGAGCCCGCACCTGGGAACGTCTCACTACAAAAAAGCTCGAACGTTAGGACTACCAGAGAGATATAGGTGCGCAAGGCTGGTTTACAGTGCGACATCGGGTGCTCGATCGGGTTGGCGTGGAAGGTTCAAAGGGCCAAATTCTCACGAACTGATCAACCCTCACTTACACCGTCAGCATGACCTTTACCTACCGCTTTGGCCGTCCAAGAACGACCTCAGCGGACCTCACGCACCTCGCCTGTGGCCCTCTGACGGGACACAATGACCATTTCCCTACCCCTGGCTATTGGGTAGGGCCACCGTTTCGCTTGAAATCCAGACCAAAGGGGGCGTGTGGCCTTTCAGCTCAACCCCCCAGGACTCCTTCATCCCCGCTTACGGCGCTCAACTGCGCAGGTCCTAGCGCAGGTGACTGTTTACTCCTACTCTCCACCAGCTGATTTTAGTGATGGGCGAGCCCGCCACCACCCAGTCACAGGGGGTCGCGGTTAGGAGTGGAGTTGGGTACATTGGAGGTGGAAGGAATGATGATGTTGGTGGGATGGAGTGTGGAAGGATTGTGAAAGTTGGGGCAGGAAGATGAAAGACGGGAAATAATGGGATAAAGGCAATTGGGCTAAGGATGTGCTGGCGCCTGGTGGTTTTTGTTACGTCTGTTTCATAAGGAATCAGACCAAGAACTTGGTGGCAACCTCGGGAAGGTGCATCCGCCAGACTTGCCTTGAGGATCTACACGACCGTGGCGCTCTCCCTCAAGACCCCGCCACCCTACCGCCTCTGAAGGAGGCGGCAAGGTAGGCCTGCATCTATACTACCAAGCAAGCAAAGCAAAGCGTGTCGTTGTGCAACCGCAAAAGCATAAATACAGACCCCCCCCCAAGTTTAGTAGACTATGTATTTACGCTGATTTGAAGCTACAACATATATTTTTATCCAATAAATACAAAGAATATTCAAATCAAAATTGGTACATTTCTAATATCTAAATTAAAACGATGTTTCATTGCATTTTAATACCATCACTAGTAGAGATAGTGGGGCAACATTTTTTAACGAAATGACAGTAAGAAGTGTAATTTTACTGTAGCTAATTAAAAGTCAGACTATAGTGTGAACCGTGCAATCCGCTATTATTTTGAATCGTGTGCATGTCAATCTTCTTCTAACATTGTACTTACCAGATTTATCGTCACAGGGGCGAACATTGCGAAGAAACCGAAACTAGACAAACCAAGAACAAAAGAAAAAGAAGCAATAACAGCCGAGCAAGTTGGAAAAGACAAACCTGACTTGAAAGTTATCAGGACAACTCAAATGCGTACGTCGAAACTTGGCACTTATTTCAAAGAGCCTTACAAATTTGATCAGCGTAGCTTTAGTGAAAAAAGTAATTTAACAAATCATATTCGAATATACACTGGTGAAAAACCCTATAAGTGTGATGTATGTCAGCGTAATTTTAAAAACAAGCTTAATTTGTCACAGCATACTCGTATACACACTGGTGAAAAACCTTATAGGTGTGATGTATGTCAACGTAGTTTTAGTCGAAAGATATATTTATCACAGCATACTCGTATACATACTGGTGAAAAACCTTATAGGTGTGATGTATGTCAGCGTAGTTTTAGTCAAAAGAGTAATTTATCACAACATACTCGTATACATACTGGTGAAAAACCTTATAGGTGTGATGTATGTCAGCGTAGTTTTAGTAATAAGACTACTTTAACAAGTCATATTCGTATACACACTGGTGAAAAACCTTATAAGTGTGATGTATGTCAGCGTAGTTTTAGTCTAAAGATTGATTTATCACAGCATACTCGTATACATACTGGTGAAAAACCTTATAGGTGTGATGTATGTCAGCGTAGTTTTAGTCAAAAGGGTAATTTATCACAACATACTCGTATACATACTGGTGAAAAACCTTATAGGTGTGATGTATGTCAGCGTAGTTTTAGTATTAAGACTAATTTAACAAGACATATTCGTATACACACTGGTGAAAAACCTTATAAGTGTGATGTATGTCAGCGAAGTTTTAGGGAGAATACTAAATTAACGAGACATTCGTACACACACTGTAAAAAAACCTTATAGGTGTGATGTATGTCAGCGTAGTTTTAGTCAAAAGATTGATTTATCACAGCATACTCGTATACATACTGGTGAAAAACCTTATATGTGTGATGTATGTCAGCGTAGTTTTAGTCAAAAGGGTCATTTATCACAACATACTCGTATACATACTGGTGAAAAACCTTATAGGTGTGATGTATGTCAGCGTAGTTTTAGTAATAAGACTAATTTAACAAGACATATTCGTATACACACTGGTGAAAAACCTTATAAGTGTGATGTATGTCAGCGAAGTTTTAGGGATAAGACTAAATTAACGGTACATATTCGTACACACACTGGAAAAAAACCTTATAGGTGTGATGTATGTCAGCGTAGTTTTAGTCATAAGAGTACTTTAACAAGTCATATTCGTATACACACTGGAAAAAAACCTTACAGGTGTGATGTATTTCAGCGTAGTTTTAGTCACAAGAGTACTTTAACAAGTCATATTCGTATACACACTGGTGAAAAACCCTATAAGTGTGATGTATGTCAGCGTAATTTTAGTAAAAAGAGTCCTTTTACCAAACATATTCGTATACACACGGGTGAAAAACCTTATCAAGTGTGATGTATGTTAGCGTAGTTTTAGTAGTAACACTAATTTACTAAGTCATATTCGTATACACACTGGTGAAAAACCTTTTAAGTGTGATGTATGTCAGTGTAGTTTTAGTAATAAGAGTACTTTCATAAGTCATATTCGTATACACACTGGTGAAAAACCTTTTAAGTGTGATGTATGTCAGCGTAGTTTTAGTAATAAGAGTACTTTAACAAGTCATATTCGTATACACACCTGTGAAAAACTATATAGATGTGATGTATGTCAGCGTAGTTTTAGTCAAAAGACTCATTTATCACAGCGTACTCGTACCCACACTGGTGAAAAACCCTATAAGTGTGTTGTATGTCAGCGTAGTTTTAGTCATAAGAGTACTGTAGCAAGTCATATTCGTATACACACTGGTGAAAAACCTTATAAGCGTGGTGTATGTAAATCGAGTTTCAGTGGAAAGAAAAGTTTAACATGTTCGATTACATACAGGTGAAAAACGTTTTAAGTGTGATGTATGCCAGCGTAATTTTAGTAAAAAGATTAATTTAACTCGCCATATTCGTAGACACACTGGTGAAAAACCATATACGAGGGCTGCTTTTTAAGTTGTCGTTTGAAGTAAGTATAGACAAGCCCACATAGCCATAGTTGTTTTCCAGACATTCTTACATCCGTCGTCCGACGTCTTAAATCTCCATTTTGATTTGATTATATCACAATATACTCTCAATTAGAGTAGGATATACTACATAGTTTAATAGATATACTTTAGATTGCAGCTCGTACAAATCAAATCACTTAAGGGGGAAGCGCTAAGGTAGCCTGCGAAATTAAAATTTTCTTAAGTTTTTTGCAATTTGCTGGTCAGTATTAAGTTGTACGTTGATTAAAATGATTCGCGGCCGTAACGAATACGTATTTACATAATTATAATCATTAAAGTCATCAACACCACTCGTAAGACCATGTAATCCCAGTGAATGACTATTTCATGAAATCTTGACATTTTACAATTTTACTAACTTAACAAGTGGTATTACGGATCCTAATCAGTACCTAATACAACTTGATTAGCTATTATAATCCTAAAATGTCAAGATTTCATGAAATAGTCATTCTCAGAGTTGTGTTGATGACTTTAATGATTATAAATATGTAAGTACATATGTTACGATTGCGAATCATATTTTAATCAACGTACAACTTAATACTGAATTGCAAATTGCCGAAAACGTAAAAAAATGAGTTTCGTGGGCTACCCTGGCGCTTTCGCCTTAACAGGTAAGCTCGTTTGATTCGCAATTTACTTTCTGCAATTATGAAACAATGTGGACGATTAGAGTTCGCTGCAATAATTCCTTAACTTGTTTGACTGGAAATAGTACCGGTTATTAATTTGTTTATTCTTATTGAGCGTTACTTATGAATTACTTTAAATTATTGTAATCAGTAGTGCATCGTAGTGTATGATGAAGTAATGACTAAGTGATCATCATTGTATCTGTCCCAATTGGTATAACTGAGTTGATTTGCCGTATAAGTGTTGTATTGTGCGAGGAGAGTTGTTAAGTTTTAAGCTCACAATTAAATTGAAGTCTTAAGTCCAAGTTAAAATCTTAGGTTCCATTTAAATTTTCGAGTTGGCTTCAATAATTCGTCTTTGTATCTATGTCGATGATGGATGATACTGTAAGTTCCCATCACGAGTAGTATACGGAATTTCGACGCACAAAATATCGATAAATGCTAATACGATGCTTTATTTGGAATTATTATATTAATTATTTTATTAGTTTTCCTTAATAATGTATTGAAGTTTAAAATGTAATTTTGAAATTGTTATATCAATTTTTTTATTAGTGTTCCAACTGTATTTAAATTTGAAACTTATCTTTGAAATTATTAAATCTATTTGGTGTTCCTTAGTATTTAAATTTGGAACTTAATTTGTTAAATTTTGCATGCCAATACTTAGGCAGAATGTGCACGGGTCAATATATTTTTTTTACCAACTTTCTTGTTAAATACCTACATTCTATGCGAATAAATGATTTGATTTGATTTTGATTTGATTTGATGCTACAAAATTGCGATGCACGTTACCGCGATAGATCTTCACTGCGATACTACTTGACTTCGATGCACGTTACCGCGATAGATCTTCACTGCGATACTACTTGACTTCGATGCATGTTACCGCGAAAGATTTTCACTGGGATTACCTACTACTTGACTTCCCCCCGACCTAACCTAATAAAACCTACCGACCTAATAAAATAATGGTATGGTTCAATATTTATGTAAAGTAATTAGTGTTAAATTGTACTTAGATTAAGTTAGTTTGCATGTTTAAATAAGTCCTATTCCTTAAAATTTTTGTTTTGCTGTGCCCGACAGGGTCCACGATTCTTACAACAAATGTTACCTACCACCTAAGCATATACATTGTGGAATGAAATAAATGATTGAGTATTGAGTGATTGTAAATTTGCTTTTCGTGTGCCTAAATTATAGCGGATTTTAGTTAATGTAAGTTCCTGTGATTTCAATAAATAACAAATTAAAATAATTTACTGGTTGTTTGAATTTCATTTACTGTAAACTAATCGTGTAACACACTGAATCATTTAGAAGGATATTGCATTGCTAATCCATTGCTTGCTTTGTTCGTAAAATTTGTGCTCAACAAAGTAAATAACGCAACGAATGTTGTTGAACTGTCAAAATTAAAGCCATTCTTAATATTAGATGTCCGTGACTACCGCCGGACCACCAACGCCAATCGCTTTCATATTTGGTAAATAATTAGTACTCAATTGGTACTAATTAGTACTCGAACCACAAAATTTTCCCCGCGCGCGCGTCCCCGCTGGCGCACATAAAAAGTGATAGCTCCGTCGTAAAAAATTTCTATAAATTATAAATACAAGTTCTCAACACTTAAATCGATACTAATCGATGCGTAAAGTTATAAGTGTAAACATTGCTAAAACTGTTTGTACCTAAGTTAAATAGTGTGTCTATAAACATCAAAAAACAAATCAGCAGAAATTTAAAACAAATATACAAAGGACTTGTGAACCAGTGACTCAGCATGACTCATTAAAAGTGTGTGATGTGCGGTGCGTGACTATAAATGGTCATATTGAACCCTATTGGCGAAACAACATCGATCATTAATTACGATACTCCCACTAGAGCAACAAGAGCTTAATTTCAACATATAAGTTAGCTTACGCGCAACGTAGCGGTTACACAGTGCGCTTTGAGAGAAGTAGAGTCCAAGTTCAAATCCAAGTACACACGACTCTTTTTGCGTTTTGATATTTTTGTTTTACTATTTTTATAATTGAATAATCAAATCAAACTACAAAAATGTCGTCTAAAAATGGTGCTAAAAGCGACCGTAAGATACCAGAAAAAGTTATATGTTTCAAATGCAAGAAGTCAGTCGACATTAGGAAAACAGCTTTATGCTCAACGTGTAACAATCGATATGAACCAGATTGTGATGGGTTTCCAGAACAAACCTACCGTCTAATGGACCTGGAAACTAAGAAGAAGTGACGATGTAAAACATGCAATAAAAATAAAAAACTTCCAACAACCAGCCATGTATCTGATCTATCGAACGTCACAACCAGGAAACGAGCAAACCTACACCTTAACAGCCCATCACCTGTACCCAGTGATAGCTTCCAGGAAAATAAACAACTGGTAACGCTAAAACCTACCGTCCAGACGCCTTCTGATATCTTGGATTCCCAAATACTGTCCGAATATGAAACTTCAGATGAATCATTTGAAACACCTAACAAATTGTCTCACAGCGTCGATGGCACGATATCTGAAATATCTGAGACATTATCAGTTTTAGAAATGAAAAATACCATAAAGAATCTTTCGCTTAAACTGAATAGTGCAGAAAATGAGCTAGAAAATACATTACTAGAAAATAGCAACCTCCACCAACAAATAAATAAATTAACTGCAGAGACTAAAATGTTAAAATCACTGTGTTATTCTCCAGTAACCTCTGAGAATAGCCCAGCCATCAAACATAAGAGGAAAAGACTCTCTCTACTACCTCAAAACACGCTCTCTACACCTTCAACTCCTCTGCCAAATAAGTCTAATATCGACTGTTACAAGAGCATTGAAATTATATGTCTTCAACAAAAAATCACAGATCTTCAAAAAAACCTGAAAGAAGCACAACAGCAGATCGACGATCTTACAAAAACAATAGATACGTTGCAACGCAGGAACAACAAAACACCTCGACAACCTCTGGTATCAACAAATAACTCAGAAACGCCTACTTACACTGAAGAGCAAAAACATGAACCGACGAGTAGAGTATTTATCTTTGGCTCTCAGCAATGTGTTGGTCTAGCAGCAGCGATGTTACGTTCAAGACAAAATACAAGGTATGGAAAGTATAGGATCATCGCGGATACGAAACCAAATGCACTCAGTAGTCAAATTATAATGAGCTGCCGTTACGCTAAGTTGAATCCTAACGATAAACTTGTCATTTGTTTAGGAGAAAATGATTACAATTTAAAATCTATCTTATCTCAATTGCAAATAATACTGGAAACATTTTATAACAATATGATAATTGTGATAAATGTTATTGAAAATGAGTATTTGGATGTTAATAAACTTAATTATCAAATTAAAAATGTATGTGTAAATTATAAAAAATGTAAATTTCTTGAAAACAAATCTTCCAAAATCTTCGAATTGTGTACTAAAATTAATCACTTAATTGACTGTAATGATTATAATGAAAATTATTTAAACCCTAGAAATCTTGTGAAACTAATACTACGTAATAAATCAAGTCTTGAAGTAAACACAAAATTTAATAAACCTAAAAAGGGAACAATTCCGTTCTATTTTGATCGTGTAAGCCGGCAACAAACTGTAAAACCCCAAAAAGGAACTATCCCATACTATTTCCCAGTAATAGAAAATAGTTTGAAGTTTTTTCGAGTCAGAAACGCAGACCTCTGTAATACGTCATAGTTTTAAAATACTGCACCAAAACATTGCCAGTATCTCATCCAAAAGAGACCTCCTTGAGCTAACCTTACAGGAACTCCAGGAAATGAATAGTGCCCCTGATGCAATATGCCTTTCTGAGACCTTCATAAAAAAAGGTAATGAACTTCATATTAAAATCTATGGTTACAATATGGCGGCTAACTTTTGCAGAGAAAAGCAAAGGGGCGGTACCTGTATTTTGCTTAAAAAAGGCATCGTTTTTAAAGAGTTACCTTTTATAAATACATATGCAACACAAAATATTTTCGAAGCATGTGGTGTAGAACTTACACGTAATAAGCTGATTATTATTTGTGTCTATAGAACACCCCAGTCCGATCCCACTCAATTTTTGATTAAATTAAATAGTCTTTTGGATAACGTGTTTAAAAAATATAATTCCAAAATCAAAGTTGTTTTGGCAGGGGACTTTAACATTAATACTCTTCAGAAAAGTAATATTAGTAGTCAATTACAAGAATTGTCATATAACTATAACTTAAAACTACATATAGATCGTCCAACTCGTAAGTCTTCCTGTATCGATCACATTCTTAGCAACATTCTTAATGCTAATGCCACAATATTGCCACTTCACCTATCCGACCACGACACAGCGCAAATGTTGAGTTTTCCCTTAAAACATAAAATACAAAATCAGACAGCATACCATTTCTACAAAAGAGATTACAGCTTGAATAATATCCAAAAATTTAAGGAATGTATAGGTAATCTGTCATGGTCAGAGGCTTACGCAGAAAACGACTTAAATAAAGCATTCAATTGTTTTCACGAAACATTATGCTTGTTCCATAATTTATGTTTCGCAAAAATAAAAATAAAAGTGAATGTCAACAATAGAAAGAAACAGAACTGGATAACCAAGGGTCTAAAACAAAGCTGCAAAACCAAACGATCTTTGCGTTATCAATATTATAAAAATAAAAATATAAAAAATAAAACGGAATACATTAAATACTCAAAGATTTTACAAAAATGTGTCTACGCATCAAGAAAAAACGCAAACATAAAATTTATAAATAACAGTGAAAATAAATGCAAAGCGGTATGGAGAGTTATAAAAAATGAAATCATAGACAGTACCGATATCCCCAGCATTGAAAATATTCAAATTGACAATAACATACTCTCAGATCCTGTAGCTATAGCAACAGCTTTCAATAATCATTATATTAATATGGCACAATCTTCGAGTAAGTATGTAAAACCACGTAACGAGTGTTCAATGGCCCATTCGATGTTCCTTAACCCAGTGTCTGAAAATGGAGTTAGAGCAGAGATTATGTCATTGAACAACACAAGTTCCGAGGGTTATGACGAGATTAATACAAAAATCTTTAAAGCATGCACTAATGAACTAATTGAAATAATAACGTACTTAATTAATTTATCATTCTCAACTGGCACTTTTCCCGAAGCACTGAAGATGTCAATAATTAAGCCCCTTTATAAAACTGGTGAAAAGTCAGACGTTAATAACTACCGCCCAATTACCTTAATACCTATAATATCGAAATTATTCGAAAAGTGCATGAATAAACGACTAATTGAGTTCTGTAATAAATTTAATATCATACGGAAGGAACAGTTTGGTTTTCAAAAAAAATAAATCAACTACGTTAGCTATCTACAATCTTATTAAAATAGTTTTAACGAATATTAACAACAACTATTATACTACTGGGCTGTTCTTTGACCTTTCTAAGGCCTTTGATCTAGTCTCTCATGACTTATTACTACATAAATTGGAGGCAATTGGAATCAGAGGCATTGCAATTCAATGGATATCTTCTTACCTAAGTAATAGGCAACAACGTGTTGCCATTACAAGAATGGATAAAAATAATGATATGACATCGCATTATTCTGACATCAAATATAACAAATATGGCGTCCCACAAGGGAGCGTATTAGGACCTATTCTATTCTTATTATACATCAATTCTATTACTAATATAACTAATCATAAATTTATTTTATTCGCTGATGACATTTCTATTATTGTGACATCTGATAAAAAAACCAATACAATTAATGATCATGAGACTGAAATTAATAATGTAATTGAGAGACTGATTGAATGGCTAAATCAAAGTAACTTAACTATAAATCTTAAAAAGTCCGTTTATATACAATTCAATAAATCAAATGCAAAATATAATAATAAATTGAATATACATAGAATTCACGAAGTGACTCAAACTAAATTTCTAGGCGTAACCTTGGATCAAGACATCAATTGGAAAGCACACGTTGACACAGTTTCCAAACGAATTAACAAGTTTGTATATGCACTGAAACGGATCAGAAACATAACAAACATTAAGACAGCAATAACAACATATCATGCGTATGTTGAATCAGTGCTGCGCTATGGTTTAATTATGTGGGGTAATAGCACCGATCAAAGTAGAGCGTTTATTGCACAAAAAAAAAGCATTAGGGCTATTTATGGGCTTCAACCGGATGAATCCTGCAGGCCAATATTTAAAAAACTTGATTTGTTACCATTGCCGTCACTTTATATATTGGAAATCTGTATGTTTGTGTGGAGGCACAAAGAGTTGTTCACTAAAGCAATCGATCTTAATTCTCGAAGCCGTCGGGACCCCCCACAGGCTCGCGTTAGATGTTTTACCTAGGCTTGCAAAATATAATAAAAGCTGCATGTTTATGTGTGTCCGGATATTCAATAAGATACCAGAGGAATTTAAAATATTAAATATAAGATTGTTCAAAAGTAAATTATATAAATGGTTATCTGCTAATAGCTTTTATAGTGTCATGGAGTTTCTAGAGCATAAAATTAGACAGTGACAGTGGTTGTATGTTATTTATTGTCATGTATGTAAATTTGCACGCTTGTATTCATGAAGCAAAACATGTAGGACCTACCAGTGTATTTATATTACCATCTTGTATACCATGTTTTATGCAAATAAAATATTATTATTATTATTATTATTATAAAATTGGTACCTTAGTAGTTTTCGAGAAAATCGACTTTGAAGGTGGTCCGGCGGCAGTCACGCTCCCTTCAGCAGGACCACCATGAGCGCCGAAAAAGGGGGGGCACGCTACAGGTATTCTAAGTATACAAATAATTAGTACCCATAAATGTGATTTATTACTTTAAAAAAACAGAACTGTAACATTTGTATTTACCGAGAAATCAACGATGATAACTTTCTCGCAATTGTTCAGCAGGACCACGATTTTGAATGTTGATTCCAAGTTAGAGAAGCTTGTCGCTTTCCTCAAGCCTACATAGAAAATTAGTACCCTGCAAGATAAAATTAGTACCCAAAATTCGACACTAGTACTCCAGTAGTATACGAGATATACCATGCCATTGGTGGGGTGGTGGTTGTCACGGTGCCAAATTTTCTATTCAAGATTTCCCTATTAAAAACTCTGTGATTTCTTCCCAAATTTGTACAAAAATTAGTACTCCTAAAGAAGTTAAAGCGACCAAAAATTCAGATTCCCAAGTGTTGTATTTTAAGAGAAATTAGGTTTCATTACTTTTCCATACTAAATCTTCGCGTATAACCCGACCAAATTAAGTTGTCAATGGTATTGAGCTGTTTAATTATTACAGACATAAGGTACCTATAGAAACTGTACAAAGGGTAAGGGTAAGTGGTTATAAAAGAGGTTCTTAGGTTTAAGGTGAACCAAATTTGTTCTAACATTTTTGTTCACAAATTAAGGTCTAATAACTTGGCAACACTGCAATCGTGGCATTGTACAATCGTGCAAATATACTCTGTCTCTATTGGTTAGGAGGGAAGAGTAGCATGCGGCGAGTTCGATGTACTGTAGCTAGGCATAAAGTAAACAGCTGATTTCAAGCGTCGTTGGTTTTAGAGTATTTCTACATCCATTGCTGTTTTTTTTAATTCAGCTGTTTTATTTACATAAATGGAGTGTTGCATACATGTCCGTGACTACCGCCGGACCACCAACGCCAATCGCTTTCATATTTGGTAAATAATTAGTACTCAATTGGTACTAATTAGTACTCGAACCACAAAATTGGTACCTTAGTAGTTTTCGAGAATATCGACTTTGAAGGTGGTCCGGCGGTAGTCACGCTCCCTTCAGCAGGACCATGAGCGCCGAAAAAGGGGGCACGCTACAGGTATTCTAAGTATACAAATAATTAGTACCCATAAATGTGATTTATTACGTAAAAAAAACAGAACTTTAACATTTGTATTTACCGAGAAATCAACGATGATAACTTTCTCGCAATTGTTCAGCAGGACCACGATTTTGAATGTTGATTCCAAGTTAGAGAAGCTTGTCGCTTTCTTAACGCTGGCAACTCAATTTCTCCGGTATTTTGTCAAATGCGCAAAAAAAATTTTCGCCAGTGTATGTTGACATTTTGAGGCTCTGTCATGTTATTACTGGAAATAATAATAAAAATACAAAAAAAAACCGGGCAAGAGCGAGTCAGACTCGCGCACCGAGGTTTCCGTAACATCCGGTTTTATGCATAAGGTTTGTTTGTGAAATTAAATGTTTTTTTTAATTTTTATATTTGAGTTGATTGAATGAAAGGTAAATTGCGGTTTACGATTTATGACCTATTAAAAAAAAACTACTTACTAGATCTCGTTCAAACCAATTTTCGGTGGAAGTTTACATAATTTACATCATACTTAGATTAAAAAATGTCCAGATTCCGTGTTCGAAACAACACGCAACGTTTTAAGTGAAGCCACTTTTTTATAAATGTGTGAGTGAGCGCCACGGTCGGGAGTGTATTACGTATCGTAATTGCGTTTGTATGCAATGTGCGTGTAATACCAGTGGCAGAGATTTACCCTTAAATGTGGGAGATTTTCAGTATTTTACGTTTAGCGTAAAATATATCATCAACAGTAATGACATAATTTTTTATTATTACGGTTGTTGAGTTTCAACGTTGTTTCTTTAATTTGTGTAATTTGTCATGTGAGACTTTATCAGAAATTATTATGTTACGATTTGCTTGTAAGTTAGTTAAATGTTTGTTGTTTTGGTGTACTTAAATAGGTTGTAAGCAGAAATAGCACAAACGGTAACTGTGACGGCAAAAAATCCGATTTAAAAAGTTACAAATAATGGGTAAAAAAAATTATGCCCCTGGCAACACTTAACAAATATGGCGTAACAGTAATGTCAAGTTATACTTTTTGTTTACATAAATTTAGAATGCGGTAACAAAGAAATACAAAGTGAAATTGAATACTTTCTTGTGAAATGATATACAGGGTGTTTGGTGCATCGTTTGCCAAATGGAATTGGCCGAAAGGAGAGGTCATTTGCTATCTCTTAAGACCCAGTAACGAATTCCTTGTTTCACTGGTATTTTTTAAATGTCTTTTTAAATTTTATTTGGAGAAATACAAGAACTCTTCATTTAAGCTTAATTTTTTTTTAAGTTTTGAGTATAGCCTTCAAATTTTATTTTAATTCTTGTGTTTACTCTTGTATGGTTCTATAAAATTAAAAATTTACTTGCTAATAACATCTAGTTCCTTTTTAATAACTCCCAAAGTTTTTGAAAAAAGGAAAAATACACTTAACACTCAACTTTAAATTGCTGTAAAAAAAACTAAAAGCGATCGGGATCTTCGAATTCTTTTAAAAGGTTCTCTAGTTTGTCCCCATTCCAACGGTGTACAATATACCAAAAAAAACGTTTAATAACTTCAGTAATTCGCTAAATTTGTAATCGAGACACATCAGGCTGATATTCGATATTACGGTAAGAACACTAGTTTTCACATAAATAACATTCTTTGAGTAAGTGGATAGTGTTATCTCACTCTTATGCAGACTCTTATCTATTTCTAGAGTTCTAACTTTCCTCGAACTTGAAATAAAAAAATAAACTTTTATTTAATAAGTACCTATATTATAAATTTTGTTCAAATTGTCCTCCACTATTGCTGAAAAAATTATTCACTGAAAATTGGTAGCTGACCTAATAATTAGGGTAAGTCTGTTTGTAGAAATTCTTTTTAAAAAGTTCGGATCATCCACGTCCGAGTGTAATAAGAAGATGTCGCGCTTGTGTACGCAATAAAAGTTTATTTTTTATTTCAAGTTCGAGGAAAATTAGAACCCTAGAAAGAGATAAAAGACTGCGTAAGAGTGAGATAACACTATCCACCTACTTAAAGTATGTTATTTATGTGAAAACTAATGTTCTTACCGTAATATTGAATATCATCCTGATGTGTCTCGATTACACATTTAGCGAATTACTGAAGTTATCAAAAGTTTTTTTTTTGTGTATTGCACACCGTTGGAAAGGGGACAAACTAGAGAACCTTTTAAAATAATTCGAAGATCCCAATCGCTTTTAGTTTTTTTTTACAGCAATTTAAAGTTGAGTGTTAAGTGTATTTTTACTTTTTTCAAAAACTTTGGTAGTTATTAAAAAGGAACTAGATGTTATTAGCAAGTAATTTTTTAATTTCATAGAACCATACAAGAGTAAACACAAGAATTAAAATAAAGTTTGAAGGCTATACTCATAACTTTAAAAAAAAAATAAGCTTAAATGCAGAGTTCTTGTATTTCTCCAAATAAAAATTAAAAAGTCATTTAAAAAAAAACAGTGAAACAAGGAATGAGTTACTGGGCCTTAAGAGATAGCAAATGACCTCTTCTGTCGGCCAATTCCATTTGGCAAACGATGCACCAAACACCCTGTATAGTGGCACATTCCTTTTTTTTTAGTGTGATTTCTACACCATTTCACAACACAAACCTTCATTTTAAAATATCAAAACACGGACTCGTGACGTAGACATAGGCGACTGACGTATGGATCGTACGACGCGGGACATTTGTCCACCGTGTTTTTGGCTTCAATTCTCAGTGGCCTACTATCCATCTGGACATTTTTTTAATCTAAGATATCATATATTTTTTTTACTTTTATCATTCTCTTATTTTAGAAGTTACAGGGGGGGGACACACACATTTTACGGGATCCCTTCTTTTCGCATAATGTTCTTTGTCCTAATATACTTCGGCATAACGATTTTGGCACAATTTGTTTTGGCATAATAATACTTCGGCATAATTTTTTTACGCATACATTTTATGTTGGCATAATCATCTTAAAGACTAATTTGTTTTGGCATAAATTTGATTCGCATAACGTTAGTAGGCCTAATGACTATTAGCATAATAATATTTAGGCATACAATTAATTAAACTGAATATGCTGTGCAACAAAAGTTAGTGACAGAACCGAATTGCTGCAAAACCGACTCCACGTAGTCTTGTTTGTCCTACCCCTAGAGTGTAATTTAAAATCGCGTAGGCGCGTAGGGGCGAGGCGGCCCGCGGGCTGAGGAGCAGGCGGCTGCAAGCGAGCCGCCGCGGCTGAGGCTGGCCGGCGAAGCCGGCCAACAAGCCGAAGCTGCGGTGGTGAGCGAAAGCCGTCTGCGACGATTAGCACGCGTGGGGCCGCCGGAGGCCCGCAGCGCCGGAGCCGTGACAGATACCCTGCCTGCTGCATGTTGCATGCTCGCTTGAATGCTGCATGTTGCATGCTTGCTTGCATGATGCATGCTTGCTTGGGTGCTGCATGCTTGCTTGCATGCTTGCTTGCATGCTGTATGCTTGCTCTATGCTTGCTTGCATGCTGTATGCTTGCTTGCATGATGCATGCTTGCTTGCATGCTGCATGCTTGCTTGCATGCTTGCTTGCATGCTGTATGCTTGCTGTATGCTTGCTTGCATGCTGTATGCTTGCTTGCTTCATGCTTCCTACAGCGAAAGAAACCCACAAAATTGTTCAATACGTTATATTATATTAATATGTTATATATTACCTGATTCAGGAGATATGGCTTTTTTCCAATCGTCGAAATAAATTGGTATATCCTCTTCGGGCAAATTTATGCTTTAGGATATTATGCTTAAAAAAGTTATGCTTTAGAACTTTATGCTTAATAAATTTATGCTTTAGAATATTATGCTTAATCATTATTATGGTTAGAGAAATTATGCTTAAAAAAATTATGCGTAAGCTGTTATGCGTAAATATATTATGCGAAAATATAATTGTGCCAAACAAAATTATGCTAAGTTATATTAGGTCTTAAAATTTTATGCAAATGGATAGGGAACCACATTTTACCACTTTGGAAGTGTCTCTCGCGCAAACTATTCAGTTTAGAAAAAAAATATATTAGAAACCTCAATATCATTTTTGAAGACCTACCCATAGATACCCCATACGTATGGGGAACCCTAAAATTTATTGTTTTTTTTCTATTTTTGTGTGAAAATCTTAATGCGGTTCACAGAATACATCTACTTACCAAGTTTCAACAGTATAGTTCTTATAGTTTCGGAAAAAAGTGGCTGTGACATACGGACGGACAGACAGACAGACGGACAGACAGACAGACAGACATGACGAATCTATAAGGGTTCCGTTTTTTGCCATTTGGCAACGGAACCCTAAAAACAGATTTGCTGCCCGTTCTAACCTATGGTGCTCAGATCTGGTCGCTCACCAGGACACAAAAGTTCCGCCTTGGCGTTTCTCAAAGAGCGATGGAACGCAGCATCCTGTATGTAAAAAGACAGGACAAAGGACATGGATAAAGTGTGGCCCTCCACGGTCAAAGACTTAAATATATTAAAAAAAAACTTATAATACTTGAATTTCTATCATGATTTTCATTTCTCCGCACATGTGTGTGGGAAAATATCAATTTAAAAGGGTATTTATTTTGTTTGTTTTATTTTGACTTCCATCCGTGAGTTTCAAATGTTGCAATTATTTGAAATAAGATGGTAATTAGTACATCTTCATCGTTCGAAACAACATGTATTTACCTGTAGGTATTTTAGATAATAGAGTAAGTAACGGAAGTAAAAGTAAAAAAGAAACATTTTATTTATCTCTTTAATTAAAAATCAATAGATTATTTGGTTCTTCAAAGTAATGGAAACACTATCTTCTTCTGTTAAGGCAGTTACAGACGAAGTAATAGATGTTTACAAAATAAATCTTAATTCGATATAGTGTTTGACCCAATATTCACATAACATCACGCCTGTAATCCTCGAAGGTTTAGGCAGAGGTATACCTATAGTACATACAGTCTACACCCCCATTTCAACAGGTATATATGTTCAAGTCTCATAAAATAGAGGGCGAGCCTGTTGCCATCAACCGGAAGAATATCCAGACTCCGGGCTGCTACTGAGAAACTCAATACAACATATCATAATTACATAGAAATTAACAGATAGTGTCTAACAGATATTTAGTGCAGGACACATTATTGTATTATTATAGTAAGGTGATTTAAAAACTTTTTACAAAAAAAAAAACAACCGACTTCCACAAAACACTATAAAGTGAAAAATAACTTTAATTTCGGAAGTCGGTGTCTGGATTTGTATTTTAGTTTTTTGCCACCGACTTCCGAAATTAAAGTTATTTTTCACTTTATAGTGTTTTGTGGAAGTCGGTTGTTTTTTTTTTTGTAAAAAAGTTTTTATTTTTCACTTTTTAGTGGGTTAGTTTGTAATTTATCTGAGTTACAATAGCCTAATGTCAACTGCTCATCAGCAAAATCGGTTCGTAAATGACGGAGTTGTAGCGCTTAGGTAGTGTAAATGATACTCCAGATGTAGTTACGAATTTAGGTATAATCAAGACTAGGATTAGCTTACACAGAAATATGTACAGGTCATATAGAAAAATGCATGGGCACAAGTAGTGGATTTCCTAAGTTGTATTTACAAAATGTACAAAAATCTAGTTGCTAAATAATACGTGTGGTGGCGCGCGGGTCGCAGTTGTAGATCGCTTTCCTCGCCCGCGCTAAACTGCGCCGCGTATAAATATCCCCTCTCGGCGCGCAGGGCTCCAGTACACGGTTGGCAGCGGCAGCGGATGGATGTATGACTTGACTTGCAGCTACAGTGCTCCCCCCCTAGTGAAAACGTACAGGCATCTTTACTAATCGCCCTGATCTGGTGCGGCGCTCGTTGGTGTTGGCCGGGAGTAGGCTGGTGTTATCTTCGCTGGTAGCTGCAGCTGACTGGGGCGTCTCACTACTCACGTGGTCGTGTTCTTCAGTGCTGATAGTGTAAGCCGGTTTGAGTCTATCGATCGATATTGTGCTAGATCTTCCTGGTAGTTGGATGGTGAAGAACTTCTCGTTGCGCTCGATGACCTTGTACGGACCTTTGTATGGCTGTTGTAGCGGTTTGCGGACAGTGTCGTCGCGTAGCATCACGTGGCTACATGTTTGTAGATCATTGTGCACGAACATACATCGCTTGTTGGAATGCGATTTGTATGTTGGTGTTAACTTCGTGATGACGTCATGTAGTTGATCGACGAAGTTGTGATCCATTGACTTCGCTGCTGGTGATGGTGCTATGAAATCCCCAGGCAGTCGCAATGCTTGGCCGTAGGTGAGCTGCGCGGCGCTGGTGTCGGTGTCTGTACGCACGGCGGCTCGTAATCCCATTAGCACTGTAGGTAGCTCGGCGATCCATTTGTTGCTATCTTGTAGGCGAGTCATAAGTGCGGTCTTCAGAGTTCGGTGCCAGCGTTCGACAATGCCGTTGCTCTGCGGGTGGTAGGCAGTGGTGCGGGTTCGTTCGACTCCCAGTAGTTGTGCGAGGTCTCGGAATAGACAGCTTTCGAACTGTCGTCCTTGGTCAGTCGTTATTCTTACAGGGCACCCGTAGCGAGATATCCACGTTTCATACAGCTTTTTGGCGACTATATCGGCAGTGATTTCCCGTAAAGGTACTGCTTCGGGCCATCGTGTGCAGCGGTCGATCATTGTCAACAGGTAGCGATGTCCGGACGATGAAGTGGGTAGCGGACCAACGATGTCGATGTGTACGTGTTGGAATCGTTCGCTTGGTGGGAACGCTGCAACTTCACTGTGGTTGTGACGTTGAACTTTCGAGCGTTGGCAAGATATGCACGTTTTCGCCCAATTGCCAATATCGGTGTTCATTGCGGGCCAGAAATAGCGTTGTTGCATGAGCTTGCGTGTAGTTCGTAACCCGGAGTGACTTGGATTGTGCACGGCGTTGAAGGCGATGCGACGAAAGTCAGTTGGTAGGTACGGTCGAACGTGTGACGTAGACGTCTCGCAGAATATTGGCTTGTTTGAAGCGGGCATGATGATTTTCTTGAGTTGAATATTTGTTTGCTTCAATAAGTTGGGTATATCGCTGTCACTTTCTTGTGCTTGAGATACGTCATCGTAGTTAATTGGCGATGGTAGGTCGACGGTTTCGATGCGTGAGAGTGCGTCGGCGACAACATTGTTTACTCCACTCACATGACGAATGTCCGTAGTGAACTCGCTGATGAATAACAATTGCCGAGTGCGTCTTTGTGTGTCGTTGTCTGACGGCGGCTTGCGAATGGCATAGGTCAGCGGCTTATGGTCTGTGTAAACAATGAGTTCTCTTCCTTCGAGCATTTTCCGGAAATGTTTGATCGCCATGTAGATGGATAGCAGTTCTCTGTCGAATGTGCTGTATCGCTGTTGTGTGTCAGAGAACTTTTTTGAGAAATAGCCCAATGGTATCCACTTCTTGTTTACTAGTTGTTGTAGTACGGCTCCTGCGCAGGTACTCGATGCGTCACACATTAGGGAGATGGCGATGGCGATGGCGATGTCGTTCGGTGATGGGGATGGATGAGCGAGCAAAGCTGCGTTTTGTATTTGGCTTTGCACAACTCGAATGCTTGTAAAGCTTCTGTGTTCCACTCGATTTTGGTTTTGTCGCGTTTCTTGGAATTATGCAGGTACGCGTTGAGTGGTGCTTGTATGTGTGCGGCGTTTGGAATGCTGTCGCGATAAAAGTTTACCATTCCGATGAATCGACGTAAGTCATGAATTGTCACTGGTTGGGGGTAGGCAGTGATTGCAGTGACCTTTTCTTGTGGTGGCTTGATTCCGTTACTTGAAACGTCGTAACCCAGGAACTTGACATTTGCTTTGCTGAAGACGCATTTCGATGGATTTATTGTTATTCCATATTCGTCTAATCTATGCAGCACCTTTTGTAAGTCTTCGATGTGGCATGCTTCATTATCTGATGCGACGATGACGTCATCAATGAATGGGAATGCGTAATCTAACCCGATGAGTACTTCATTAATGAATCGTTGGAATGTCTGTCCGGCGTTTCTGAGACCTGGACACATTCGAGGGAATTCGAATAGACCGAATGGAGTGGTGATGGCGCTCTTCTCGATGTCCGGTTCATATACCGGCAGCTGTTGATATGCACGATTCAGGTCAAGCGTAGTAAAGATCTTCTTGCCGTGAAGTAGGTACGTGAAGTCCTTGAGTCGTGGTACTGGGTAGCGGTCTGGTTTGGTGACGTCATTGAGTCTGCGGTAGTCGCCACATACGCGAATGTCACCGTTTCTCTTTGGTACGACGTGTAACGGGCTGGACCATGGACTTTTGCTGGGACGACATATTCCTTGCTGCATCATCGTCTCGAACTCCTTCTTCACGGGCAGGTATCGATGTGGTGGTAATGGTCTGGTCTTGCTGTACACTGGTGGGCCGGTAGTTTCAATGTGGTGTTCCACACGGTGCTTTGGAGTGTCCTTCATACATGACGGTCGAAGGATGTCGGGGTACTTGCTGAGTAGCCGGTGATAAGGCTGATCAACATCGATACTTCTCACAGTAGGCTCGGCGGAGTAGGTGACTGGTGCTCTGGCGGTAAGATTGGTAACTTTGTCGACGAGACATCGGCCGGCTACGTCGACAAGAAGTTGATGATGCGTTAGAAAATCGGCGCCAATGATGGGCTTGCTGACTGCAGCGATGATGAACTTCCACGTGTAAGGTCTACGTAGGTTGAGATCCAGTTGTAGTGTCTTCTCACCATACGTTGGAATCACTGTGTTGTTCGCGGCATATAAACAGAAATCGGTTGGTGTTGCATTCCCGCCTTTTCTCTTCGGTATCACGGATACGTTGGCGCCAGTATCAATCAGGAAAGATAAACGTGAGTTTTTGTCTGTTATGAATAGGCGGTCGGGCGCTGCTGTCTTCGTAGCTGCACGGCCGCGTGCACCTTCTCGCCTCTTTGCCGAACTTGCGATGGTAAAAACAGATCGCTGATTGGTCGTTTCGCGCGCGATCGTGGTTGGTCCGGCTCGACGAACGCGATCGTGAGCGTCGCCTGTTAAACGATCTGCGTCTAAAGCTGTGTTGTTGCGATTGTTTTGCCTTCAACTCAGCAATTTCTCGTGTGAGAGCGTCGATCTTCTCTTCCAGTGACGTAGATGCATGCGAGGTGGTGGGAGTGGAGCTTACTGCCGCGACAGTGCCGTATGGTTGCGTCTGCTCGAGGATCTTGTCAGCCATCACTGCCAGCTCGTGGATGTCTGATTTCTTAGCGATATTATCGCTGACAGCGAGGACTGCTCGAACGGATTGCGGCAAGTGGTTAGTCCACATGATTCGCAGCGCTGAGTCGGAGATGTTGTCCGCGGCGAGGTTCTTCATTCGACGTAGCAGCTGCGAAGGCTTCATGTCGCCGAGTTCCATCTCAGACAACAATCTTTGTACTTGACGCTGTTCAGATTCTTCATACACTTGGAGCAACCGACTCTTCAGTGCAGCATATCTTTGGTTTTCTGGTGGATGGAGAATGATGTCCGATATTTCATCCAGGTCTTGCCTCTCAAGGTGTCCGATAACGAGCTCGAACATGGCTTGATCACCCTTCTTCTGCGGAGACATGATGGCTTCGAATTGCGCAAACCACAAGCGTATTCTGTCACGCCAGAGGGGTGGAATGCGCAGCGACGTCGAAACACCTGATACTTCTAGTTCTCCTTCGTTAGGCATGGTGAATAGTTAATCTGGAGGTCTTCACAAAATTAATATCACGTCGGGGTCACCACTGTAGCGCTTAGGTAGTGTAAATGATACTCCAGATGTAGTTACGAATTTAGGTATAATCAAGACTAGGATTAGCTTACACAGAAATATGTACAGGTCATATAGAAAAATGCATGGGCACAAGTAGTGGATTTCCTAAGTTGTATTTACAAAATGTACAAAAATCTAGTTGCTAAATAATACGTGTGGTGGCGCGCGGGTCGCAGTTGTAGATCGCTTTCCTCGCCCGCGCTAAACTGCGCCGCGTATAAATATCCCCTCTCGGCGCGCAGGGCTCCAGTACACGGTTGGCAGCGGCAGCGGATGGATGTATGACTTGACTTGCAGCTACAGAGTTATGCGCGAACAAAAAATGTAATGCAGAGTAAACGAAAAGATCGTTAATGTAGACAATGTAGGTAAATTTTTAGATTTTTGTTGATTTTTCAAAAACCGCTTGTCCGATTTCGATAAAATTTTCATGGGACCATTTGAGAAGTATACTCTTTCCAACAAAAAAATAAATTTTCAAATCGGTTGGCAAACGACGGAGTTATGCGCGAACAAACATAAAAAAAAAAAAAATACAAACATCCGAATTGAGAACCTCCTCCTTTTTTAGAAGTCGGTTAGAAATATATTTTGACATATTTTTGTGACATTTACTTACGATATTATAATTTCTGTTATATTAAACACATGCACAGCTATACCTAATAATTATATATTTGACTGCACCTTATGTTGTATACAACACAATATATCAGTTTTATTATTGTGACGCGCCTAAATGACTGGATGTATGAACGTGGACAAACCAAAACGAGTAAGTAGGTAAGGGTCATAATACTTAGTAAAGGGCGTTTTATAGTTTCTGCCTTCCCGCATGGCAAAAGCAGGGAGTTTATGTATGTTTGTATACATATTGCAGCTAGGTACGTGTGATATGGGTTTTATGTCGACTGTCATGACAAAGTCAAGACGTTTGCCTTTCATTAATAATTTGACAATTTAAGTCATTCCTGTGTAGCAAAAAAAGACTACATTATAATGCGATGTAACTGTGTAGGTTCTTGTGGCTCGCATATTGAATGATTTCTTGTGGTGTTTTACGATGACCTTTGGCTTTGTTTCTGGATATCTGTTGTTACTGCTCTCTCGACCGACTCCGGCTTTCACGGACTTTGCATCTCCCCATTTCGATTTACCTTGGCTACTTGCACTTTGGACAACTGATTTTGCCCTATTTCTAATGGAGAACCAGCGCTGCACTAACTGTGGTATAGCAACGTTTCGCATAAGGAGACATTTGTGGTATTCGGATGAAATACAATCTGTTATAAGACAGTGGATTACTCCGCGATTGGTGAGTTTTAACACGCGTGAGTTTTCAGTAACGTCTTCAGCACGTCTTTTAAGGGTGTAGCTATTTGTTTATACGGGTTGGGTCTTATATCGAGTCGCCTGAATCTGAGTTAAGTGTAGATATGGGAGGGTTTAGGGGGTTCGTACTAAGCGATAAAATGTATTTTTTGCTGCCGGAGACGCGCCAAAATATTTTAATTATTATTTAAAAAATCTTGGGAAATCTTACAAATGCATAAGAAGGAACGTAATTTTGATACATTTCGTAGTGATTTCTATAGTGCGTTTATCGAAATGCGTGAAAAGAAACCATTTTCCCCGCGTTCCGAATTGAGTCAAAAACGATTATATCGCGAATCCAACCAAATTTAATAGTCACAAAATATAAGGACTATTGAACACTAAATTGTGACGTTGCGCGTTGGTCGGATTCGCGATATAATCGCTTTTGACGCAATTCGGAAAGCGGGGTTTGTTTACATTGACAAATACTTTTGTTTGGCGTTCGTTTTGTTATTCCGTTGCTCTCGAGTTTACGTGAATTTTATATTTTGCTATGATTATTAGCTCTCCGCACCCTAATGAGTGACAGATCGTAACCAAAGCACACAGACTTGCGTTGGTTAGGTTAAGTTAGATAGCGCGAACCGAGCGAGCGAAGTGAGTTGTGTAGGTTAGGTTAGGTTAGAACGGTGACCACTTAGCGCGAGCCAAGCGAGCGCAGCGAGCGTGCCGCGGCAGCGGCCGGCGAAGCGCCAGAAAGTAACTACCTCCCCGTACCCTAATGAGTGACAGATCCTATCCAGAGCACACAGACTTGTGTTAGTTAGGTTAGAAGGTTTTGTTCAAAGTGGAATAATAGAAAAACTACGCATCTCCGGCAGGGCAGGAGTGGGGGGGGGGGTGAAACAGGGCGCCCCCCCCAACCCCCCTCCACCCCTCCCATCTTCGTACGGAGGCGACTTGATATAAGACTTTAACCCTGTGGAAGATCCCTGATGCGTGTTCGTTTTCACACACTGACACGGAACTCTGAGAGCAATAGACACATTCATGATGTTATATCTGAATGGATTTTTCCTCAACAAGTTAGTATGAAAAATGTTTGCGCTTAAATATGTTTATACAATTATTATGTTATGAAATGATACATTATGAACTTTTTCGTATACAATGTGGAGAGGACAATATGATCATAAATTAAACTTCGTATAAATTATGATATGCCCAACCTGCAAATAAAAAATCAAATGAATATATCCAGTAGTTTAGCCACAGGACATTATTTTTCATTTTAAGTATTTTCTACATGATGTATTGTAAACAGGAGAGCACGCGACAGGTTCACGACACACGTTGCCAGCTCGCTACTTCAAAAACCTATGCCTTTTCTTTAAAATTTATTTTCTCAATGCAAATTATACTTTATGCCTGAGCGTTAAGAGTCATAAAGCGTGTCATCACAACTAGATAAGAAAAAATGCATGCGGAAGTTATTACTTTCTGTTACGCACTTGTCAGAAAGGTGAATGGTACTATATGTACAGGTAATAATATCAGCTTAATTAGCAAGCTAAGTGTGGTTGGTTGGTGTCATTTACTGTGTCTGGTGGTGTTACTAGTTATTTAGGTGTACTGTATGAAGTACCTATGAATATGGTGTGTAGGGAAAGGGATTTATTAAGAAAAGCACAGAAAGACAAGACTAGGCATTTATTTTAATTAGGCTTGTCAGATAAATACGTTAATGAGAAAACTAGTTGCCCGTTCCCAAAACTAGGTCATCATGAAGAAGGAAGGGCAAGCAAACTTCATGGCATCTTGTTTTAAAGTATTGGATCAGATCAACACATTGTAGGTAGGTACATTTGCATAAACAATTAGGTATTGTTATCACATCAATGATTAATCTCTTGGACCATTTCTCAAAGTTATAGCAAATTAACAATGGATAGAAACAGAACATGAATATTCCGTAAGTAATTCGATTTAACACAAAAGCAATATCAGACTTATTATAATAGACCACCTAAAGGACAACACAATTAACAGCAATAATATTAATTAACTTACGTGAACGGTAGTCCATCTTTCACCTCAGTTGAATCCAAGAGGATCAGAATTGACGGTCCCACATGTTTTATAGTATTCAAAGCCCCCCAATATTACTCAAGTACATATCTAACATTCCCGCCATTTTTAACAATCATACATTTTGACCAAATAACTTTTAATATTGTCAGTCTTATGTAAATCTATTTTTACAGAACTATTTTAAAACGTTAGAAGATATTCAATGTATTTTATAACAATTTATCAGGCTATAATTAGATGAAGTCCCTTAAACATACGTTCCACTGAGTATACTATAATTAATTATTTATAACCACATAAACATCAAAATAGCACATAAAATTAAGAAAATATTTCTAATACAATGTGTAATTCTGCTATCCTTAAATCTTAGGTGAAAGTAAAATAAGTTATTGTATTTATTTAGACCAAATCACCGGTTCGTTCGGAATCGTTGCTAATTCGTCTAGAAATACTCTTGACAGTTTGGCAAAATATAGTACATACTAATTCCATGCAATTTAGGAAAATAAATCAAGATTAAGTATATTCTATAACTCTACATATTCCGACACGGCCATTCTGATCTGTGCTTCGTCCCGAAGTACATAGGTAACAGTAATTAAATGAACACAACATAATAGTTATCATTATTGTTCAATTACAATTTACAAACAGACAGGCTGATAATTCTATTCATATTTATATCATTATTACAATCATTGATATGAAATCTGTATTCATACCTCCTTCATATCACATTGTAGCCACATTGATGTTCTCTTTGTTATAACATTCGTTTCCACTGATATCCTCTTTGATATCACATCCTTATCCACACTGATATCCTCTTTGATATCACATCCCTATCCCTATTGATACCCTCTTTAATATCACATCCCTATCCACACTGATATCCTCTTTGATGTCACATCTCTATCCACACTGATATCCTATTTGATATCACATGCCTATCCACAGTGATATCCTCTTTGATATCACATGCCTATCCACACTGATATCACATCCACAAACTATAAAATAAAAGAAAACCAACAAATAATTGATTGATAATTATTGAAATTAACGATAATGAAAACAAAACAAAAATGTTTACCGAATAAAAAGAGTACCTAGTGATAAATTGTAAAAACTCTTGGAAACGCTAAAATACTTAAAATTTGATGGTACACACAGCGTCAGTGTTTGTGCCAAGCCCCTCAAGTTTTAAAACGTTAACACTGCTAAACATTGAATTCGTTACGAATAATTTAAAGAATACTACGAAAAGAACTCACTAACGTCTTAACATGGATTCGAACCATCGCATCACCGAACGTCCTCATACTCATACCGGCAGCGGCAGTTTGACGCACTAGTCAGCGAGCCCAAATGAATTGCAATGAAATTGTTATTTACTGTGGTCAGTCACTTTATCTTTAGGTCTCCGTCTAATCGATAGATGCTGTAACTTGAGGGTATCCATTAATTCTACATAAGTCTTCTTTATAAAATTAATCCACACCCCCAAGTCACAACTACCACGCTTGATGTATAATTATATATATGTTCACTTAAAACCACGAAGAGTACCTAAACAACTACGATTTACCCATTATTTAATTGTTAAACATTATTTCCGTTTGTTTCAATTGGCAAATTATGTCTAGTATGAGAACTGAAAATTATAAAATTAAATTGTACAATATAAATCTTTGTACTTAGTACCTTCCTAAACTATGATCAGTTTTGTTAAATAATTGCAATAAATATTAAGTACCTATTTTATTTTTCTTGATTTTTTTTTCTGAATATTAAACAAAATAGAAAAATACTTTATATTAAAAATATATAACGCATGACAACAGCATATTTCGTGCTTAGGATTTAAAGTAGGGATGAGAATATTGGTAGAAATTGTTAATAGTTAAAAAAAAATATCTATAATTTTATTGGTTGAAAATATTCGTTAATATTTTTATTCAAGTATCTGCAACATGTTGAATATTCTATTAACTAATGCATATTGAAATTGTTAACAACTTAAATCAACAATTAACTGACCCAAGTATTTGTTAAAAATATCACTACTTACCTTAACTTTGTTTTAAACATTAGTTAAATTTAATGGTTGATGGTTATATTCATCATCTCTAATTTGAATGCACATGTCTTTTTGGGGGGGTACCTAACCACTTAAAGGAGCTGTGTTTACCTGCTTAAATAAGGAACATAGTAAAAATTATGTTCTAATCAGTAACAGTTCAGTCCAACACTAACCAGTATTCATCGTATAAATGAATAAATTATTAAAACAGCACATCGCTCGGTCAATCTGACAATACTCATAATTTCAGATTTTATCATGGTCACTGAATAATTGATACCAACTTTACTCTCAAAGTAAATGGTTAAAAAGCCAACACAAAATTATCAAGTCCCGCTGCAGCGGTTCAGGCAAAACTAGAAATTCATTTTAATAACACAAACCACTTTGTCAAGTCTCAAATGACAAAATACCCTTTGACCCTGTCACATTCATACTTTTATAAGTCCATTAATATATATTATTTTTTGAAAACAGCTAGTTAGGTACTGGTTAGTAAATAAAATAAGCCGAAGTAGTACAACTGTAAGTTAATAAACATTTGTTTTGATTATGTAAAACTATAAATAATGACTTGTTCGACAATTTTATTCTGGAATCATTGTTTGTAAAGCAACCTTACAAGTCACAATAAAGTCTAAAATATCAAATAAAGAAATGGACTAACATGAATATTAAATTGCAACATTTCTATTAACAAAATAATAATTTACTGTAAAGAATAAGATATTCTTGAAATGGAACGTTACCATACATCATAACGTCAATGTCTTTATTATCTGACAGCTGACGTTCATAGTGCGATTTATTGTTTTACAAAATCAATGGGCTTTATGCGATCAATATTCAATGAGATATTCTCCTATAAATTTGAGTAATCTCACATGGCTATACTGACTATTACTTCTTTCCCGAATTATGTATTTAACAAGACCAACTACAGCAATATGTGATAGTGACCAATTCAAAAGTTCCAACCTTTTTGTCAAGTTTCTAGTTTATGTATGTGATCAGATTACTTTCGCAACGTTAATAACAACTACTATGTAACTAAACACCCGGTCCTCTTCTGGTGACAAAAAAAAAATAGCATCTAGCTAGTAAATAGTCAACCATAGTGGTGTAATTTTTAACACAAATACCCAAGAAAAGGAGTGTTGTTTTATCAAATAAATAATCATTTCAGAGCAGTACCAAGCAATAATTCATCAATTTACCCAGTTTACCAAACAATCTGTATTGGTTATTTATGAATAATTAAAACTATACAGCGCTTGGCCAATCTGGCAATAACATTGCAAATTATATTAACACATTTTCTGTAAAAATAATTTCAGGCTTTGACATGATCACACTGAACAGTTGACACCTACATACTGTACTCTTAAAGTAAAAGGTTAAAATAACACAAAACTAAATTATCAATACCTGGGGTAGCAGGTCCGACTAAACTAAATGTTTATTTTAACAATACTATTATCACAGAATAACTAATAGTACTTAAGCTATTAGTAAATACTTTAAAAGCGGATTTCGGATACGTTGATATTCTGTAACTGTTAATATAGAACTTTTTGTAAATTTAAATTATGATTGATTAGTGTTGCTCTCAAGTAAGTGACATGTTGTCATTGAGAATAAAGTTTCCATAAACCTTAAAAGTGAAAAACAATAAAATAAAGAGAATTACTACTAACCTTTCGCCTTGTCCTATTTGTTTATTAATAATTTAACACCATGACTGCCACCGCGGTCACCGGTGACCTCGAACAATAGATTCTATTGTGTCTGTCGTCTGGCAGTCAACGTGTTGAATGATATTCACCAAGTATTTCTTTTTTTTTTTTACATATCAGATCAAAAAGATACATATTTATGTATCATTTACTGTATGACATAGTACCAAATTTTATTCTGGCTTACTACTATATTATGAAATACTTGACTGCTGTGCCCCGTGGTTTCACCCGAATAAGTGACAACCCCGTGGAAATATCAGGATAAAAGTATTTTGTGTGTTAATCCTGGTTATAATTACCTACTGTCTGTGTGCCAAATTTTCCAAATCCGTTCAACTGTTAGTGCGTGAAGTAACAAACTTCCAACACACTCACAGTTTCGCCTTTATATTATTAACTGTCTAGTGTGAAGTGCGATCATGTTCATCAAGTTATGCAATTTACCCAAAATATACATTATGAGTAGGTATAATTTGAATATAATTTATGAACACAAGAATCTAATATCAGTGTTTCAGTAACCCAGTTTCATTTCTGAAAACTTTTGTCTGAGCAAAAATGAATAATAATCTAGTAACTGACATAATCATCTCTATTGGTTTAATAAGCCAGCTTCAAATTAATGTTCACAAGCTAATTTTAGGTAATTGATGACCTTGCAACCTATAAATAGGTAGGTACATTTTTATGGGAATATTTTTATACAATTTACCCATAATGATTTTGAACCTTTTGTTTGAAGTTGGATAAAATACCAGTTGAAGCTTACCTCCTAATTACAAACATTGTTCTTAATTATGCAAGTTTTTAAGTTACTAAACTTCTTCTGGAGATGGTCTTAGATTCCAAGGTAATATCAAAGCAGAGCCTCTAAAGGCCTTACCGACTTTAGATACATAATATTGCTGGAAAGGTTTCCGATGCTCGTACAGCAGCTGCTAGTCTCTGCATTCTTGACCCCTAAGACGACACACTGACCCTCGATGCTCGTAAAGCAGCTCGCAGCTCGGCAGTCTCGATACCAGTACAGTTACTTGGTAACTCCGTAGTCCTGACGTCGAAGGCGGCAGCGCGATGTCATCGTCTTAGTGGCCCACCGATTAACAACAGCTTCCAGCCAATCGTTAGCTCCAACATTGATCATGAAAATAGAAAAATATAATTCATTAGAAATTGTTATGTAAGCTGGAGCACTATCCCACTTCTGATGTCAGAAAGGTGAATGGTACTATATGTACAGGTAATAATATCAGCTTAATTAGCAAGCTAAGTGTGGTTGGTTGGTGTCATTTACTGTGTCTGGTGGTGTTACTAGTTATTTAGGTACTGTATGAAGTACCTATGAATATGGTGTGTAGGGAAAGGGATTTATTAAGAAAAGCACAGAAAGACAAGACTAGGCATTTATTTTAATTAGGCTTGTCAGATAAATACGTTAATGAGAAAACTAGTTGCCCGTTCCCAAAACTAGGTCATCATGAAGAAGGAAGGGCAAGCAAACTTCATGGCATCTTGTTTTAAAGTATTGGATCAGATCAACACATTGTAGGTAGGTACATTTGCATAAACAATTAGGTATTGTTATCACATCAATGATTAATCTCTTGGACCATTTCTCAAAGTTATAGCAAATTAACAATGGATAGAAACAGAACATGAATATTCCGTAAGTAATTCGATTTAACACAAAAGCAATATCAGACTTATTATAATAGACCACCTAAAGGACAACACAATTAACAGCAATAATATTAATTAACTTACGTGAACGGTAGTCCATCTTTCACCTCAGTTGAATCCAAGAGGATCAGAATTGACGGTCCCACATGTTTTATAGTATTCAAAGCCCCCCAATATTACTCAAGTACATATCTAACATTCCCGCCATTTTTAACAATCATACATTTTGACCAAATAACTTTTAATATTGTCAGTCTTATGTAAATCTATTTTTACAGAACTATTTTAAAACGTTAGAAGATATTCAATGTATTTTATAACAATTTATCAGGCTATAATTAGATGAAGTCCCTTAAACATACGTTCCACTGAGTATACTATAATTAATTATTTATAACCACATAAACATCAAAATAGCACATAAAATTAAGAAAATATTTCTAATACAATGTGTAATTCTGCTATCCTTAAATCTTAGGTGAAAGTAAAATAAGTTATTGTATTTATTTAGACCAAATCACCGGTTCGTTCGGAATCGTTGCTAATTCGTCTAGAAATACTCTTGACAGTTTGGCAAAATATAGTACATACTAATTCCATGCAATTTAGGAAAATAAATCAAGATTAAGGGGGAAGCGCTAAGGTAGCCCGCGAAATTCAAATTTTCTTACGTTTTTTGCAATTTGCTGCTCAGTATTAAGTTGTACCTTGATTAAAATATGATTCGCGGTCATGACAAATATGTATTTACAGAATTATAATCATTACAATCAGTAATACAACTTGTTAAGTTAGTATAATCCCCAAATGTCAAGATTTCATGAAATAGTCATTCTTGGGGATTACTTGGTCTTAGAGAGTTGTGTTGATGACTTTAGTGATTATAATTCTGTAAATACATTTTGGTTACGGCCGCGAATCATATTTTAATCAACATACAACTTAATACTAATGAGCAAATTGCAAAAAACGTAAAAAAAATTGAATTTCGCGGGCTACCCTGGCGCTTTCGCCTTAAGTATATTCTATAACTCTACATATTCCGACACACTCATGTCAATCGCAAAATATGTATGTCCGAAAGAGATAGGTAAGTTTGCTTGTTTCTACTTTTCTTACTTGTCGAAACCTGCAATTACTCGTGTCGAGGTTACGCGGTCAGTGTGTCACCGGACTTCCTGCCTGTGACGCGTTTTATCCGCTCTGGAATTTCGGATGCGCCTGCGCCGCGCTCCTTGAAGTCGCCGCGCGAGTGTTATCGTATCTTTGTTATTGTGTTGTGCGAAATTTGACGCTTTGTTTTAATAGTGAAAGGACACATAATTTGTTGTTGTGTTGTGCGCTTTGTTTTAATAGTGACAGGACACGTAACGTATCATAGGTACTTAGTTAATTAGCTAAGTAAACTTTGCGAAAATAGACGCTTAATACTTGGGTGTTTAAGGGTTTTATTATTAAATAATCATGCCTCGTAACAATTACACAGCTTCGGAGTGCACCGATATGATTTTAATTTATGGGGAGTGTCACGGAAATGCCGCTTTAGCTGTACGGACATACCGTGAGAGGTATGGGAATACTCGTATGTGTCCGACCCACGGGCGGACTATTGTACAAGCTGTCCAGAGGATACGGGAAAATCAATCCTTGATCCCGCACGTAGCTGGTGCTCCTCCACGTGCAAATGTGATTCCAGACGAAAGACTTATTGATTATTATGATCGCAATCCGACGTCCAGTCTGCGTAATGCAGGCAGACATTTTCGAGTAAATCACAAAACTATTCAAAACGTTTTGAAACGTGACAAACGCAGACCTTGTAAGTACCTACAAGAAAGTACAAGCATTTTTATCGAGAGATAAGCAAATAAGAGAAACTTTCTGTCGCTGGTTGGAAACCAAACATCTCGAGAATCCTGACTTCCTGTACAATGTGATGTGGACTGACGAGAGTACATTCACAAGGAATGGTTTATGGAACCGACAGAACCTTCGGTACTGGAGCCGCGTGAATCCGCATCTAGTACGGGAGACTTCGCACCAGTACAGATTTGCTGTCAATGTGTGGGCTGGCATACACAGAAATAATAAAATTTAATGAGTGGCGACTTATCTAAGTGATTGAAAAGTGATTGTGAATAATAAATTGATTAGTGAATAACACGCGGGTGGTTGATGCCCGACTATTTGGTTAATAATCTGTGATTTGATTTGTGTAAGTAATTGAGCATTATTAATAATGGCGCCAAAACATTACGTCGCTGCTTCGGCGGTTGTCGGCGTCGCCGCGCAACCCCGCGAGCGGCCGCGCGCGACCTCGCGCTTTATCATGAATGAAACCTCGCTGCGTTGCCATTCTTACCGCAGGTCAGTGTACCAATTTTCTAAATGGTGTTTTATTTTGTTTGCAGTTTTATGCTATTTAGTTTGTTAGAAAAAATTGTTTTTTTAATTTCGATGTTCGGATATATTTGATAGTTTACAAATGTTTCTATAAACCAGTATTGCCCGTGTTTTCATTTAAAGTCATATTGTCATCTCCACATTGTATATAGGTGAGACCGACAACCTCTATTTGCCTCCCATGCTGCCAACGAGCTTACAGAGCGCAATCTCCAGTACCTAGGCGGCCCAACAGCGTCAACGACGACGGTCAGCAACAAGAAAATATAAATGTGCCACCAGTCTCCGAGGTTCTACTGTTCCCTGAAGTTCCACCAGTCCCTGAAGTTCCACATGTTGAAATATTTGTCACATTGCCAGATTTCTTTAGAGCTAATAGTACAGAAAGACATGGCTTTGTTTTAGGATGTCAGAACATAGATATTAGAAAAATGTCTTATGTCGGGCGTTATGCGGGACTGTCTTATGTAATTTTGACGTTCATAAAGTGCTGGATCTCAGCCTAGTTTGAATAAATGACTTTTGGTTTGATTTTCTCATACAGAGAAAGAACGAGCATTGATCACTACGCTTATTCATATATTACGTTCTAACAAACGAACTAAAGAGTTTTCTTTAAAATAATAGTCATCATCATCATTCAGCCAAAGAAGTCCACTGCTACTCATAGGTACCTAACCCTAACATGCTGAACATATGACCTGGTAGAAGTCGCAGGAATTCGCGAGAAGCACGGGACCGGTCTATGTGATACCTTTACATTATTGTACACACGTAGTTAAATATGATTAAAAGTAAATAATAATAATACCAGCCTATTATTATCTCATCTCGTACCGAAGAGACACGAGCATTGCACGTTTGCTCAAGACCGGGTTGGCGATATCTATTTTAACTAGAAGGTCAGGTTTCCTCACGATTTTTTTTCTTCACCGATGTCAGTAATGTCCAAGATAATCTCGGAAACTACATCATCATCATCATTTCAGCCGAAAGACGTCCACTGCTGGACATAGGCCTCCCCCAAAAGGGGTGTTTGCCATAATCGCCACGCTTGACAGGCGGGTTGGCGATCGCAGTATGGTGGTGGAATGCAAAGAGAACGCTGCTGCCCATTATCCGGTACGACCCTTAGTCGCCTTTTACGACACCCACGGGAAGTATGGGGTGGTGCTATTCTTTAACCACACAGATAAAACTACATATGAATTTAAAAAAAGGGACACTGATACTTGCCCGGAATTGAACCCACCACCTCGTGCATGAGAAGCGAGGCATTAACCACTGTACCATCACGACAATGTACATATTGTCTACTGTATTTAAACGTCAAAATATCGTACCAGAATGTTCACCTAAAATGTCTTATATCTCATCACCACCGACTTCTGGAGTCATAAAATATAAACAGGACTATTAAGTACAAATATTCCATCATGATATATATTGTTTTATTAATGTCCGTGCTGGACCATACTTGTATGGGAACGTTATCCTATCCTTCTCCTTTTGGAACACCATGTAGCGAAAACGGGTACCTATAAATTATAATAGATGTAGACAAGAAGGCTGCCAGGCTCTAATGGGATTCAGGGAGCTGGAGCTGGTTCGGGAGCTGGTTCGAGGTGGCGCGGGAAAAGAGTTCCTGGAAGGATTTGAAGGAGGCCATTACCCAGCAGTGGGTAGTACAGGATAAACAAAAAAAAAAACAGATATAAATATCCTTTTTCAAATGCAAATTCAAATTATGCTTAAATGACTGATATAACAAGGGACTTCCGAAGTGGGGATGAGATCGTAGGTATCAGCCACAGTTTGCAAGATGTGGTTGTGGCTGCCACACATTCTGTACCGTCGTGATCCGTTACTTCGCCTGTGCCACCTATCTTCGCCTAATTTCAAATAATTTGAAGTTGCCATTTCAATTTTAGGCTTGGCTTCGCGTAAAGTTACTAAATAATAAGTATTTTTCATCTATGGCAAGATTTTGAGGAAAAATTGTGGCTAAGTTCACGTTGTTGGTGACCAGTACACTTTTTACACAAGAGAAACGACACGTTTTTTTTTGTCTGCGTTTTAACTTCAGTTTTATGCAGGGATACAGAACAGGTAAGATTAAACTTATTATTACATTATAATCTACAGCTAATTTTCTTTCAAATGACACTAGAATTTTCTGTCTAATTTACGTTTAAAAGTGGTAATTCAATAAAATATTATTGAGGGGATAGCGGCGGCCATCTTGTTGCCAAACTTCGCCTGCCCCTAGGGTTGTCAATTTCAACATTGTTAATAATAATTAATTGTATCTTTTTTTTGCTTCGTATATTATTATTACGAGCTTTTATTTAGTTTCACCTGTCCTGGTGTCCGTCTATAATCAAATCTTATGTATATCAGATGACAATGCAATATTATCATAACATGGAGCTGATCTGATGATGGAACCGGAAGGTGTCCATAGCAACTCTGTAGTAAACCAAGGCAACCCCATCGATGTCTAAATATTAATGTAAGTTAAATGCTTTTGCTGTTCACTTTTTTGATAAAAGTTTTTTCTCTTGTTAAGCTAGAAACTGAAGCCTATGATTGGCCTAGTCTGATTTAATAGGAATCTAAGATTTAGTATTGATGTACCTATGTGAACTTAAAAATTATGAGCCAAATATTGTTATCTAGTTCCTATGTTTACCATAAATGTTTAAGGTGAATGGATAGTGGTAGACCGCGAAATTCAAATTTTCTAATGATTATAATTCTCTAAATATGTACCTGTTATTGTCGCGAATCATATTTTGATCAAGATACGACCTGACACTGACCTGCAAATTGCAAAAAACGTAAGAAAATTGAATTTCGCGGTCTCAACTACCCATTCACCTTACAACTATTTAGTTAAAAGGTAATTATTACCTGATACTATTTGTATATAAGTATGACTGGCATATTTAAGTCTGTATTGATCTCTAAAACAAAGTATTGAGGTACTTGAATACGATTAATTTAAGCAAATATTTTCGCTGAGTTTTTATGATAAATATTTTTTTGGCACTTTAATAAATAATTAACAAACTGAATTTTTCTTTTTTTGCAGAAACCCTTACTTATACCTTCCTTTATTTTGCAGTAAGTTAAACTAACAATAATTTTGGCAGCCCTATCAACAATACGTCAAATGTATGGAGTTAACTTCAAACTGTTGCCTAACTTCGCCTACAAAAGCTTTTTAAAAAAAAATCTACGCTATGTTGCTTTATTTAAAGTTTATAGTCATCTGTCACATCCCAAAATGCTTACACTAGATGTAGTAGGTAGTATTTCAAATGTAATTTAATATTTGACGCTATGACATGATGCAGGCGAAGTTAGGGAAAAGTACCAATACTTCGCCTATCACATTTGAGACCAATTTTTAGGCAAATAAGCAATGAATATGGAAGAGTAATTATATAATACCGATAGATGGAGATATGTAAAATCATTTTTTAGACTTCATGATTTGAAATACTTTTAAATCTGGAAGATATATTACAAAAAGTGTCAAAACCCAGGCGAAGTAACGGGTCACGACGGTACGTCAGGGATACCGTCCTTTTGCGAATGATGGCATGAAAGCCATCGGTGCGAAACAGCGTGAACATCCCCGATGCACTACAGAAACATGGCAGCCCCAACATCATCCAAACAACGACAAAAAGTCTTTAAATTTTATGACATTTAAATTTAATTTATTTATTTCTTATACAATAATGATCCTAATTATGTTAGTGAGTTAGGTATAACTTAAAAGCTATGTTAGTGTGGTGTGTTACAATTATAACTAATATAGGTAACCTACTAATAATACTAAGCTACCAAAAAAACATATAAACAAATTCACCGGACCAAATGAATCACTCCCGCCTACCTAACCAGCACTTGCATGAAGTGATTCATTATCGGCGAGTTATATTTGTCGACTAACTTCTGCAGAATGCTATTAGAACTTGGCCGCGTTCTCTCCAATAGCGACGCCGTTTTTCTCCTCATCATAGCGTGAAAGTCATGAACGCGCGCCTGAGCGAACATGTCAGAGGCACAAAAAAAACGCGGCAGCCCCAACGTCATCCTGAAGATATACGGGATGCGCAGGGCTTCCAGCGATCTATTATTATTATTATTTGGTCAGTCACACTAATTAATGGTAAACCTCTTAAGGGGTTGTACTTATCATTATGAACAACTATTACTATGGGACCAAACCTGAAATCGCGAAAAAACAATCAGCTCATTTTGACGAGTTATGCGAACATAAAGTGTGGGAACAGCTGATTTTTTATGTCCGTGACTACCGCCGGACCACCAACGCCAATCGCTTTCATATTTGGTAAATAATTAGTACTCAATTGGTACTAATTAGTACTCGAACCACAAAATTGGTACCTTAGTAGTTTTCGAGAAACTCTACTTTGAAGGTGGTCCGGCGGTAGTCACGCTCCCTTCAGCAGGACCACCATGAGCGCCGAAAAAGGGGGCACGCTACTGGTATTTTAAGTATACAAATAATTAGTACCCATAAATGTGATTTATGGGTACTAATTATTATAAGGCGTACATTTTTTTTTTTCTTAGATACACTGTTTGTATGAAAATTTTGATATTGAACTGTTGTTAATACTATTCCAACATCTATAAATTTATGTGCACGAGTGTACATCTCTTAAACAGCTGAATACCATGGCAACTTAATTTGGTCGGGTTATACGCGAAGATTTAGTATGGAAAAGTAATGAAAGCCAATTTCTCTTAAAATACAACACTTGGGAATCTGAATTTTTGGTCGCTTTAACTTCTTTTGGAGTACTAATTTTTGTATAAATTTGGGAAGAAATCACAGAGTTTTTAATAGGGAAATCTTGAAATGACAATTTGGCACCGTGACTACCGCCACCCCACCAATGGCATGGTATATCTCGTAAACTACTGGAGTACTAGTGTCGAATTTTGGGTACTAATTTTATCTTGCAGGGTACTAATTTTCTATGTAGGCTTGAGGAAAGCGACAAGCTTCTCTAACTTGGAATCAACATTCAAAATCGTGGTCCTGCTGAACAATTGCGAGAAAGTTATCATCGTTGATTTCTCGGTAAATACAAATGTTACAGTTCTGTTTTTTTTAACGTAATAAATCACATTTATGGGTACTAATTATTTGTAAGTATACTTAGAATACCTGTAGCGTGCCCCCTTTTTCGGCGCTCATGGTGGTCCTGCTGAAGGGAGCGTGACTACCGCCGGACCACCTTCAAAGTAGATTTTCTCGACAACTACTAAGGTACCAATTTTGTGGTTCGAGTACTAATTAGTACCAATTGAGTACTAATTATTTACCAAATATGAAAGCGATTGGCGTTGGTGGTCCGGCGGTAGTCACGGACATGATTTTTTTTACACGATTTCATGTTTGGTCCCGTACTAAAAAGTTGTTCATAATGATAAGTACAATGACCCCTTACGAGGTTACTGGTTATCCATTAATTACGGGACAGCCTGTATACTTATTATAATCATCATCATTAGCTTACGACATTCCACTGATGGACTTACGCTAGGAATACACATGCCTGTAACTTGCACAAAAGTATGCAAGTAGCTTGCATGCCGTGTGCCATAACAACTTCTGTTTTGGTGAATACCATACTGGTATGCCAGCTACTTGCATAGTTTTGTGCAAGTTACAGGCCTGTGTATACCGGGCTATAGGCTTCTCCAATTGCACGCCATTGAGCTCGATTCGTGGCAACTCTCATGCAACTGCTACCAGCCACCCTACGGAAATCGTCGCTTCGCTCCACTTAGCCTGAGGACGTCCTACCTTGCCCAAGTTTGCCGATTCGCAGTACGTCTACCTCAACGGTCATCGGTTCGACGGCTAATATGATAATGGTATGGCCGGCCCACTAATATTATGATGAATTTGCATCTATTATTTACCCATTTACAGCTTTTATCGCGAGTCACAAATCACAAAGATTCACCAATAAAGTAAAATTTTGAAAGAATCAACTATGTTTAGGGTGTACCGAAGCCCTTAATCATTACGTTCAAGTGTTTGGTATTTTCAAACTTCTGAATATTGAGAAATATTCACAAACGTGTCACCTTCTAATTCAAACAGTAACCGAAGCTATTGGGTTCCTTGATTTAGGGATAAATGCAAAATTATGGCCACTTTTGTGTAATTTTCTGAATTGATGAAATTTCCTCATAATGCACCGTCACACCTTACAAGACGTAGCTTCAATGAAAACAACACTTGCATTTACGCGTTGTGGTCAAGAAGAAGGCACATTGGCAGTGGAGTAGCGTGGGTGGGTGTCAGCCGCCCGCGGTGGAAGATTTGCCGCCCTCTTATTTAGGTACCTATTTCAATTTAAAAGACTTAAGTATACAGTACAAAGAACTTTTCAGCAAGAACAGAGAACAGGCATCATTACGTATTGTGTATTGTACCTACAGGTTACAAATAAAAAAGTAATTTAAATGTTTTACAATTTAATAATCACATCTATTACAAAAATTCTTACAAGTGTGCCACTTTCATTGATATAACAGATATAGAACACTTATGATTATACCTTGACGATCATCAAGATTAATTTATTAACGAATCGGATATAAAACGCAAATCGACCTCCAATTAGAACTACGACGATACTGTTAAGAGTCCTATTACGGATCGTAAACGCAAATCAAATTATTTCGATCGGCGTACACGAGTCGATAATAGTAGCGATCTCCGGACGATTGCGCGCCAAAAATTCGGCGACAGGTCCTACCTCGTCAAGCGCTTGCGCGGGAATCAGTGGGAATGAGGGGCGCGCCGAATTGACGCAGAATATATAGCGTTTTAACTTTATTTATTGCAATTTTGTTTTATTAAATTGAGAAACGAAAACTAATGAAACGTATTCATTGTAGATTGAAGTTTTATATAATATTAGTTTATTTGATAAAGTTGCGTTAATTTGGAGTGTAATGGACGCTGAATCAAGACATTTATTGCTTAAATTAGGCTTTCTTTACGATTTTATCCATAAAAACTCAAGGAATTTAACGGAATTCTAGAACTCCAATAAACAAGTAAAACATTCAAAGTATCTTTTTATAATTTTAGCATTTATAAGAATTGAATGTAACAATGTGAATTTGAGCGTCAAAGTTCCATCGCCAACGGTTTTTCTTGCAAACTGTTCGTAAAATATTTATAGTAAATTACACGAAAAGAAAAATGAAAATGTGTAACTGCAACTTACAAGAAAGAGAATAGTACTATCGTTATTCTTAAACAAATAATTAAAATATCTTACAACTGCTGAAAATTACAGCGTCAAAAATCATGAATTTGCGTAAAAAATGTAACAGGACTCTTAATATTATTTATTGAAAATTAAACTTCTGTCTATAGTTAAAACTTTATTCGTCTGCTTTTGTTAAGAGCAAGCAAGTCTTTTATTGCACCACTGACCTGTATTATACATGAAAAGAAAAAAGTTAACCATTCAACAGACAGCGTCCATACAAATTCAATCGAATTCACTTAAATTGAATGATCGATATTTTAACTATTTTTAACGTAAATATAATGAACTAAATTGTATTAAATGTTGAATAATTTTGAACTTAGGTATAATGACTCGATATTTTTAATCATTAGTTATTTTTTTCACTCGGCATTTCAATGTTAGACATTTTAAGCTTAGGTATAACAATTTTCGAGATTACGATACAATCGAAATATTAATTTTTGATGTTTTGAACGTCGACATTTTACCCGTAGGTACAGGGTGTCTGGCGGCAGATTTATATTTTCAAAATTAAATTTAAAAAATCTATTTCATATATTGTTTTATTTGAAATATTAAACGACAGACTAATAATGCAGATTTTATTTTTTGAACACTATGTCATCCAAATGTCTTCCGTCAAGTTGCACGCATTGTTCTAAACGGAGCCTCGTGTTACGCGCCACACGCTACAGTAAACTTGATTCAATTGCGCTGATTTCTCGACGAATGTTTTCTTTTATGTTCACTTGAGTTCGGGGATTGTTGCTGTAAACTCTCTTTGAGGTAGCCCCATAAAAAAAATCCATTGGGGTTAAGTCGGGGGACCTGGGTGGCCATGAGATGTCCCCAAAGCGACTGATAAGTTTTTGAGGGAAAGCTTCCCGAAGCAAATTCATCGAATCTCTAGCCGTGTGTGCGGTCGCACCATCCTGTTGGAACCACGTGTGGGATGAAAACGATGGATGAGCTCGCAGGTTTGCCAAAAAGAAGTCCGTTATCGTTTATCGTCGTCATCGTTTCAGCCGATAGACGTCCACTGCTGGACACAGGCCTCCCCCAATTTTGGGAGGGTTTGCCATAATCGCCACGCTTGGCAGGCGGGTTGGCGATCGCAGCATGGTATGGTGGTGGAATACATAGAGAACGCGACTGAAAAGGCGACTAAGGATCGTACCGGAGAATGGGCAGCAGCCCATTCTCCGGTACGATCCTTAGTCGCCTTTTACGACACCCACGGGAAGTAAGGGCTGGTGGTATTCTTTAAGTCCGGCACCACACAGACAGACAGTCCGTTATCATGCGTCGGTAATTGTCACTATTGACATTTGTCGCCTGGCCCCAAGCATTTTCGAAAAAAAATGGTCTAATTATCCCATGCGTGGATAAGGCGCACCAAACAGTTACCCTGGGGTAATGCAATGGCTTTTGGTGTTTGTTACGAGTTTTTGGAGTCCAGTAACGGCAGTTTTGTTTATTAACGTGCCCGTTTAAATGAAAATGAGCCTCGTCACTCCAAAAAATGGGATTCACAGTACGAAAACGCTCCAACATCGTCTCACAAATTTTTTTGCGTGAAACAAAATCACTTTCTTTGAGTTCTTGAACGATTTGAATTTTGAATGGATGGAACTTTAAATCCTCTTTTAAAATTTCATGAATAATCGCTCTTGGAAGTCCCAGTGAGGCTGCCCTTTTCCGTAGCGAAAGTTGTGGATTTTCACGTAAACTCTCTTCAACCACTTCAATGTTTTCGGGAGTCCTTGAAGATCGACTGGGCCCTGGCCGTGGAGTGTTCATAGCCGAAGCAGTTGCACGGAACCTCTGCACCCAGGAACGAATTAAATTCACACTCGGCCCATCACTTATTCGTCGTATACCGAAGTGTGAACAAAACTATCGACGCGCAGTTACGTACGAATCGTTACTCTTGAAAAATGCCTCGATGGCGAACGCGCGATACTCACGCGACCAGTGCGACATCGTGACTGAGAAATCCGCACAATCACTGATTCCAAAGACACACTTTTTGAAATAATCGTATTTAAAAACATAAATCTGCCACCAGGCACCCTGTATTTTAATGTTCGACATTCCTAATGTGTATCCGTGATAAATTACTCTTTTTACTGAAATGCCGCTTACAGAGTTACAGAGAGTACTTGTTAACAAGGGTACGTATTTGAATATCGAAGATTAAAATATCTACGCTTAAAATACCAATGTTCAAAACATCGAAAATTTAAATATTGATTATATCAGAATGTAGAAAATTGTTATACCTACGCTTAAAACGTCGAAGATTGAAATGCCGAGTGATTAAAATTTCGAATGATTCAAACTATCGAATGACATTATGCCTAAGTTCAAAATATCAACATTTAATACATCTAAGTTCATAATATCTACGTTAAAAATACCTACCTACTAGTTAAAATACCGAAAAAAAATTATATAGGCAGTATGAGTGAGACGTACAATTGCGTACAAATGTGTTTTATTTTGGGTTTTTATTATGTAAAAATAATTAAAGTTCATTACATGAGGTTTACTTTGTTTTTTTTTTGTAACCCACCTAGTAACTGATTACCATCTAGCAAACAAGCATGCAGCAATCATGCAACATGCAAGCAAGCATGGTTTCTGTCACGGCTCCGGCGCTGCAGGGCTCCGGCAGTCCCACGCGAGCTTAACGTCGCAGATGGTCTAAACGCTCACCACCGCAGCTTCGGCTTGGCGAACCAGCCTCGGCTGCGGCGGCGGGTGTTAAAACCACCTGCTCCTCAGCTCGCGGGCTGCCTCGCCCCTCCGCGCCTACGCGATTCTTAATTACACTCTAGGGGTAGGGCAGACAAGACTACGTGGACTCGGTTTTGCAGCGCTACGTTTCTGTCACTAACTTTAGGAGCCCAACATATTGACTTTCAAGAAAATATTTTAATTTAAAGACCTAAATAATACCTTCACGATTGACCTATGCTTGTACACTGGACACCGATTTTCATGGATAAAATAGGTCGAAATTGTTCCAAAACCGAATTGGGGCACCCCGAAATTACGTAGTATTTTAGCTGTTACCCCTAGAGTGTATATGAAAATCCGGAGGCGCGAAGGGAGGGCAACCCCCGCCTGCTGTAACAAAGCATAGGCACCCGTGGGAGCCGTAGCGGCTGAGGCTGGTCGCCGGAGGCGACCAGCAAGCCGTAGCTGCGGAGGTGAACATGGGTGCCTATCCTTTGTTAAGCAAGGGCGAAGGGGTTGCACTTCCCGTAGCGCCGGAGACGTTGCAGAAGCAACCTTTTTCCACTCATACTACTTAATATCAAAATTTGTTCGATATTTTAACTTGTATGTATTTTTAGGGTAACTTGTACGTAATTTTCAACATTTAAATTAATGTATTAAATGTTGAAAATTAACCCATTTTTACACGTAGGTATATTAATTTTCGATGTTCAAATAATACAGGCTGTTGATTTGCATCCTAGTCAAATTCAAGGACGTAATTATGCTAATGATTCTCGACCCAAATCAACAATAAAATGGGTAGGTATTTTTTTTTCTTATTTACGGAAATCCGTAAGTGTGTACCAGCCGTATTTAAACGCGGCCCGTCTGTTACTAGCCCTATAACCGCGCTTTCATGCACACACACATTCAAATGCGCATGAGAATCTATCATTCGATAAATTCGTAGGTAATCAATCCCATCCCCTAATGACGGCGCGGCGATGCGGGTACTTAGTTTCCCGCGCACCCTAAGCCACGCCCCCGCGGCCCCGGAACTGACAGTGTAATTAAAATCGCCGCAGCGTTCGTGCGCTTTGCGAATTCCGCTTCTCGGTACATCGTTGAGACGTAGGTACAAAGTGTTCAATTCAAATGTCGAGCTGGTGGAGATGGTCCGCGGTGGAGATGTCCGTCGGGAAATGTTTCCCGATCGGGAACCCCCATCACAGAGCGTCATGCTGGCTGCTATGCACCACACCAGTGTTGCGCATACTGAAGCGTGAACTGCAACACCCGTTCCACTACCGCAAGGCACAAGACATTCACCCAGGTGGTAGGTAAGTGTAACAGAATTACGTGCAAGGATCAAGCGCTTTCGACACTTTAAAAACGAATGTGTTAGTGTTACATTAGCTGAAGGAAAACCAGTACGTACGCCAAGAGTGTGATGGTGGCAACTTTACCTCCGGTAACATAGGTAGGTAATTTATTTATTTGTACATTTTGTAAATACGTTGTTAGCTTAATCAATTTTATTAGTGTAAATAAGTTATTTCAAATTTTTAACTACCTACACCAATAATACCTAAGAGTCGAAAGTATACCACGTACTTACACTTAACTAGAACGTCTTTCCATTTCCATCAAACGTAGAAAACATTTTTAGACTTAGTAGATCGGTACACCAACAAAGGTAGGATTATTGCCGGTCCTAAGCCCGTTAAGTAGGAAGGAAAGTTTCAAATCAACCAATTTAATCCACAAATAAAAACAAAATCACTACGAAAACTTTAGCTTGAAGGATATTATTAATCATCTGATAACAGGTCAGTGAACTTTTCTTTGGCGCACTAGTATTACTGTCATTAGTAAGATTTCCGTATTCCAATGATGCTCAAAAATGAGTTAATTATCAAGCGAAATTTATGACAATAATGTAGGTGATTTTCGAAATAAAATTAGGTAAAATTGCTACCGGTCATTGCTTGGCGGCGCGACGCCGCTATCATTTCGGGGAAAACAGTTTCATGCATTGTCGCTGTGTGCGTAATCGGGTGATTCTGTTTTATTTGTATTGAATTAAGGGTGTAATTCTGAAATACTGTTAAATTTCAACAACTAAAAAAAGCCGCGCTTACTAGTTATTGCTCCATAACGTACTTCAGTTGATTATTTATGTATTTTATGACAACCTCCTGAACTTTGACGAGCATGCAAATCAACATATTTGTTAGCTTAATCAATTTTATTAGTGTAAATAAGTTATTTCAAATTTTTAACTACCTACACCAATAATACCTAAGAGTCGAAAGTATACCACGTACTTACACTTAACTAGAACGTCTTTCCATTTCCATCAAACGTAGAAAACATTTTTAGACTTAGTAGATCGGTACACCAACAAAGGTAGGATTATTGCCGGTCCTAAGCCCGTTAAGTAGGAAGGAAAGTTTCAAATCAACCAATTTAATCCACAAATAAAAACAAAATCACTACGAAAACTTTAGCTTGAAGGATATTATTAATCATCTGATAACAGGTCAGTGAACTTTTCTTTGGCGCACTAGTATTACTGTCATTAGTAAGATTTCCGTATTCCAATGATGCTCAAAAATGAGTTAATTATCAAGCGAAATTTATGACAATAATGTAGGTGATTTTCGAAATAAAATTAGGTAAAATTGCTACCGGTCATTGCTTGGCGGCGCGACGCCGCTATCATTTCGGGGAAAACAGTTTCATGCATTGTCGCTGTGTGCGTAATCGGGTGATTCTGTTTTATTTGTATTGAATTAAGGGTGTAATTCTGAAATACTGTTAAATTTCAACAACTAAAAAAAGCCGCGCTTACTAGTTATTGCTCCATAACGTACTTCAGTTGATTATTTATGTATTTTATGACAACCTCCTGAACTTTGACGAGCATGCAAATCAACATATTGTATATGCATCAATATTTAGGACGTTCGATAGTTTCTACTTCGATATTTAGGACATTCGATAATCTGTATTTCGATATTTGGATTTTTCGATGTAACTTTTGTAGATATTTAGATTTTAGATATATTGGACGTAGGATATTTAACCATTTGATAATATAAACTTTCGTTATTTTAATTTTCGGTTTTATGGTCGTTCGATATTTCCATTTTCGATGTTTTGAACATCGATATTTTAACAGTAGGTATTTTAATCTTCGATATTCAAATACGTACCCGTTAACAAGTACTCTCCGTCTTTTCACTAAAATTACTCTGACATACATCACATTTATAAGGTTTTTCACCTATGTGTATTCGAACACGTTTTGTTAAAGTACTCTTTTCACTAAAAATACACTGACATACATCACATTTTTAAGGTTTTTCACCAGTGTGTGTACGAATATGATGAGTTAAATTATTCTACTTACTAAAATTACGCTGCTGACATACATATAAGGTTTTTCACCAGTGTGTGTACGAATATGGTGAGTTAAATTACTCTTTTTACTAAAATTACGCTGACATACATCAAAACAAAACACACACACACTTAAAAGGTTTTTCACCTGTGTGTATTTGAGCGTGTCTTGTTAAAGTACTCTTTTCACTGAAACTCCACTGACATACGCCACTCCACACTCCACTGGCACACCTATAAGGTTTTTGACAGTGTGTATACGAATATGACTTGTTAAAAAACTGTTATTACTAAAACTACGCTGTTATACATCACACCTATAAGGTTTTTCACCAGTGTGTATACGAATATGTCTTATTAGAGAACTCTTATTACTAAGACCCCGCTGACATACATCACACCTATAAAGTTTTTCACCAGTGTGTGTACGAGTATGTTGTGATAAATGACTCTTTCGACTAAAACCACGCTGACATACATCACAATTATAGCGTTTTTCACCAGTGTGTGTTCGAGTATGCTGTGATAAACTAATCTTTTGTCTAAAACTACGCTGACATACATCACACCTATAAGGTTTTTCACCAGTGTGTGTACGAATATGATAAGTTAAATTACTCTTTTTACTAAAATTACGCTGACATACATCAAAACAAAACACACACACACTTAAAAGGTTTTTCACCTGTGTGTATTTGAGCGTGTCTTGTTAAAGTACTCTTTTCACTGAAACTCCACTGACATACGCCACTCCACACTCCACTGGCACACCTATAAGGTTTTTGACAGTGTGTATACGAATATGACTTGTTAAAAAACTGTTATTACTAAAACTACGCTGTTATACATCACACCTATAAGGTTTTTCACCAGTGTGTATACGAATATGTCTTATTAGAGAACTCTTATTACTAAGACCCCGCTGACATACATCACACCTATAAAGTTTTTCACCAGTGTGTGTACGAGTATGTTGTGATAAATGACTCTTTCGACTAAAACTACGCTGACATACATCACAATTATAGCGTTTTTCACCAGTGTGTGTACGAGTATGCTGTGATAAACTAATCTTTTGTCTAAAACTACGCTGACATACATCACACCTATAAGGTTTTTCACCAGTGTGTATTCGAACATGCTTTGTTAAAGTACTCTTTTGACTAAAACTACGCTGACATACATCACACTTATAGGGGTTTTCACCAGTGTGTATACGAATATGAATTAGTAAAGTACTCTTTTGACTAAAACTACGCTGACATACATCACACCTATATGGTTTTTCACCAGTGTGCATACGAGTATGCTGTGATAAATTACTCTTGTAACGAAAATTACGCTGACATATATCACACTTATAAGGTTTTTTTCCCGTGTGTGTACGCATATGTTGCGTTAATTTAGTCTTGTATCTAAAATTATGCTGACATACATCACACTTATAAGGTTTTTCACTAGTGTGTATACGAACATGCTTTGTTAAAGTACTCTTTTCACTAAAACGCTGACTTACATCACACTTATAGGGGTTTTCACCAGTGTGTGTACGAGTATGCCGTGATAAATTAATCTTTTGACTAAAACTACGCTGACATACATCACACCTATAAGGTTTTTCACCAGTGTGTATTCGAACATGCTTTGTTAATGTACCCTTTTCACTAAAATTACGCTGACATACATCACACTTATAGGGGTTCTCACCAGTGTGTGTACGAGTATGCTGTGATAAATGATTCTTTCGACTAAAACTACGCTGACATACATCACACCTATAAGGTTTTTCACCAGTGTGTATAAGAGTATGCAATGATAAATGAATCTTTTGACTAAAACTACGCTGACATACATCACATCTATAAGGTTTTTCACCAGTGTGTATACGAGTATGCTGTGATAAATTACTCTTTTTACTAAAATTACGCTGACATACATCACACTTATAGGGTTTTTCACCAGTGTATATTCGAATATGATTTGTTAAATTACTTTTTTCACTAGAGCTACGCTGTTCACATTTGTAAGGCTCTTTGAAATAAGTGCCAAGTTTCGACGTACGAATTTGAGTTGTCCTGATAACTTTCGAGTCAGATTTGTCCTTTCCCACTTGCTCAGCTGTTATTGCTTCTTCTTCTTTTTTTCTTGGTGGGTCTAGTTTTTGTTTCTTCGCAATGTTCGCCCCTGTGACAATAAATCTGGTAAGTACAATGTTAGAAGAAGATTGACATGCACACGATTCAAAATTCAATTGGTTCACACTATAGTCCGACTTTTAATTAGCTGCAGTAAAATGACACTTCTTACTGCCATTTCGTTAAAAAATGTTGTTCAGATATTTTTTATTTGTTTAAACATAAGTATACATACGAAAAAATCAGCATGCAAGTTGTTTAAAGTATTATCAAGGTCGTCATGCTTACCGTAGACAATGGCATACAAATATTTAAGTAGGTAATTATAAGCAACATTTTTACGGTATTCAAATTATCCAAGCTAATAAAATTATTTAAATAGAAATATATAAACACCACCAAATTGGGATCCCTTCTTTTCGCATAATGTTCTTTGTCCTAATATACTTCGGCATAACGATTTTGGCGCAATTTGTTTTGGCATAATAATACTTCGGCATAATTTTTTTAGGCATACATTTTATGTTGGCATAATCATCTTAAAGACTAATTTGTTTTGGCATAAATTTGATTCGCATAACGTTAGTAGGCCTAATGAATATTAGCATAATAATATTTAGGCATACAATTAATTAAATTTAATATGCTGTGCAACAAAAGTTAGTGACAGAACCGAATTGCTGCAAAACCGACTTTACGTAGTCTTGTTTGTCCTACCCCTAGAGTGTAATTTAAAATCGCGTAGGCACGCGCCTACAAAGGGGCGAGGCGGGTTGCGGGCTGAGGAGCAGGCGGCTGAGGCTGGCCGGCGAAGCCGGCCAACAAGCCGAAGCTGCGGTGGTGAGCGAAAGCCGTCTGCGACGATTAGCACGCGTGGGGCCGCCGGAGGCCCGCAGCGCCGGAGCAGTGACAGAAACCCTGCCTGCTGCATGTTGCATGCTCGCCTGAATGCTTGCTTGCATGCTGCATGCTTGCTTGCATGCTGCATGCTTGCTTGCATGCTGCATGCTTGCTTGTTTGCTGCATGCTTGCTTGCATGCTTGTTTGCTTGCTGTATGCTTGCTTGCATGCTGTATGCTTGCTTGCTTCATGCTTCCTACAGCGAAAAAAAAACCCACAAAATTATTCAATACGTTATATCATATTAATATGTTATATATTACAGGTGGTAACGCCAACATTAATTTACTTAAATTCACTCTTTTATAATACGAGGCAGTTTGAATTTCCCGCTCCTTTCCCCAACCTGTATATGCAGCGCTCTTAGCACCATCCAAGAACGTGAACATGAGAACGGAAGAACGAGAGAATGATCGCTGACGTCTGTCAGTTCGACGAAGAAATTGCACATGGACGCACCTGTGTAACGCCGCGCACCGCAAGACGAGCCTTTCTTGTCTGATCATCCGCGAAGAGACGAGGATCATCTCGAGCCTTTCTCTGCACCCTTCTTCAATACATTCCCGCTCCGCCAAACGCACCATTGTGTTTGACTACCCAGTGTAGTAAGAACATTAGTACTTTTCGAATTCTTATGGTCGCGCGACCCGCGTGGTGACACTGTGCTGTGCGACGGTCGAAGGAGATTGGATTCCTGCTGCGCGAGAACGGCTCCCCTGGCTTGCTCTGGTGAGTGCTGCATGTCCTTTCTCTTATCCCCTCTGCCGCCTCGATTGTTGTAACTGCCTGTCACCGTTACTTACACGTCCGTATATCGAAGGTTGGTTCTGATACTTTTCGGGACCGAATTTGTTGCTGGCGCGACCATAGTGGTCCTTCGAGCCGGATCTTTGATCCCTAAACCCTTGATCCTTCCGGCCGCCCTTATTAGGATTATTAGTAGCCCTAATAGGAGAAAAATTCATCGTAAAAACTCCATTTGAGTGTACCGCGTAGATCAACATTGTGTTGTTCTTTCTCATAAATAAGTGTTTACTCATCCAGAGAAACATATTACCTATATAATTCATCTTTATTTCAGTACCTAAAATACGCTAAAATTGAATATAATCGAATTTTCATTTCATGCAACTTTTTTATAAACTACCCCCCAATAAAAATTGTTATCTCGCTGTGGTATGTTAAAGTTGTAACAGTTCGCCATATTTGCGTACTTCGTTCATATTGTTCACACTCATTCAATTTTGTTCGGTCATTTAACTTATTGTTCAATCAATTTTGTACACTCTCTCAGTCGTTTATTCAGTCAATCAAGCACTCATTCGCAAAGGGAAATCATTCTTGTTCAATGTTAACCGATCAAAATAGGAAGTCATTCTCCGCTTAAATTGTTTCCGTATAGTAGTCACCTACATAATTTAATCGTATTATTGTGGTTTATCGTAGCCGCGGATCAGCTGTTTGTTAAGAGATTCGTTGAACTTTCGTAATTCATTATGCCTAAACAAGCTAAGAAAACTTGTGATTCGGGTTCTGATTATGACGATGCAGAAGATACGCAGTTACTTACGTTGCAAGCTAAACGCGAAGCTATCTTTGAATTTGTTCAAAAGATTTACGATCTTTCTTCAAACACCGATTTAAGGGAAAGTTTCCTTGACGAATCGTCACAAATAGATTCATTGCGCGATAAATTCCAACAGGTTCTGGACGAATATAATAATCGTTTATTGAAATCTAACCCGTCCGCTAAGCCTGACTATAAGAGTCTCATGGCTTTTGAGTCTCTGTATGCTAGGATAAAGCGAGTGCAGTCGCAGTGCTCGCCGCATAGCGATAGTGTTCCGCACAAGTCTAAACCTAGACTCCCGCCGATTGAATTAGTCCAGTTCTCTGGTGACATTCGCTCGTGGCCTATGTTTTATGCCAGTTTTAAATCGACCGTTCACGATAATCCATCTCTCACTGATGCCGATAGATTGTATTACCTATTGGGGAAGCTAACCGGCAAGGCTCAGTCTATATGCGCCGGGATATCTCCATATCCGGAAAATTATAAGCTATTGTTGCAAACGCTTATTGATAAATACGACGACAAGCGTACGTTAGTGTCTACTTATTTAAATCAAATGTTTGAGTTCAAACCCTTACAGTGCGCCTCAGCAAATAACTTTGATTTATTTACTGAAAAATTTTCTAGTGCTGTCGCCGCCTTAAAGAACCTTAAAATGGATAATCTGACCGACTTAATTTTGATTCATATCGCTTTACAGAAAATAGACCCTGAGACTGTCCGCGCGTTTGAGATTAAGTACTCCACAAAAATACCTACCTTTGATAACTTAGTCGAATTTATTTCAAATCGAGCGAAAGTTTTAGAACGTACTGAGCCAACTCCTTCGAATAATAAACGCCCGGTTAACTCTAATCGGCGTTCAAATACCGCTCCCTCGCCGCCGAAGTATCAAACTTATTTGAGTACAATGGCTGAATCCGCCAAGTGTCTATGCGCTAATATAGTGCACCAGCATTTGTTCAAGTGCGCCGACTTTAATAAAATGACTCCACAACAGCGTTATAAGTGTGTGAAGGATAACAATGCGTGTATTAACTGTCTTAGTTTTAAACATCGAGTCGCTAATTGCTCGTCTAAGTCAAATTGTCGCGTTTGCAAATTAAATCACCACACATTGTTACACTTCAACGAGTCATGCGCAGCTCGCGCCGAGTGCTCTGCACAAGCCGCTCCCGCAAATCAGCTGGTAGAACTAGCCACTGCGGCGCCCCCCACCAGCGCACCCGCATACACCTCTCCGACTGTAGCCGCATCTACGTCGCGTTCAGATGTTACGTTGTGTGCATCTGTTCACTCCCGGTGTCAGTATCAGTGTTCGAGTAATGCACTCACACATAACAAGCAGTCCACGACTGTTTTGTTATCAACCGCTCAAGTCGTCGCATACGATAATAAAGGGAATTCTCATATAATTCGCGCGCTTCTAGACTCCGCTTCACAAAGTGACTTCATCACTGGTGAGTGTTGTGAACGTTTAGGTATTCAGCCTCAAAACATGGACCGCACAGTCGTAAAGGGGTTCGGTGGGGCTGAAAAGGTAGTGAATACTAGTCCGATTAAAATTAAATTGTTTTCTCGCTTTGATAACAAGGTCAATTTTGATCTTTCGCCGCTTGTTGTTGATCGGATTACGGATCTACTACCAACCGCTGTGATCGACACTAGTCGTTTATCAAACCTAAATAATTTACCACTAGCTGACGAATCATATGGAGTGCCTAGTAAGATAGACGCGTTAATAGGTGCTTCCCTCTTTCCGCATTTACTTCTCCCCGACGTTGTCCATAATCGCGACACATCGGCGCCGCGCGCTTTGCGTACTGTTTTAGGCTACGTAATTATGGGCTCCGTGCCTACGTTACTTATCCACCAAGCCACCCAGGCCTTGACATGTTGCCTCGCTCAAGAGCCTGTCGCTATTGACTCGTTAGTCAGGCGTTTTTGGGAGCTCGAGGAGCTGCCCTCCGCACCGCCCGTTCAACATCCCTTTGATGTTGAATGCGAATTATTTTATAAGTCCACGACAACCCGCGATCCCGTTAGTGGTAGGTACACTGTTGCGTTGCCATTCAACGAGGATGTTTATTCCCTCGGGAATTCTTTTGAAAAGGCCCGCAAGCGTTTCATGTGTCTTGAAAGAAAGTTAGAAGCTTCGCCTAAACTTAGGTCGGCATATGATGACGTCATCAAAGATTATCTCGCCAAAGACTACATCTCCCCCGCGTCTTACGATCCCAGCGATCCGACACCCATATACGTCATACCGCATCACGGGGTCGTGCGAGAAGATAAAACATCGACTAAGCTGCGCGTGGTTCTAGACGCCAGCGCGTCTACTTCTGGTGGCCGGAAATCATTAAATGATATTTTGCACTCAGGTCCGAATTTGCAAGGCGATTTATTTACAATATTGTTGAATTTCCGCTTACACGCGATCGCATTGACCGCGGACTGTCGCCAGCAATTCTTGCAGATTATCATGCGCGAAGCCGATCGTCGTTATCAATGTTTTCTCTATCGCTTCGCTCCACAAGACCCACTCCAATTGTTTAGGTTTAACCGCGTCTGCTTCGGTTTAAAATCAAGTCCCTACCATGCATTGCGCACGGTGAGACAGTTAGTTGAAGACGACGGCGCTCGCTACCCTCTCGCCAGCAATTTCGCGACTACGTCGCTTTTCATGGACGATCTCGCTTTCTCTGTTCCCAGCGAACAAGAAGCGATTTCTGCGGCATGTCAATTAATTGACCTATTTAAAGGAGCGCAGTGGGATCTTATAAAATGGAACAGTAACAGTCGAGCTGTATTAGATAATCTTCCCGCTTCGCACAAACTCCCTACAGAGGTTGAGTTTGATAAGACCATGCAGCATAAAATACTAGGCCTGCATTGGTGCATCGATGATGACGAATTTTATTTCAAAATTTCTGTCCCCGCTGATGTGAAGTGCACTAAGCGCTCCATCCTCTCTACAGTCGCCCGACTGTGGGATATAATGGGCTTCGTAGCCCCCGCAGTCGTGTATGCCAAGCTACTCATTCAACAGCTTTGGCGTCTTAGATTCGATTGGGATGACACTCCTCCGCTACACATTGTAAAAATGTGGAAGCAGTTCTGCGATGAGTTACCGGCTCTTAACCATATACGCATTCCGCGTCATGTAGGCGTCTACAACGACTGCACCCTCACTCTTCTATCCTTTTCGGACGCAAGTGAATATGCTTACGGTGCCGTTGTATATGCTCATGTGAGCGCCGCCTCTGGTAACACTGTCCAGCTTGTCTGCGCGAAGTCCAAGGTCGCTCCTACTAAGCCTATGTCTATAGCACGCTTAGAGCTTTGCGGCGTGCTACTCATGTCGAAACTGCTACGCATAGTTTTTGAAAATTACTCGTGTCATCTCCCAGTCAAGTTATTCGCTTTCACCGATTCTAAAGTCGTGTTATATTGGATTAAAAGTTCGCCACATCGTTGGCAAACCTTTGTTGCAAACCGCGTTGTTCAGATCACGGAAAACATCCCTGCTGACAACTTCTACCACGTCGCGGGTACTGAAAACCCTGCAGACGTTCTCTCACGTGGTATTACCCCTCAAAAATTAACCGCGCACCCTCTGTGGCTCCACGGGCCCCAGTGGGCTACATTAGATCCTTCTGAGTGGCCTCTCAAGCCTCTTCACAGTCAAACCATTCCGCATATACCGGAAGAAAAAATTCTTATACACACTGTGTGCTCGCCTGTAAAGCATTGCGCTTTATATGAACTCGCTACCCGCATCTCCTCATGGAGTAAGCTGCTTCGTATAACTGTATACATTTGCAGATTCGCAAAATTGTTGTCCCGCCGCGACACTATTGCAGTGTCCGCTGACGAATTGAATTTCGCTGAAAATAAAATTCTTCGCGCCCTGCAAAGTCAATACTTTGCAGAGGATTATTCTAATATTAAAAATAATAAACCTTGTTCGCAGGCTTTCAATCGCTTGAGGCCTTTTATTGAAAACGGTTTGATACTCGTCGGAGGTCGACTCGTTAACTCCGCGCTGGACTACTCTCAAAAGCATCCAGTAATATTACCGCGCAATGATCCTGTGGTGAACTTGATCATTGATTTCTATCATGTAAAGTATTTACACGCCGGACCAGAACTATTGATGTCACTCCTACGACAAAAGTTCTGGATCTTGTCCGCACGCCGCATTGTGAGACAGCGCGTCCACATGTGTAATAGGTGTTTTCGTTTAAAACCGCGTCCAACTTACCCGCTAATGGCTGACTTACCTGACTATCGCACGCGTCAGGCCGCTAAAGCTTTCACGCACGTAGGCTGTGATTATGCCGGTCCTTTGCCGTACGTCCCTGTGCGCCGTCGTGGCGTCCACAGCGAGAAGGCTTACCTGTGCATTTTCACTTGTCTTACGACTCGCGCCGTGCACATCGAAGTCGCCACGGACCTCAGCACTCCCAGTTTTCTAGCCGCGCTGAAGAGATTCCTCGCCCGTCGAGGACCGATTCAGATCATGTACTCTGATAATGGTACATGTTTTAAGGGTGCTAACTCTTACCTCCGCGACTTGTACAAGTTCGTCAATACGGAGTATCGCCCGAAGCTGGAGGAAGAGTATGCTGAGAGTCGGATAACTTGGAACTTTATCCCTCCCAACTCTCCACACTTTGGAGGCGCTTGGGAGAGTGTCGTGAAAGTCGTAAAAATGCATCTTTTCCGAGTTGTTGGACAGCAGCTTCTATCGTACGAAGAACTCTGTACTGTTCTCACTCAGATTGAGTGTGTCTTGAACTCACGCCCGCTGACAGTACTGAGTTCTGATCCCGCAGAGCCCGCGGCTCTTACGCCGAGCCATTTTTTGCATACTGCGCCTCTACTTTCTTTACCCGCGCCTGAGGTCAACTCTGACCCTGTCAGTTTACTTCACAGGCACTCGCTACTGGATAAATTGGTCCAGTCGTTTTGGAATCGTTGGAAGATGGAATATCTACACGGTCTTCAGGTTAGGCAGAAGTGGAACACGCAATCTTTTCCTATCACACCGGGAACCATCGTGGTTGTAATGAATGATAACTCACCGCCCCTATCCTGGCCGCTAGCGATTGTAGAGAACGTCCATCCTTCTAAAGACGGCGTCGTGCGCGTTTGTACAGTTAGAACCGCCAAGGGAACTTACCTTCGCCCGGTCGTTCGTTTGTGTCCTATTCCAAGACAATAAAATTTAACCGCACTACGCATTAGTTTAAGTTATTTTTAATACCGCTTCGCTTTAGTAATGTAACGTAACTTATTAATTTATCCCGCTTTGACTCTACGGAATTATTACGAGTATCTTTACCGCGCGCATTGAGCGCTCCTAGAGCCATAGTCTTATCTTTTCCTTTCGTCTTATTATCGCTTCTTTAATGGTGACCCATTAAGGGCGGGTGGAAATGGTAACGCCAACATTAATTTACTTAAATTCACTCTTTTATAATACGAGGCAGTTTGAATTTCCCGCTCCTTTCCCCAACCTGTATATGCAGCGCTCTTAGCACCATCCAAGAACGTGAACATGAGAACGGAAGAACGAGAGAATGATCGCTGACGTCTGTCAGTTCGACGAAGAAATTGCACATGGACGCACCTGTGTAACGCCGCGCACCGCAAGACGAGCCTTTCTTGTCTGATCATCCGCGAAGAGACGAGGATCATCTCGAGCCTTTCTCTGCACCCTTCTTCAATACATTCCCGCTCCGCCAAACGCACCATTGTGTTTGACTACCCAGTGTAGTAAGAACATTAGTACTTTTCGAATTCTTATGGTCGCGCGACCCGCGTGGTGACACTGTGCTGTGCGACGGTCGAAGGAGATTGGATTCCTGCTGCGCGAGCCCGGCTCCCCTGGCTTGCTCTGGTGAGTGCTGCATGTCCTTTCTCTTATCCCCTCTGCCGCCTCGATTGTTGTAACTGCCTGTCACCGTTACTTACACGTCCGTATATCGAAGGTTGGTTCTGATACTTTTCGGGACCGAATTTGTTGTTGGCGCGACCAACAGGTTTACTTATTATTACACTACTGTTTGTTGTCCCTAAATAAATAAATAAATAAATAAATAAATAAATTACCTGATTCAAGAGATATGGCTTTTTTCCAATCGTCGAAATAAATTGGTATATCCTCTTCGGGCTAGGATATTATGCTTAAAAAAATTATGCTTTAGAACTTTATGCTTAATAAATTTATGCTTTAGAATATTATGCTTAACCATTATTATGGTTAGAGAAATTATGCTTAAAAAAAATTATGCGTAAGCTGTTATGCGTAATTATATTATGCGAAAATATAATTATGCCAAACAAAATTATGCTAAGTTATATTAGGTCTTAAAATTTTATGCAAATGGATAGGGAACCCACAAAATTCCATTATCCAAATTAATATATAACACTCATAGTTAATATGAAACAATATATAAAGCAAGTCTTCAAAACAAATAGGTCTAAATTAGAAGTCATTCAAACATTTTTTTCACAAAAAATCATTCATTGTGTATGTAATAAGCTCTTTCTGCTAATTTTTTTTAACTTTCAGTTTAAACTGTACGTCACTTAAAAGCTTCCAACTTTTTGGCAATTTATTATAGATTATTGGAGCCATGCAAAAGACACTCTTTCTCATAAGAGTAGTTCTGGCTTGTTGGACGCAAATCTGAGTTTTGTCACGTCTGTTGCGTGGAAACACCTCCGCCATGCGAGAAAACAGATCAGGATTGAACCTTACAAACATTGTATTTTCTATTATAGAACGTGGCGCTTCAATGGTGACATTAATTTAACACACATATACGTTTTCACATTTTCATTTCATGAAGCAATTATATTTCCATTAAACGTTATTATTTACGGATTTATTTAAAATTTTAGAAAATGCCATCTTAGAGCAACCTGTACTTAACACGTTGACTGCCAGACAACAGACACAATAGAAAATCTATTGTTCGCGTTCACCGGTGACCGCGGTGGCAGTCAAAGCCTAAAGAACTGTAGCGCAGGGGTCATTTGCCGGGGTCACGGATCATAACATCGCATCAATGAAATTAAAACGAATAAGCAATACTATTAGGATGAAACAAATGCAAAGAGTAGGCGAATTGAAGGAAAGAGATAATCCCTGTCGGCGAGCGGCGCGTGCTCTTTCCTTCCGGCGGCGGCAAGCGGCGCAGGCGACCCGCGCCCCGCACTGCACTCGAATTATTTTTTTGTTTGCTTTTCTAGTGCTAGCCGAACCCGTGTCCTTGACACACTTCGTCAAACTAGTGCGCAAAATTATGTCGTTATTTTTGTGAATGTTTCCGGGAAAAAGACGCTTACCTGTTGTTTTATTTATTTATTGTTGTGTAACTAGGATAGTAATTTGATTATGGTACTCGTACTGCGCTAAAGACGCTTTGCTTTGTTTTCTAATCTAGTACGTACTACGTTTACAACGTGCGATAGGGACGGTTTTATTTGTGTTATGTGCTTGTGTAAACTTGTGATCGTGGTGGCAAATACACATCCGAACTACACAGCAGCTGAATATGCGGACGTGATGCTAATTTATGGAGAATGTCATCAAAATGCCGCCCTTGCGATAAGGACATATCGCGAGAGATAATGGGGATTCAAAACAATGCCCTACTAACCTCGCACTATTGTAGGACCTCTTCAGCGCATCCACGAAAGCCGACCAGCGGTCTCAACGCCCAGATCGACCGCCTACACGACAAAATGTGCTACAATATTTCGAAGACTAACCCAAAACTGGCCTCCGCTATAGCGCTAGGAGACAAATAGAAGCAGTGATTAGTGATGACTTGATGAGTGATGTGATGATAGTTATAACTAATAGTAACAAGAGAGGGTGACGTTAGACTAAGCACCCCCGCTGTAGCATGTAGCTACTACATGCGCCGCGCGCCGCTCTATTTCTCCGAATCGGACCGATGACGAGTACGATCGCGCGAAGCGTAGGTAATTTCATGAATGAATTTTTGCAAGGGTGTGCAACATTATTTAGTTTGTTAGAAAATTTTTTTTTCAGTTTACGAATTATTTTAACCTATACATATATATATATGATTAATGGGCACTAGCCCTACCCGTGTGTTCAATTAATGTCGCCATTGTAGCTGCACGTTGTATAAATGGATGGTAATGTCAAAATATTATATTTTTCAAAATCAGGCCTACAACTCTGATGGGTTTCTAGTTTGAACATGGACCTAATGCATTTTTATGTGCTTTAAATATAGTGTCCTTATCAGTTGCGTTACCCCAAAAGATAATCCCGTATCTTAGAACAGATTCCACCAACCCGTAGTATGCGGTAAGCAACGGATCTACACTAGTTATTTCGACCAGTGTGTACAGAGCATAAGCTGAGGAACAAATTTTCTTCGATAAGGTCTCTATATGTGCTTTCCAATTTAATTTCGTGTCAATAATTATTCCTAAAAATTTTGTTGTATCAACCGAGTCAATGTTGGTATTTTATGTCCAGTTTATTAATTAATTAAAATCATTCATTTTAGATTTTAGTCTTAGTTAAATTCATTTTTAAATTATTATTATTTAACCATTTTAATAAAAGTACTAGGACCGCATCATGAGTAAGGAATTATTATTGCCGAATTGAAAATCGTTTATAATATTTTCACGTAATGCGGGGGAGCGTCTTGTTGATAATAAAAATCGCGTAGGTACGCGATCGGTACGTTTTCTAAAAATTCCTATAATGGATGGATTCCGTCTCGTAGAGCCTTCGAGCTTGGTGAAGACTTTCGCCACTTTTGTACACTCTCACCATTTCATAATACTCCCGGTTACTGTACATTTCGTTATCACTTCAGCCGACTAATAGCGACGCAGGTAGCGCGTTAGCCCCTGCGGACTCTCCGTCCGCATTCCGGCCCATCGTGCTGCTCGACGAGGTCGGCAAGCTCTTTGAGAGAGTGATTGCGGGCCGCCTCGTCAGGCACCTGGTGAGGACGGGGCCGGATCTTGCGGACAGCCAGTTTGGTTTCCGCAAGGGGCGCTCGACGGTGGACGCCATCATGCGCGTGAGAGCCCTCACGACGGGGGACGCGGTGTCCCGGGGTGGGGTCGTCGTGGCGGTGTCACTCGACATCGCCAACGCGTTCAACACCCTCCCCTGGAGCACCATTGTGGAGGCACTCCGGTATCACCGTGTGCCGCCCTACCTCCGTCGAATAGTCGAGGCGTATCTGACGGAAAGAGCCGTCAGCTACCCCGGTCGCGATGGGGAGTGGAACCGGCGAGAGATGTCGTGCGGTGTTCCACAGGGATCGGTCCTGGGGCCGCCTCTGTGGAACATCGGGTACGACTGGGTGCTGCGCGCCGACCTCCCTGATGGCGTCAGCGTGGTTTACTACGCTGACGACACGCTGGTCCTGGCGCAGGGGAGGTCGCATCAGGCGGCGGCCGACGCGATAACACGCGGGGTTGCGATAGTCGTGGAGAGGATCCGGCAGTTGGGTCTCGAGGTGGCATTGCACAAGTCCGAGGCCATGTCGTTTCATGGGCCCCGGAACGCGCCGCCATCGGGATCCCAACTAACGGTAGGAGGGGTTCACATCGGCGTCGGGATGACGATGAAATACCTGGGTCTCGTCCTCGACAGCCGGTGGAACTTCGTGGAGCATTTCCGACGTTTGGCCCCCAAACTGGAACGGGCCGGGGCCGCCTTCAAGCGGCTCTTGCCCAACCTGGGGGGGCCAAACGCCTCCTGCCGGAGGCTTTACGCGGGGGTCGTGCGGTCCATGGCCATATACGGGGCCCCGGTGTGGGCGCGTTCACTGCGGCGGCGAGCCGCCCACTACCTGAACGCGCCCCAGAAGGTGGTAGCCATAAGGGCTATCCGGGGCTACCGCACGATCTCTGGCGAGGCGGCAAGCCTCCTTGCCGGACTGCCACCATGGGATCTGGAGGCGATAGGCCTCGTGCGCCTGTATGAGTGGCGCGCGGAGGCACTACGCCGGGGGGAGGATCCGCTTCCGCGGCAAATCGCTGCGGAGCGGACGGATCTCCGGCGCGATCTCATGGCGGCATGGAAAGAGCGACTGTCGCAACCCAGCGCAGGGCACGCCGCGATAGCGGCGATAAGACCCCTCTTTGAGGAGTGGCTAGAGAGGCGCCACGGCGCCCTCACCTACCGCCTGACGCAGGTCCTCACCGGACACGGAAGTTTCGGGAGGTTCCTGCACATCATCAGGCGGGAGGAAACGCCCGGGTGTCACCACTGTCAGGATCGCCCAGAGGACACGGTGGAGCACACGGTGGAGGTCTGCCCCGCTTGGGCGGAGCACCGCCGTGTCCTCGTAGAGGCGATTGGCAGCGACGGCGACCTCTCGCGTCCGGCCCTGGTGCAAGCCATGGTCCGGGGCGAGAGGGAGTGGGAGGCAGTCACCTCCTTCTGCGAAGCAGTCATGCTAGCGAAGGAGGTGGCGGAACGGCTCAGGGAGAGAGCCTCCCGTCCCAGCCGCCGCGGGAGACGCTCCGGGCGTCGGGAGCCGCGTGACGACTCCCGGCCACCGTAGGCGCGGGCCTGCGGGCGGAGAGTAATGGGTAGCTCACCGCCCGATCAGGACCAGGCCCGTGCCGGACGGCGCGTACGTGTTCCACGCGCGCCTCAAAGAGATGTCAGCATCGAGGAGGGGCCCCTTAGGGCCGAAGCCTGCCGGGTCAGCGGGATTGTCCGAAAGGGTTACCGCTGGCCCGGAACATAAAGGGCTAAGGAAGGAACACGGGTGGGTTTTAGTCAGTAAGAGTCTGACACTCCCTTCCGCTCCACCCAGAGCGGGAGGAGTCATTTGATGATTTCCCATCTTCAAAAAAAAAAAAAAAAAAGGTAGCGCGTTAGCGTCATGGGCTGACCATAAATAACATGGTATAAGGGCAAGCGAATGAATTATTGAACTTAGGAAGCTTACGGTACGGACGTGTTGACTTAAATTTACTAAAATTAATAATAGCGCTTTGAGCAAAAGTGATACCAAGTGCTCTTCACCCAAGTACTTTTTTAGCATTATTTCATTTACGCAACTTCGGTCGTTATTGATAACCATCAACACAATGAAGCGAGGAGGATAACGAGTCGGCGACCGGCGGGCAACTGTTCGATACAGCGGCATACAGTAGGCCGCGCACCTTGCGCCCTCCCGCTCGTGCGTAATGTAACCTAAGGTCATTCACATTGCTATTTTATCCTACTTTTTATGAATTGTTAGGACATTTATAAGATTTTTTTTTTTCACCTTTGTGTTCTGTTATCGATTCTGGTTTAGAGAAAAAAATATAGCTAAGGGTTTCATAATAACCCTGTATAATTGTTTACGAGTCAATAATGAGAAATTAATTCTTTATTAAAAAACAAGTTATAATTTGTTGTAGCCAATAGCATAAGACTGTTGTAGCTTTATTATTTCAGTGTATCGGGAGATCAGACTGGGACAGTCTGATGTCAGAATGGCCGAGTTGTAGGAATGGAACGCGACCGATGCATGAGATGTGTGAGAGAGACAGAAGTATAAGTGTAAGTGAGACAGGTGATGTATGCTTGGGATGGTGTTAATGTTTAGGAAGAGAGGGGGACACAAATAAAATAAATGAATGACGATCTAAGGTGTAAAAGACGTTGGGTGTAGAAATGATGTTTTAAAGAAATTAAACCAAAATAATTTGAAAAGACCGCTTTTTTAATTGACTAAACGACGACGACGACACTATTGGGCAATTTGAAAGCATTCTATCAATAAAAATAATCATAAGGGGCCGCTAGCTAGACACTTCATAAAAACGTCATTCAATGAAAAACTGTCGAGGTACAAAATATATCTTATTTATTTTCTTTAGGTACAAAATAATATCTTTAGGAAAAGCTATTACTTGTTTATAAATCTCGTTGGGGCCCGCCAAATAGACTCACACTAAAGTTCACTCGTACTCTATAGAAAAGGGAGGATCCTCCGACCAGACGGGTGTTTTGTCTGGCGGGCAACTGCCCGATGATTCAGGTCGGGCCGTTGTAATTCGCCGGTTTAAGAATTTTAACACTGTGCACTACGGTGTAGAATATTGCAGTTATATGTCAGCACCATCTGTTGACCGATAGTTGAACTAATGTAACTTTTGTTGATGATTTCTGTAAAAGTGTGCATATTTTTCGCAACAGGGACTGAAAGGGGGTCTGAAAAATTCGAAGTTGGGCTACTAGGGCATGTGGGGTATCATATGACATAATTTCTTTATTATTTGACATTATATACAGATAATTGAAATTTTCACCTCTCTATTAGTGGTTCTATTGGGAATCATAACACTTGATTTTAGTACTTAGGTTTTTATTATTATTTTTCTTTTTTTTTATTATTTATCCTTTTGATAGATTCTTATTTTGTAAATGTGAGGACTTTGTAGGCCTTATAGACTTTAGATCTGTAGACCATTTTCTATTTTATTAAGTACTTGGTACTTGTTGACAGGCCTGCGCTGTCCTCCCATACCTACTGTAATCTGGAAACATTGTAAAAGCCAATTATTTTTAAAAAGAGTAATTATGGAGTTTCTTGCCGGTTCTTCTCCATAGGAAACAACCAATTGGAACCGTGCACCTAGCTTCTGACGTTTCATAAGTGCCAATGTAGGTTTATGTGAAATAAAACATTTTGATTTTGATTTTGAAATATGAAAGAGCGCAGTTTGCACATTCTCAAACATTTTTTTCTTTTTTTTAGGCTTATAATTTTTAACTTTTGATGAAAAATGTAAAGAAAAAATACCGTCCCGCCCCTTTATGATCTACAAAGTTTGCAAAGAGAAAAATCTGAAATTATTCTGTGTGATAGAAGTTTATGTAAAGATTACAGGAAAAATAAAACAAAGTCTCTAAATAACACACTTTTTCAGAAATCATCAACAAAAGTTACATTAGTTCCACTATCGGTCAAGAGATGGCGCTGACATAAAACTGCAATATTTTACTCCGCAGTGCAGTGTTAAAATTCTCTGACGAATGTAGGCCTCGCCGATGACAATTTAAAAACATATGATGGTATGGTACCGTCAGTGCACGAGTCTGACTCGCTCTTGCCCAGGTTTTATCTCATCTATCTGCTCGTGAACGAGTGCTGCTTGTGATGTCTGTTCATCTTGCTGGCCATGATTTAGTTATTGTTATCAGAAATTGACAGTATTACACAATTATTTGGCTATGATGGTCCTAGTTTATTGTTTGTGACTTCGAGTTCACACTTGTGCAATGCTGAATTCTATGGATAGAATTCAAGGGTTAGAATGTAAGGGTTACCTAAATGGTTTTTAAGCTACCATGTGCAATGTAAGCGTGTGCAACTTCCTATCAGGTGAACCATTGGCCTGTTTGCTTACCTATACATAAAATATCTAATACATACCTTTCGTCCCCCTGGCTCTTTGTTTCTTCTTAGATACTTCTTGTTCTTCTTCCTCTTCAGTTTTAAACTCAACTAAAGGTACATCATCTTCCGAATCTGATTCAGCATGGTGTGGTTGTATATCTGCTACATCTAGACAGCTATTGTCTAAATTTTCCGGTTCCAGCTCTGTAAATTAACAAACACAGTCAAGAGTATTACTTGATTAATAATTGGTTTATTTCACAACATAATGTGGTTACTATAAACTTAACACTGCCAAAACTTTGAAGTAGTTTAAAACATTTTATGGTCAATAATAATAATATGTGAAATAAATAGATTAGGTCTTTAATTTATTTTAAGATTATTTATTGACAATATTATTATTGTTTATAAAAACACACCATCAATTTGAAGTTCATCTTTTGGCTCAATAACATCATCTACTCTCTCACAAACAGCTGGTAGTTCTTCTTTGATAATACTTTCTGTTTGACATTCATCATCTATACTTATGTGCTCTATTGGTGATTTAATAAGCCCACTAGAAAACTCTAAGTGAGCTTCGTTTATTAAAGGATTAAGCTGTAAAAAGATATGTATAGTATTAGGAATATTTGCTGCTGATCACAGTACCTTGGAGTCATTCTAGACAGTAAGATTAACTGAAGTAGTCATCTGAGCAACAAACTGCCACGGCTCGGCTCGGCACGGTTGAATGGCTGGCTTATGACAACATTGTGTGTGTATATTTAATGTTTTTTGTATTTGGAATGTGCGCTTTGTTTGTGCAGAATAAATAATTGTTCTTTCTTTCTTTCTTAACTATACAGGGCATGCATAACCTTCTGGCAGTGCAGGAAAATGATAGGTAATAATTGGGGCCTATCCCCTAAAATTATACTTTGGCTGTGCACAGCAGTGATCCACCCCTTGATCACCTACGGTACCATGGTCTGGTGGCCCCGTACCAAGCTAGTTACAAGTGAGGATACTTAAGTAGTTCCAATGTAACTGCGCTGACCACTGCAGAAGCTATTGTTGCATAGCTCGCGCTGACATGATATAAAACTGCCACATTCGAGTTTCACACGGAAGTTGTAGCAGTATTATGTGGAGTATTAATATGTGATAATTTGTAAACACCTACATTTGACAAAAGCATACATATTAACATTCAACACTTCATGGAATGCTTGGTGAGATATCCAGACACAATAGGAATGGGCTTGAGAGGAATCACTTCCACGTTACACTGGAATTAAGAAATTATAAGAATAAATCGCTGTTGAAGAATACCTCACCTCATAATCCTCATTTATCATCAGAGTGAACAGTTCTTCGGCTTTCTGACATTGTCTTAGTAATCGGTAGCATTGCTTTAGTTTAGCACAACAGTAGAAACAAGCAAGAATCGGTCTATTGTCTTCAGTAACAAACTGCAACAAAATTTGTATTGTTCTATTTTGTTTTTATAAAGAAAATACTTCTGTTCTGTATAGTAATCCTTTACAAGCGAATAGTTTGTGGTTCTCAATGGTTTCTGTGCGCATCTTACAGAGAAGGCATGAGCATTGATTGCCACTCATGCTCAAGACAGATTTGCAATTTAATGTACATGTTTACTGGAGCTTAAGTCTTTGAGTAGTTACTAAAAACTTACTGGAATATCAGTCAGCTTCTCATACAGTTTGTGCAAGTTCCTGTTGACCACTACATACATGCGGAGATTCTCCGCTAGACATATCCTACACATTGGCAGTTTTTCCATCTTTTAACTCAAAAAATCCGCCGTTATGACGACCCACTGACCAAAAAGAGTACAAATAACGAGGGGAGGCTTGCGTTTTAACTTAGATTCACATTTGGAACATAACAGGTGACTCTGACGGCCTGCAGTTTCTTCAAACCCTCATGGAAAGGTGTGAGATGTGAGTTTAGTTTATGAACTTCACACACAGAACACTATAAAGGCGGAAACAGACTTATAAGTCACCACGTTACGCGACGTCAATGAAGCTTACTCATTGGCCGCATTTTTCATCTCGTTGAGCTATTTTCGTCATTTGGACAATAAGTAAGCGTGGGATGGCATCGGGTGTTACAAGTGTGCTGCGGCCTTAAAACACGACCAAAAACCGAAGGGCTTGTTTTTTTTTTTTTCTTTCTTTTTTGGCTTCACACGGTTTGTGCATTTAGCCAATGTCACGTTTTGTTTTTTATTACCAAGGAAATAAAGGGGGAAACACAAATATTAATATTCGAATTAGTTATAACGGGATATAGGAATAATAACTATAGGATCAGTATTTATAACGGATATAAAAATGAGCTAAATACAATGATGAAACATTATAACTTAATATTATTTAAAGTAATGAATGAGACTATACATTTATATACAGAAAAACTATTTGTACAAAGTAAAGAAAGTATTGAGGTAGGAAAAGGAGTATTGAGGGACAAGAGGTTACTAAGAAAGGATGAACGGTCATATAAGGGACAGGAGAAAAAAATGTGATTTAAGTCGCCTACGTCTGTGCCACACAGGCAGATGGGGTCATCGATGATATGAAGTTTGGCAAGATGGGCTGGAGAGCAGACATGACCCAGTCTCATCCGTATTAGAATGGAGGTCTCCATCTTGCCAAACTTTGCCCTGCCAAACCACGGTTTTTCCGGAACGTCGGGTTGAATAAGAGAAAAATAACGACCCTTCGATTTGCTTCCGATATCCCAAGCTACCTTCCAGGTGTCTCGAAGAAAAGTCTTTGGTAACGTCATGAGGTCATAGCAAAAATTTATATATGGAACTAGGTCCCCACATTGCACCGCATCACCGGCAAGTGTATCAGCCACTTCATTCCCATGGATTCCAGCATGGGCTGGAATCCACACAAATTGCAGTGTATTACCCTCAGAGATGTTTTTTAACAATTTTTATGTTGACCAAGTTATTGAACCTAAAAATAAGGCAAAGCAAATTCCTGGTCTCCCGAACACCTCTAGTTCTTTATTTATGGAACCAACTATACCGCAAGACATAGTTTATCATATAAAATCACTTAGAAATACAAATAGTGTGGGTTATGACGGAATTTCCACTAAAGTTATAAAAGAAGTGGCTCAATACATAGCTCCACACCTCAGTCACATCATTAACATGAGCATATCTAATGGAATTTTTCCCGAATCACTAAAAACTTCCATAATTATACCATTGCACAAAAAACAGGGTAAGCAATCAATGGCTAACTATAGACCTATTGCTTTGATACCTGTCTTCTCGAAAATATTCGAGAAAGTTATTTACAAATCCCTATATACATACCTGGAGAAATCAAATATACTAGTCAAGGAACAAAAGGGATTTCGTAAACAAAAGACAATTAACATGGCTATACATGATCTTCTTCTTCCTATTGCAACAAATGTGGACAAAAGAAATCCTGTTTGCACTATCTATATGGATCTAACCAAAGCGTTTGATTATGTAGATTACGAAATTTTGTTAAGCAAGCTTGAAAAATATGGTATCAGGGGGAATATACTTAAATTGTTAGAATCCTATTTGAAAAATAGAAAACAATATGTAGAAATAACACAAATTTGCACAAACGTAGGTTGCGAGAAAAAATATCGATCCAAATGTAGGACAGTAAAGTACGGCGTACCTCAGGGCAGCGTGCTAGGAGCTCCACTCTTCTTGCTGTACATTAATGACCTTCCCCGACACATAAAATATCCTATGGTACTTTTTGCTGACGACAGCACAGTAGTAATTAAATGCGACGATCCTATGACATATGAAAATGAAATAAATACGACATTAAATACAATTATATCATGGTTTGACAAAAATAATCTCATTATAAATTTAGAAAAAACTAAAATTATGCATTTCCACCAGAGAGTTCCGAATAAAATCCCTGACATTAATTATTTAGGGACTCAAATTGACTCAACTGCTGTCACCAAATTCCTTGGAATCATAATAGATAAAAATTTGACCTGGCGATCCCAGACAGACGAAATTTGTAAAAAAATTTGTAAATTCGCTTATGTAATTTACAAACTATCAAAGACTGTCAGCCATGAATCTGTATTAATGGCATATCACGGCTATGTTGCCTCAACACTTAGGTATGGCATAATGTATTGGGGTAACTCAGTCGACAGAGAATTTGTATTTAGAGCTCAAAAAAAGTGTATCCGATCTATGTGTGGCCTAAATAGCACCGACAGTTGCCAACCGTACTTTAAAAGCCTAAATATTCTTACTTTACCATCATTGTATATCTACGAAACTAACATATTTGTGAAAACACACATCTCGCAATACAAAGTAGCTTCCAAAAGCTATTATAGACAGTTACGGGACAAAAATAAGTTAGAGCTCGAAATAACACATGGCAGAACAGCCCTAATGAATAAAAGTACGTTCTGTATGGCCACAAAAATATATAACAAGCTGCCTGAAACGATGAAGTCACTAAATCTGGACAAATTCAAGAGAGTACTTATGAAAATTCTAATAGATAAATGTTACTACTCAATAAAGGACTATTTCGATGACAGTTCTATACTTCCTCCTCCAGATAGTTAACGTTGGGTCAATCATAAAATGTATACTTGCTTATTAATTATAGTTAGCCAATAGCTTCTCGACTTTACTATTTTTAAATTTATTTTTGTATCCACCATCTAACATTTTATTAATGGCAGTTGGAAAATTTTTAATTTATTTATGGATTATTTTGACAATCTAGTACTAACTTGACTAATTCTTGTATTAACTTAATTAATTGACATTTTTCTTTTGTAATTTACTGACATTTCTGATTTATCTTTAACTTTTATTGTTGACATTATAGAAACATTTATTAATTTTGTACCTGATTTGACATTGCTGTCTATTGTTGAAATTTTAAATTTTATGAATTGTGTATTTTAACTATCGCTCACTATAATTCTATTTAATATTGTAAAATTAATAATGAAATAATTAAAATAAACTTACCTACTTACATTTGTACGCCTAATGGCAAAGCATAGAGCACTTTAAAAAATGTAACATCTCACACACCTGTGTATCTGTAACCTATGTTTACAAATAAATCATCTGAATCTGAATCTGAATCTGAATCTGATGGTTCTAAACGCAAATTCTCTTATTAAATAAATTATAGAAAATTGTGATTTGTGTTCAAAAGGGGATTTATTGATGGCTAGAAGAGCACTTTGAGAATCAGTAAAAATTATAGTATTTTTGAGTTTTAAAACACGAATATATTCAATGGCTTTTAAAATTCCGAAACATTCCCCCGTAAAAACAGAAGTCTCAGGAGGTAGTTTTATTTTTTGTACGATGTTGTATTGCGAATGGTAAGTACCTATCCCAACACAACCCGTCGGAGAATGCTTCGCAGCATCCGTAAATATATGGTGGTACTCTAAGTGTTCAGCCAGGAAATTATTAAAACTTGATTGGCAATCGGGATCTGATTTACTTACACAGTTATATTTTATGATGGGACTGAATTGTATACTCTCATAACTACTGCTAAATATAGGAAGTTTATTGGAACGGTGAATAGGAGAAGAAAGTGAAAGGAATTTTTTGTAGCTTACAACTAAACAAGGAGCACGTTTATGGGACCAGTAATCTGAAGATTCAATCTGCGACACTAATGAGTCCAGTTTAGGAATGAGAGGATGAGTTGAGATCTGAAGAATCCGGAACAAATATTTGTCAGATAGGAATTGTCTTCTAAGATATAAAGGAGCTTCCCCGCATTCAACTTGTAGTGCATTAATGGGACTAAACTTCATGGCACCCGAAATAATGCGTAAAGCCTTAGACTGGATGCGATCCAATTTTTTAAAAGCCATAACACTACCTGGTTCCAGAACGAACGTTCCATAATCCAGAGTGCTTCTGATGATTGCATTGTAAACGAGTTTCAAAGAAAAGGGATGTGCACCCCACCATACGCCAGAGAGGCACCTAAGCATGTTTAGGTGATTTTCACATTTGTTAACAATATAATCACAATGAGGAACACTACTTAATTTACAGTCAAGTATTATACCTAGATATCTGAATTTATCTTTCACTGGAATAAGTACTTCCTTATAAAAGAGATTTACTAAAGGAATATTTCTTTTCCGGGTGAATAAAACAGCTGCGCTTTTAGACGTGGATAAATTCAAACCGTTTAAATGTAACCATGACACCAAAGAGGACAAAGCAGTATTAATAGCATAGCTAGCTTGATCAATAGATTGGCTTGAAGAATATAATAATAAATCATCAGCATATTGAAGAACCTTAACATTGTTAGTTAAGGACGAGTCTAAATCAAACGTATAAATATTGTAAAGAATGGGACTGAGCACAGAACCCTGTGGGAGACCTCTCCATACAAGACGAGATACCTCATGTTCTCCTATTAACATATTAACAGAGCGTTCAGTCAGGATATTAATAATGAAATTTGATAAATTCAATGGGACTTGTAAGGCTTTTAATTTATTTTGTAAAATGGATAATACAACATTATCATAAGCTGCTGTCTACGCATCGTCATCGTGTACGAACCCAATACCACTGGACGTCACGAGTGTAGTTCCGAAATCCACTACGCGCGGCGCCTCGGTCATTCCAATAATCGCTCGACCGACACGCACACGATATACGTTTTTAAAAATATTTCAAACCTGTAATTATTAATTATACGCCTTAATACTATCGAAGAAGATTTTCATTCATCTCCAAACAGCTGCATTTATATCAAGGAAAACTGCAACGGTGGATTGGTTATTAGAGAATGATAACCTTTAGGGTATATATGTTCTGTGATGATAACCGAATATCGGATGTTAAAATACTTAAACAGTCAGTAATTGTACTTTTACCTTTTCTAAAGCCATATTGTGATTCTGCCAAAAAACCCTTACTTTCAACATAGCATTCTAGGCGATTTTTAATTAAGTGTTCCGCTAATTTCATCAGCAAAACTATAGGACGGTATGAGGAAGCTTCAGATGGAATTTTATTTGGTTTAAGGAATGGCAACACCTTTGACGTTTCCATTCAACTGGGATGAGTGGGATGTTTCCAGTATACTATAATGTACTCTGTGATGTTTCCTATTCATAATATTTCATAATAGGATTAATAAGTTTTAAATAATAGCTGAGGACGTCGTCATTTAAATTAGCAAAAAATGAATACGGAATGCCATCAATACCTAGTGCAGAATCCTTAGTTTTATGAATAACACACTTTAATTCAGTGAGAGAGAATGGAAGATCAAGAGTCGTATGAGTATCATGGATAGTGGATGCGAGAGACAGCTCAGGAACAAAAGGAGGAGCTAGTTTGTCTAAAAATTCATTGGCTAAAGAATCCGGAATAGGAGAAGGGTTGTTATAAATGGACCTAAATCTACGGATATTGCGCCAGACAATCGTAGGGTGAGTGTTCGGTGAAATTGATGAGTAAAAGTTACGCCAAGATTCAAATTTTTTCTTCTTAAAAAGTTTATAAGTTTCATTTATTAAGTTATTAACTATTTCAAAATTAAATCCGCCCCTAAGACGACCCACTGACCTAATATCAGACATATCAAGGGTATAGTTATATTCTGCCTCTTTACGTTTGTTAATCAATTCTGTGCACTCAGAATCCCACCACAGAGGGGAGGGAATTGTACTAATATTGTTATTTTTTACAGGAAAAGCTTCATCTGCCGCTGCGATTAATATGAGAGCTAAAGCTTCAGCACAACTATTTTCATTGCCATCAGAAATAACGGGCAAGGAGCAAAGCTTTGTGTCAACAACATTTCTAAATTTGTCCCAGTCATTATTATTTCTATTGGGAAGTTTATGTTTTAAGGTTGATCTCCTTAATGGAGCATGTGGTTTGGAAAGAGGATAAGAAATAACTATTGGAAAATGATCACTTCCATAAGTAGAGGTTAAAGTATGCCAAGTTAATGAAGATGCTAAGTTTGGAGAACAAATAGAAAGGTTGATTGCGCTTTGGTTCTGATTGGGATCTGAACGGCATGTGGCAGCACCTGAGTTCAAAATGCATGTTATGTAGGTAAGTCTATTATATCTAGTAATTCATCACCATAACAATTAGAAGTTGAACAGCCCCATGATTGATGATGGCAATTAAAGTCCCCCAATATTAAGAATGGCTTTGGAAGACAAGAAAAGAGATTTTGAATCTCTTGAAGAACAGAAGAAGAAGGGTGAGGAATGTAAATAGAAACAAGACAAGTATGATGCACTTTAATAGCTACAATTGAAATTTCCTCACTGTGAGGAGGTAAGGAAATGACAGAGAAAGGGATAGAATTCTTGATAAGTATAGCCACTCCACCATACCCATCAGATCTATCCTCTCTAATGGTTAAATAACCATTAATTTTAAAAATATGATTAGATTTGAGCCAAGTCTCTGAAAAGGCAAAGGCAAATGGCTCATATTTGTTTAAAAGATAAATAACATCACTCTTTTTGTTTACTAGACTGCGGCAGTTCCACTGGATTATTTTGGATGTGTTGTCCATCATGATTGGATTGAGATACTTTGAAAGGAGGGGCAACGTTGGACGGTGAAATGTTGAACTGAGATAGAAGATTGTGTAATGCAGAAAGAAAATCGTTTATGGAAAAATTTGTGTTTTTTTTTTCGTTATTATTATTAGAAAAAGCACAACCATTAGATGGTTGGGGAAAATCAAAATCTTTGATAATGGCATTGTGAGCCTCTTTATTATAACGTTGTACGGATTTGGGAGGGGAGCGTGGTTTGAGAAAGACAGTCTTTTTATAGCTACTTGAAGCAGGCATTCTATTAGATGAAGAGATTGATGGAGTATCTGCAAAATTTTTTGAAGGAGTAGATAAGAGTGCATCAGCATATGATTTAGTTACGGGGGGATATACTTTTGCCGCTTCAGCATAAGATACTGAACTTTGTGTCATGTATGTTTTAATTAATTTTTGTCTAGAAAATTCTGGGCATGACTTATTAGTAGCATAGTGAAAACCAGAGCAAAGGCAGCAAGATGCACTTTCTTCTTCTCTTTCACAACTTTCTCCAGTGTGGCCATGGCCACATTTATAACAACGAGGTTTGGACCTGCACTGAATTTTAGTGTGACCAAAACGACAGCAATCGAAACATTGTACAGTAGGGAAAATATATAAATCCACAGGTAATGCATTATAGCACATAAAAATTCTTTTCGGTAGAACCTGTCCATCAAATGTAAGAACTATGGATTGAGAAGGTTTCCAAATGGTTGTACCATCAGCAATGGTTTTAAAATTAAGGCGTCTGACTTTCAAAATTGGACCACAACCAATTGGTACCGTTATATTATCAATAACTTCCTCCGGAGACCATTCCGCAGGAACACCACGCACTAAACCCATTCTAGTAACATTAAAAGTAGGTATAAAAGCTTTGTAATTATATGTTACGAGACTATTGTTTGTAATAAAAGAATTTGCGTCCAGGAAATTTGAAAAAGATAGAGATATTTTATTGCGGCCGATTTTTTTAACGCTACCGTTAATTATATTCTGGAAGGCGTTGTGTTTTAGGAACTTGCCAAATGTTATTGGGTGCAGTGTTGTCCCATCATCGGGTGAAATTATATTTTTTTGGACATGAATAACATATGGTGAAATATCGGTTTTATCATAGGTTTTTCTACCAATCTGAGTAGGAACAACCAAGGACGGAGCAGGAATATCGGATTTTTTGTTAATAGGTATAGGATCAGAGCAGTTAGGCTCTGATGTAGTAGTTAGTAAGTCCGTGCAATCACAACCCGAAGACTCGGAACCGTGGTTTTTGCGGGTACGGCGGCGTTTATTGCAGTGCTTGCACACATGCACTCGGCTTCTTTTTAAAACACGGGCCGACGATGACCTATCGGTATCCATGCCCGATTCGTTTGATGCAATGGTGACGAAATTGCCTGCCGGGGGCACAATGTCCCCCGGGTCAGGCGGGTCGTTCATCTTACCACTAAAAAATTACAAAAAACTTACCCCTACCGAAGAAAATAAAATAAACTAAAATGAAATGAAATGAGAAAGAAAATAGAGCACTAAAATTACGACTAATAAAAACAATATTTTAAAATCTTGTATAAAAAACCGCGTCCACCAAGTCCGAAGTTTCCCGCGCTTTTTTCGACACGAGGGCTTGTTTTATTCAAGCATACAATTGGACGTATTTATGCAAAAGGGAACCAACCCACAAATAGGTCAAAATTGAGTTAAGTATACAGAACCCTTTTAAAATACACCTTCTATCGGCCCTGTAAAGATCATAGTTGTCTGATTACTCTTTCATATCAAAACCTTATGTCGACAAGGATACCAACTCACATATTAGCAGTTTCCGAATAAAATAAAAAGACCCATGCTGTATGGTAATGTTAAAAACTGCAAATCTTTGTGGTTATATTGTTTGACAAAGAACCATGTCACATGGTTCCGCATAAAACATATTTATATGATTTAACAAAAGAGATCATGCGGTTTGGTTCCAGTTTGCATAATAAAATTGCCGTTAGCCTATGCTTTGACAAGGAACCATGTCACATGGTTCCACATAAAGCATATTTATTTTAATTTACAAAAGAGATCATGCGGTTTGGTTCCAATTTGCATAATAAAATTGCCGTTAGTCTATGAGATTCATATCACATGGTTCCTTGTTAATATTATTTGAACGTTATAACGTTACGTTGTTCATAATATTATAATAGGATTACTTTGCAATATAGTGTAAGATACTGCATATTATGAATCTATGTGGAAAAAAAAGAGTTTTTTATGTAAAAAGTCTTTTTTTAAATAAATTATCTCTTGTTCTTTGTTGTTCCTTATATTTTGGGTTGGTTCTTTGTTAAAATGTGTAAACATTTGAATATCATTGGTAAAAATAACAAAAACTCAGGTTTTTTAAGGGAATTTTATTGAAAAATCACTTAGATACCCTAAATACTTATATAATCGGCTCAACTGGCTCCAAATGGAGCGAGTTGAGAATCAATCAATCAATCATGTTTATTGTGGATCATAGGTACAGAAATAGATACAGGTGTTAAGAAATACAGTGATGTTGTGTCACTTCCCTTAGGGGAGTTGCCAGCAGGTAGGTATAATAGGTGTTAGTTTATTTATTTGTTTTCGAAGTTCGAGTACGGTAGATGCTGGTTCTTCGCCTCTAATGAGCACTTCATATGTTAATTCGTTTTTGTTGAGAACAAAAAATTTAATAGGGTAGGTTTCCATGTTTTCCAGAAGAATGAAAGATATTAAAGATTAAATACAATGAAAGAATAGATTAACAAAAGATATACTGGTGTTCTTTACAAATATGCAAGTATCTAGCTACCTTTTACGATAGGTGACAAGAGGAAATGAGAGAAATAAAAGATAATAACGGAAATTAAAGAAATAAAAGTAATAAGTTATGTAAAAACAAGGAGTATTAGCTGTGCGAACTGTTACGTATAACAAAATCGCTATTTAAACGTTTTCTAAGTTCTTAATTAGTGTAGGTAGGTAGTAGACGAGCTATAAATTCCTTAGTTTTAACTCCGTCACAATTAATAATAATACATAACAGCTTACAATAACCAGACACTAATAGGCATAGAAATAGAAATGATTAAGAGAAAACAGATATTATAAGAAAGGTACGTACCAGTTCGCTTTGCTGTAGATTGTCACCTTCACGTTCACAGCAACAATGTAGGTAGATTGACCTAACAGCTGTATTACGGAAAAAAGAATCAGGACATGATTAGGCCACTGGAAACACACGTAAAGGGCGCCACTGTGACACTTCCCTTAGGGGAGTTGCCAGCAGGTAGGTATGTAGGGGTTCGTAAATAATAAGAACTCGAAGATTAGGTACACTTATTATTTATTGCCTAAACTTCCGTGGCCGCCTCAAGTCCTGATTACAGAGAGTAGAAATGGGGTAGGGAACACTGGCCTGAACAGTCTTCGGATGATGGTGGTCCAGTCTCAGGCTTGCACGCAACTGACGGCTCCAGCTCCCGGTTCTGTAGGAACGACTTCAGCGTAGGGTAGACTATAATCAGTCTGCAGCAGTGGATCTTCCCAAGCGTCCTCCTTGACGCCGGCACCACGACGTGGCGAAAGGGTTGAAGGGTAGACTAAAATCCTGGAAATCCAGACAGAACGGAAGCGTAAGCAAGCTGCCGGAACCACGTTTCGTAGGTCCAAAGGTCACAGTGTCCCAGATAGGAAGGTAGGAAGAAATACAGCAGAAAGCTAGTTTTAAGAAGTTCCAGAAACACCTTACAGTTAGCACCTTTAGTAGAATACATGGAAACTTACCCTAGAGGGATTTCGCGACGTATTTAGAAAAATTATTTAAGTACGTTCAGAGCGAACGACACAGCCTTCACCTCAAGCGCTTTCAATTGACTAGTCATCGTCCTTACCGAGCCCAACCAAATCGCCACTCCTCGGCGACGCTCGGTAATGATCGTTTTAGAGATGCGCGGGCGCATAGAACGAAGACCCTTTAAGTTAATAATCGCTCGAAGGTTCCGTATAATATTATTTAGTTTTAATGTAGTATTTAAGTGTTAGGTTTACTTATAAATATTATACTAGGTTATTTTTTAAAGTTTATGTGTAAATAGTATAGTTTTAAGTGTGCATAGGTTAGTTATTATTAAAGATACTTAGACTAAGCTCTTTTAAATTGTAACTTGCAAGGTGCAACGTTACAGTTGATCAGCTATGTGAGCCTTTTGGGCATATATGAGAAACTAGATGGGTCAACATTTTTAGCTTGAGAAAGCTATTAATTATTTTCACTCATCTGGTTCATCTACCTCGAAATCAGGTAGCCCTGAAAAACCTTCCAAATCATCATCAAGTCTCCCACAAGATTAATATAAAAGCCATGGGAGTCTTTAGGAATGAGATGCAGAAGGCTCTTCAGGTCCTTTAACATAATAGCCTTAGGAACAGGCTTCCCGTTTGGCCAAAAAGGTTCCATTACCTCTCTCGTAAGAACAAAAGTTGGCCTACCGCGTAATTTTTTTTAATGTTAACCGTTTTATGATTCTCGGTCAAATTAGACCTCATAAAAATTGCTGAAATGAAAAAACTTGTGAAAGTTTCCCCCTTTTTGAGCATTATTTCCCTTGTGTCAAGCCAAGACACCTTATGACCAGCCTCTCTAAAACATGCTTGATTATACAAGAGCCTACCTCTTGAGCACCTTGGCCTGCTTCACCTTCTACCCACACATTCCAATGAGCTTCATTATTGCTCCCGGTGTTTATACCTAAATTGTATACCCAAAGTTGTCTTAGGGTAGAAGGTGAAGCAGACCGCGGTGCTCAAGACGAAGGCTGTTGTCTAATCAAGTATATTTTAGAGAGCATTGGGAGCAACGTGAAACGCCCAATCCTAGGGAGTGATTCGTGCAGTGAACAAAACCGTAATATAAAATTGGTTTTGATGCTAAAAGCTGTGCCTTATACAATTTGTAGAATCGGGACACAGCTTTCTTCACAATGACAATGATTTCGGAAAAATTGAATCTTCCTTAAAAAAACAACATGTTATATACACACCTGATTACAATCATGTAACGTAACGTAATCAGCCTATAACGTTCCCACTGCTGGGACACAGGCCTCCTCTCAGTGAGAGGGAATGTGCTGTAATCCACCACGCGGGCCCAGTGCGGCTTGGTAGATGTCACATGTCTTCGAATTTTTGGTTCTGGGACATGCCGGTTTCCTCACGATGTTTTCCTTCACCGTTTTGAAAGCAGTGGTGATGGAATAATTTACCCAAAGTAAAGCGTCTGTCTGGGACTTGTACTATTTATTCTGTGGTCTGGGTTCGAACCTACGACCTACAACTCGTAAGTCGCGGCTGTTACTACTGGGCCACCACTGCTCCCTATTCTTGTCTTCATTGAAGCTGGAAAAAAACATAACAAATAGGAAGAAAACTGTAGATGGTCTTAAAGTGTCTTGGCTTAACACAAAGGAAATAACGCTCAAAAAGGAGGAAATGTTCACAATTTTTATAAGGACTAATTTGACCGAGGATTATAAAAAAGGTTAACATTTAAAAAAAATTACGCGGTAGGCCAACTTTTGTTCTTACGAGGGAGGTAATGGAACCTCTTTGGCCAAACGGGAAGCCTGTTCCTGAGGCTAAGGTAAAAGGCCTGAAGAGCCTTCTGCACCTCATTCCTAAAGATTCCCATGGCTTTTATATTAATCTTGTAGGAGACGATAGAATTGAGGATGATCTGGAAGGTTTTTCAGGGCAACCTGATTTCGAGGTATATGAACCAGATGAGCGAAAATAATAAAATTAATAGCTTTCACAAGCTACAAATTTTGACCAATCTGGTTCCTCAACTCGCTCCACCTGGAGCGAGTTCAGCCGATTATGTAGGGGGAGGGGGGGCACATTGATTCACGGGGCACATTGGTACAGTATCTATATCTCAAAACCGATAAACGCTACACAGTCCGGCACATCACTAGAATGCTCAAGGACATTCACAAGAATGACAGTTGTAACACCGCTCGCCGCCAGTTTGCCATTGGGCCTCAACGGTCACTAACGTGTTGGAAGTGGCGTGCGCCGCTGCCTACAAAAAAAAGACGTGAAATGTAATTGTGTCTCAGGAGGATACTCTTAGTTGTTTTTGTTATTATTTGTTACTAAAGGTAAGTAAATATAGTTATTATTGTATTTTAAAATGTTTTTGATTGCAAGATTATTATATATTTGATAAAATTAATTGTTTGTGGAAAAAGTCCTTTGGGGCACTTTGATACGGTAATGAGCGGGGTACAATGATACGTATCAATCTAATATTATATTATATTTTCATTAACAATATTCAATGTTAAAGTCTGATTACTTAGTAAGTATATAACTGATTATATAATTAAGAAAATAACAGAAAATTAGTCTTGTTCTATGATGAAAATATTGTTTTTTTTGTGATTATATTCCTTAAGTAACTTAAGATTATGGATTATGGCTTGATTATGGCTAATGTGCACTCTTAATAAAAAGTGTTTTGCGATCTCAATCAATAAAATTGTTTTATTTCTTAATTTTAAGTAATAATACAGTTTATATTGGGTTTTTAGTCAGTTTAAATTTGCATTTCATATAGATCTAAAATACGTGTCAAACTGCCCCACCCCATGTATCAAAGTGCCCCACTGGTGGGGCAGAATGATACAAAAATGATTTTTTCTTAAAATCAGTTTATCTCTATACGTCGCCAGTTTTTGCGGTTTTTGCGTAGCCAAAATATAAGCTGACATATCAGCCAATGCACACATCAAAACAAATATTTAAACATAATGCTTTATGGTCCTCAGAAAAGAGATTGAATTTTTGTGTATCAAAGTGCCCCCCCTCCCCCTAAGTATTTAGGTACCCAAGTCATTTTTCAATAAAATTTCCTTAAAAAACCTGAGTTTTTGTTATTTTCACCAATAATATTCATATGTTTAATATTGTAACAAGGAACCAACCCACATTTTAGGGTTTTTGCAACAAGGAACCAGAGATAATTTATTAAAAAAAAGACACTTCTTACATAAAAAAAACTTTTTTTTTACATAGATTCATAAAATGCAGTATCTTACACAATACTGCAAAAAAAACTTATTATAATTATGAACAGTTTACTTTCTTTACAACATTTTGTTAAAAATCGTTTTATCTCGAAACTGTCAAAGTGTGGGTTGGTTCCCTTTTGCATAAGTACGTCCAATTATAAAGACGTGAGCAATGATATTCTAATAAACAGATATGTTATACACTTACAAAACAACAGAAAAAAGAGTTCCGCGCCGAGAGGCAGCACACATACACACTTTTCATTCATTTTACATTTCACTACAAGTAAAAAGGATAGCTTGATAAAACCAATAAGAAAAAAAGTGACAGCTAGATGTTGTCAATTGCGCGTGAATGTAAACAAACATTATTCGGGCTACCAATCACCGCACGTTGGCATCATAGACTAACAAATTAACTAGGCAGAAAGTACAAACCGCGTGTACAGAATTTGTAGTCGGGATTTGTGCCTATGCAACGAATAAACATTATTAAAAGGTAGGTAGGTGACAAATAAAACACGTTTTAAAAAGAAAGAAATACAATTGTAAAAATAATCATACACCTTCGAAAAGATTTAATCTCAATGGTAGGTTTATTTTAACACTATCTGTGACATACTATGGTAACGATAAGCTATTAATATTATCTTTTCCTACATATTATGACATGTTTAATTTATAATTAAATATATCAAACAAAATTATACAGAAAAGTTATTAAAAGGGAAACTAGAACTCTGCTGTAAAGATGACTTTACTGCCTAATATTCGCATCTGTACTTTTATTCTATGTCCGGAGTGCTCGCATCCTTGTCGTTCTTACGACAAAAAATGTATTTTCCATCTCTTTCTTTTTCCTAACCTCCAAATATCAGAATATTAGGAAAATAATTGAAATATATTAATAAATCGAAGTATAATGTGTACTTTCGTGTGGTATGAGATTCCTTGTGTTTTATTAACTTTGGTATCATAATTGGTACACTTTCTAAATACACGAAATGGCATTTTGGATGGTAATTAATTACGTAGCTGCGCGCACCGTCTCACTCGTAGACGTGCGTGACACAGACTAAAGGCAAAACGTCCCAATTAGGACGTTTTCTAGTCTTCACGATTTGCGCGCTCATAACATATCTGTTTACTAAAATATCATTGGACGTGAGGCATAAATATTAGAACAGGTATGTGGATTACGTATTTTTCGATTCGAGTCCGTACCTAATCCAAAGCGTCGAGGATTAGGTATTGCACAAAATATTCGTACACAGTCTACACAGAAGGTATTTTGTACCTTAAAATGTGGGAGTTAAGTTTCAAGTTTAATTAGCACTGCCGCCAGCGCCATCTTTTTAAAACACCACTAGACTAGTTAGTAAGCTCTAGCGATTTATGTCGTAATGAATATAGTCGTCTTTAGGTGGCGTTATTTTAAATAATTTCGAAGAAAAATAACAAAACTTTGACGTCTTTTTATTGAAAAAAAAAGTGTAAAAATCAGAAAAATGGGTCAAATGCATGTTAATATAATAATGCTCTGGTTTCTATTCATAGAACACCAGTTTTAATTTCCATGCCACGTTACGGTAAAAAAAGACAAAAAAAAATGTAATTTGAGTTGTTCTCTACAATGAACTTTAACCTTAAAAAAATATATACCAATAAAAAAAATGGTAAAAAGTAGCCATCTCAATCATTGTACAAAGTTGATCATTGTACAAAGTTGAAGGGTAATTTTGATCACTAGCTTTCTTTATTAAACGTTAAAAACAAAAGTATTCACGTTAAAGTACCGTTTGCCCATAAAAAAAACGAAATTAATATAATCCACCATTCCACAATATATCAGAAACGGAACGTCCATACTCCATGCAGAATATTTCTTACCCAATCCACATACGATACCATAATATCGGTAACAGGCCAGCGGCTCTACTGAATAAATATTCGGATTAGGTAAATGGATTAGGTATTTTTAAATACTAGGATTAGGTGGATTAGGTATCGTTTTTACCTAATCCGACCCATGTCTGCAGTTATCTTTATACTAAGTCAAAAAAAAAGAACCATGACTGCAATTAGCTTTTTTTTTTTGCGGATGGGAAATCATCAAATGACTCCTCCCGCTCTGGGTAGAGCGGAAGGGAGTGTCAGACTCTTACCGACTAAAACCCACCCGTGTTCCTTCCTTTGCCCTTTATGTTCCGGGCCAGCGGTAACCCTTTCGGACAATCCCGCTGACCCGGCAGGCTTCGGCCTTAAGGGGGCCCCTCCTCGATGCTGACATCTCTTTGAGGCGCGCGTGGAACACGTACGCGCCGTCCGGCACGGGCTTGGGCCTGATCGGGCGGTGAGCTACCCATTACTCTCCGCCCGCAGGCCCGCGCCTACGGTGGCCGAGAGTCGTCACGCGGCTCCCGACGCCTAGGGCGTCCCCCGCGGCGGCTGAGACGGGAGGCTCTCTCCCTGAGCCGTCTCGCCACCTCTTTCGCTAGCATGACTGCTTCGCAGAAGGAGGTGACTGCCTCCCACTCCCTCTCGCCCCGGACCATGGCTTGCACCAGGGCCGGACGCGAGAGCTCGCCGCCGCTGCCGATCGCCTCTACGAGGTCACGGCGGTGCTCTGCACATGCGGGGCAGACCGGGACACGGTGGAGCATACGGTGGCACGGTGGTATGCTCCATCGTGTCCTCTGGGCGATCCTGGCAATGGTGACACCCGGGCGTTTCCTCCCGCCTGATGATGTGCAGGAACCTCCCGAAACTTCCGTGTCCGGTGAGGACCTGCGTCAGGCGGTAGGTGAGGGCGCCGTGGCGCCTCTAGCCACTCCTCAAAGAGGGGTCTTATCGCCGCCATCACGGCGTGCCCTGCGCTGGGTTGCGACAGTCGCTCTTTCCATGCCGCCATAAGATCGCGCCGGAGATCCGTCCGCACCGCAGCGATTTGCCGCGGAAGCGGATCCTCCCCCCGGCGTAGTGCCTCCGCGCGCCACTCATACAGGCGCGCGAGGCCTATCGCCTCCAGATCCCATGGCGGCAGTCCGGCAAGGAGGCTTGCCGCCTCGCCCGAGATCGTGCGGTAGCCCCGGATTAGGATTAATATTATTATTTATTTTATTAGATTATTGAAATTAGCATTGAGATAGGCTTTTCCGGGGGGCACATTAACACAGAATTTTTATCTACGCTTAACACTGTCATAATTTCCACGGACGACTGCGACATCTGGAGTTTGGTGGGTTAAAAAAACTTGACAGCCATCTTGTCTTGTTTGTCAAACAAATGTCACTGTCGCCAGCCATACAGTGTTACCAACTTAGTGAATTTTCCACTAACACTGTTGGTTTCGACCCCCCCTGTTAGTGGCGAAATATTGCTTTTAGTAGCTGGTGGTTTTTCTAGGGCTATCACTCAACCACTAAGCCACTAAAATATTACGAAATATATTATTTTTACTTCATTTAATTTTCAGAAATATTTATTTTATTTTTTTATATTTTATTTTTATTTTTTTACTTTTACTGTGTAGGTAAATTCTAATAAAAGTTCTATAACAAATCAGTACCCAAGAAACATATAAATGTGAAACCGATGATGGTGCAGACAAAAATACATCTGAAGATGAATTTTAGAATATCACTTTTTTATCCTAGTTGTTGTTCTTATTGAATAATATTTATGTTCCTCATCTTGACTTGTTGATTTAAGTACTAATAATATTTTAATGTGATTTACTGATTTTAAATATTTTATTAGGTAAGTACGTGATAATAAAGATTTTTTTTACTAATATAACTAATTTAATTACTGTTTCTTTCACAAACACCAAAAAATTATTTTGTGGAAATTTTAGCGAATTTTGTAGTAGGGCCGATTTTTAGGGTTCCGTTGCCAAATGGCAAAAAACGGAACCTTTATAGATTCGTCATGTCTGTCTGTCTGTCCGTCCGTCTGTCTGTCTGTCCGTCCGTATGTCACAGCCACTTTTCTCCGAAACTATAAGAACTATATAAATGATAAATGTTTTCGTCAAACCCATACGTATCGGTATCTATGGATACTGGATAGGTTTTTAAAAATATTATTGAGGTTTCTAATATCATTTTTTTTTCTAAACTGAATATTTTGCGTGAGACACACTTCCAAAGTGGTTAAATGTGTGTCCCTCCACTGTAACTTCTAAAATAAGAGAATGATAAAACTAAAAAAAAATATATGATGTACAATACCATGTAAACTTCCACTGAAAATTGGTTTGAACGAGATCTAGTCAGCAGTTTTTTTTTAATACGTCATAAATCGTAAACTGCAATTTACCTTTTACTCAATCAACTCAAATATAAAAATAATAAAAAAACATTTAATTTCATAAACATAAACCTTATGCATAAACCCGGATGTTACGGAAGCCTCGGTGCGCGAGTCCGACTCGCTCTTGCCCGGTTTTTGTTAGTGGTTTTCTGGTAGTTTTCGAAGTTGAATCTGGTGGAGAGCTAGTTTATCTGTTGGCAACACTGCAGGCATCCGCCATTGTCAGTAAAGAGTAAAGTAACTATAGAGGAAAAGAGTAGCAACTCTGTGGTAAAATTGCATGTATGGAAAGTGCTGCCACCTTGAGTTTGGTGGGTGAACTAAGGCTATGCACCTACCTATAGATATAAATATACACCTATTATGCGATTCAAACATTGAGATAGGAAAAACATGGAGAGGCCGCGTTATTCTATACATACATTTGCTTATACAAATATGAGTGAAATATGATTCAGAATACGAAATATCGTTTTGTCTCGTTCTTTCTAATAAGATAATCGTATTTGATAAAAGAGACAACAATATTTTAAGTTGTTGCTCATTTTGGCAACATTTTCACGTGACGTAGTACAATTGTAGGTAAGGTGCCGTATCAGCCATCTTTTGCGACAAGTTTCGTGGTAGTTTTGCTGTCAAATGGTTGTTTACTTTTTGTATTATTGATATTTGCGAGAAATATACAAGGATTTTACCTTTTAAAACTGCATACAAATGTTGGAAAACAACAATTCAACATGTCTGTGTGTTGTATTGTGAAGTGTGGTGCAAGAAAGAATGAAAATCAACCTCTAATGTCTTTGCAGAGGTTAATAGCCGGTTTTCATGCAAAAATACATTTAATAATACACATTCGATGATACAGTTGTGACGCGATCATGAATTTATGGCTAAAGTATTGATATTTGGGTTCATTTCCGTATAATAGACCTTTTTAGTATATTTTGTTAATTCATTTGTTTGTTTACAATAATATGTCAAATGGAATAGGGTTGTACCGTTGCCGTAATAGTTTTCTCCGCTGAAACGTCATCGACATATTCTGCGATGTGAACATAAATAATTCTGTGTCATATTCGGTCCGAGTGACCTTGCCAGGTCCGTCCTCTGGTTCACAGCACCGAAATTAAAATATTTTATTTCACATAAACCTACATGGCCACTTAGGAAACGTCAGTAGCTAGGTCATCATCATCATTTCAGCCGAAAGACGTCCACTGCTGGACATAGGCCTCTCCCAAAGGGGGTGGGGGGGGTTGCCATAATCGCCACGCTTGGCAGGCGGTTTGGTGATTGCAGTATAGTTTGGTGGTGAAATGCATAGAGAACGCTGCTGCCCATTCTCCGGTACGACCCTTAGTCGCCTTTTACGATTACGACACCCACGGGAAGTATGGGGTAGTGCTATTCTTTAAGTCCGGCACCACACAGACTGTGGAGTTTCTTGCCAGTGCAGTAGCTAGGTGCACGGTTCCAATTGGTTGCTTCCTATGGGGAAGAACTGGCAAGAAACTCCACAATTTTTACAATGTTTTCTAATTTGTTAAGTACCTGGTACTGATTTTAATAAATAAATAACTCGTTTTTTATTAAATTTATGGACTATCTGTTTCTCTCTCCTCGCCACAGCAGATTTATTACCGAAAAAACTCAGTGAAAGCTGAAGTGACGGTAACAGAGAGTTTTTACATTTGGTACTTACGCTATCAGATGCATTTATAAGTAGGTATCTTATTATATTGCCATTTGTCTTCACAACTGGTTTGTACATAATACACATTGTTTGTACATAATACAGGTTTGTACATAACTATAATATTTTCTCTGAAAATTCTAACTCTAATAAAAGATTTTCTTTTTTGACATGTATACCTACCGATAAATAGTTCAGTAATTAACCATGAGTCTTTCATCACAAAAGATTATAAATAAAGTATTTTTGCACACTTTATTTTTATGAAAAACTATAAAGTTAACGAAAATAAAGTAACAAACGTTATTATAAAGTATGGTTGGCAACCGTAATTACAACTGACTTTAATTTAGTAAGTTATTATGATCCAAACGTAATAACTAGTAAGACTCATATTTAGTATCGATACTCGATAATAGTAACACCTATGTTCCATGATTGATACAACCCTAGCAGTGGCAGCCATTTTATGCGACAAAACGAGTTGTAGGTATGCACCCTTTTTTTGTAGGTATTTCCAGTCCATACTTTTTTATGTCAATGGATTCAAATAAGAATAGGAACGTCAATGACCTCTATCTGTCAAATGTTGATTGAAAAGTACGGTTTGCAAAGAAAACTTATTTGCGTAGGTATCAATAACTTTTTTTTGTTTAACCGAGTCTTAGATCAATCAAAGTGAAAAAAATACCAAAAAATTAGTTTTTTTTTTAAATTATGCTACTTTCTTTCTTATTTTCATTGTTGACAACAATTCACCAGAAAGTAAAGAAGATGCCAGCCGCCATCTTGTCGTTGTTGGGTGTTCCATGCTCTGTGGTTGTTGGTGTGCTTCTTCGTGAGACTGAGTGCTTGTGGAGTATTACTGTTTCTTTCGTTACTTCTGTATGTTACGTGGTTGTTTCCTGTTAAATTTGTTATTGTTGTTATTTTTTGACGATGACCACTCAAACAGTGATGCAGACGAGCGGAATCGAATAACTAAATTCAGATTAAAAATTCTTCGTTCGTGATTCGTAAATAATTAATGTTATTAAAAAAATATCTTGTTTTGCTCACCCTACCCAATTTATTCGATTTGACAGCTATGACGTCACAACATGGCGCTAAGTCGATCCTATTCTTATTTGAAACGCATTGTATCTATAGTTATGCAAAGCCATTGAGGTAGGAAAAACATGGAGACGCCGCGTTATTCTATACATACATTTGCTTATACAAATATGAGTGAAATATGATTCAGAATACGAAATATCGTTTTGTCTCGTTCTTTCTAATAAGATAATCGTATTTGATAGAAGAGACAACAATATTTGAAGTTGTTGCTCATTTTGGCAACATTTTGAAGTGACGTAGTACACTTGTAGGTAAGGTGCCGTAGCTGCCATCTTTTGCGACAAGTTTCGTGGTAGTTTTGCTGTCAAATGGTTGTTTACTTTTTGTATTATTGAGATTTGCGAGAAAATTACAAGGATTTTACCTTATCAAACTGCATGCAAATGTTGGAAAACAACAATTCAACATGTCTGTGTGTTGTATTGTGAAGTGTGGTGCAAGAAAGAATGAAAATCAACCTCTAATGTCTTTGCACAGGTTAGTAGCCGGTTTTCATGCAATAATACATTTAATAATACACATTCGATGATACAGTTGTAACGCGATCATGAATTTATGGCTAAAGTATTGATATTTGGGTTCATTTCCGTCTAACAGACCTTTTTAGTATATTTTGTTAATTCATTCGTTTGTTTACAATAACATGTCAAATGGAATAGAGTTGTACCGTTGCCGTAATAGTTTTCTCCGCTGAAACGTCATCGGCATATTCTGCGATGTGAACATAAATAATTCTGTGTCTTATTCGGTCCGAGTGACCTTGCCAGGTCCGGCCTCTGGTTCACAGCACCGAAATTAAAATATTTTATTTCACATAAACCTACATGGCTACTTTGGAAACGTCAGAAGCTAGGTGCATGGTTCCAATTGGTTGTTTCTTTTAAAAATAATTGGCTTTTACAATGTTTTCTAATTTGTTAAGTACCTAGTACTGATTTTAATACATAAGTAACCCGTTTTTTAATAAATTTATGGACTATCTGTTTCCCTCTTCTCGCCACTGCAGATTCATTACCGAAAAAACTCAGTAAAAGCTGAAGTGACGGTAACAGAGAGTAAATAAGAAATATTTTGTTTTTATATTTGATACTTACGCTATCAGATGAATTTATAAGTAGGTATCTTATTATATTGCCATTTGTCTTCACAACTGGTTTGTTCTAAGCATAACTATAATATTTTTCTCTGAAAATTGTAACTTTAATAAAAGATTTTCTTTTTGACTTGTATGTACAGTGGGCTGCATCAATTGGGTACCCCAGTTGTATTAAAATTAACTTTGCTACAACTTTGCAATTCAAACATATTATATACAACATACATCCTTAAGAATAATACAAAAAGTGTTTATTACGGACGAGATCCGAACCATCGTATCACCGGTTATCCTTTGATTACCGCGGGCTCTTACCAACTAAGCCAGTTAGGTAGTTAATAACTCGATGAATTATCAATCTACTTGGCGTTATAATTCTGTCTCTGTCTAACCGATATATTATTGAACTCGCAGAGAATGCATAGTTGTTAATTGAGGGTAGTTACGCATACATTTTACTAATCTATATTGAAGTTACCGTCTGATGAGACTAGTTTTGTTTCACCTTTCGCACTATCGCATATTAAACGTGTTTGTGTTAAAACAATAATTTAAAATGATAGATAATTAAATTATATTTCTTTCCTTTTAATATAAACCTAATAGTTATAGCAACAATAAAAAGAAAAAGCTGCATTAATAGTCTAACTCAGAGAAAAATAAAATTTGATGAAAACAAAAACCTAATTATCAGACTGCCAGTATCGAACCTGGGTCAGCGATTTCACATTTGTTATATCCTAAACCTCTAGACCAGTCATGTCAAAGATACGGCCCGCGGGCCGAATCCGGCCCTCGGGCCATTTCGATACGGCCCGCGATCACAATATATCACAGATAAATTAATATTTTTTTAAGAGATTTTAGACTGCACTCAATGCCTTTACGCTGATTTAAAAATACGCGCGCTTTACTTAAGAGTCCTGTTACATTTTTTACGCAAATTCATGATTTTTGACGCTGTAATTTTCAGCAGTTGTAAGATATTTTAATTATTTGTTTAAGAATAACGATAGTACTATTCTCTTTCTTGTAAGTTGCAGTTACACATTTTCATTTTTCTTTTCGTGTAATTTACTATAAATATTTTACGAACACAGTTTGCAAGAAAAACCGTTGGCGATGGAACTTTGACGCTCAAATTCACATTGTTACATTCAATTCTTATAAATGCTAAAATTATAAAAAGATACTTTGAATGTTTTACTTGTTTATTGTAGTTCTAGAATTCCTTTAAATTCCTTGAGTTTTTATGGATAAAATCGTAAAGAAAGCCTAATTTAAGCAATAAATGTCTTGATTCAGCGTCCATTACACTCCAAATTAGCGCAACTTTATCAAATAAACTAATATTATATAAAACTTCAATCTACAATGAATACGTTTCATTAGTTTTCGTTTCTCAATTTAATAAAACAAAATTGCAATAAATAAAGTTAAAATGCTATATATTCTGCGTCAATTCGGCGCGCCCCTCACTCATAAGCCCTCATTCCCGCGCAAGCGCTTGACGAGGTAGGACCTGTCGCCGAATTTTTGGCGCGCAATCGTCCGGAGATCGCTACTATTATCGACTCGTGTACGCCGATCGAAATAATTTGATTTGCGTTTACGATCCGTAATAGGACTCTTAAAAGTAATTTCAAGAGTAGCGCCTGACAAGACGAGTGAGAGAGTGTTAGTTATGCTTTTCTCTCTCTCTCGTGCGCGCGCGAAGTCGTCTTCTATTTCGTCCGTGCAGCTAACGCATACTGCGCCCCTCCCTCACCTTCTTTCTTACTTTTGGTATGATTTGTAACAACTACCTATACATATAGTATAACTAAATAAATAAAGATGTTAAAATAATTTAGTATGTTTTACTATTTTAATTTGAACCTGGCCCGCCTACACAGTCTAAATCTAATATATGGCCCTCTGGAAAATTGAGTTTGACACCCCTGCTCTAGACCAACTTAACTGTTACCAACAGTTCTAAATTAATACCCTTGTGCATTATTGTTTATCTATAAACTGTTTGAAAAAGTATTACAATAAAAAAATAAAGAAAAATATATAAACCTATTTATAAAAATATATATAAATTGAGAACCTTCTTCTTTTTTGAAGTCTATTAAAAATTAAAAGCTTGCAATGCGGCCATCGCGGGTTCGAATGTAGATGCTTTTAAGGGGGGTACCCACATCGTGAAGCCGACTGTACCTATCGATAAATAGTTCAGTAATTAACCATGAGTCTTTCGTTTTACCCATCACAAAAGATTAGAAATAAAGTATTTTCGCACACTATAGTTTTATGCAAAACTATAAAGTATATTTATCGAAAGTAAAGTAAGATACGTTATTATAAAGTATAGTTGGCAGCCCTAATTACAACGGACTTTAATTAAGTAAGTTATTATGATCCAAACGTGATAACCAGTAAGACTCATATTTAGTATCGATACTCGATAATAGTAACACCTATGTTCCTTGATTGACACAACCCTAGCAATGGCAGCCATTTTATGCGACAAAACGAGTTGTAGGTATGCACCTTAGAGTAAGAAAGCTATAGAGCATCGGGTAGCGTAGCCACACATGAGACAGAAAACTAACTTAACTAACATAGGCTACATGAGTAGCTGCCTTGAAAAAACTGGCACGCACTGAGAGACGGAAATAGTATAGCTTTATCCTTTTCCGTTACTTATAATAACTCAATACTTTATCCCTTTCTTGTGGAAATGAAATGGAGACACCTGCCGTCTATACTTTTCTTTGTCTAAGGTATGCACCCTTTTTTTGTAGGTATTTCCAGTCCATACTTTTCTATGTCAATGTGCAAAGCTTATCATCTCGTATATTGACTCGCTACTCATAGTAATATGCATACTTACTTACTATGAGTAGCAACAAAAACATAACAAAACAAATAACAGTAACAAGTAACAATTATCACAGAAATAACTGAGATAAACTCGGTATATCGGGAAATTCGGGAAGCGCATCAACATCGAGAAAGCCGGAATTGACAATGGCGGATGGCCTGCAGTGTTGCCAAGAGATAAACTAGCTCTCCACTAGATTCAACTTCCAAAACCACTAACAAATATTGGCCCTACTCCAAAAATTAGTAAAAATCGCTAAAATTTCCACAAGTCAAGATGAGGAACATATAAATTATTCAATAACAACAACTATAAAAAAAAAATTTCTTACAGATGAATTTTTGTCTGCACCATCGTCGGTTTTTTATATGATTCTTTAGTACCGATTTCTTTTATAACTTTTATTGGAATTTACCTACACAGTAAAAGTAAATACTTCTGAAAATTAAATGAAGTAAATGCAATCGACTGGCTAGAAAAAAATAACTTAAAAATAAATATGACTAAAACAAACATAATACAATTTTAGACATACAACGCAAACATAAATAAACTAGACATTCATTATAATAATTCTCAATTGACCACTGTCGATAATTGTGTATTCTTAGGTATAACGGTCGATAAACATTGCAACTGGAAAACAGACATTGATAAAATTCTGACAAAAATAGATCGCTTTATATATGCCTTGAAAAGAATCAGACAAACAGTAAACTGTGATACTGCAATGATGGCTTACCATGGTTATGTATCATCCGTACTTAGATACGGCATTGTAATATGGGGTAACTCAGTAGATCTTGACAGAGTCTTTAAAGCTCAAAAAGAATGTATCCGAGCAATTTGTGGTGCTCACTTTTTAGACAGCTGTAAGCCACAACAAAAGGAAACAAAGTAATTCAAAAACTTAACATTCTACCTTTGCCATGTTTATATATCTTTGAAATATGTATTTTTGTTAAGAGGAACTACAAATTATTTGAAACGAGCAGGACAAATAGCCGAACACGGCATAAAGATAGACTTCGGCTGCAACCAATAAAACTAAAATTATTTAAGAAAAATGTATACTGCATGACGATTATTATTTACAATCATTTTTCCAAATAGTTTGAAAGACTTACCACTGACAATGTTAAAAAAATACTTTTCAAACTATGACTATTTAAAAGATATTAAGGACTATTTAGAAGACACGTTAATAGAACCTGTAAGTTGTAGATATATTAATTGACATCGATGATTGTGAATACATTTGCACGCCATCTTATGGCAGGAAATGCTGAAACAAATTCACTGTAACACCCTATGGCCCATATTCTATCAAATAAATATTTTGATTTGATTTGATAAAAATAATATATTTCGTAACGTTTTAGTGGCTTAGTGGTTGAGTGATAGCATTTTCAGTAATTGAAACTGAATTCTACTAAACCACTAGAAAAACCACGAGCCACTAAAAGTAATATTTCGCCAATGAAAGGAGGGTCGAAACCATCAGTTTTAGTGGAAAATCCACTAAGTTGGTAACACTGATGGCCGGCGACAATGACATTTGTTTGACAAACAAGACAAGATGGCTGCCAAGTTTTTTTAACCCACCAAACTCCAGATGTCGCTGTCGTCTGTGGAAATGATGAGAGTGCTAAGTGTGCCCCCCCTGCTGGCTGTGGACTGAACATGGACTGATCTTAGGGTCCGTATACAATTACATGTTCCGTGGACTGATCCAACCATTCGAATTTCATACATAGTACTTTTATAATTTAATGAACTTGAATAAAACAAGCCCCTCGATATAGCTTTTGTATTTGTTCGTGTTTTTCTGCTTGTTGTGAAGTTCATAAACATACTTAAAAACTCACACCTTTCCATGAGGGTATGAAGCACAGAACACTATACTCCTAGCGGAGAAGAACGTCATGTTCATACAAAAATGTTGGTCTAAAAGTAAGACAACTAGCGTCGCTTGTGGGCCCCTTTGGCAACTTAGACATGGCGCGAAATTTGAAAGTGTGCATGTGTGTGTATGCATGCGTGTGTATGGTTGTTGTGTTTGTGTGAGTGTTCTTTGGTGATTTGAATTTGTAGTTTATCAGGAAGAGCTCGCTCTAAAACAAATTACTAATTCATATTATTAACGAGTTTTTGATAATAATAGGAATCAGTAATTTATTTAGAACGTGCTCATCATGTTACTTGAAGTTCTAAAACAGAATTAAATAAAAGCACAGTTTAACGTATACAACTTTATTTATGAAGGAAACCATAATCAATAAGACACAATCATACATTACACGCCAATTGTTTGTAAATGGTACACAAGGCTACATAATTATTATGAAGCTATAATTTCCAGTATAAGGTGATCTCGAATTGTATAGAATTTTCGTACAATTTCGTAAAAGGTGTCAGTTTATACTGGAAATGTTTATCAGTGTATGTGCAGTACCTAAGTGTAAATTAAACGATCTCTACATCCTGTGATTCTTCCTGTTTTTGGTCTTTTAAAATTAAATTAAGATTATTATTTAGAACTATAGAGAACTTTTCTGGCCGATTGATTATTTTCTAGTAAAATATGTATGAGAATAAACATTTAAGTACCTATTATAAATTAAGTATTCATAATAAATATTTCATCGTAGGAATAACTTAATTTTAAGGTTCAAGAATTATAATTGTTTTTTTAGACAGAAATAGTTAGGCTAACATAGTTTATAGATGAAGTACCAATTAACGTAAGAGAACATTTTGTATAATTTTGAGTTAGGTATATTATAACATTGGAATTCAGAATTCTCCGCTGTATCGAATGGTATTATTAAAAACTTTCTATAGTTAAAAAAAATGTCCCATAAAGTACAAATTTTTGGACTGCGACAAACGATTTATGACAAAAAAAAAATTATTTAACATTTATCTTCTCAGAAAAATAAAGTAAGTCATCGTATTAAATTATTTAGTCCATTAACTTAAACCTCAAATCAGACAATTAATTAAATAACATATTCCTTACTTAAGTTTTTTAAAAATTATTCTCTTACATTAACATCTCACAAAACTATCTTTATTTACGCTCCTTACTGTAATATGCATAAAACGTAACAAGTAGAAATCAAATTCGTATTTGCTTTATTTTATTTTGTTTTTTAAAAAGTTCGTTGCTAAAATACTGAATATTTACATTAATTTGATTCTCATTTGATACCAGAAGTATCAATTAATATAAGGGACAAACCACGGTTTTTCAGGAGAACCAAAAAACGATTATATTTGAGTGGATTAAAATATAGCATGTCCCTTACATTAAAAAAAACATGTTTAGTTGTGGTTTACGTTACTAATATTTTATGTGTAAACCGTCGAGCGTAGTGTAAGCAGCAAGAGAAATAGAAAGTTATACGTAATTCTATTGTAAAGGACTTTTAGTGTTGTAATTATGTAACTATAAGATTATCTACTAAAATTTATGGCATTTTAACACCATGGAAATAAGTTCTTATCATGACTAATGTTGGTATGAACCAATATTAATCATTCAAAGCAAATATATACGTTAGTTTCAGGTTTTACAGCTTAGCCATCACAGATTTAAATGAAATTTAGGAATACAAAAATAAAGCAATTGTTAATATTACTAAACAGTCTATAAAACTTGAGTTTAAAACTTCTGAAAAGTAATAGTATTCTAATAAACAGTCTTACAAAATCTATACTTAGTAATTGAATGAATCTACTGGAAACGAACCATCACATTTCAACTTTCACTGCTATCATGCTAGTCATCTTTCACACAATTCATGCACCTCTTATTCGATCTTCTTCCCTGACATCCGTCCGTCCCTTCTATTCGTCATTTTAACTTTCACTGCCATCTTCTAATCATCTTTTACAAAATTCATGCACCTCTTATTCGATCTTCTTCCCTTACATCCGTCCGTCCCTTCTATTCGTCATTTCAACTTTCATTGCCATCGTACTAATCATCTTTCACAATCGATCTTTCGTTTCTAGTACATTCATTCAATTACTAAGTACAGAGTTTGTAAGACTGTTTATTTAGAAGTTTTAAACTTAAGTTTTATAGACTGTTAATGTGATGAATTTATCATAATTACGCAGACATAAAAGTCGAAAATATAAAAATAATATTAACAATTGTTTTATTTTGTATTTCTAAAAAATATATAAAACTCAAAGGTGACTGACTGACATAGTGATCTATCAACGCACAGCCCAAACCACTGGAGGGATCGAGCTGAAATTTGGCATGCAGGTAGATGTTATGACGTAAGCATCCGCTAAGAAAAGATTTTGATAAATTCTACCCCCAAGGGGATAAAATAGGGGATGAAAGTTTGTATGAAACTTTGTCAATTTTAAACCGATCGGGCTGAGACTTTGCATGCATATAGCTACTATGACGTAGGCATCCCCTAAAAAAGAATTTTAATAAATTCAACCCCCATGGGGATAAAATAAGGGATGATGGCGGATTTAAATGTATTAGTTTTTTTTAAATAATACTTAACGCGAGCGAAGCCGCGGGTAAAAGCTAGTTACATTTAAATCTGTGATAGCTAAGCTGTAAAACCTGAAACTAACGTATAGATTTCCTTTGAATGATTAATGTCAAAATGTGAACGTGTCCCTTACATTAATTGATACTTCTGTGGCCTTAGTGTGAGTTTTTTTCACTCACGTTCGATTGCGAGCGCGTTAGAATTTTGTATGGAAAAAGTTATAGCGCCGCCTGGTGGTCACTAATTTCCCATACAAAATTCTAACGCGCCTGCAATCGAACGTGAGTCGAAAAAACTCACACTAAAGCCACTGGTATCGATATGTCAAAAAAATATTATTTGTGTTTTAATATATTTATTTTCTTTTGTAGGCTCGCCTACAAAAGAAAATAAATTACAGAATCTGTTAATGCTTATGTAAAATATAGAATCTATTTTAATTGTGACATTTTGCACTATAAGTTCACTACATGTATCTAGAAAATCAAAATTAATATTTTTTTGCAACTATTCTTTAATGCAATCTTTAACATCCCTCATGTGTGCATTTTTATTTAAATAATCACACATGATTGATGCACTTTTGTTTACACATTCAATCATATTCTTTAAATATAGTAAACAAATGGCACACAGTATCCGTAGAGGATGTTAAAGATTGGACACGATTCACAATTTGATTCCATTCTCCTAACTATGTAACCACAAACATAGGCACATGCTTGCATCTCCCCAGTATTTTCATCCATTTGATCCATGGACAAACTGAGGGCTCCAGTCTGAAATATTTCTCAAATCATTTTTGCCTTGCTATCAAACAATCGGTCGATTTTGTTTAGCAGGTTGACTGTAGCAAGTGCTTCTGTTGGCAGCTCTCCTGTAAAAATAAATAAGTACTATTTTAGTTATTTAAAAATAACGTAAAACAGTTTTTAAGAACAATTTAACATTTTAATTGCAACAAAAGATTGACTTTTGAAAAAAGAAAATGGGTCCAGATGGTAGTACAGTACCGACCGAAAGGTCATAGGCTTGGCGTTTAGTTTGACTTACGACCTTCTTTCAATGAGTAATTAGACACATACTCGCATAATCACGCTGATTCTTAAGTTCATGGATGTTTTTTTAACATCATTATTATGATATCAACACACCTTCGATAATTTTTGCATACATTCCAGCAGACACTGGAATGGCTCAAAACTTGCGCGGCTAATATTGTACTTTCATTTCTTGTCTATTATTCGGATTTAAGTGGCTCTTCGTTTGGGGCAGGCAAACACGAAAAATGGGTTGTTGTTATCCAATTCAAAAAAATCTGCAATGTGATTCCACGTCGCGATATCTGAAAAAGACGTATATATTGATCATCATAATACAGCAGATACGATAATTAGCAGTGGGTCAAAATCGATTTACAATTTTTCTTTTACATTGTTACAAGTCAAAATAATGCCATTAAAACCATAACTTGTAAAAAAAAACAAGTCTCGCAACTCAGTTCTTCTACCGTAAAAAGTTGTGAGACCCATGTAATACCAAGTCGTTTAATTTATTCAGTCCCTACTTAAGGGTCCATCTGTCTTAAGTTATTACGTAATTAGCTATCCTAACAACATCTTATAGTGACCATTTCATGATTAAAAATATTTTATGTTTTAAATAAATAGATTGCTTGGCCATCGCATGAAAACACAATGTATCTCACAAGTATTACATATTATATTAAATTAGGTTTTTTAGTGCGATTGTCAAGTCAATAAATAATTATATCTAGGTACCTATCTACACCTATTATTCCATTATATTATACATATACAGGTACACTGATTCATTCACTGCAAATGTAACTTTGTAATCCTATATATTTATATGGGATTACAAAGTCATTTATACAGTTGGTGTATCTAGAAAAGTGGACCGAAATTGCAAAATATTTTAGTTTTTCCTTGATTTATACACTAAACACTAATCTACACAAATAAATAAAAACAGACACTCCTGTCTGTTTGTAATATTAAAATAACCGCTTTTTAATCAATGTATAAATGCTACGGCTAATCTCTGAAACGGCTGGACCGATTTTGACGGGACTTTCACTGGCAGATAGCTGATGTAATAAGGAGTAACTTAGGCTACTTTTATTTTAGAAAAAATCTGAGATATGATATGATATATATGAGAAATTACTGCTGGTACTACTCCCCGTAAAAGTATAAAATTGAAAGATATTATTACCTGCAATTTGTTTTTCATTGCACTCAACATTAGTGTTGCATTTTAAGTTGTATTTTAGAAATAAATTTCTAAAACATTTGAGAAGATGGGACGTATCGTGTAGAGCAACAATTTCATGTTCCTGAAATCTAAAATGTGGTTGTTCAACAGATGCCCCTAGTTGTGAAAGTGTTCTTCTATTTACCCCATCCATATTGCAAATAGTTGCAGCAATTATGATACATGCCTCAAAACAAGCATGGAGAACCTGTAATTAGAAAATTAAGTTAATTAATAATGTTCAGTAAGAAAATAAAATTAAAATAACATACTATAGGGTCACAAATAGAAAATGATTTTCAGTTAACTAAACAGTAAATAAGTGTAAATAATTCCAATACAATAATGTACCTTTTTGATCAAAATCATTAATCTGTCTGCAGTGACATGATCTCCTGACAAATAATATGCCACAGGCTGTTTAATTCTTTTCCTTATACATAAAATCATGAACACTAGAGCATAACTTGCTATTTGTGGATCTCGTCCATACTCTCCTCCATGGTCTTGAAATCCGTCTATCTGATCAGATTTTGAATTGTAATTCATATTTTTTCTTCAAATTACCAGCGTTGTGTCATCGCGCTTCTCTTTCTTTTCTATGAAGTACGACAGTGACCGCACTTTAGGTCAAGTAAGCCCCTTAATTAGTCGCTTTCCTTTATCTGTTTTTTCCGTGGATTTAGCCTAAAACCAAAAATAGAGGAATGTAAATTAAGTGTGAACATAAATTTATTATTCACAATTTTAGGAACAGTAGAACCTGCCACTCATTTCACAATTTCATTGGTCTACTTTCAGTTGGTATACCTATGTATAAAACATGTTTGTTGTATGGGAGCCCCCCTTAAATATTTATTTTATTTTATTATTTATTATTAAAGTTAAAATACAACTGAGTATTTTCTGAATATTTCAAGTGCCTACCTGTTGCCATTTTTGATATCGAGCAAAAAGGGCAAAAAAATCGCGTTTGTTGTATGGGAGCTCCCATTAAATATTTATTTTATTTTTAGTATTTGATGTTATAGCGGCAACAGAAATACATAATTTGTGAAAATTTCAACTGTCTAGCTATCGCGGTTCTTGAGATACAGCCTGGTGACAGACAGAGGGATGGACAGACGGACAGACAGCGAAGTCTTAGTAATAGGGTTCCGTTTTTACCCTTTGGGTACGGAACCCAAAAAAACCAACTGTGACGACAGACAGATGCAAGAGTGATAAAGTACACGTCAAGTAGTAGTAGTCCAGCGGGATTGTTCGAAAGGGTTACCGCTGGCCCGGAACATAAAGGGCTAAGGTAGGAACACGGGTGGGTTTTAGTCAGTAAGAGTCTGACACTCCCTTCCGCTCCACTCAGAGCGGAAGGAGTCATTTGATGATTTTCCATCCAAAAAAAAAAAAAACAAGTAGTAGTAGTATAAAGTGTGTATAAAGTGAAGGTTGGCAATTTTAGTATGGAACATTTAAAAAAACCATGAATAAAAAACATTTTACTTACACCAGATGAGTTTGGAGTCTGCATAATATCAGTAGTTGAAATTGTTGCTTTTGAAGTTCCAGGCTGTTCCAAATGTGAAGACTAAAACAGATACAAAATACCATTATTTAAAAATTAAAAATTTTACCAGTCCCAGGCTCCCAGCACTATATTTTTTTGAAATTTGTATTTTTGTGTGCCCAAATAAGCATGAATTTAATCTGCATAATGATCTTGTATCTAGACCTAGCCGCAAAGTCCACATGCTTCGTGAACGTAGACGAAATACTAAACTATTTTCTAATAATGTATTTTGTATGGCGACCAAAGTTTATAATAAACTACTAGACTGTTTTAAAACTCTTAACTTTAGGACATTTAAATCTAAATTATTCAATTATCTCATGTAAATGCTATTACTCAACTAATGATTTTATGAATGAAATGAAATTTGACTTAAATATTAGCATAATTATATTCTATTCTTATTAAAATTAAGTCAAAGAGATACTCTTTGACTTAATTTAAATCTTTTTGACATTTCCATTCCTAATATTTGACTAATTTGCAATTTGAATGTTATTCTAATTTATTTAATCAATGTTATATCTAACAAGATAACCAAAACCCTGAAAATGTATTTTTACACCGGAAACGGCAGAATTGTATGAACTTTTAAAAGTATGTAACAACTTTGTAACAATTTTCTGACAAATAAATAGTACAGAAATAGATTAAACCTTAGAGAAGGACATAGGACAGGCATTTTATCATCATACCATGCGGGCGAAGCCAGTTCCAGGCTGTTGATTGGATCCAATGTCAGCAATGGACATCTCAACTTGAGAGCTGTGATGTGGTGGAGGGTCAGTGGGTCGTCTTAGGGGCGGATGTTTAGAACAAAGCATTTTATGGCTTACAAAGAGGCGTTTCTGAAATTTCACAGAATTCCAGTTCTCCTCTGGGTAACAAAACTTTGCCCATGCTACCGACCTGAAAACATGATTTTAGGGTTGAATTTTTTTATCAACAACAGAATGTTATTACTGATTGAAATTGGTACTATACTTTGGATTATTTAATATACATACCGCTGTAAGTTGGAAGGTCCTGGTTTCGGAAAACGATGTAAGATCAGTTCCGAATCTTAAGTTGTGGATGCATTGTATTTTGCACATTTTCGGTTATTGTCCCTCATAATTTTTCACCGATTCACTGACCAAAGAATACAAATAAACACAAAATAAGAGTCACTAAGCTAAAAAGTCACTAGGCTTCTAAAACAACAAAATGCTGCGGTATGGTATCCCGTATTCGGAGTCTCGAGCAGAATACTCAACTCGACAATTTGAACGGAAAATCACACGAAATACAGGAAAAACGACAGCAAAAACCAATCACACACGCAATTAATTAACGATTATTTGTTTTGAACCGTTTGAAAAACCATTTTGAATTTTTTAACTTTGACGTTTGAGTGAAAACCACAGAACACATCCCCGCGTTCCGAATTGCGTCAAAAGCGATTAAATCGCGAATCCGACCAAATTTAATAGTCACAAAATATAAGGACTATTGGGTACTATTTGTGACGTTGCACGTTGGTCGGATTCGCGAAATAATCGCTTTTGACGCAATTCGGAACCGACGTACTCCTTGCTGAAAACGTTGATGTTGCCATTTAACATCGAATTTTTAACATTTGTTTTTTGGTACTGGAATCCCTATATCAAACCCACCTACTGAGCCATCCAATCCTAACAGAGTTGACTCCCCCTGGTATGAAGAAACTACAGGCCGTCAGTGTCACCTGTTATGTTCCAAATGTGAATCAAAGACTACAATTGCGGATGTGAATCTAAGTTTACACCGCATTATATTGTAGTCTTTGATCTAAGTTAAAACGCAAGCCTCCCTCATTATTTGTACGCAACGCAACAGTTGATCTAAATATTTCATAACTTACACTTTTTGGTCAGTGGGTCGTCATAAGGGCGGATTTTTTGAGTTAAAAGATGGAAAAACTGCCAATGTGTAGGATATGTCTAGCGGAGAATGTCCGCATGTATGTAGTGGTCAACAGGAACTTGCACAAACTGTATGAGAAGCTGACTGATATTCCAGTAAGTTTTTAAGTTTTGTGGTAACCTCATCTACTCAAAGACAGGCTCCAGTGCTTCCGTAAAACAGCTTGAGGAAACCTGGACTTAAAATAAACATGTACATTAAATTGCAAATCTGCCTTGAGCATGAGTGGCGATCAATGCTCATGCCTTCTCTGGAAGATGCGCACAGAAACCATTGAGAACATTCTTTATAAAAACAAAATAGTGCAATACAATTTTTGTTGCAGTTTGTTACTGAAGACAATAGACCGATTCTTGCTTGTTTCTTCTGTTGTGCTAAACTAAAGCAATGCTACCGATTACTAATACAATGTCTGAAAGCCGAAGAACTGTTCACTCTGATGTTGAATGAGGATTATGAGGTGAGGTATTCTCCAACACCAATTTATTCTTATAATTCCTTAATTCCAGTATAATGTGGAAGTGATTCCTCTCAAGCCCGTTCCTATTGTGTCTGGATTTCACACCAAGCATTCCATGAAGTGTTGAATTTTAATATGTATGCTTTTGCCAAATGTAATTGTTTACAAATTATCACATGTTAATACTCTACATAATACTGCTACAACTTCTGTATGAATCTGGAATGTGGCAGTTTTATATCATGTCAGGGCGAGCTCTGCAACAATAGCTTCTGCAGTGGTCAGCGAAATTACATTGGAACTACTTAAGTACCTCACTTGTAGTGTGGTTCCCCTTAGTTTGGCCAATGTATGAGCTTGCACGGCTGTGACTAGCTTGGTACGGGGCCACCAGACCATGGTACCGTAGGTGATCATGGGGCGGATCACTGCGGTGTACAGCCAAAGTATAATTTTAGGGGATAGGCCCCACTTCTTACCTATCATTTTCCTGAACTGCCAGAAGGTTATGAAGCCCTGTATAGTTAAGAAAGAACAATTATTTATTCTGCACAAACAAAGCGCACATTACAAATAAAAAAGACATTAAATATCACATACAATGTAGTCAAAAGCCAGCCATTCAGCAGTGCCGTGCCGAGCCGTGTCAGTTTGTTGTCCAGATGACTACTCCAGTTGAACTTACTGTCTAGAATGACTCCAAGGTACTGTGATCAGCGTCGAATTTTCCTAATACTATACATATCATTTTACAGCTCAATCCTTTAATAAATCAAGCTCACTTAGAGTTTTGTAGTGGGCTTATTAAATCGTCGATAGTGCACATAAGTATAGATGATGAATGTCAAACAGAAAGTATTATCAAAGAAGAACTACCAGCTGCTTGTGAGGGAGTAGATGATGTTATTGAGCCAAAGGAAGAATGTCAAATTGATGGTATGTTTTTAAAAACAATAATAATATTGTCAATAAATAATCTTAAAATAAATTAAAGACCTAATCCATTTATTTCACATATTATGATCATTGATCACAAAATGTTTTAAACTACTTACTTTAAAGTTTTGGCAGTGTTAAGTTTAATTCAACTTAATGGCAATCACATTATGTTGTGAAATAAAACAATTATTAATTGAGTAATACTCTTCAACTGTTTTTGTTCATTTACAGAGCTGGAACCAGAAAATTTATACAATAGCTGTCTAGATGTAGCAGATACACAACTGCACCATTCTGAATCAGATTTAGAAGATGATGTTCCTCTAATGGAGTTTAAAACTGAAGTGGAAGAAGAACAAGAAGTATCTAAGAAGAAACAAAGAGCCAGGGAGACGAAAGGTATGTATTAGTTATTTAATGTATATGTAAGCAAACAGGCCAGTGGTTCACCTGATAGGAAGTTGCACACGCTTACATTGCACATGGTAGCTTGAACACCATTTAGGTAACCCTAACTCCTCAAGGAGTACATGCTTACATGTGCAATGTTGAATTCTATCCACAGAATTCAGCATTGCACAAGTGTGGACTCGAAGTCACAAATAATAAACTAGGACCATCATAGCCAAATAATTGTGTAATACTGTCAATTTCTGATAACAATAACTAAATCATGGCCAGCAAGACGATCAGTCATCACAAGCAGCACTCGTTCACGAGCATAAAGATGAGATAAAAACCGGGCAAGAACGAGTCGGGCTCGTGCACTGAGGGTTCCGTACCATCATATTATTATGTTTTTAAATTGTCATCGGCCAGACCAATATTCGTCAGAGAATTTTAACACTGTCCACTGTAGTGTAGAATAACTCAGTTTTATGTCAGCGCCATCTCTTGACCGATAGTGGAACTAATGTAACTTTTGTTGATGATTTCTGAAAAAGAGTGCTATTTAGGCCGCTTTCACATATAGGCGACTTTAGCAGCGCGACAGTCGCGCGACCGTCACCCATTCAGAATTTCATAATAAAAACAGAAGCGCAGCGGTCGCGCGACTGTCGCGCTGCTAAAGTCGCCTATATGTGAAAGCGGCCTTAGAGACTTCATTTTATTTTTTCTTTAATCTTTACGCAAACTTCTATCACATAGAATAATTTCAGATTTTTCTCTTTGCAAACTTCGGAGATAAGAGGGGGGGGCGGTATTTTTTTTTACATTTTTCATCAAAAGTCGAAAATTATGCGGCCTAAAAAAAAAATGTTTGAGAATGTGCAAACTGCGCTCTTTCATATGATACCACACATGCCCAAGTCCCACTTCGAATTTTTCAGACCTCCTTTCAGTCCCTGTTGCAAAAAATATACAAATATTAGGGTTCCGTACCAACTAGGTCCTTTGGTTGAATACTTATTTAATTAACGAATATCTTCTGTTAATTTTGTAGGCAACTTATAAAAAATTCGTCGTTTTGCAGACAGTGCTTTTTAATCTTATAAAGCCCATAGGAAGTCGAAATTTGGGATTTGTAAGGTAAATAATAGTTTCTAACTCCGAGCACTATTCGACGATCTGAAAGTATAATAACAATAAAAATAATCATAAGGGGCCCGCTAGTTAGACACTTCATAAAAACGTCATTCAATCAAAAACTGTCGAGGTACAAAATATATCTTATTTATTTTCTTTAGGAACTAAATAATGTCTTTATGAAAATCACCTGTTGATAAATCTCGTTGGGGCCCGCCAGATAGACTCACACTGAACTTTACACCCTGTTGATATTTGACGTAAAGTGATGTTGGTTGGACATAAAAAAGAGGCTGGCATTATTGTAATGACGTTATCCGGTCAGTAGACCGCCAAGGTATCGTGAAGAAAGCGGTGCTGTGAATCAGCGTCGTGACGCGTCTACAGAAACAAAAGACTAAGAAAGAGACTATAAACATCACACGGCATTAGCGTTCCTGGGTATATCATCGAGCGTCCCGGGTATGATGTGAAGCTTCATAGGGCGCGCTCTCTAGTTATTTTTATTAATAATGTGATATCATGGAATGTATGAGTATTATTTATTGAAGTATTATTATTTGTATACACTAATACACTTTGTCCCTGCACTCCCCGCGGGTGATACTGCGTGACAATAAAGACAGGGTTATGTTTTCATGCGTATCTAATTCAACTTAACTTATTAATTACGTATTAAGTACGTATTATTATGTTACGAAATAAAACAAACAATAATAAATGAGTAATACTCTTGTCTGTTTTTGTTTACTTACCTACAGAGCTAGAACCGGAAAATTTAGACAATAGCTGTCTAGATGTAGCAGATATACCACCACACCATTCTGAATCAGATTTAGAAGATGATTTACCTTTAATGGTGTTTCAAACTGAAGTACAAGAAGTATCTAAGAAGAAACGAAGAGCCAGGGAGACGACAAGTAAGTTTTAGTTAGTTAATCTATAGGTAAGCAAACAGGCCAATGGTTCACCTGATAGGATGTGGTTTGCGTTACCTAAATGACGTACCCGTTTACAGGTGCAATTTTGAATTCTGTCCATTGAGTCCTATGGATCTGAAGTCACAAATGAAAAACTAGGACCATCACAGTTAAATAAATAAAATGTTAATTTCTGATAACAATGATAAACCCATGGCCAGTAAGACGACCAGTGACCACAAGCAGCACTCATTCACGAGCGTAACGCTAAGATCATCTGGTCGGATGGCATGGCACACCAGTATTAACGAAATCATCTGTTGGGATTTTGTCACCGGTGGGGCCAACTGTTTTAGAACCGAATGGCTTGGCACGCGACGATGGGAAGAGGCCAGACTGCTGTCTGCGACGCGTAGTTCCCTTTCCGTGTCCAACTGGCGACACCTGTTTCGCGAAATCCACACGATTTTGTATTAGTACGGAATTCTACTAGCCCGTGTTCAATTCGCGTCAACTGAGCACGCCTTTGTGATAACGTAAAAAATAAAGTTGTCTGTGTGGTGCGGGACTTAAAGAATAGCACCACCCCACACTTCCCGTGGGTGTCGTAAAAGGCGACTAAGGGAGACCGGAGAATGGGCAGCAGCTTTCTCTATGCATTATACGATCATACCATACTGCGATCGCCAACCCGCTTGCCAAGGCTGGCGATTATGGCAAACCCCCCCCCAAAATTGGGGGAGGCCTATGTCCAGCAGTGGACGACTTTCGGCTGAAATGATGATGATGATGATGAAAAAATTAAGTAACCTAACTAAACCGAACCTCGGGGTGCCCTTCGCTCGCTCTTGCATTCTATGTCGACCCCCCGCATTGCATTCTATGTCGAGCCCCGCTTCGCGGGGCCCCTATTTCTGTGTAAAGCTTTGAGTATTAAACCAACCGGAGACGCCACGAGTACTAATATCTATGCAAATAAGTCTGTCACTTTCATCGCGGGGGACGAGGGAACGCACACAAGTAGTAATAATACACTACTGCAATTCGATCGCGTTGTTACGCACGCATACAAAACAAAAACAAGCATAAACTATACGCACACATGTACAAACACACTCAGAGACGCCTTGTCAGTGTACGAGATGACGTCATTTTTAAATAAGCGATGATAGTGCTTGACACTATCGATAATTTGCTGTCGATGAGTTGATGAGTTCAGCCAATATTTAAGACTGCACAAAAAATTCTAAGTGAGCTTTTTTTTTACCTACCTTTTTTTTATTTGCATTTTTATCATATTTACCTTCTTATCGATAAAACAGATTAATTATTCTTTTTAAGTAAGGAACATAGGATTTCAAAGTTAGTCTGTAAGGATCCACGGTACAAGAACTACCTTAGTGGTCTTTCACCCGCCCTTGGGCCGTGCAAAATTATTAGTCAGAATAAAATACTCATAAAGTCGATATCGATATTTGTTTCTTGGCTGTCACAGCCCACATTTTGCAACAGTGTGGCCTATTTTTAAATTAGAATTACGTATTTTCGGGATAAGTTGACCCGCAAAGCTTTTACATTATTGAAGAATAACGATATAAGAGAATAGTGAGAGATTTGTGGAACATAAGTTTGATATCATTAATTAATTATTTGAGAAGTTATCCTGAAATACACAGGCCAAATGATGATGTTGATGAACTGAAGAAGAAAATATGTAACCTTGAAGAAAATCTAAAAATTGCTGATAATGAAATAGAAAGATTACTGTTGGAAAATAGCACACAAGCAGAACAAATTCATCACTATGAATTAACAGTTAATAAACTGAAACATGTATGTACAAGTACGCATAAGAAGAAACCTATTACAAAACCAAAACGTAAAAGCCTTGTTAGATCTCAGCCTGATTTTTTAAACATGCAAGACAGTCCAAGAAGCCTTTTAACTAAAAAGGCAGAATTAAACAAAACATCATCTAGTCCACAAGCGTGTAACAAACTAGAATGTTCCAGAGACGACAAATTGATCGATGATATTCTAAGATCATCCAAATTGGTTTCTCACACAGAAACAGAGAGCGCTACTGTTTCTCAAGTCATGCAAGAGCCGGCAGAATGTAGTCATCGTAAAATTATGGATAATAGAAACAGAACATACTCCAAAATTTGTATACTTAGTGATAATAATGTAAATAGTATTTTAGAAATTGCTGAAAATGTTTTCCCAAATAACAAAATCTGTCATTACTGTCTGCCAAATGCGGGGATATCCGAACTCCTGTCAGGGCTCGATTTAAAACTTGTGAATTACACTTTGAAAGATTATTGTATCATTTTATTAGGTGAAAGAGACTTTGTTGTCTCTAAAAACTATGAAACATTGGTAAATCACATAAAATGTAAGCTCGAAAAAATAACACATACTAATGTTATTTTATGTGCTCCAAATTTTAAACTAAATGGTAACGTAATGTTGTTTAATAATAGAGTACCAACTTTTATATTTAAGTAATAAGAAGTTTGAATATACATACACGCTGGACACAAATAAATATTTAAATTATACTTTCGAAATGTTCTCTAAATCTACAGGTAAAGTGAATAATATTGGGATCAAAAAATATTTCATAAATTAAAACACTATATACACTACTTAAACACATTTTATGAAAATAATTACAAGACTGAAGATACTACGCATATAGAAAATAGCACTAAGATCAGTCAATGGAAACCAGGCACCATTCCTTACTATTTAAAAAAACTAACAGATGCTAATTTAAATGGACATTGCAACAAATCAGAAACACAGATCCACCAATACTCGTCTTCTAATATTACTTGCTCTCCAACTCATGCATTACAAGATCAAAATATGGATAGTACATCTCACACGAAAAAGCTCTTTTTATGCCTGTGGGGTAGGCATAAAAAGAGCTTTTTCGTGTCTAAACATATTAACATTATTCACCAAAACATAAATGGCCTTATCTCTAAGTCAGACCTTTTAACGTTAGCTCTTGAAAATGAACAAAACCCTATCAATGTGCTATGTGTTACTGAACATAATATGATAGAAACAGACAAAAGCATACTAAATATCAGTAACTATAAACTAGTTTATTGTTTCTGTAGGAATAACCGGCGTGGTGGGCCTTGTATCTTAATAGAAAAATCGCTACAATATGCACCAATAAACGATTTCGGTAATTACTCCGTTGAAAATATCATCGAATGTTCTGGTATAGAGTTACTAGACTTTAAAATATACGTCATATGCATCTACAGACCTCCAAGGCCAAACACAGATGATGTAAATATATTCTTTAGAAACCTAGACTCCCTTCTTGGTCGATTTTGTTACGGTAAAAAGAAAATTATAATTTGCGGCGACTTTAATATAAAGGAAATTGCTCATTTCTCTACTGACCGCCGTTGCGCATCAAACAATTTTGTATGCTACCATAAATTGGATATAAAAGCGGGGTAATGTCGTACTTTCATAGGAAATTAAAATTATCCATTTATTTTTTGGGGTTTTTGTTGTTCTTTGATTTTCTGCTCAGTTTTGAGGTTAGTTTTGTAACAAATCTTCCACCAAAAAAACAGTATTTTACAACAATATGATTTGATTCACATAAAACAACAGAAAATAGTTCCAATAAATCAACGAATGATCCCAATTAAATAATATTACAAAGGTAGGTCATGCTAAATGTAGGTTTTGATAGGAAATAGAAAATAAAAATGCTTGAATATAGGAATGCAATAGTTTCATTGGTCCATATTATCATCATATTCATAAAATATGTCGTCTAAAAGCGGAGCCGGTGGCTCCACAGACCTAAATCGAGCCCAACTAAGATACCATAAAATGGTCATAATGAGAGCACATCATCCCATTGTCTGATTACCCACCAAACAATTGCAATAATAGCTATAAATATCACCTACTGAGTTACTTATTAATTAAAATGTAAGCCTAACCTTTGTCCCATTGCAATTGCCATTGTACCTAACCATTGCCAGGATCGCCCAGAGGACACGGTGGAGGTCTGCCCCGCTTGGGTGGAGCACCGCCGTGTCCTCGTAGAGGCGATCGGCAGCGACGGCGACCTCTCGCGTCCGGCCCTGGTGCAAGCCATGGTCCGGGGCGAGAGGGAGTGGGAGGCAGTCACCTCCTTCTGCGAAGCAGTCATGCTAGCGAAGGAGGTGGCGGGACGGTTCAGGGAGAGAGCCTCCCGTCTCAGCCGCCGCGGGGGACGCTCCAGGCGTCGGGAGCCGCGTGACGACTCCCGGCCACCGTAGGCGCGGGCCTGCGGGCGGTGAGTAATGGGTAGCTCACCGTCCGATCAGGACCGGGCCCGTGCCGGACGGCGCGTACGTGTTCCACGCGCGCCTCAAAGAGATGTCAGCATCGAGGAGGGGCCCCTTAGGGCCGAAGCCTGCCGGGTCAGCGGGATTGTCCGAAAGGGTTACCGCTGGCCCGGAACATAAAGGGCTAAGGAAGGAACACGGGTGGGTTTTAGTCAGTAAGAGTCTGACACTCCCTTCCGCTCCACCCAGAGCGGGAGGAGTCATTTGATGATTTCCCATCCGCAAAAAAAAAAAGCCTAACCTTTGTGCTGACATGTCGTGATTTAATTCTTCCCCTTACTAAATACGTGTCCGTTCCCAGTACCAACGGCAAGTCAACCTCAATGTCTTTTGCTAGTTCAATTTCGCATATTTCGTTCCTACTTACATGCTCCCAATAATACGACTAACATCTAAAAATAAATATAATAGATATATCATATTCAGTAAAGAAATTGATCTTAGCATTAGTTTAATAGAAAATATACATATTGTATTAGTTTAATAGAAAATACACATATTGTCACAGAGGCAAAAGTCACAAACAAAATCAAATCAAACTAAGAAAAGTATAACTGGTGGTTCTTAATTCTCATCTCATCATCTTCCTCTTAGCGTGTCGATAGCAATCTACATGGACTCGGCCCAGAATTCAGCTACTTGTTTGCCGCCATCACCAGCGTCCTTCAGTTCTAGTAACGTGCAGCAGACGGGACACGATATTAAGTGTCCCATCGTTTGTGGAACAGCACAACATTTACACTCCAGGGCGGAGTCGTCTATGAATCTCCACCTGAACAGGTTTTCCTTACTTCGGCCAACCGTGGTCCCAAGGTTACCCAAGGTAACCCATGTGCTGGTAGGAGCTCTTCAGCCGGTGGAACGAATGGTTTGGGTAAGGCAGCACTGTGTCGCCACAGCTTCAGTCTTTATTGTGATCGTTCGCAAGTGAGTGGTACAACACACTTTCCCACTTTCTCATCATGATGCATTTAAATGTATATTTTGAATATAGTTAAACAGCTTCTAGTATTAGCTGTAAACAACAAAATACAAATGTGCTGAAAGACTTCCATTATATCCGTTGCCTCTCCGACTTGATGACGGGGTAGACACAACTCCCACAGCGTGAAATTTTTAACGAAATCATTGGTGATTTACTGCACTGAGAACACAAGCCGTAGTCGTAAAAACGTTCTACACAATCCACATCACAGAAACAGTACAATGGTCTCTATAAGAATTCTTGACCGTGCAGAAATCTGAAGACTCAACTGGACACGATGTTAACGCAATGATAAGTTATTTTTTAGCACAACAAACTCAACAACTATCAATACACAAGTAAAAACAATGTTCGCTGCGGAGTGCTGGTCGGCAGGTCGGCCGACATGAGATGTTTTGTTTGACAAATAATTATTGACAGTGAGTGACACATTTGACACTTTTGGCAGTTCACCTTTCACATTGCCCATGATAGTGTTACCAACACTTAATCTTAATCACCCTGACCATGTGATTTGTCAATAATAGAAATAGTTTTAATTAGTAAAGTAATGTAATTACACTAACAAGTATGGACAAATAATTAGTCTGAAATAAATGGATTTAATTTATTATTATTTCAAAGGTGTTAAAAATATATAATTATATTAAGTTGATTATGTTAATTAAAAAATAATAAGGAGGACAAATGATAAAAAAATACTTTTACACGTCAAACATATTTTTTTAAACTAGATGAGAAGGGCGTTTCCTATCTGACAACTCTGAGAAGAAAGGCCGAAAGAAACTCAGAGGTCACAATCTCTTTTAAAGCCCAGACATAATCTTGGTCAGATCATGTGCAGACCATGTATAAAGGTGTCTGAAATGTTCTTTTGGGAAAAGAACCACACAGATTGAGTGGACCTGTCCAGTCAGTGCTCCCATTTGTCAGTAAACGTGCAGCTCAACGCAGAACTTAAGGAGCTCAACGATTCGACGAACAATACCAAAGAAGGGACATTTGGGTAGGCCGTATAAATTAGGTACTCCAACTGCCAGATCATGACTAAAACGGAATCAATGACCCAGGAAGAATGTCATAGTTGAAATTATTTTTAAAACTCAGCGTCTGTCTTTATACTAAGCGTTAAGACCGATTATGGGGAGGTTCTTAAAATTGGCAACACTGCTTTTACAAAAATACTCCATTTAAAAAAGTATGCAATAAAATCGGATTAATAACTAATTAAATACAAAATATTAACCTTACATACGATTTCAATCAACTGAACTCAGAAAAGATAAAAAAATATTTTATAATTTATAAGTATATTTTTATGGCCATACTCTATTGCTTTAAAGCAGTACTGGTTATGGGCAATTTCCTTTGCTTAAGAAAACTTACGACGCAACTGAATTTATGCAAATTTTGCACAGTTACAACTTAAAATTAGGCATCAACGAACCAACACGCTTATCAAGCAAAACATGCATTGATAATATTATATTTAATATTAAGGGATGTTCCGCAAAGGTTATTGAATTTGCACTTTGCACTTTCTGACTACACTGCTCAGTTGCTCACATGTCCAGTCAAATCTAGTTTCCTCCTTAAATCATGGAACATAGAAAAAAGAGACTACTCTAAAGAGAACATTCGTAAATTCAAAGAATGCATAAATGCTCTTCATTTCAATAACGTTTTTGACAAGACAGATCCAAACCTAGCATTTGATGAGTTCTATGAATTATTCCACCTATTTTATAATCTTTGCTTCCCCACTATACAGATAAAAATATCAGCCTAGATCTCGCCCTCGGTGGATTACAAAAGGTCTTAGAATGTGCTGTAAACGTAAGCGACAACTTTTATGGGACTACAGAAAAAAACCTACAGAAAATAATAAAACTAAATTCCTAACTTTATCCTCACGATTAAATCAGATCATTAAGTAAACGCAAAAGTCTCACAATGATAATTACATAAATACTGCCCGAAATAAATCGCAAGCCACTTGGAAGATTATTAATACCAATAAACTAAATATACCAAAGGATCAAATACAACATATTACTGTAGATGGTAATATAATATCTGACCCTGAACAGATTGCAAACTATTTTAATAATTACTTCATCAATAAAACTAAAGCTTCCATACAAAACCATTCAAGATGCCGAATCCCGTTCGAACCAAACTCAATGTTTATGCGTCCAACTATACCAGAAGATATACAGGAAAAGTTTTTAACCAGTGCGCAAATTTTTTTTGGTGGCTCAGTGTAAGCAATAGAACACATTTCCATTTTTAGTTTATGACTTTTTTTTTTTCATTTTTCCACTTTGTCCCAATTTGAAATAAGCAAGATATGGATATAATTTAATAGTAATACTATGAATGAGCATGAATGAAAACGCGAAGGCCCAGCGCACGAGACGGGGGTGCGGGGGCATGCGGCGCGGCGCCGGCGTTTGATAAACAAAACGCATGCACACATGCAGTACGTCACTTGCGGAAGCGGAGGTCGGATGTCCCTTCGCCGTCTCTGCGCGCGTGCCGCGTACTAGACTAGCGTAGTGACAATGTCTCATTTTACTCACCGCGAGTATTATGAAATGGTGCGAGTGTATTTGTTAACTAATGAAAATTTACGAGCAGCACGAAGAAGATACGAAAGGGAGAGCGTACCTCGTATGCGAGCCCAAACCAAGGTGTATGAAACAAGTGAAACGCCCCAGGTGTATGTAGAAGAGGCTCAGAGCCTAGATGACTTGAAAGAAAAAATAATTAACGCTTTCAATGAAGTAAAAAGTGGTGTTAGTGTCCTAAACAAACTAAATGCTTACTTATTTAAACGTGCACGTTTATGCCTTGAAAAGGAAGGAGGTCACTTCGAACAATACCTAAAATTATTGTGATTAATAAAATGTAGAGGTAAGAAGAAATTATAAACAATCTTAGTGTCTTAGGTTCTCTTTGATTAGACATTGACGCAAATTGTATCATGTCTAAGTACCTATCATACCTAAATGTTTTATTTTGAATGGACTAAAACGTATTACTTTCTTACTTATTATGATTTATTTTCTGCATTTTGATGGTCCTAAGCCCATGAAAGTATGAAGGATAATTTGGAATTTACGAAAAATTACGTTTACAAATAACTTTACACAGTCTAAACTTAAAAAATTGTAGCGCTAAACTGGGGTCAATAATCCGCGAGCGCGCGTGAGTACTTCTGATAGCAGCTGGCGCGTCAGGCGACCGGTCGACGCGCGGCGTGAATCGGGCGACCGGTCGACGGACTGGCAAGCGACGTCCATAAAATAAATTTCTGAGTAAACAAGTCTCGTAAGCGTTAACTTAATTTTTTACTATTGAAACATATCAAAACAAAAAATACGTGTTTATTAAAATATATTCAAGTTTATTATGTCAAAATTTGCGCACTGGTTAAAAACTTTTCCTGTATACAAATAATATAATATCGCCGGGTTAGAGGCAAAACCGACTATCTGCGATTTTGTTCAGTTTTTCACTTGGTTTTTAATTCTCTAAAGATACACTTTCTCGATTTATTTGTTTCTTAATTCAGTCTACTAAATATACAGGAAAAGTTTTTAACCAGTGCGCAAATTTTGACATAATAAACTTGAATATATTTTAATAAACACGTATTTTTTGTTTTGATATGTTTCAATAGTAAAAAATTAAGTTAACGCTTACGAGACTTGTTTACTCAGAAATTTATTTTATGGACGTCGCTTGCCAGTCCGTCGACCGGTCGCCCGATTCACGCCGCGCGTCGACCGGTCGCCTGACGCGCCAGCTGCTATCAGAAGTACTCACGCGCGCGCGCTCGCTTTAACGACGGCGGATTATTGACCCCAGTTTAGCGCTACAATTTTTTAAGTTTAGACTGTGTAAAGTTATTTGTAAACGTAATTTTTCGTAAATTCCAATTTATCCTTCATACTTTCATGGGCTTAGGACCATCAAAATGCAGAAAATAAATCATAATAAGTAAGAAAGTAATACGTTTTAGTCCATTCAAAATAAAACATTTAGGTATGATAGGTACTTAGACATGATACAATTTGCGTCAATGTCTAATCAAAGAGAACCTAAGACACTAAGATTGTTTATAATTTCTTCTTACCTCTACATTTTAAGCATTTAGTTTGTTTAGGACACTAACACCACTTTTCATACATCTTGGTTTGCTGCTAAAATTGTCCTCTCATTAGGGACCGTGGGATTGAGGATCCTTTGGGCTCGCATACGAGGTACGCTCTCCCTTTCGAATCTTCTTCGTGCTGCTCGTAAATTTTCATTGCTTAACAAATACACTCGCACCATTTCATAATACTCGCGGTGAGTAAAATGAGACATTGTCACTACGCTAGTCTAGTACGCGGCACGCGCGCAGGGACGGCAAAGGGACATCCGACCTCCGCTTCCGCAAGTGACGTACTGCATGTGCATGCGTTTTGTTTATCAAACGCCGGCGCCGCGCCGCATGCCCCCGCACCCCCGCCCCGTCTCGTGCGCTTGGCGTCCAGCGGCCGGCGGGCGGCCCTCGCGTTTACATTCATGCTCATTCATAGTATTACTATTAAATTATATCCATGTCTTGCTTATTTCAAATTGGGACAAAGTGGAAAAATGAAAAAAAAAAAGTCATAAACTAAAAATGGAAATGTGTTCTATTGCTTACACTGAGCCACCAAAAAAAATTTGCGCACTGGTTAAAAACTTTTCCTGTATTATCGGGGTTTTACATTCGGTAACTCGGGAACGGTAAGTCCTGCGGTTTAGTTGGTTTTACCATTAGATAAAGAATCAAATGCCAATTCGAATGGCAAAATCACAGATAGTTGGTTTTGCCTTTAACCCGGCGATATATCAACAAAAGTTTTAAAGCACGTATCCATTAAACTATCACATATACTTAGTCATATAATAAATTTAAGTATAGCAAATGGAGTCTACCCAGAAAAGCTAAAATTAACTGTGATTAAGCCTTTACTTAAAAAAAAAAAAAAGACATGAGCTGCTATCGTCCAATAGCGCTTGTACCAGTCATATCGAAGATATTCGAGAAAGTGATCCATGATGGTATTTACAGTTACTTTGAAAGGAAAAACTTACTTTGTAAAGAACATATTGGCTTACGTAAAAATAAATAAATTAATATAGCAGTATATAATTTTCTCCACGACATATTAACCCACATGGATAGAGGTAAACAAACGTGTGCACTGTTTATGGACCTCAAAAAGGCTTTCGATTATGTAGACCACAAAATACTCTTAAATAAAACATTTATGACCTGATTAAATCTTACTTAAGTAATAGAACGCAAATAACAAGGATATGTCCCAATGTGAAAAAACTGTTAACTTATTCATCCTCATGTAGACAGGTTACATCAGGCGTGCCACAAGGAAGTGTAGTGGGTCCGCTTCTTTTTATAATATACATTAATGACCTTCCAAAAGCGACAAAATACAACACAATCCTATTTGCTGATGATAGTACAGTACTGTTCACAGGAGATAATAAATCACACATGGAACCAGAGATAAATATGACTTTAGATAACACTATAAACTGGTTGGTATCAAACAATTTACACATTTATCTCGACAAAACAAACTTCATGATATTCAGAAGTAGAGTAAGTAAAATAGCAAACATGAACATAAATTACCGAAATAATAAAATCCAAGAAGTTGACGTTACATGATTTCTGGGTATAAATATAGATAATAATTTGAATTTTAAAGAACATATCCATATATTATGCACAAAATTGAATACCTTCTCTTATGCATTGTTTAAACTTAAACAAACGGTCAGTACCTCTACAGTCCTTACAGCATACAACGGCTATGTTGCACCTATTCTAAAGTATTGTGTTATTTTTTGGGGTAACTCTACTAATAAAGAAGCAGTATTTAAAGCCCAAAAGAAATGTATACGAGCCATAACTAGTATAAAAGTAACTGACAGCTGCAGACCGTCATTTTTAAAATTAAATATTCTTACGTTACCATGTATATAGAGGTTATAATATTCGTTAGGAAAAACACAAACTACTTTAATAAGTTCAATAGCAAGGGATACAAATTCAATATACAACAGCTTTATTAAATAAAAGTATTATGTATGGCTCCACGCATATATAACCATTTACCAAATTCACTTCTGGAGATAAGTGATATAAATATATTTAAAAACAATATAAAAACACTGTTTCTAAAAAAAGCATATTTCTCTGTCACTGAATATTTACAGGATAACCTTATATAATGTTACTCCATGCGATATTTTAAATAATGCCTTTTATTGTTAAAATTCTAGTTTCGTAGATACCTGTGTATTTGTAAATTTGCATGCCTTATGGTAGGATATGGCTAATGGACTCTGTTGTTTGTATGAGACCTTTTCTTTTGTACCCATATTCGCAAATGAATAAATGATTATGATTATGATTATAATAAATTGCAATTTTTAAAGGGTTTAGTAAAAAAATATTATAAAGAAAAAAAATTTGCAAACAGTATTATTTAGTACCTAAATAGAATAACAAATGCGAAATAAAAGTCTGAAATATTTGAAATAGAAGTACGAATAATCATAATACCGCTAATCTCGAGGGCGAAACATTGAGTATAATTAATGATTAAACGAACTTACCTGTACGTGAAGTTCTATCATAGTTATACGAAATGTTTCGCCCGAAGAGATTAGCGGAGACACCCGCCCTCCCTAAGTGACCCAGGTCGTTACGGAAATATGAATCTCTCAACGTGATGAAAACGAAACTGCTGAGACCTCGCAGGTGCAGGTGACAGGTGACAGGAAACAGAAAAATGAAATTAAATGGAGTTTGTTGTCGCTCGTGGCGACTTTTTTTCTCAACTACAGCGATGGAGTGGAAGTCAATAACGCGGTAATTACAACTTAGAAAATTACCCTAAATTAGATCTTGTACGATTTAGTGGTAACACTTATTGACCGACAATATTTCTTGTTTTTTTTAATAATTTATTGCGTATTATGTTGATGTTAAGACAAAATAATACTTACCGATGGAAAGTAACGTTATCCTTTTGTTTACTAGATGTTTCCGATCTCTTTTTACACGAAAAAACACTGCAATTCGGCATTTTTCACTTACGTTCTGTCGTGATTTCATTGATTTAATTTAAAAAAAAACAAGCATTATTTTAATACCGCATTATAATATCCACTGTGGCAACACTATCAAAGTACAAATTATTAATATTGTAACAAACTTTTAAAATGTATTTCCGCTATGGCAACTAAATGTATTATTTTACTTTGGCAACACTTGGAAATAACGGTGATGATATTACTGAGCGTTATTTCTGGGTGGGGCAAATGTCGTTTTAAAATGGTAAAATGTAGTGCAAAGCCAGTCGTTGTTGGATTGTGAAAGAGTACAGTTGTGCGAAAAAAAAGTATTAGCAAGAAAAGGGGCTATTTCATTTTAATTCAGAAGTGCTATGGACCACGAGCCATGTCTCGGCAAAATCGTAAGTAGTCTTATGAATTCTTTACCTTACTTCATTGTTTTAGTCCCAGATAAGTTCAGTGAGCGGTAAGTGTGGTTGTTACGTAGTTTTTGATTCGGTAGCAATCATTGTGGCATATTTCCCTGACGGTTAATATTTAAATCATAGTTAATAGTAATTGGGCCGATGCACGTGCTACCTTTGGTCGAGGCAACTCCTCGATAGGGTTATCGTTGCGTTGGACTAATTATAATAATATAATAAGTAAATAGTTAGGCCGACGCACGTGCTGCCTTTGGTCGAGGCAACTCCTCGATAGGGTTGTAGCTGTGTTGGCATAATTATATAAGTAAATGGTTGGGCCGATGCACATGGTACCTTTGGTCGGGGCAACTCCTCGATAGAGTTATCATTGCATTGGACAACTTGAAGTAAATGTTGGGAATTTCGCTACAAGATTCACTCTGAACAATGATATTTTAGAGGTCTGTACCGTTCATTGGATTTTCTGAGCAGGTATATAGTTTGATAGCTAAGCTAAAAGTTTGATCATGTTGGTTGCGGTAATGTCTAATGACTGTATAAGCATGCTTATGAATAGTAAAATGTATAGTTTAGACCTCCGACTTTGGCCTTTGACCTTTGACCTTTGACCTCTATCTATGCGGCGTGCACTCGGGTCCAGCCACGAGGTGAGCTGTTCAGAGATGTACGAGTATAGTTTAGACCTCTATGCGGCGTGCACTCGGGTCCAGCCACGAGGGTGAGCTGTTCAGAGATGTACGAGTATAGTGACTTTGACCTTTATCTATGCGGCGTGCACTCGGGTCCAGCCACGAGGTGAGCTGTTCAGAGATGTACGAGTATAGTTTAGACCTCTATGCGGCGTGCACTCGGGTCCAGCCATGAGGGTGAGCTGTTCAGAGATGTACGAGTATAGTGATTTTGACCTTTATCTATGCGGCGTGCACTCGGGTCCAGCCACGAGGTGAGCTGTTCAGAGATGTACGAGTATAGTTTAGACCTCTATGCGGCGTGCACTCGGGTCCAGCCACGAGGTGAGCTGTTCAGAGATGTACGAGTATAGTGACTTTGACCTTTATCTATGCGGCGTGCACTCGGGTCCAGCCACGAGGTGAGCTGTTCAGAGATGTACGAGTATAGTTTAGACCTGTATGCGGCGTGCACTCGGGTCCAGCCACGAGGTGAGCTGTTCAGAGATGTACGAGTATAGTTTAGACCTCTATGCGGCGTGCACTCGGGTCCACCCACGAGGTGAGCTGATCAGAGATGTACGAGTACAGTGACTTTGACCTTTATCTATGCGACGTGCACTCGGGTTCAGCCACGAGGTGAGCTGTTCAGAGATGTACGAGTATAGTTTAGACCTCTATGCGGCGTGCACTTGGGTCCAGCCACGAGGTGAGCTGTTCAGAGATGTACGAGTATAGTTTAGACCTCTATGCGGCGTGCACTCGGGTCCAGCCACGAGGTGAGCTGTTCAGAGATGTACGAGTATAGTTTAGATTTCTACGCGGCTTACACTCTAGTTTAGCCATGTTATTGAGCTTTATGGGGATGTATGCGTATAGTTTATTGCAGCCATGTAGGCCAGCTGTAGTTCAGATTTAAAGACGAAGATGTACGAGTATAGTTTAGAGTTCTATGCGGCTTACACTCTATTTCAGCCATGTGAGTGAGCTTTATGGAGATGAATGCGTATAGTTTATTGCAGCCATGTAGGCCAGCTATAGTTCAGATTTAAAAATGAAGATGTACGAGTATAGTTTAGAATTCTATGCGGCTTACACTCTATTTCAGCCATGTACGTGAGCTTTATGGAGATGTATGCGTATAGCTTATTGCAGCCATGTAGGCTAGCTATAGTTCAGATTTAAAAATGAAGATGTACGAGTATAGTTTAGAGTTCTATGCGGCTTACACTCTAGTTCAGCCATGCAAGTGAGCTTTATGGAGATGTATGCGTATAGTTTATAGCAGCCACATAAGCGAGCTGTAGTTCAGATTTTAAAAATAAAGATAAGGATATAGGAGAATAGTTTAGTTCTATGCGGCTTACACTCTAGTTCAATCATGGGTGATGTATGCGTATAGGTGAGCGTCAAAATGAAGGGACCAAGTCTCCAATGTCTGTCATACATATATAAATAAATAATACCATTAATCTACTATTTCCTACCTTTAATATGATTTTAGCTACCTCATCATATACATAATATTTTAACAAAATGCTTGGTCCCTCCATCATGATATCAAGATGGAGGGACCAAACTGACAGGCTACTCCTTGGAATGTTCTACCTACTTAGTGTTATAATACCGTATTTCTACCTTAATATTATTGATTTTGGCTGCCCGAAACATACATAGTTTTAAAGATATCGATATATAAGTTGGTCCCTCCAAATTGACGATTCAATTGTTTAGTGCAACAGGTAAATGGGCGGTTTATTTTCGATCTTCGAAGGATAAATATTTAATACCTATTTACTACCTTCTAATAGTGCAAAATGTTTTACGTTACAGTTTATTTTAACTAGCCAAAAAAAAAAAGAAATAAGAAGGTACAACAACGTACAAATTTTAATCGTAGTAGCGTACAAAGGAGTTTAAAAAAAAAATAAGAATAGCACTTAAATATCTAGCTAATATAAAATGTATCTTTAATGTTATAAAATATATTTGTAGTATTATGCCACTTATATTTATTGCAATTAACAAAATTACACATATACTTCATCATCATCATCATTTCAGCCGAAAGACGTCCACTGCTGGACATAGGCCTTCCCCAAGCACCTCCACTTCGACCGGTTCTGTGCTTCTCGCACCCAACTGGTTCCGGCGGCCTTCACAAGGTCGTCGGACCACCTTGTGGGAGGCGTTCCAACGCTACGTCTTCCGGTACGCGGTCGCCACTCCAGAACCTTTCGGCCCCATCGGCCATCTGTTCTGCGAGCAATGTGACCTGTCCACAGCCACTTAAGGTTGGCAATTCTTCGGGCGATGTCGGTTACCTTAGTACTCCTGCGGATCTCCTCATTCCTGATTCGATCACGCAGGGAAACTCTAACCATAGCCAGAAGGCTAAAAGTCACCCAAAGGGCAATGGAGAGCCATTGCCCTTTGGGTGACTTTTAGCCTTCTTATAAGGCCCATTATGAGCGACCACATTTCACTGCCATAAGTCACCACTGGCAACACGCACTGGTCAAAGACTTTCGTCTTGAGACACTGCGGTATGTGAGATGAGAAGATATTGCGTAGCTTCCCGAACGCTGCCCAGCCGAGTCTGATTCGACGATTGACCTCTTTCTCGAAGTTAGACCTACCTAACTGGACAGTTTGTCCCAGGTAAACATACTCGTCCACGACTTCGAGTGTAGCGTCTCCGATCTTTATGAGAGTGGATGTTACATAGGCATTTGACATGACCTTCGTTTTGTTCATGTTCATTTTAAGACCCACTCTTTCGGAGGCTCTACTGAGGTCATCGAGCATTGTACTGAGGTCCTCTATAGTCTCAGCCATGACCACGATGTCGTCGGTAAACCGAAGGTGAGTTATGTACTCGCCATTGATGTTAATGCCAGCCCCTTTCCAATCCAGAAGCTTGAAGACGACCTCCACATATACTTAATCTACCTGTATTATAATTAAGTCGTCAACTAAGAAATGATTCCACGTGACCGAAATCGCGGGCGGCCGCTAGTATGAAATCAAAGACTGAAAATACGAATGAGAACAATGTCTGAAAGAATTCTATAATATTAATCTCCTTATTTTAACTGATTAGGAATTTCGTATACGTTGATTTTTACATCAGAAGACAGCTCAAAAATATTTTATTGGTAAATACAGTTTTCTGAATATCTAAGGAAATCGCGCTCTTCCTTCCCCTCTGCATGATAAATGGGTAACTATTGTCATAACAACTACGGAAAAATGGTAATGAAATCACTGTAAATAAATGCACTCTGTTAAGGTTCCTACAAACAGGCGCGATACGCGATATAATCGCGCGCGACACAAAGGCACCGCCCGTTGCGCGACTGGCGGTGCCTTTGTAGCGCGTGCGATTTTATCGCGTGTCGCGCCTGTTTGAAGAAGCCTTTAGCCAGGACGCAGTTATCGCAAACAGCTTCACTACAATGCAATTCACCGACTATACTTTAGAACTAAATTCAATATTTTTTTTTGTGTTTACCTACATTGGGTATTACGAGAATTAAATAAAATTAACCATTAAATAAAAACTGAAGATACATTTTATATCAGCTAGATAGTTTTGTGCTATTCTTATTTTAAAAAAAAACGCCTTTATTAATGCTACTACGATTAAAATTTGTACGTTGTTGTACCTACTTATTTTTTTTTGGCTAGTTAAAATAAACTTTAACGTAAAAAAAATTGCACGATTAGAAGGTAGTAAATAGGTATTAAATATTTATCCTTCGAAGATCGAAAATAAACCGCCCATTTACCTGTTGCACTAAACAATTGAATCGTCAATTTGGAGGGACCAACTTATATAATCGATATCTTTAAAACTTGTATGTTTCGGGCAGCCAAAATCAATAATATTAAGGTAGAATTAAGGTATTATAACACTAAGTAGGTAGAACATTCCAGGGAATAGCCTGTCAATTTGGTCCCTCCATCTTGATATCATGATGGAGGGACCAAGCATTTTGTTAAAATATTATGTGTACGATGAGGTAGCTAAAATTATATCAAAGGTAGGAAATAGTAGATTAATGGTATTATTAATTTATATATGTATGACAGACATTGGAGACTTGGTCCCTTCATTTTGACGCTCACGCGTATAGTTTGTTGCAACCATGTGAGTGAGCCGGTAGTTCGGAGTTCAACGTCGGTACTTATGTGATCTTATGCAGCCATGTAGGTGAGCTGCAGTTCAAAGTTTAACGTAGGTACTTATGTGATCTTATGCAGCCATGTAGGTGAGCTGCAGTTCAAAGTTTAACGAAGGTACTTATATGATCTTATGCAACCATGTAGGTGAGCTGCAGTTCAAAGTTTAACGTAGGTACCTATGTGATCTTATGCAGCCATGTAGGTGAGCTGCGGTTCAAAGTGTAACGTAGGTACTTATGTGATCTTATGCAGCCATGTAGGTGAGCTGCAGTTCAAAGTTTAACGTAGGTACTTATGTGATCTTATGCAGCCATGTAGGTGAGCTGCGGTTCAAAGTTTAACGAAGGTACTTATATGATCTTATGCAACCATGTAGGTCAGCTGCACTTCAAAGTTTAACGTAGGTACCTATGTGATCTTATGCAGCCATGTAGGTGAGCTGCCCTTCAAAGTTTAACGTAGGTACTTATGTGATCTTGCGCAGCCATGTAGGTGAGCTGCAGTTCAAAGCTTAACGTAGGTACTTATGTGATCTTGCGCAGCCATGTAAGTGAGCTGTAGTTCAAAACTGTAGTTCTGAGTTTAACGTAGGCGCTAATGTGATCTTATGCAACCATGTAGGTGTGCTGTTAGTACGCCATTTGTGTGCTGTTAATAAGCCATGTAGATATGCTGCAATGAGTCCCAGATTTTGACCCTGATAGTAGATTCCAAGATATTGAGCGATAGCTAAGATAGTTAATACGCCAATGTTTGATTGGAATGAAAACAAATAAAACACTATGCCCTTTAAAAAGTTTTTGGATTGGCCAAAAAGCGGTATGAAACTTTGCTAACGCTCAATTACTCGTGGAAATAAATGGTATTGATGAAAATTTCAGAAAACTTTTAGAGATGCTTAAATGAAAGTCCTGTATGGATGAAACTTATGGACTATTTTTATGATAAGTTAGCATTGCACAGTAGGTGTGAAATTGATGGCCGAATGGCAGTAGGTTGTGTTACTTAATGGGATCAATGATAATTTTAATAGAAACGGTGCGCAGGCACATACAGATGGTTAGTTAAATTATTTAGCTTCCCAGTAAACCAGCATATCAAAATAAATTTCCAATATTGTTGCTATTTGATATATTGCCTCAGTGGTCGTGATTAGCGCGTGCTTCGGAGTTAGCACGCCGTCGGATGGCCGAGTTGTCGTGATTTCATTGATTTAATTAAAAAAAAACAAGCATTATTTTAATACCGCATTATAATATCCACTGTGGCAACACTATCAAAGTACAAATTATTAATATTGTAACAAACTTTTAAAATGTATTTCCGCTATGGCAACTAAATGTATTATTTTACTTTGGCAACACTTGGAAATAACGGTGATGATATTACTGAGCGTTATTTCTGGGTGGGGCAAATGTCGTTTTAAAATGGTAAAATGTAGTGCAAAGCCAGTCGTTGTTGGATTGTGAAAGAGTACAGTTGTGCGAAAAAAAAGTATTAGCAAGAAAAGGGGCTATTTCATTTTAGTTCGCTCCGCACTACTGTGATTTTATATACCGCACTAGTTTTATATAACCTCTATGACCGGCGGTCTCGTACCTTTGGCAGCGGGGATCGCCTTACAATGGCGACTCCAGTTGGTTTAATACTCAAAGGTGTAAAGGGTTTAAAGTAACCTAACCAAACCTAACCTCGGGGTGCCCTTCGCTCGTTCTTGCATCCTACGTCGCCTATCGACCGACCGCAACCATGCAATGTAATTCAAAAAGTAATTATGTAAGTAAAACCATGTAATTCCCCCAAAAAATAAATCCTTTTAAACTAACACACTAAGTAAACAAGAAACATAACCTCAAACGTACAGTAACAAACAAATAACAGCGCGCGAATGCAACTTCGGGCGCCCCGGCCCCGCGGCGATGGCGGCTCCCGCCAGCTTCTGCCCGCACGATTTATTCCGAACATTTACGAACGCGCTAAATCAGCACGGATTTGTTTCGAAGAGACCAGTTAAAAAACCGTGTTCAATTCAATTACACTATATTATTATATCGTTGCTTGAACTCAAAAACGTGCGCAGTTGACGCGAATTGAGCACGACTTGTTTGAATTGTGTAGTAATACAAAAGAGTGTGGATTTCGCGAGACCGGTGTCGCCAGTTGGACACGGAAAGGGAAATACGCGTCTGCGACTGTGCTCTATGCGGACGAATGTTTTTATGTCCAATGACCTCTTCCCTTTTAATATACTTGTACAGACGTCAGCACATCAACCTACTACGATCTGTCAAATTTCTTTAATAGATTTTCAACTTTATAGCTAAAGCATAAGGTTCAAAGTTGATTGGGAAAATTTGACTGTTTCGGGTGGCTTGATGTGCTGGCGTCTTTACATACAATATTTATAGATATTAGTGTTAGCTTGTACCACACCACTACTTTTTTAATTAGTACAAAAAAATGGGGCTCTATCAGTACCCGTTACTGATCATATTTGTGCAGTCAAAAGTCAAAAAAACGAAATACCAAAATTGACCACGAAAATTGGTCATAATTGGTAAATTCATAACAGAATCAATCATCCATAACAATTGCTACTAGACAATACTACCCGCAGTGCTTTTCCATTTCGGTCGCCATTCATAGTCCCGACAAACTCGCGTCGAAGCTCAAGCCACGCCCCTTTCTGCGCCAGCGATCCTTTATCGTGCGAGCAACAAACAAACAGACATGAGACAGTGCCAATTTGTTAGCGGAAGTGTGCGCATACTTCTTTTACCTAAATTGTTTGTTTACGTTTTTACTGTCACGATAGCTTACCAGTTCTCACCTCGGGAGTATACGGCTATGTTACGTGAGTACTTTTTGTCTGGTGAAAACGCGAGTGCCGCTGTACATGTACAGAGAAAAGTACCCAAATGCTCGCCAGCCGAACGTTCGGACTGTGGTAAATGCTTACCAGCGTTTACTCGACCATGGATTATCATTCCACGCACCGGCCCATAGCCAAGGACGTGGAAGCCTTTGGACTTTTGTGGAGTGAAGTTAAGCGACGAGTGAACCTACCTTAGTGAGCCAACAAGTGTAGAACGAATTGACAAGTGAGCGAAGCATACTTTTATCGTTAAAAAACCATTTAATTAAACGTGCCCGTCTTTGTATTGATAATGGTGATGGACATTTCGAAGGACAGTTAAAATACCTGTAATTTTTTTTAAGTTTTGTTAATACGTAAATTATTGTAAATATCAGCTGATCCAAACTTTTTAAATACGCCAAAATTACTTTTTTTACAAGTTTTGAAGATTTAATTTGATTTCTTTTTAGTTTAGTTACCTAATTGCTTTCTTAATAATTAATTGTAAAAAAGTTTATAATTTTGATGGTTCTAAGCCCAACGTACGAGTACGAAGGAAATGTTTGGATTGAATAAGTGCCTTTTTTACTTTTTCTTAGTTTTCCACCGTAAAGCATTAATATGCGTTTTAGTTACCTACAATTACGATAACTGCTGTTGGAGGCGGGGCAAGTTCGAGCGGAAGCGCGCGAACGCGAGAGCGAGAGAATACGATTAATTAATACTACTATGAAATGAATAGCCTGTACAATATTTCCATAAATTGAGTGACATTTTGGGATATAAACAAATGCTAATAACTTTGCTGTTTATGAATATTATTTATTGAGACTTTACATTATAATATTACGACATTTTCTAATAAGCCCTTTAAGTATTTGTACCAATTAAAAATTTGTGGTGTATATAGATATAGTTTACCCAATAATACACACATCAAAAGTATCTAGGGATCAAGCATTTTTATGCGGATTTCTTGAGATTGAGATGTAGCTTTGTAATAAATTTATGATTTTATAAATTTATATGGATCCTTTTTGGTGCATTTCATAATTTGAATCAGGAACTGTGAATCAAATTCGAGTAAAAGATGAAAATCAGCTGTCAATATTTTCCCTATAAAAACATACAACGCATTGAAGACATTATTAGTGCTACTGTTTCCCTACTACTGATTAAAACCAACGTTATTATGGAGCGGCGACGTCATTTAAGCAGGGAAGAAATGCTCAGAGCCGTGGGAATGATAGAAGCTGGTTCCCGGCAACGTACTGTGGCTTTAGCTCTGAATACAAGTCAGAGTGTTATCAGTCGACTTTGGACACGTTACCGAAGCACTGGTACCGTGGCTGAGCGCCATGGAGGACGGTATCGCTGCACCACACGGAGACAAGACCGATACATTCAAATCTTAACTCGAAGAGCTCCAACAATAACCGCCATGATGTTAGCCGTGAGGCTTCATCACTCTTCAGGGAACTTAATTAGCGACCAAACAGTCAGAAACCGCTTGCATGAAGTGAACCTTCATTCCCGAAGACCGCTACGGGTACCACCTATAGCAATGCACAATCGTAGGATTCGATATCAATGGGCTCTTGAACACAGAAATTGGGCAGAAGAACAATGGCGTTTCGTGTGCTTTTCTGATGAGTCTCGTTTTGGTATGAGACCGGATACAAGACGTATACGACACTGGAGAACCCCTGGACGCCAACAGCGATTAAAATCCTGCCAGGAAGTCCATCCTTATAGTGGTGGAACCATCATGGTATGGGCGGGTATTTGGATCGGCGGAAGAACTGAGTTGATTTGGATCAGAGGCAACCTCAACGCTCAAATTTATGCTGAGACGATTGTATCAGACGTCATCGTTCCTCTACAAGTGCAAATCGGTCCCTTATTTCAGTTAATGCATGATAATGCACGACCGCACACCGCAAGAGTTGTAAGACAGACTCTCGCCGCAGCTAACATCAATGTCCTGCCCTGGCCTGCTCAGTCGCCAGACTTGAACCCGATTGAGCATGCATGGGATATGCTACAGAGAAGAGCTCTGCCGAATATGGAGGGTATCCAGTCGCAAGAAGACCTTTTTTTGTTGTTGCAACGAACATGGGCGGCCATTCCACAGCGTGATTTGGATGAACTCATTTTGAGTATGCCAAACCGATGTTCTTGTGTTGTTAGTGTTCGCGGTAGAAACACGGATTATTAATTGTTTAAGTTACCCAATAAAATTTTAAAGAAAACTGTTATTTCAGTCTTTTTTTCGAACTTTTGTGTTAGTGGTTCAAATGTTAAAATTCCCTTTATTAGGAAAATGGCAAATTTCTTTATTAATGCAAAGGTGACTTGGTTTATCGTTACTGTGACAAACGAAAACACTTTATTTGATGAATCCTTAAAGAAAATTTTAATTAATATCAATCAGGAGACACTTTTGATGTGTGTAACTACACACATCAAAAGTGTCTAGGGATCAACATATATTTTTGCAATAACTTTTCTCCTGATTGATATTAATTAAAATTTTCTTTAAGGATTCATCAAATAAAGTGTTTTCGTTTGTCACAGTAACGATAAACCAAGTCACCTTTGCATTAATAAAGAAATTTGCCATTTTCCTAATAAAGGGATTTTTGACATTTGAACCACTAACACAAAAGTTCGAAAAAAAGACTGAAATAACAGTTTTCTTTAAAATTTTATTGGGTAACTTAAACAATTAATAATCCGTGTTTCTACCGCGAACACTAACAACACAAGAACATCGGTTTGGCATACTCAAAATGAGCTCATCCAAATCACGCTGTGGAATGGCCGCCCATGTTCGTTGCAACAACAAAAAAAGGTCTTCTTGCGACTGGATACCCTCCATATTCGGCAGAGCTCTTCTCTGCAGCATATCCCATGCATGCTCAATCGGGTTCAAGTCTGGCGACTGAGCAGGCCAGGGCAGGACATTGATGTTAGCTGCGGCGAGAGTCTGTCTTACAACTCTTGCGGTGTGCGGTCGTGCATTATCATGCATTAACTGAAATAAGGGACCGATTTGCACTTGTAGAGGAACGATGACGTCTGATACAATCGTCTCAGCATAAATTTGAGCGTTGAGGTTGCCTCTGATCCAAATCAACTCAGTTCTTCCGCCGATCCAAATACCCGCCCATACCATGATGGTTCCACCACTATAAGGATGGACTTCCTGGCAGAATTTTAATCGCTGTTGGCGTCCAGGGGTTCTCCAGTGTCGTATACGTCTTGTATCCGGTCTCATACCAAAACGAGACTCATCAGAAAAGCACACGAAACGCCATTGTTCTTCTGCCCAATTTCTGTGTTCAAGAGCCCATTGATATCGAATCCTACGATTGTGCATTGCTATAGGTGGTACCCGTAGCGGTCTTCGGGAATGAAGGTTCACTTCATGCAAGCGGTTTCTGACTGTTTGGTCGCTAATTAAGTTCCCTGAAGAGTGATGAAGCCTCACGGCTAACATCATGGCGGTTATTGTTGGAGCTCTTCGAGTTAAGATTTGAATGTATCGGTCTTGTCTCCGTGTGGTGCAGCGATACCGTCCTCCATGGCGCTCAGCCACGGTACCAGTGCTTCGGTAACGTGTCCAAAGTCGACTGATAACACTCTGACTTGTATTCAGAGCTAAAGCCACAGTACGTTGCCGGGAACCAGCTTCTATCATTCCCACGGCTCTGAGCATTTCTTCCCTGCTTAAATGACGTCGCCGCTCCATAATAACGTTGGTTTTAATCAGTAGTAGGGAAACAGTAGCACTAATAATGTCTTCAATGCGTTGTATGTTTTTATAGGGAAAATATTGACAGCTGATTTTCATCTTTTACTCGAATTTGATTCACAGTTCCTGATTCAAATTATGAAATGCACCAAAAAGGATCCATATAAATTTATAAAATCATAAATTTATTACAAAGCCACATCTCAATCTCAAGAAATCCGCATAAAAATGCTTGATCCCTAGACACTTTTGATGTGTGTATTTCTTATTGGCTATTATTGGGTTTTCTTGAATAGAAATAACTATACTAACTACCTGATATTAAGTGAGATACAAGTTGAAACCTAAGTACAAATAAATGTGTTACTCTTGACCACTGTTTGTTTAAACTTTGATCAGATATTTTTAGAACAGACCATATATTAATACAATATTGTTCTTCATGTCTCTAGTGATGAAGTGTATTATTTAATATCACCAGTAATTCGTACTTTTCGGTTCGTCGGACTTTTAATTAGCCGCAGTAAAATGACCAGTAAGGTGTTACCACTTTTTAACGAAATTTAAATAGTGATGTGACAAAATAATCGATTCATTCAAATAACATTCAGATCAAAATCGATCCATGTTAAATTGATTTTATAAAACACGATAATATTATTAGAGGATGATATTTATAATTAAATTCACGATAATATAAGTTTACAACAAAAACATTGAGCAATGCCTAATTACTGTTTTGTCATCACATCAGTGATCGGATTGGGTTTATAAAAAGCATTAATTTTAATTCGGCGAGGCATGTAAATAGCCTGCACCTTTAGGAAGGTTGTTAGAAAACTTTGAATTAAGACGGATCATACGATCTGCTCTTGGCCTGCTGATCTGCTCCTGCTAGATGGCGCTGAAGTCAACATTTTTAGTTTATTTTGTTTTATGTGTAATTGGCACATTAGTAAGTCGTAGGAAAGTTATGAACGTAAAGGAGACAAAAGGAGTATGGAAGGTATCGTAACAGGTGGCGTTCTGTAGTTTCTGCCTACCCCCATGGGAAGAAGGCATGAGTTTATGTATGTATGTGTTTAGTAATATATTAACTTACCATATCAGAAGATGAATCAAAGTTATGGCCATATGACATTTTCAGCCATCCTCCGACTACATAAATATACAGTAACAAATGGGACACCGTCTGACGATACATGACTTTTTTAAATAGCAACTGACCTTTCTTGTTCCCCAGCAGTTTTAATTTCTAAAATTCTAAAATTCTGGGATTTTACCGTCTAAAACCTAAATCATGGGCCAACTTGCTGTTTCTAAAACCGCCGAAAGATAGGGTCAAACCTGGATAAGCGAGAGTTCAAGGGAGCACAATCTCATTCTCGCTTATAGAGGTTTCTCACTAACCCGAGTTTCTCGCTAATGCAGGTACATGGGTAGCGTTTCTCTCTTATAGAGGTACTCAGCAATAACAAGTCACAGCAAGTACGAATGTGGTACATATGCACACGTGTCCATTCGAAAAGAATGCGATAAAATAACAACGTTATTTATTTCGACGAAATAGAATAGGTACAATATTGACGAGAAAACAATAGGTAAAAAAACAATGGCAGAAAGTTCCACGAAAGTTAAGAATGAGTCATAAAATAGCAGATGTTAAATTTGTAATTTGTTTTGTCATTTGTTCCTCCTAAATAAATAAAGCTCGACTGTCGCTTATAGAGGTTTAGATAAGTAGCAGTCTCACTTACGGAGGTCCATGAGGGAAAAACGACTCTCTCTTACAAAGGTTTCTGTTTCTCGCTAATAGAGGTTTTGGGAGCTTAAAATGACGGGTCCTGGCTATTACTCTCACTTATAGAGTTTTCTCACTTATCCAGTTCTCACTTACCCAGGTTTGACTGTACTTACCTACTGACTTTTATTTTTAAATAAAAATGCGTATCTTGAATCATTATCACTATACCTACAATAAATTGCAATAACACACTAGAAATATTGCAATTAGAATCAATGAAAATGCAAAGCATACCAAATAAAAATAACGCGCGAGAAATTCCGCGTGCCAATACAAGCGAGCTTTAAAATTGCATTTTAGTTATTACATGTCGATTGGGCGAAAGAAGAGTGACAACGTTATCTTCGTAATTCTTTTAATGTTGGTCAAGGTTGCGAACACAGGTTGGCGTGAGTGAGACGGCAACTTCGTTTTTGTACGAAGTTGCCGTCTATCGTATAAGGATTTATCCTATCTATGAATAATGATATATATGTTGCCACACAACAATATTATGTAATAAAGTTGTTTATGTTGGTAAGGTCGTCAGGTCAGATTATTAATTATAGTTTTTTGGTGAACCTGTTCATGAAAGGTAGGAAAGGAAATAAATCAATTATTGTACGTTTTCTATTGATTTAACAGAAATATAATAACGCCTGCACGCCATCTAGCGTTCTCATGTCTAAACTATCGCAATCATGGCGCTTAAGTTTGCTTGCCAAAACTCACGCACACTAGTGACGCCAGTGTCAAATTTGGTCTGGATTTCACGATCGTTTTCCTCAGTAAATAATGTAAGTTATTTCCTAAAAAGGTCGATCGTGGGACATTTCATTATAGAAAAGTGATAAAATGATTCGTTTTGAACAAAGGGTGTCTATGTTTAGCGTATAGTCCCACGAAAAATGTATGGACGGGCCATCGAAGCATCCGTCTTAAGAACTGGACTCAAAAATAAAACACAATTTCCCTATTGATGAATCCTCGAGAAACCAATTCCAAAGATTAGTAGCAAAACATGCCCACATACCTTGGCAATCTAGAGATCCCACTCAGACCCAGGAAGATGGGAAGATATCTCGTTCATGCGCACGTGATAGCTTGTAGGTATAGGCTGCCGGCCGGCGAGCAAAATCTTAAATCCACCGGTGGAATGGTTAAAACTCCAAAAATCAACACTGCACTATAAGTTCTCAATGAAGCACAGATGCAGGTCCATTTATTTTCGAGTATCATCAAGGTTTCACCAAAAAGGAAATTTCAAAAGGCGGAGTGATGAGCCCCCGCAATGTTTCTGTACGGGGCGGGAAGCACACTGCCGCTAATGCCATCTATCGGTCATATAGCGAGAAAACTCAAGAAAGGTTCGATACATGGGCGCTGCGGCAACAAATATTGGTGCGAGGATTCATCAATTGAGTACTAAAAATATTTAATTTGAAATACTAACATATATATTATTATCCTAAAATTTTATCATTTTATTTTTATGTTGAAAAAGGCATTGACGCTTCACCACTAATCACAAACATATCTTTTAAAAATCTCTTAAATATTGTTATTTTTAAAGGCAGTCGCTCCATGTAAAATACTGGTATTCAGCTGCATCCGGTTAGACTGGAAGCCGCCCCAACATAGTTGGGAAAAGGCTAGGCAGATGATGATGATGATTCTTATTTTTAAAGGTTTTTGGAGTTTTGCAAATAATCCTGTATAGTAAACGTTATTCCTAATGAAAACGAATAAGTTTAAAAAAATGATTTCTTAGGTCGATATAGTAGGAGTTGTAGAGAAAAAATTGAAACGCTGATTTGAAAGTACAACATATGTTTTCATCCAATAAATACAAAGAATATTTGGTGTTTACGGTTAAATCAAAATTGGTAAATTTCTAATATCTAAATTAAAACGATGTTTCATTGGATTTTAATCACATCACAAGTAGAGCTAGTGTGGCAACATTTTTTAACGAAATTACAATAAGAAGTGTCATTTTACTGCAGCTAAATAAAAGTCAGATTATAGTGTGAACCATGCAATCCGCTATAATTTTGAATCGTGTGCATGTCAATCTTCTTCTAACATAGTACTTACCAGTTTTATTGTCACAGGGGCGAACATTGCGAAGAAACCAAAACTAGACAAACCAAGAACAAAAGAAAAAGAAGCAATAACAGCCGAGCAAGTGGGAAAAGACAAATCTGTCTCGAAAGTTATCAGGACAACTCAAATTACGTACAAATTAAGTACGTCGAAACTTGGCACTTATTTCAAAGAGCCTTACAAATGTCATTTATCACAGCATACTCGTACACACACTGGTGAAAAACTTTATAGTTGTGATGTATGTCAGCGTAGTTTTGGTTATAAAAAAAATTTAACAAGACATATTCGTACACACACTGGTGAAAAACCTTATAGGTGTGATATATGTCAGCGTAATTTTAGTCAAAAGAGTACTTTAACAAAACATGTTCGAATACACACTGGTGAAAAACCTTATAGGTGTGATGTATGTCTGCGTAGTTTTAGTCAAAAGAGTCATTTATCACAACATACTCGTACACACACTGGTGCAAAACCTTATAGGTGTGATGTATGTCAGCGTAGTTTTAGTCAAAAGGGTCGTTTATCACAACATACTCGTACACACACTGGTGAAAAACTTTATAGGTGTGATGTATGTCAGCGTAATTTTAGTGAAAAGAGTAATTTAACAAAGCATTTTCGAATACACACCAGTGAAAAACCTTATTTTAGTGAAAAGGGTGCTTTAACAAAGCATGTTCGAGTACACACTGGTGAAAAACCTTATAGGTGTGATGTATGTCAGCGTAGTTTTAGTCAAAAGAGTCATTTATCACAACATACTCGTACACACACTGGTGAAAAACTTTATAGGTGTGATGTATGTCAGCGTAATTTTAGTGAAAAGAGTAATTTAACAAAGCATTTTCGAATACACACCAGTGAAAAACCTTATAAGTGTGATAAATGTCAGCATAATTTTAGATGCAAGACTAAATTTACGCAACATATTCGTACACACACTGGTGGAAATCCCTACAAGTGTGATGTATGTCATCGTAAATTTAGTGAAAAGGGTACTTTAACAAAGCATGTTCGAATACACACTGGTGAAAAACCTTATAGGTGTGATGTATGTCAGCGTAGTTTTAGTCAAAAGAGTACTTTAACAAAGCATACTCGAATACACACTGGTGAAAAACCTTATAGGTGTGATGTATGTCAGCGTAGTTTTAGTCAAAAGGGTACTTTAACAAAGCATGCTCGAATACACACTGGTGAAAAACCTTATAGGTGTGATGTATGTCAGCGTGGTTTTAGTAATAAGAGTATTTTAACAAGTCATATTCGTATACACACTGGTCAAAAACCTTATAAGTGTGCCAGTGAAAAGTAGAGTGATGTATGTCAGTGGAGTTTCAGTGAAAAGAGTACTTTAACAAGACACGTTCGAATACACACAGGTGAAAAACCTTTTCAAGTGTGATGTATGTCAGCGTAATTTTAGTACAAAGAGGAATTTAACTCACCATATTCGTACACACACTGTTGAAAAACCTTATAAGTGTGATGTATGTCAGCGTAATTTTAGTAACAAGAGTATCATATTCGTACACACACTGGTGTAAAACCTTATAACTGTGATGTATGTCAGCATAATTTTAGTAAGAAGAGTTCATATTCGTACACACACTGGTGAAAAACCTTATAAGTTTGATGTATGTCAGCGTAGTTTTAGTCAAAAGAGTACTTTAACAAAGCATGTTCGAATACACACTGGTGAAAAACCTTATAGGTGTGATGTATATCAGCGTAGTTTTAGTCAAAAGAGTTATTTATCACAACATACTCGTACACACACTGGTGAAAAACCTTATAGGTGTGATGTATGTCAGCGTAGTTTTAGTCAAAAGAGTACTTTAACAAAGCATGTTCGAATACACACTGGTGAAAAACCTTATAGGTGTGATGTATATCAGCGTAGTTTTAGTCAAAAGAGTTATTTATCACAACATACTCTTTCACACACTGGTGAAAAACTTTATAGGTGTGATGTATGTCAGCGTAGTTTTAGTAATAAGACTACTTTAACAAGACATATTCGTACACACCCTGGTGAAAACCCTTATAGGTGTGATGTATAACAGCGTAGTTTTAGTAATAAGAGTATTTTAACAAGTCATATTCGTATACACACTGGTCAAAAACCTTATAAGTGTGCCAGTGAAAAGTAGAGTGACGTGTGTCAGTGGAGTTTCAGTGAAAAGAGTACTTTAACAAGACACGTTCGAATACACACAGGTAAAAACCTTTTTCAGTGTGATGTATGTCAGCGTAATTTTAGTACAAAGAGGAATTTAACTCACCATATTCGTACACACACAGTAGAAAAACCTTATAGTGTGATGTATGTCAGCGTAATTTTAGTAAGAACAGTAATTTAACTCACCATATTCGTACACACACTGGTAAAAAACACTAGGGCTGATTTTTCCATTGCCAGATAACTTTTATTCGAGGAATAAAATTGACATTTGACAGTTTTTGTATGAAATAACTCAAAATTTCAAAATTATTCCTTGAATAAAATTATTAGGTGATTGTAAAATCAGCCCTTAGTTCATTATATTTACGTTAAAAATACCTACTAGTTAAAATATCGATCATTCAATTTGAGTGAATTCGATTGAATTTGTATGGACGTTGTTTGTTGAATGGTTAACATTCATGTACGTATAATACAGGTCAGTGGTGCAATAAAAGACTTGCTTGCTCTTAACAAAAAGTAGACGAATAAAGTTTTAGCTATGGAGAGAAGTTTAATTTTCAATAAAAATATTAACAGTATCGTCGTAGTTCTAATTGGAGATCGATTTGCGTTTTATATCCGATTCGTTAATAACTTAATCTTGATGATCGTCAAGGTATAATCTTAAGTGTTGAAATACCTGTTATATCAATGTAAGTGGCACACTTGTAAGAATTTTTGTAATAGATGTGATTATTAAATTGTAAAACATCTAAATGACTTATTTATAACCTGTAGGTACAATACACAATAATGATGCCTTCGCTGTTCTTGATGAACAGTTCTTTAGAATTACTGTATACTAGTCTTTTAAATTGAAATTCCTAATTGAGAGGGCGGCAAAATTTTCTTCCACCGCGGACGGCTGACACCCACGCTGCGCCACTGCCAATGTGCCTTCTTGACCACAACGCGTAATAATAGGTAATAGGTACTACGGGCTGGTGTCCGCAACTCCACGTCAATGCGCGTATTTTGCGTATGGGTGGGAAAATCAACTATTCGATCCACCCCAGCTCCTCAAGGAAGGCCAGCAACGCCTTGATGTTACTGACCGTCTCACGTAAGGTACCTGGGTTACCGAAGTACTTTGCCCTGTACGTGGCGACCACCGGGCAGTTTAGAAGCACATGTGCCGCTGTCTCGTCGTCCTCCATGCAGGCCCTGCACAGCGGACTGTCAGTTACTCCCATGACAAAGAGGTGTTTATTGAATGACCCGTGGCCAGTTAAAGCTGCGGTAACTATACGCAGCTTTTGTTTTGTTAGACGGAGAACCTGTTTCGTAAGGCGACCATCCAATGTGGGAAGTGCTTCTTTCGCCTGCCTGCATTCACCTTGGTCCGTCCATAGTTTGTTGTGTTGCTCTCTTGTACGTTTCCTTACCAGAGTGCGTATGTACCCGAAGGGGAGTGACACGATGGGCTCCGGTCTCACGGGTGCCATACTCGACCCTCTTCTGGCGAGTTCGTCGGCTGCATCGTTGCCCAGCGAACCGCTGTGTCCTCTGATCCATTGAATGGTTATATTATTGAGGTTACCCACCTGGTTGAGGCGCTGGTGACACTCGTATAATTAGCCCAGAGTCAGCTGTGTAACTGTTCAGCGCTTGCAGAACAGCCATGCTGTCTGAGAGTATGCGGATTGAGTGTTCCTTAACTTCCCTGGCCATAATGGCTGAAGCGGCTAGAGAGATGCCCAAGCATTCGGCCTGGAACACTGTGTTGTGGACCCCCAATGGTGTGGCTATATACATGCTGTTGATTTGCATCCTCGTCAAATTTCAGGAGGTTGTCATAAAAGACATAAATAATCATTTGAAGTACGGTAGGGGGCAATAACTAGTAAGCGCTGCTTTTTTTTTGTTGTAGAAATTTAACAGTATTTCAGAATTAAACCCTTAATTCGATACAAATAAAACAGAATCACCCGACTATGCACACAGCGACAATGCATGCAGCTGCCTGCCATGTAATTCCCCGGCCGGCCGGCGGCCGTCGGGCAGCCGAGCGATGACCGGTAGCAATAATTTTACCTAATTTTATTTCGAAAATCACCTACATTATTGTCATAAATTTCACTTGATAATTAACTCATTTTTGAGCATCATTGGAATACGGAAATCTTACTAATGACAGTAATACTAGTGCGCCAAAGAAAAGTTCACTGACCTGTTATCAGTAGCTCTACCATGAGTTTGCACAGCCAAAACTCGCTAGCGTCTGCGTAAATAAAATGTATGAAATATTGTACAGCGCCCCTAGCGGTCACCGAAAGAATTAAAATTCGTACCATGAGTACTATAGATTTCGATAGGTAAGAAACCTAACGTAATCTATTCGATAGTCACTAACGTTTTTCAGCTGTCGCCATACAAAACGGCACCATGAGTTAATAATTTGACAGACGCTATCGAAAAATACGCTTACGATAGTAGTTACGTCACTCACTAGCATTTTGACGCGTGAAACATATGTTTACATTGAAATTATATACGTTTTTGAGTATTTTGAGTCAAAATAATGTCTGGAAGAGCTTATTTAGCATGGAATATGTTGGCGGCCGCTGAATTTGAAGACCAACGACGTAAAGAACGTGAATTTCAAGCCAAAATTACATGAAAATGAAATTCTAGCTTACCAATGGGCGGGACATTTCGCAGCTACCTAGGAGGCTTTCTGTGATGAATATTAACTTAAATTTAAATAAAAGACATTTTACTTATACAACCTTTTCATTTATTTTATTATTATATGGGAAACATACAGCATATTTAACAAAATAAGGAACACAAAAATTGACATAAAAACACATACTTATTACCTACTAACTACACATTTTTTTCTTTAAACATGGACGCTAGGATTTCCCCTGTATCGTGGGTGCCTTTACAAACACAAATATCACATGCACAAACATCCAGACCCGGAACAATTAGGTATCTTGCTTTGGAAGATTGGATCACACAACTTTTTGCTCCATGCGACAAATGAACCGGCGATTCTTAGCGCAGAAGCGACAGGCAGTTTCTAAAAATTGTGCCATACTGGTCCTCATTGTATTATTGTCATTTTGTAAACTTATTTCACTGAATTTTATTAAAAAACGCCGTGAACACAATGTCAACAAATACAAAATTACAAATTGAAAACGACACTCGATGACACAACAGTGACATATAAGGAATAAAAATTCAACGACCACTAAATACCTTAAGAAGTTCACTAACCGCCAACCATTCTATTTAGTCGGATTATTGCCTATCATAACATTTTAAGCATAGGCGATAGCACTATATTTTGAGCATAATATATGCCGTTCTCTCTCCTTATTACTGAGAAAGAAAGAAATAAAACTTAAGGAAGTGACGTTACATACGACACGATCTATCGAGTTTACCTTAGCGCCTGCGTAAAACTCCGTAAAACTCATGGTGCAAGCATTATCGAAATCTATTCGATCCACGTTAATACGCTAGCGAGCTTGACGCTAGCGAGTAAGTTTTCGATAACAACTCATGGTAGAGGTACAGATGATTAATAATATCCTTCAAGCTAAAGTTTTCGTAGTGTTTTTGTTTTTATTTGTGGATTAAATTGGTTGATTTGAAACTTTCCTTCCTACTTAACGGGCTTAGGACCGGCAATAATCCTACCTTTGTTGGTGATCGATCTACTAAGTCTAAAAATGTTTTCTACGTTTGATGGAAATGGAAAGACGTTCTAGTTAAGTGTAAGGACGTGGTATACTTTCGACGCTTAGGTATTATTGGCGTAGGTAGTTAAAAATTTGAAATAACTTATTTACACTAATGAAATTGATTAAGCTAACAACGTATTTACAAAATGTACAAATAAATAAATTACCTACCTATGTTACCGGAGGTAAAGTTGCCACGTACTTAGGTAGTACGTACTGGTTTTCCTTCAGCTTAACAACACTAACACATTCGTTTTTAAAGTGTCGAAAACGACAAAATGTAATCCGCACGGCATTATCACCTGGGTGTTGCTTGGGTGAATGTCTTGTGCCTTGGGGTAGTGGAACGGGTGTTGCAGTTCACGCTTCAGTATGCGCAACACTGGTGTGGTGCATAGCAGCCAGCATGACGCTGTGAAGGGGGTTCCCGATCGGGAAACATTTCCCGACGGACATCTCCACCGCGGACCATCTCCACCAGCTCGACATTTGAATTGAACACTTTAAACCTACGTCTCAACGATGTACCGAGAAGCGGAATTCGCAAAGCGCACGAACGCTGCGGCGATTTCAATTACACTGTTAGTTCCGGGGCAGCGGGGGCGTGGCTTAGGGTGCGCGGGAGACTAAGTACCCGGATCGCCTCACTGTGATTGGAGGATGGGATTGATTACCTACGAATTTATCGAATGATAGATTCTCATCCGCATTTGAATGTGTGTGTACGTGAAAGCGCGGTTATAGGGCTAGTAACAGACGGGCCGCGTTTAAATACGGCTGGTTCACACTTACGGATTTCCGTAAATAAGAAAAAAAAATAAAAAAAATACCTACCCATTTTATTGTTGATTTGGGTCGAGAATCATTAGCATAATGACGTCCTTGAATTTGACTAGGATGCAAATCAACAGCCTGTATATGTTGAAGTCCTCCGAGAACATTCCAGCTCTTGTGCCACTACCTGTTTTGGATCCACCCGTGAAGATACGCAGCTCCGTGGGGCACAACCCCTCGCATCGACGATCCTCGTGAAGCTGGATCTTGTATTTTTTATCGAACATAAATTGTTTAGGAACCCGGTCGTTTATGGCTTTGGTAATGGGGAACTCCTTACGGAGTCCCTCAAGCAGCGTGGTGTGTGGTGTATTACTCTTACCCCAGAGATTTAGTGTGTTAAGACGTACTGCCGCCATCGTCGCTTCCTGCTGTATGAACAGGTGGAGCGGCGAGATTCCCAGGATGGCTTCTACAGCTGCAGTCGGAGTTGTCCTCATACAGCCCGTAGTCGCCATACAGGCTAGTCTTTGTATGCGTTGCAGTTTATTGGAGGCTGTCACTAACTTGGTGCGGGGCCACCAAACCACAGCTCCGTAGCTGAACATGGGGCGAATCACTGCAGTTTACAGCCAGAGTGTAATTTTTGGGGATAGGCCCCACTTCTTACCTATCATTCTCCTGCACTGCCAAAAGGTTATGCAAGCCCTGTTCAGTTTGCTGTCCAGATGACTGTGTGAAGTTGCAAAATATATACGTTTATCGTGTTCTGTGCAGGCTCGTGGAGCGTAGTTTCCGCGTCACTAGATGGCGTTAGGGTCGTGGTGTATCATGAACATTTAATACAATAATTGATACTTATTTATAGTAAATAAACAGACACACATAATTATAAACAGACATACATAATAATTAAAAATAAAAACAATGTTTAATAAATTTAAAGTCACAAATCGATAAGATTTATTTAGTCTGTGGAGGAATATTCTGGAGTTCAAACTGAGAGATAGGTTTGAAAAGCAAAAGTAGGTTTCCGAGCTTTGCGACTCTTTACTCGAGCGAAAAGGCTGATTGAGCCAATTGAGCGAGACTTATTCCTGGTGGGACCTGAATGTTCCCAAATAACCCGATGGGGGTTTTGTTAGGAGTGTTTCAAGCTGAATCCTGTGAGTATTCAACCATTTTCTTTGTTCTTGCTGGATAGCCTGTAGCCTAGGTTCTACATGTTGTGTTCTGACACGGGGACGTTGTTACAGGTCTGGCTGTTAAGCTAGCCCTACGTTTATGATCGGTGCTATGCGCGACTAAGTCGTGAAGACTTGGAGCAGCCCTGTGATCGGAAGATTGGAAATTGATCCGGGCGCCGGCAACTTTAAGGTTGCCCCTTGTGGTGTGGTCTTCTGTTGTCGAAGAAGGCCTTACCTAGCCGAATCCAGGTGATGAGGGAAGTTCGCCACTCCAGGTAACGCAAGCGTCACCATCTAGGCCCGTAGGCCACGTTCTTCGTGTGTTCGCAGGTTTATCCTGCGAGCGATGCTAAGGGCCGGAAAGCCGTCAACTGAGAGGGTCTGAGAGCGTTAACTGACGGTTTTATTTTTACAGAGAGAACATTTAGTTGATCTATAGCGTCATAATTTAATCTATGAGAGAGTTAGGCCTTTTGTAGGAACTAGGTGATATGACCAGTTGTTATAAAGTATTGTGTCTCGGGTTTGCTTTGCATAATCTTTATTTTCCCTATATGAGCACAATCCAATAGGTTGATACTTGTACGGTTGAGCTAGAAGTTATTAAGTGGTTCATCTCACGGACTCGATATAGCGATTCTGAGAATTTGTCATTGTCTCATGCAGGCGTACACTCCGGTACAACCAGGTACGGAGACTGGTTGTATGGGTGTGAATGCCCAGGTGTTTGGGGAAAGATATATTACTTTGGTGGCTCGCCACATTATTTATTTGTGTACCTTCATTTGTTATTATTACAATAAACTTTGTATTGTGTAAATAGGTACTTGTTTAATTGAATCTTTTCCTAACCGATTATATACCTTACTAGCTGCGCCCCGCGGTTTCACCCGCATAAGTTTCGATCCCGTGGGAATATCGGGATAAAAGTAGCCTATATGTTAATCCAGGGTGTCAGCTACCTCCATACCAAATTTTATCAAAATTGGTCCAGCCGTTTGAGCGTGAAGAAGTAACAAACATATAAACACACACACACTCACAAACTTTCGCCTTTATAATATTAGTGTGATAAATTTACTGAAGCGAGGCCAGCGCAGTAGGTAGAGCAAAAGCTCTTTCATCCTGTGAAGGTCGGGTTACAACTGCCCCAGTTTAACTTACTGTCTAGTGTTACCCCGAGGTACTTGACTTCGTTGGCCAGCTGGAGTTCAGTATCGAACAGTTTAGGTATGCGAAAAGGGCCTAAAGCTCGTTTATGGGTAAACATAACCAGTTCAGTTTTAGCGGGGTTCACTGAAAGGTCAAAATCCCTGCACCATTTCTCCACGATACGTAGCACTTGCTTGAGTGAGGTTGCATATCGTGCCCGTTACCTTCCCCGAAACCAGGATTGCGAGGTCGTCGGCATAACCTACTGTGTAAAAGCGGTTGGCGTTGAGTTTGGTGATGAGGTCATTAATCACCAGATTCCATAGAAGGGGGGATACGACCCCACCCTGGGGGCATCCTCTGGCTATCATGGCCAGCTGCTGCTCACCTTCAAGGCGAACCACTCGTTTACTTAGCATATATGTGATCCAGTCCGTTAGTACCTGTTCTACACCATGTCTGGAGAGGGCGCTGTTGATACTGGAGAAGTTGGTTTTGTCGAAGGCTCCTTCGATGTCTATGAAAGTGCCCAGACAAGTGCCTTTCTGATGAATCGCTTCCTCTATCTGGCTGACTACCAGATGTAGGGCGGATTCAGTCGACTTACCTGAGCTGTATGCGTGTTGGTTACCGTGTAACGCTATGGTCTTCAGAGCACCATCCCTCAGTTCTCTATCGCACAGCCTTTCCAGGGTTTTCAGTAGAAAGGAGGTCAGGCTGATTGGTCGGTGGGATTTGGCTTATGTGTAATCACCCTTACCTGGCTTAGGGATGAATATTACCTTCACTTCCCGCCATCCTTTAGGAACGTATCTAAAGGCCAGGCACGCTCTCAGTAAAGGCAGCAATTTTATGGCGACAGAGGTGCCACCCCACTGGAGTAGGGCGGGGAACACTCCGTCAGGTCAGCTGCTTTAAAAGGATGGAAGCTCCGGATGGCCCATTGGAGTTTCTCCAACGTGATCATCCTGCTAGCGTAGACCCAGTCGTTGTCTGATGGTATCTGTATTGCATCCTGCCAGTCAATTACCTGTGCGAAAGTGCATCCCGGGAAGTGAGTTTCAATAAGGACTCGTCTCGTTTCTTCTGGCGAGGATGTTAGTGTGTTGTCAGGTTTCCGGAGGGTGATGGGCCCAGGTGTATGCTGTTGCGCTAGAACTTTCCTTACCCTGTTAGCCTGCTGACACGATTCAATGTTACCACAGAACTTGCGCCATCCCGTGGTACTCCTGAACCTGATGCATTTTTTGTAGCTGGATTTGGCTGCATAATAGTTATCCCAGTCCTCATCCGCACAAGTATTCATGGCTCTATTCAGAGCTTTTCTTACCTTACCGCGCTTGCGTTCCAGCTCAGCGCCCCACCAGGGTTGTTTGCCCGGTGTGCTGCGCGGGGTGGTCTATGGGCAGGCAGTTTAGTAGCTGTCTATCATTGACTTAGTAAGGTGACTTACTCGTTCTTCAATCTGTGTTGTATCCTCAAATGTTATCGGATCGTTTGATGTCGCTAGCTTTGATTCAAGGCTGCGTGTGTAGGTGGCCCGATCCGTGTTGCGCGGATTACGCCGAGGTTGCGTGGGTTGAACACAGACCTGGATGTCGAAGCGGATCCACCTATGGTCAGAGCAGGAGGCCTCCTTGGAGACATGCCACCCAGTGATAGCTTCCGCCGCTCCCTCTGTTGCCAGAGTGAGATCTATGAAAGTGCGGCTTCGCCTGGTTACGAACGTAGGTTCGGAACCCGTGTTTAATAGGGATAGGTTAGTCGAGAATAAGTAGTCAACCAAGGCCTTACCCCTCTCGTTTTGCGTGTCCATACCCCACAGTTGATGGTGAGCGTTGGCATCAGCCCCGACGACGACCTCAAGCCCGCACTTCTCGCAGTGGCTCACCAGGCGGGCGAGGCCGTGCAGGGGCGGCGCCTCCACCTCGGGCATGTACAGTCGCCAGCACATCAACTTACCCCACTTTGGCCTTGAACGCGTTATGAGCAACTACAGCGAAAATCGTGCGAAAGAGACATATAGCTTTTGTCTGTTCTTACTAGTAATGTGTCGTGCTGCAGTGCGTACGTGAGAGTGTATGCGTATGGTCGTCGTGGTGTGAATAAGATACTGTGCGATAAGAAATAGCGTAGCTATCCGAATCAAAAACAGTGTCACAACAGGATGACAGTGGGGCGAGCGTATTTGCTGCAGCGCTTAAACAGTAGGTGTCGTCTGACCAAACTATAAAACATGCAGCGCTAGACCGCTTAAAACATATAGTTTTCTCGCGACCAAAACGTCATAAGCGCCGGGAATTTCATGGCGCTTACACGTTTCATGCAAGACTAAATAAGTGAGTTGTTACCGGTCGGTAACATACCCCGCGTTCCGAATTGCGTCAAAAGCGACTATATCGCGAATCCGACCAAAAATAGTCACAAAATATAAGGACTATTGACTACTATTTGTGACGTTGCGCGTTGGTCGGATTCGCGATATAAGTAATCGCTTTTGACGCAATTCGGAAGGCCCCCGGCCTGGCGCAAAAACTGGTTTTGCGGCGTCGTCGCGTCGTCGGTTCTGAAAGTAATAATAGTTCTATGGTAGCAGGTTGAATAATTGAATCGAAACGCCCAGCGCAATGCTTAAAATACCTATGAAAGTTTATAGTCAATGATCTTTTACTTAATCCTTAATTTTTACATATTTGTTGGAAAATTACTTAGAGTATTAAGTAGTAACTACCTACTCATATTACATTTAAACAGGTAGGTAGTACGGTATACACCGTTCGTTACACAATGAATTAGCGAAATTTCACGCTCTCGATGAATATTGTTAAGTAGACAAGTAGGTAGGTAAGTAGGTATAATCCCATATCAGAAAAACATTTCCTTTTTTATTAGGGTTCCGTACCCAAAGGGTAAAAACGGGACCCTATTATTAGGGTTCCGTACCCAAACGGTAAAAAACTGGCCAAGTGCGAGTCGGACTCGCACACGAAGGGTTCCGTACCACAAGGCAAAAACGCCGAAAAAACATGTTTGTTGCATGGGAGCCCCCCTTAAATATTTATTTTAATTTTCTTATTAAAGTTAAAATACAACTCAGTATTTTGTGAATATTTCAAGTGCCTACCTGTTGCCATTTTTGATATCGAGCAAAAAAGGGCAAAAAAATCGCGTTTGTTGTATGGGAGCCCCCCTTAAATATTTATTTTATGTTGTTTTTAGTATTTGTTGTTATAGCGGCAACAGAAATACATCATCTGTGAAAATTTCAAATGTCTAGCTATCGCGGTTCTTGAGATACAGCCTGGTGACAGACAGACAGACAGACGGACAGACAGCGAAGTCTTAGTAATAGGGTTCTGTTTTGTACCCTTTGGGTACGGAACCCTAAAAACGAGACCTAAGACTTCGCTGTCTATCCGTCTGTCTGTCACCAGGCTGTATCTCAAGAACCGCGATAGCTAGACAGTTAAAATTTTCACAAATTATGTATTTCTGTTGCCGCTATAATAACTGTTTCTGTTGCCGCTATAATGTAATGACTGTTTCTGACCTAAGTTAGTAATCTTTGACCTGGTATGTTATTAAGCTCTAGTCCATTTTAACATTGCATATTGACATTTTTTACATTTTGACATCGTGAAATTTTTTTATAGGTATTATTTTTATTTTTTTTATTTTTCTCTCTTTATGTTTACACATTATTTGAATATTGACGTAGTAATTTTGTATTTTTTTTTTCTTTTGACATTTATATTTCTTACTTTTTATTATTGAAAATATCAATTAATAATATAATTATGCGTTTAATTAATGTAATTATGTTATCAATTTTAGTATCAAGGACATCCATTATCAATTTATTAATATCATCATATTTGTACGCCTTCTGGTATAACATAGCGCGCTTGTATTTTTTTTTTATAACAACTATTGATTGTACCTATGTTAACAAATGATTAAATGACTTTATAATAACAAATACCGTAAAATGCTGTAACTTTGCCTGGATTTTGACGTTTTTTGTTCGTATCTCTGAACCTATTTACTATTACGGCTTCTAAAGACTTGCAGATGGAAAACAGACCTTATGCCTTGCCAGGTAGAACCCAAATCTATTTAAATCATGCCGTCATTCAGAATTACAAGCACTCAAAGTCGTAGGCAAAGTTGTAGGTAAAAGACACAACTTTGCCTAGAAGGATATCTCAATAAATATATTGTTGATCTTTTTAGTATTTTTTTTCCGTGTACATGAGACACCGTGCTTGTCCCCAGCAGTTAGATTATTGCCATGACGGTAATATATATTTTTTTACAGCTAATAGGCAATGTTGTAGCAGGTACCAGAAACTTTTCATACAAAAATGTCGTTGACTCTAGGGTTGTGTCCCAAAAAAATACGGATTATTTTCTTAAACTTTTATTCACTTTGTAAAAAAATAAAAGAAATTGCTACTTATGAGTAAAAATCACAAATGTATTGCTTTTTAGCAATGCTGGCTTTTACGATGTGGGCTTCTTCCTCAGTTGTCAACTCTGTAGGTCGACCAAATGGTTTGCTATGCATGTTTTTTGATTTATTAAAAATGGTCTGACGCGGGATCCCAAATTTCTTTTCCGCTTCGTATGACGAAATGATTTTTTTTCGTACGAGATCTGCAGCAACTTCTGATATTTCTACAGAGTAATCGGCATAACTACGAGCTCCTGGTTTTCTCCTGCTTCGTTGTGAATTATTCGGCATTTTTGCATATAACTGCAACAAAGTTAAGACTTACTTAAATACAAAATCATGCCTGTAATCACTGAAGGGTCAGGCAGAGATACACCTCTGCCTCACCCTTACAGGCGATTGAAAACATAACTGTCGAAATAAAAATAAGAATGTTCTATTGACATAAAAAAATGTAACATTTTCAATTGAAGCTCTAACAGCTAACTCCTACCTGTCTCGCTCGCCCGATTTCGGAACATTAACAATGTATGCAATAAAATTAAAATATCGTAAAACGAAGGGAATTTAGTGCATGCAAGCTCTTGAGTCTCGATATAACCGGGTTCCAAGCTGTGAAAATTTCAAGCAAATATGACATTTATATAGTAAAAATATAGGTACCTATCAATATTAAAATCCGCCTAGTGACAACCCTAGACCCAGGCAAAGTTGTGTCACTCAAGTTTCCAAAACAGTGCACAACATTGCCTACTAAGTTATTTTAATGAAATCGTGCCCTTTTAATAAAAATATCAAGCAATATGGAAAGTAGATAGTATGTTCTTACCCTGGGATGTTATAGCTGCACGAAAACACCTTTTCTTTAGCTAAAACTTGAAAAGTTACACGACACTAAAAATTTTCATCTACGCGCACCGGTGTTTGTCGGCCAACTGACAGAGTAACAATGAAGCTACCATTACAAAAAATGAAAAATCTGTTGCCCTAATAATGTTAAATCACTACCAAATGGTAGAAAATAAGAAAAAACAAAGCAAACGCGAAATATCGTAATTTAAACGAAATAGGCAAACTTGGGCTTAGTTGGCAAAGTTGCAGCGTTTTACGGTACTAAAAACTGGCCAAGTGCGGGTCGGACTCGCACACGAAGGGTTCCGTACCATAACGCAAAAACGCCGAAAAAAACATGTTTGTTGTATGGGAGCCCCCCTTAAATATTTATTTTATTTTAAATTTATTATTAAAGTTAAAATACAACTGAGTCTTTTGTGAATATTTCAAGTGCCTACCTGTTGCCTTTTTGATATCGAGCAAAACAGGGAAAAAAATCGCGTTTGTTCTAAGGGAGCCCCTGTAGCGGTATCTACAACGCCACATGCGAACAACGCGTCATACTGACGTCACGCAAATCCTGCATCGCGCAAGCAGAGTTTACCGCGCAACTAGCATAGATACAACGGCCCGACATGAATCATCGGGCAGTTGCCCGCCAGACACAACACCCGTCTGGTCGGAGGATCCTCCCTTTTCTATGGAGGTTGAGTGAACTTTACATCCTGTTCCTCATACCTCTATACTGGTGACCCCGAACATGAATGTCAGCGCAGCCTTCGTGCACCTACTCCAGCGTGACGTCATCATCACTCCCGCAAGCTTTAGAGCGGCGAGTCACACAGCCAGCCAGCATCCACGGCTTCAACGGGTATCCTGACCACCAGCATGCAGCGACCGCGCATACCTGGTCATCACCCTCAGCCTCATCAGCAACCTCGGCACAGCGTACTGCATTTTCGGCCGGTACACAAGCAGAGTCATAGAAACCCTCTCCTGGTCGACGCCAGCAGTCAGCCTCAACCCGGCGCTGTACCACATCCGACGCACTGGAGCATAACGCAGCGCCACCCCGACTCACTGGGGACATCTTCGCAGACAGTTCCGACTCACCGTGAACTATGCGGCAACCGGTTCCGACTCACTGGAACCTCAGCTGGCCTGGCAAACATCGCAAGATACAAGACTCAAGCCTACTATCGACCTCCGGTCTCCGGGGGGGAGTGATGTAGCGGTATCTACAACGCCACATGCGAACAACGCGTCATACTGACGTCACGCAAATCCTGCATCGCGCAAGCAGAGTTTACCGCGCAACTAGCATAGATACAACGGCCCGACATGAATCATCGGGCAGTTGCCCGCCAGACACAACACCCGTCTGGTCGGAGGATCCTCCCTTTTCTATGGAGGTTGAGTGAACTTTACATCCTGTTCCTCATACCTCTATACCCCCTTAAATATTTATTTTATTTTGTTTTTAGTATTTGTTGTTATAGCGGCAACAGAAATACATAACCTGTGAAAATTTCAACTGTCTAGCTATCGCGGTTCTTGAGATACAGCCTGGTGACAGACAGACAGACAGACGGACAGACAGCGAAGTCTTAGTGATAGGGTTCCGTTTTTACCCTTTAGGTACGGAACCCTAAAAACAAAATAAAATGAATATTTAAGGGGGGCTCCCATACAACAAACGTGTGTTTTTCGGCGTTTTCGCCTTGTGGTACGGAACCCTTCGTGTGCGAGTCCGACTCGCACTTGGCCAGTTTTTAAATTTCAAGCAGGTTTTAATGACCTTTTCCGGGTTTTGTTACCTACTTACTGACGGGCTGGCGGTCACCTGTCTTAGCGCGTTCCTTGCTCTTCTATTCTATTATTGATAGCTGCGCCATGCGCCACAGTTATAAACTTTTGTAGTTATCATCCTTTAACTATTTTTATAATACCTATTATATCTGTTATAGTTCCAAAATAAAAGATTTTTATTTATTTTCACGAAATTAAATGCTGAAAACCCATAACATAGGTAATCTGCTTGAAATTTTGAAAGAAATATGGACATCTACTTCTTACCCCATCACGAACGTGTGTGAAGTTTAGCCAATTAATTATACCTACAAAAAGCCTTTTGTCAGTCCGCCGTGTTTAAGATTAACGTTTCGTCCGCAGCATGATTGTTCTATATGTGGTTATGGTTGAGTGGTAAGGTGTGGCAACACTGACGGACAGAATAGAAACAAGATGTCGTATCACAAAAAGGTCTATTATTTAATTGTACAAATATAACATGGTGTCAGGTGAAAACTAAGTAAAAACAAGTAACTTTAGTGTTAGAAAACTAGTTTGACGACAACCTTTGTGGAAAACTAGAAATCTTAGTGAAAAAGTGAAGATCTCAGTGAAAAACAAAATCCAATATGCCGAACGAAGAAGTGACGCCGCCGGTTCATACAGTGGATGGGCTACGACCACCAAAGGGTCTAAAACTTAGTGGGACAGACGCTAATTGGAAAAAGTATAAACAACTTTTCGAAATATACATAGAAGCAGCAGGCTTAGAAAAAGTCCAAGAAAACCGCAAGATCGCCATCTTTCTCAATGCAGGAGGTGAGGAAGTTGTGGAAGTTTATAATACGCTTAAGGAGAAAGACAAAGGTTCTCTGAAGGCCTTATTCTCAGCTTTAGACGCGTATGCAGAGCCATTGAAGAGCTTGGTGCTCAAAACATATGAGTTCCTAAACTACAGGCAACAGGATGGTGAAGCAATTGACCACTTTGTGACAAGGTTGAAAAATCAAGGAAAAAAGTGTGAGCTAGGTGATATGGAAGACAGGCTAGTTGCAATAATGTTGGTTACCGGTATTGCTGATAGTAGTTTAAAGGAAAGATTGCTTCGGGAAGAAAGCTTGGATCTGGACCGTGCAGTAACAATCTGTAGGGCCGCAGAAGCTGGAAGAAAACAACTACAAGGAATAGGTGGTATGGCAAAGGAAAATATAGATGCATTCAGGAAAACTACAGTGAGGAGCCAACGCAGAGAAAAAGAAAAAAAAACAGGCAAAAGCGAAGGGAACAAGTTGTGTAGCAAGTGTGGACTACATCATGAGGCTAGAAAGTGCCCCGCCTTCGGTAGGAGGTGTGCAGTGTGTAGCAAGTACAACCATTATGCAAAGCAGTGCAGGTCTAATAAGAAACAGGAAGAGAAGACGCTTAGTGAAAGAAAGAAAGTACATGCCGTAGAAGAAGAAGACAGCACTGACAGCGATAATAATGTCTACCTGTCGAGTATCCTTACTAATAACAGTGTCAAACAACAGTGGTTGGTTAAAATAAAGGTGTGTGAAAAAGAGTTAGAATTTAAAATAGACACTGGGGCGGACTGCAACACGTTGTCCTTAAAAACTTATAATAAAATTAAAGATAATAACTGTGTGTTAAAAAGCTCTAAAAATGTAAGTCTGATTGTGTATAATGGAGAGAAAATTAAAACAGTAGGACAGGCTGAATTGGATTGTTATTACAAAAATGAAAGTAAAATGTTAAATTTTAATATTATTGACTTGCCAGTGCAGCCAGTGATAGGCTTGCCTGATTGTATTAAATTAAACCTAGTGAAAAGAGTAGAAAGTCTGTCACAGTCCAATTCAACCAAAGAAAGTTTTGTAAAACAGTATAAGGATGTTTTTAAAGGTCTAGGTGATATAGGTACTTATAAAATAAAGGTAAAGGATAATGCAGTGCCTGTAATAAAACCAATAAGGCGAGCCCCTAAGACGACCCACTGACCGAGTTCCTCATGCAATTAAAAATAGGTTGAAAGAAACCCTAGATAACTATGAAAAAAGGGGTGTGATTGAGAAAGTAGAGGGTCCAACTGAGTGGTGTAGTAACTTAGTGATTGTTGAAAAGCCTGACGGGTCGCTTAGGTTATGTTTAGATCCAAAGGAGTTAAATATTAATATCTTGAGAGAGAATTTTTTGATTCCGTCTCCAGAGGAGATTTATAATAATTTACAAGGAAAACAAGTGTTCAGTGTGTTAGACATGAAGGATGGATTTTTTCAAATTAAATTAGAAGATAAAAAAAATCTTTGTACTTTTGGAACATCTTTTGGGAGATACAAATTTAATAGAATGCCTTTTGGTATATCGCCAGCACCTGAAGTGATGCAAAAAATGAACACTAAGATATTTGGGGACATAGAAGGAACTATGATCTATTTCGATGACTTGATAATAGCAGGAAAGGACCAAGAAGAACATGATAGGATTCTAACCAAAGTGATGGATAGAGCCAGAAAATACAATGTTAAATTTAATAGTGCAAAATTACAATATAAACAGGAACATGTGAAATATGTAGGGTTGATAATAAATAAAGAAGGAATTAGGGTTAATCCAGATCATATAAAAGCAATTGTTAATCTAGAAGAGCCAAAAAATGTAAAACAGCTACAGAAATTTCTAGGTATGTGTAACTACCTAAGCAAATTCATTCCACAGTATTAAAAAACAACAGATCCACTGAGAGTTTTGTTAAGGAAAGATGTAGAATGGAACTGGGGATCAGCCCAAGCACAGGCTTTTAGTGAAATAAAAAAGAAATTAACTTGTGCACCTACATTAGCAATGTTAAGTAGTAAAGGAAATGTAGTTTTACAAACAGACAGCTCAAAAAATGGTATGGGAGCATGTTTAATGCAAGAGGGGAGACCAATATCATTTTATTCAAGGGCATATACTGAGTGCCAGACTAGGTGGGCTCCTATAGAAAAAGAGCTCTTTGCAATCTGTGTGGCAGTTGAAAAGTATCATCAGTTTGTATATGGACGCAAAATATTAATTGAAACTGACCACAAACCGTTGGTAGCAATCATGTCAAAAGATATATCTAAGGTCTCAGCCAGGTTGCAAAGGATGGTTCTTAAACTTTTAAAATATAATTTTGATATTAAATATATACCAGGGTCACAGATGTATATTGCTGACTATTTGTCAAGAAACTTTTGTAATAGCAAACAGGAAGAGCCTACTTTGCAAGAAATTGTACATACAATTGATACAGAAATAGTGTATGGTTTAGAGAAAGAATTGCCTATTTCTAAAGAAAAACTACAAATCTTAAAAAATGAAACTTTGAGAGATGCAAACTTGCAAAGTCTGCTCAGCTGGTATATTAATGGATGGCCATGTAATGACAGAAGTTTTAATAACAAAGAGTTGAAAGTTTTTTACAAATTGAGAAATGACATACATGTTCATAACAATGTTATACATTATAAGGATAGAATAGTTGTTCCAAAGCATTTAAGGCAAGAGATGATAAAGTGTATTCATGAAGGTCATGCTGGAGTTGTAAAGTGCAAACAACGTGCTAGAAGGGTTTTGTTCTGGCCAGGCATGTCTGTAGACATAGAAAACTTTGTATTAGGCTGCAAAGCTTGTGAAAAGTTCAGACCATCAAACCCAAAAGAACCTTTAGTGTCTCATGAGGTGCCAGATATCCCATTTCACAAGGTTGGAGTAGATATTTGTACCTTTTCAGGAAAGGATTATTTAGTATTAATTGATTATTACTTAAAGTGGATAGAGGTCAAATATTTAAAAGAGAAAACTGCAGGCAAAGTGATTAAACAGTTTAAAGTAATTATGTCAGTTCATGGTATTCCAAAGTTCTGTATAAGCGATAATATGCCATTTTCCAGTTTTGAATTTAAAAAATTTGCTAAACAGTATGATATTGAGTTGATTCACTCCAGTCCTAGATATCCACAATCAAATGGCATGTCTGAAAAAGCAGTAGGAATTGTAAAGTCATTGTTAAAAAAATGTAAAGAGGATGGTTCAGATTTTGCAATGGGTTTGTTAGCCTACAGAACTACACCTGTAGCAGGGTTAGAGTACAGTCCCTCTGAATTACTCATGTCAAGACTCCTAAGAACTACATTACCATGTGTATTTGATAAATTAAAGCCTAAAATACCTATTGATGTTAAAGAAAAAATGAAAACAATTAAAGAAAAGTATACACAGAATTATAATAAGACAGCTAAAACTAAAAAATCATTTGAAAAAGGGGAGAATGTTGTAATACAGAATTTGCCTAATAAAACATGGTTGCCGGGGAAAGTTTTAGAGAAAGTTAAACTAAGGTCTTATAAAGTAATGAATGAAGAAGGCAATGTAGTACGAAGGAATGAAAAGCATATTAATCCTAGCAAGAATGAGTTAGTTATTAAGAAAGAAGTACTGGATAGTGATGGACCTGTTATTGATAATAGTCAGGATGATAATAATGTTGTTCCTAACGTTCAAGAACAAAATGTTACAATGGAAGTTCCTATTTCCACTAAGTCAGGAAGAGTAGTTAGGACACCACAACATTTAAAAGATTATTATGTTTATTAATAAGATGATTACTACAAGTTTGTAACTCTTGTAAGGTTTAAAAGTAATTGTGTTAAGTTAAATTAGTATGTATTAATGTTATTGCTAATTATCATAAAAAGGGGGGATGTTCTATATGTGGTTATGGTTGAGTGGTAAGGTGTGGCAACACTGACGGACAGAATAGAAACAAGATGTCGTATCACAAAAAGGTCTATTATTTAATTGTACAAATATAACAATGATCTTATTACAAAAACAATCAGGTTGAACCTTGTAACGAAATTACCAATACCTACCGAAGTTTGCTTTGACATGATGTTCAACCTTATTGCGCTAGTAATAAGATACGATTTCAAAGGTTATGAATTTTCAAATAAAATTCTAATATATTATTATCGTTACTTTACATCCCAAAACCTATACTATAATATTATAAAGCTGATAAGTTTGTTTGAACGCGCTAATCTCAGGAACTGCTGGTTCGAATTGAAAAATTCTTCTCTACTTGATTCACTATAACGTTTTTAGGGTTCCGTACCCAAAGGGTAAAAACGGAACCCTACCTATTACTAAGACTTCGCTGTCTGTCCGTCCGTCCGTCCGCCTGTCTGTCACCAGGCTGTATCTCAAGAACCGCGATAGCTAGACAGTTGAAATTTTCACAAATTATGTATTTCTGTTGCCGCTATAGCAACAAATACTAAAAACAAAATAAAATAAATATTTAAGGGGGCTCCCTTAGAACAAACGCGATTTTTTTCCCTGTTTTGCTCGATATCAAAAAGGCAACAGGTAGGCACTTGAAAAATTCACAAAATACTCAGTTGTATTTTTACTTTAATAATAAAATTAAAATAAAATAAATATTTAAGGGGGGCTCCCATACAACAAACGTGTTTTTATAGGCGTTTTTGCCTTGTGGTACGGAACCCTTCGTATGCGAGTCCGACTCGCACTTGGCCTGTTTTTTATCGTAATCAAAGTTCTAAAATAATGCATTATTTGCAAAGTTGTTTTTATAAACATGATATTAATCCTTATCCAAATAAACACGTTACTCATCACAAGTATTTAATTTTGAACAAAATTGCCCTTGACAAATTTGATTTCAATGAATATCTTAGGAAATATCATAGTTTTAAAACAACTCCGCAAGGCGGCCGGTCATGACCTGAAGACGCAGTGACTGCAGTCGAAAGGGCTGTGTGATCTAACCCCAGGGGCCCCCAAAATATCTTGGCGGGGTCTTTTGCAAAAAGGACGGTGACGTTTTTTTAAGTAAATAAATATGCCGTCGGGGTCCACTGTATAACAGATACGGCGGTAGCTAACCCCCTGCTTTTGGCACTATAACTACACAACCGATCATCATGAAATTATGCATACCTACCAATCAGAAAAGGACATAGGATAGGTTCCTACAGGAACGCGTGTGAAACCGCGGGAAAAATATTAAAATAAAATGCGGAATAACAATCAAATCTTTTTATTTTTAAAACCAAACTATACCATAGATTAAAATAATTTATTTGCGTAAAACATGGTATACACAGGTGTTATTAAAGCATATGAGATCATACAGTTTTGCAATAAATGAAAAAAAAAATGCACAAATAAACAAAATTGAATTTAAAAACATTATAATTTATGTTCAAAAAAATCCTTAATATTATAGAAATTATTTTCATTCAGCCATCTACCTATAGTTTAGTTTTGAATAACCTACAATTTAATATTTTTATACATTAGGTAATTTATAATATACCTACAGTCCTACATGCTTCATACTTACATAAAAGTTTCTGTAACCATTACCTATGTCAATAAAGAATTTTTATTTTTAAAATGTCTGACACATCTCGCGGACCTTTCGAAGGCGTTATTATTATTAGGTATATAGATTAGAATTTTATTTGTAACAGATCACCAATGGCTGCCAAGCAAAATCAAATGCGGTAGCATTTGATTGCCAAACAAAAATAAGCTTTTACCTAGATTAGTATAATTTGACTGGGCTGTATAAGGTCCGGCACACACTGGAGGCACGGCACGACAAGGGATTTTTGTAATACTTACAGATGATTTCGAATCTAATTTAACACTGTTAACACAAACATTTCACACAACAAACTGATTAAAAACAAGTAAATAATATTTATTTTTACAAACTTTTATTTTTATTGATATTTGTAACAGATTAATTATACAGTTACAACTAGGGAATGCAATCTCGTACGAGATTTCCGCCTAGCGAGATCTCGCGAGACTCAAAACCCAGTCTCGCGAGATCTCGCAAATTACGGGATCTCGCGAGATTGAGAGAATCGCAATTAAAACATATGCAAATGCTTGTTTTAAGAACTAGTAATTGACATGATATGTAATTAAATAGAAACTGCGTTGCTTAGTTATAAAAATAATGTAAGTTTTATTTTAAAAATCAACAGAGTACTTATTATTTTGTCTCTAAGTCTAATAACATTTGTTTATGTCTATAATTATTATACCTACTGTAGCTAATCAGTTCAAATTCTTACAATGTTGGTAACAAAACAATAATTATCTATATTTAGTCCTTTGTAAATTATTACTTTAGTTTCAATAATTAAGAGTAATAGGAACATTACTTATGGTAAATAAATACAACAAAACAAAAACTTAACTTCACAAGTTGTTAAATAAATGTTGTGAGATCGTATTAATCAAATAAAAAAAGTTTAAAGCAGAAGTCAGATGCCCGCGCCAGGCGCGGCCGTACGGCCGGCCAGGATTCAGTTCGCGCGCAGCCGCGCTATGAAATACACGTCGTCACACTGCATTTGTCGATCTCGTTATCTCGCGAGATCTCGTACGAAATTTGACGAGATACAATCTCGTAAAATATGGCCGGGATCTCGCGAGATCGGGATCTCGGCGAGACGAGATTGCATTCCCTAGTTACAACTACCCATGGCTGCTAAGAAAAATCAAATGCTGCCGCCAAACAAAAGTAAGCTTTTAAAATCCCTTGTCATGCCATGCCGCCAGTGGGTGACGGCCCTATCTTAAATTGTCACTAACAATAGTAAAGAAAAATTCTCAAGAATATAACAGTAGTGCGAAAATAAATATAAAATTTCAATTTACAGTATTAATTATCACGATATTAGAAGAATGATCCATACTAATATTATAAATCCGAAAGAACTTTGTGTGTTATGCCTTCGCGGCCAAGCCGGTGGGCAATTGTGATGAAAAATATGGAGATAGTTTGAAGCCTGGGGAAGGACATGCGAGGAATATAGTTCATTATGACACAACATCAACGAACGACATGTCTGGCGTCTTTTCCAAATCGAGCAATGGAAGAATAAGCGTTTGAGAAACAGTGGTTGGAACCTTTATTTTAATAAGTAAATAAAATAATTACGTTATGGATTATAGCGCTCATTGCTATTGCGCCATAATATTTTTCTTCCGTCCATATCCGAACGAAAGCTTTTTTCATCCACAAAAATGACGATATTGTTTGCCCAGTCAAAATTATAAAACTCTAGGCAAAAACTTGCTTTTGCCTCCTTATGCACCTTAGAAGATTCAAATAATCCCATTTGAATCTTCTTAGCAAGTCGGCGGCATCTCAATCCGGCGGTGTCTCCTGACTGTGTCCATTGATATCTAAAACAAAGAAAATTTTGTCATTTTCAATACTTACATAGGATTCTTTGTTATGAGAAATTGTAGGGGCTAACTTAACTAATCTGCATTCGCGATTAATTTGCCAAAAATCGTAAACAAAAATGACTTTACAGAAAAATAACTTTAAATCGTACACAAGAAAGTTCAGTTTACGCTACAACTTTAACTTTTTCAATAGTGCTAGTCACTCTGAAATCAACTTAATTGCCATTACAATAAAGTTGATATTTGTTTAACTTGAAATAATATTAGTAATAATATTAGTTATCCTTACTAAACGCAAAACGTATGTGCAGTAACATGCCTACACACACACTCATGCAATGTTAGCAGCCGACGCGACACACACATTCGAGCGCCCGCCAGCTGACCATCTGTAGGCATTAGATGTGCGTTAGTTCAATGAACGAATTTTACTTACATCAGGTGAGATAGTGGTCAAACGCGCGCCTATCTTAACTTTTGATACTTAATTGAGTTTACAGTGTAATGATTGATAATTTTCTAGCAAGTGAAATTATCAACATGAATCTAAGACTACGCAGAGTAACGGGGATGCATTTAAAACAGCGACTTTTTACCCGAACTTCGAAACTAACGAAGGGCGAAGCGCCCGGACTCCGTGCGGCACACGCGGGTAAAAAATATTTACTTATCTCAGATGCGTAACTTTCGCGATATTATTAGCTACCTCTGATAAGAGAGTTTACTGCTAATTACGTGAAACAAAAAACCGGGCAAGAGCGAGTCGGACTCGCGCACCGAGGGTTCCGTAACATCCGGGTTTATGCATAAGGTATATGTTTATGAAATTAAATGTTTTTTTATTTTTGAGTTGATTGAATTAATGGTAAATTGTGGTTTACGATTTATGACGTATTAAAAAAAAAGTACTTACTAGATCTTGTTCAAACCAATTTTCGGTGGTAGTTTACACGGTAATATACACCATATATTTTTTTTAGTTTTATCATTCTCTTATTTTAGAAGTTACAGGGGGGGGGACACACATTTTACCACTTTGGAAGTGTCTCTCGCGGAAACTATTCAGTTTAGAAAAAAATGATATTAGAAACCTCAATATCATTTTTGAAGACCTATCCATAGATACCTCACACGTATGGGTATGACGAAAAAAAATTTTTTTAGTTTCAGTTCTAAGTATGGGGAACCCCAAAATTTAATGTTTTTTTTCTATTTTTGTGTGAAAATCTTAATGCGGTTCACAGAATACATCTACTTACCAAGTTTCAACAGTATAGTTCTTATAGTTTCGGAGAAAAGTGGCTGTGACATACGGACGGACAGACAGACAGACGGACAGACAGACAGACAGACAGACAGACAGACAGACATGACGAATCTATAAGGGTTCCGTTTTTTGCCATTTGGCAACGGAACCCTAAAAATCAGTGCTTACAAGATTTTAATCACAAACAGCAAACTTTGCTGCGCATGAAAAAATACCTACTTACTTTGAAGATGGCCGGCGGCGGCAGCCCGGAGGTAGCGCGCGCGCGCGATTTCAAAGGGTCGCCGGTTTTGTGCATCTCGCTCTTTCACATTATTCATACGGTACATTTCTAAAGGACGTAGCTCGTAGGAACCAGAAAATTGTCTACTACCTATTTCGACATTTCTCTACAAATCAATTAGTGAGACATGCGGAATACAAATCGGTTGTGCATTTCAATAAGCCTTATTATTTGGACGGAAGGATTAAATTCTCTTACATCAACTGTTTTATTAAACGCGCTCGAATCCAAATGTAAAATGCTTTGATATTATTCATAATTATGCACGTGCGTATCATGGACCTAAAAATTTGGTTTGTTCAATTTTAGCGGCGCGCGCGCCAACGGTGAGTTCCTAGTTCTAATGTAGGCATTAGATACCTACCTATGGATACCATTAGATACCTACGTATGAACGATAGTTAAATTACCGAATATTAGCTAGATGTGATATTGATAATAACAATGTTTACACAATCGTATTGATAGGAAGAAGTAGGTACTTACCGAACTGGACTATTTACACTTAACACTTAGGTTATTAATTTGCACTATTTCTGCGATCCACTTTCATTAAAGTTTCAAAATGACCGCCGCCTTGATCTATGCACTTATTAGCACGCTTTCTTAAATTGTATTTCAATTTTGTAAGCACTTCAGTATCACTTTTCACCGTCACAAATGCTCGCACATGCCCGCACATTCGTCCCTCTGTCCAAAGCCGTATTAGGAAGGAACGTCCCAGAGTCCCTCAGTCGCTGAGTTGCATCCAGCATCGTCCTGGCGCTCACACTGCAGCCAAAACGGTCATTGAACTCCCGACAAGCTAACGCGACATTATCAAGACAGCGAGCCAGGGTTCTCACCATATCCGTGTATTGTATGTTGGTGTACCGGAAAGCCATCGCGCACGGAATCAAAAATGTCACGGAAGTAAATTGAAGAACAACTACACTAGGTCGCTACCGGCGGATGACTAAAACTTAGCTTTTAATGTTAGGTACTCATGTTATTCGGTGGTAGCGGCGCGGGCGGCGCGTATGTCGGCATTTCCCAGAAACGTCAAAGAGGTTGCCGACAAATGCTTTATTTCTTTGCAATAAGTTTCAAATTTCTTCAAATTCAATCATTTTATTTTGTAATAATGCCTAAAATTTGTTTGTGTGTGTAAGGCTACTCTGATGACCGCACTAAGTTTGGTCGTGCATTCAAACAAGCCTTACACATTGGAGATAAAGTTGAAATTCCTTTAAATCACCTATTTAATTTGACGCACACTACTTTTATTGTAAAATGCATTGATATTATATACGTGTGTGTATTACGACCTGTGAGCGAAATACAAATAATGTCGTGCGTTGTAGCCTTTATTGCTCTGAGTTAAGGTTTCAATTTCCTTGATTCAACAATTGTATTAATTTGTCATGATAATGTGTTTCTAATTTAGGTCATTTAAAAGATTTTTCCGTCAAAATTTAACACCTATTTTTGATGACGGAAATCGATTCAGAAGCCGATTCTGAACAAACTACTTTCAGGAATTGCGTTTATTCTGTTACACGTTGTATAAAAACTTTTTACAAAAAAAAAACAACCGACTTCCAAAAAAAACACTAAAAATTGAAAAATAACTTTAATTTCGGAAGTCGGTGTCTTTGGTTCCGCATTTTCGTTTATTGACACCGACTTCCGAGATTAAAGTTATTTTTCAATTTGTAGTGTTTTTTTTGGAAGTCGGTTGTTTTTTTTTTGTAAAAAGTTTTTATTTTTCACTTTTTAGTGGGCCATCTGTGGTCTTCTTCATCAGCTCCACTTTACCAAATGATGATTTCCGAGAGCAAATGCTGAAGTTATTTTAAAAAATACCCAAATCGTTATAGCTTTGCCTATAAAATTTGAGGGTTTTCAATTTTTGAGGGTTAGAAATCGAGGGAATTTTTTCCCTCGATTTCCATGGGATCCTCTCATCAGATTCCAATTTGATGATAATGGGACCACCTCGAGAGTATACCCTTTCAAACAAAAAAAGAATTTTGAAAATCGGTCCACAATTGGCGGAGTAATCGCGTAACAAATACAAAAAAAAAAAAAAAAAAAACATACCGTCGAATTGAGAACCTCCTCCTTTTTGAAGTCGGTTAAAAATTGGTTTTGGTGCTAAAAGCTGTGCCTTATACAATTTGTAGAATCGGGACACAGCTTTCTTCCCAACGACAATGATTTCGGAAAAATTGAATCTTCCTTAAAAAAAACAACATGTTATATACACACACGTGATGATTACAACCATGTAACGTAACGTAATCAGCCTATAACGTTCTCACTGCTGGGACACAGGCCTCCTCTCAGTGAGAGGGAGTAGACTGTAATCCACCACGCGGGCCCAGTGCGGCTGGTAGAAGTCACATGTCTTCGAATTTTTGGTTCTGGGACATGCCGGTTTCTTCACGATGTTTTCGTTCACCGTTTTGAAAGCAGTGGTGATGGAATAATTCACACAAAGTAAAGCGCCTGTCTGGGACTTGTACTATTTATTCTGTGGTCTGGGTTCGAACCTACGACCTACAACTCGTAAGTCGCGGCTGTTACCACTGGGCCACCACTGCTCCCTATCCCTGTCTTCATTGAAGCTGGAAAAAAACATAACAAATAGGAAGAAAACTGTATTTGGTTTTAAAGTGTCTTGGCTTAACACAAAGGAAATAATGCTCAAAAAGGAGGAAATGTTCACAATTTTTATGAGGTCTAATTTGACCGAGGATTATAAAAAACGTAAACATTAAAAAAAATTACGCGGTAGGCCAACTTTTGTTCTTACGATCCCGGTAATGAAACCTCTTTGGCCAAACGGGAAGCCTGTTCCTGAGGCTAAGGTAAAAGGCCTGAAGAGCCTTCTGCACCTCATTCCTAAAGATTTCCATGGCTTTTATATTAATCTTGTAGGAGACGATAGAATTAAGGACGATCTGGAAGGTTTTTCAGGGCAACCTGATTTCGAGGTAGATGAACCAGATGAGCGAAAATAATAAAATTAGTAGCTTTCACAAGCTACAAATTTTGACCAATCTGGTTCCTCAACTCGCTTCATCTGGAGCGAGTTCAGCCATTATGTAAGTACCTATTTAGGTATCCAAGTAATTTTTCAATAAAATTTCCTTAAAAAACCTGAGTTTTTATTATTTTCACCAATAATATTCATATGTTTATATATTGTAACAAGGAACCAACCCACATTTTAGGGTTATTGCAACAAGGAACCAGAGATAATTTTTTTTACATAGATTCATAAAATGCAGTATCTTACACAATACTGCAAAAAAAACCTATTATAATTATGAACAGTTTACTTTCTTTACAACATTTTGTTAAAAATCGTTTTATCTCGAAACTGTCAATGTGTGGGTTGGTTCCCTTTTGCATAAGTACGTCCAATTCTCTGCATTGTACAATGGCTCTAAATCATCTTTTAACCTACTTGGAATATTACATGGCTTACCAAATACAAGTTCGTACGGTGTATAGTTAGTTGATGTGTGTATTGTTGTATTATAAGAAAAACACCAAAAGGGAAGCCAATGGCTCCAAGTGTATGAATTTTCCTCACATTGGATACGTAAAAAATTACGTAAGGTTTTATGTGTGTTTTCTAATGTCCGTTTCAACCGCGCGGCCACCTCTTATTATTTGATGAAACTTTGCCAGGAATTAGTGCTAATTTGTTACTTTACACACCTCTTTTCCTGAATTTGTTACAAAAAAAACTAAGACGCTATGACAAAGAATAGTTGGCCGCTAGAACCGCCACTTGCCGTAGTCATCGCTCGTGATTACACAGAAACTATATAATGCAGATAGACGAATGATGCATCAAAAGAAAGGTCTTAATTTGTTACATTTGTTACAAAAATAAAAAACTTCAAAACGTAAATAGACAAAAAGTTATGCAATATTTAGTTTTCAGGTTACGAGTAGGTAGGTATATCACCATAAATATCAAATTAATAGAGGCTAATGTGTATGGACAATTAGTTACTAATTTGTTACAGCGAATAAACAGAAAAAAATACTAGAAAGTAGGTTCAATAATTTGTTAGAGTCGATTTTAGTTGGCCGCTCGGACGGCAATATGCCTAAAATACAATGGCGTTTATCTCGTTATTAAAAGTAGGTTTAAGCTTATTTAAAGGACTAATCGACGGGTAGCGTGACCTAGTTTGGATAAATATGGCGAATATAACTGCAGCATTCATATTTTAGAAGATATTTACAAAAAAACAGTAGTATGAAACCGTATGAGAGTAGGGTGACCATGAATTTTTACAATGAAGTGTGACTGAATAGTGATTATTGGAATGTTCGATATGCATATCTTATTTTTTTTAGGGCGAGTGCGTATACAGGGTTAGTTTTCAAAGACCAGCCAAAGGACTTTGTTCACTTTCGGCTTCGCGTGAACACGATGCTCGAAAAGAAACAAATTAATCAAAAATCATGTTTAGTTTTTAAACGCTTATTTATTCTATACTTTTGTGTCAACTTGCTCCCACGAATAGTATATTTAATAAGTACTGAAATTGTTTTATTCTTCCCCATATTGACAGTACTCGATCTTCATTAGTTCATAGTGATGCCTACAATTAATCGTTTATTTCAAAATAATTATTTTCAAATCGATTCTAATTGTTATTTTTGAAGTTCCTCATTCATTTAAGAGGCAAGAGTTTACAGTCAATTAGAGCTGTTATTTGTAATCACTTACATTATTTCGGAACATGTTTTGACCTTAGTTTTTATCTGGAAAGCAAAAATATTTACAAGTATCGAAGTTAGTCAATTAAATTCGATTTTAATCAATTAATAAAAAGATTATTAAAAAAAAAAAAAGATTTATTTCAATGTCAGTTGTCTTGTCAGTTGTCAAGTCACTTGTCATTCACTGTTTCTTGGCAACGTGAATATTGTTTTTTTCGTTTTGCTGTGATAACTTTTCAAGTATTGTTTTGGTTTTGAAAATGGACACTGATACCCCCTTCGAACTCGCCGAACTGAATCGTACGGATACGAACGAGGCAGTTTCGCTTCAACTCCTGCCTGTGGTGGAAACTGTGATACAGCTCGGATGTGCGAATTGTAGTACTGATATCACGCAAAGGACAAGGCATACCCTCGATCTTGTGGAAGTGGAATCTGTTATAAGGCAGTAGGTCGCTCCACAAGTGGTACATTTGCATCCATCGTCATATTTCTTTAAATAATCCAAATAACTGTGCAAACACTAAACCAAACACAAATGATTTTTGATTAATTTGTTTCTTTTCGAGCGTCGTGTTCAAGCGAAGCCGAAAGTGAACAAAGTCCTTTGGCTGGTCTTTGAAAACTAACCCTGTATAAGCACTCGCCCTAAAAAAATAAGATATGAATATCGAACATTCCAATAATCACTATTCAGTCTCATTTCATTGTGAAAATTCATGGTCACCCTACTCTCATACGGTTTCATACTACTGTTTTTTTGTAAATATCTTCTAAAATATGAATGCTGCAGTTATATTCGCCATATTTATCCAAACTAGGTCACGTTACCCGTCGATTAGTCCTTTAAATAAGCTTAAACCTACTTTTAATAACGAGATAAACGCCATTGTATTTTAGGCATATTGCCGTCCGAGCGGCCAACTAAAATCGACTCTAACAAATTATTGAACCTACTTTCTAGTATTTTTTTCTGTTTATTCGCTGTAACAAATTAGTAACTAATTGTCCATACACATTAGCCTCTATTAATTTGATATTTATGATATACCTAGGTAGGTCGTAACCTGAAAACTAAATATTGCATAACTTTTTGTTTATTTACGTTTTGAAGTTTTTTATTTTTGTAACAAATGTAACAAATTAAGACCTTTCTTTTGATGCATCATTCGTCTATCTACATTATATAGTTTCTGTGTAATCACGAGCGATGACTACGGCAAGTGGCGGTTCTAGCGGCCAACTATTCTTTGTCATAGCGTCTTAGTTTTTTTTGTAACAAATTCAGGAAAAGAGGTGTGTAAAGTAACAAATTAGCACTAATTCCTGGCAAAGTTTCATCAAATATTATGAGGTGGCCGCGCGGTTGAAACGGACATGTTTTCTAATGCTCCTATGCTTTGGTGGTGGTAAGCAGTGGAGTTTATTTTTTCTATTTCTAATAACTTACACACTTCCGTCATCGTTGAAGACATGAATTCAGTACCGCGATCTGTTGCGATTACTTTTGGTACGCCATACCTTAATATAAAATTACTTACTAAAGACCTTGCCACGACAGCAGATTCCTTTGTTGGAAGGGGGTAAGCTTCCACATATTTTGAAAGCTCGCATTGAAGGGTTAATATGTATTGGTTACCTTCATCGTCTCTGTCAAGGGGTCCCACAAGATCTAGGAAGATCTTTTCGAACGCTGAATCCGCCGTGGTTGTTATCACCATAGGTTCCTTGTGGCTGGGTGAGTGTTTCATCACCTGACACTTAGTACACTTAGTTACATAATTTCTGACGTCACTTTCTAGTCTTGGCCAGTAGTACTTACTTTTAATGTTGTTCACCATTCGTCGAACGCCGGCGTGTCCGCTCGAAGACAATAAATGATAATCATTTAATATGACTGTCATTTCGTCCTTATCGAATATTCTCCTTACATTTCTTAAAATATGAATACGTGGTGGTCCGGACCACTCATTTCTACTATCTATTTCTTCACATAATTCTTTTATAAATTGTTCGTTATTCTTTTCTTTAATTATACAAACTTCTTTTACATTTATTTTCTTACAAAACTCACTTAATATATTCACAAATACGTCTCGCGTGATTTGTGACATATAATTAAGATTAATGTAAATAATTAACTGCTTTTCTACGTAAGCAAAACATTTTTGTTCTCTACTTATTATTTGTTTCTCTCGAAGTCTATCTAACTCTTTACCTTCTATAAATTTAATTTCCACTGAGTCAATTGGTTTTTTAAATAACTCCACGATCTTTGGTTGATCAGGCCTCAAATCAATGGGTTTACTTGAAAAATCCTGCGAACTCCCTTCCTCTTTTAACTCTTTTAATCTGTTTTCCTCTTTGATTTTCTTACTCTGAGCTCGTGTTGTCACTAATATATTTTCATTTATTCTTTTCAAATCTTCTGAAGTTAAAGTTATTCTACTTAGCGCGTCTGCTATTACGTTATCTTTTCCTTTTATGTAAACAATCTTATAGTCATATTCTTCTAACTGCAACCTGAACTTTAATAGTCTACTAGAGGGGTCTTTTATACTAAATAGATATATTAATGGCTTATGGTCTGTCATGATTGTGAATTTTCTACCAAATAGATATGGTCTATAATATTTCACGCTCCATATTACTGATAATAGCTCTTTTTGAATTGTTGGGTAATTTAATTCTGCTTTATTTAATGGCCTGCTCGCATATGGGATTGGTCTTAAGTCTTTATTGCATAAAACTGATCCTATAGATATACCTGATGCATCCGTTTGAAGTATGAATTCATTTTCTGGGGAAAAATCTGGATACTGTAAAATTGGAGGAGTCGTAAGTGCTCCTTTCAAGTTTTCAAATGATGTTTCACAATTTTTTGTCCATTCAAATTTAATGTTTCTCCTACATAGTTTATTTAACGGAATAGTAATATCCGCGAAATGTGGTATAAACTTACGATAATAATTACACATAGCAACGAATCGTCGTACGTCGTCCGAATTTTGCGGTGTTGTATATTTTTGTATAGCCTTTACCTTTTCAGGATCCGGCAAAACACCTTTAGCAGTTACAATATGACCTAAATATAATAATTCCTTTTTACAAAAATTACATTTTTTTGGATTAATTTTTAAATTGACTTTCCTTAACCTTTCGAGTACTTTTATCAAATTCTGATTATGGATTTCTAGGTTTCTACCAATGATAATTAAGTCATCCATATATGTTATGCATTTTTCAAAATTTAATCCTGACATTGCTATTGACATGATACGTGAGAATGCACCTGGGCTAATTTTTAATCCCATCGGCAAACGTGTCATCTGGTACTGCCTAGTGCTTGTAGTGAAGGCTGTTACGTTCCTACTATTTAATTCTAGATCAACTTGATAGTAACTTTGAGATAAGTCTAAATGACTGAAATAAGTGCAACCGGAAAGAGAGTCTAATATTTCTGTAATATTTGGTAGTGGAAACTTGTCATCTTGTATTTTTTCATTTATTTTTCTATAATCCACTACTAACCTCCACTTCTTATTATTATTTTCACTTTTCTTTGGTACTAGTAGTATAGGACTATTCCATTCACTGTTAGTTGGTTCTATTATTTCATCATCTAACATCTGCCTAATTTGTTTATCAATTTCCGATTTCGTAGATTGTGGTAGTCTGTATGGTTTCGTATAAATGGGAGTTGCAGCTGGCTTTAAATTAATAGATTGGTTCATTATACTAGTAGTACTTAGCTTATCACCCTCTAAATGGAAAACGTCTGCATATTTTGCACATATCTGTTCAATAGTTTTTTGTTCATCCGATTGTAAATAATTTAGATTTAAAGTTGATAAAAGTCTTTTTACGCGGTGTGCATCTGTTTCTGTGCTGCTGTATTGACATATAGTGTAATCTGTTAGTTTTTCTAATTCTGGTTTAAAATATGGTAAGCTAATATCTTCTTCGCAAGTGTTTAAAATTTTAATTGGGATCTTCCCATTTCTTGGTTGTACTATACTTCCTGCCAAAAATATGTTTTCCGATAATTGTGTTGGAATTACTACGTATTCACTTTGTGAATTTAACTGAATAGTTACAAAATGAATTGATTCACTTCTGCGTGGTAAATACAGATTGTTATTGAGATCGCTATTCCGGCTCATTTCTATTAAAAACTCTTTGTTATTACTTTGTAGTTTTAAAACATTGTTGAATAAATCAATGTTTGCATTATACATTCTAAGAAAGTCTAACCCGATAATTCCATCCGCCTGGCATGGCATGTTATTTAATACATGGAACTTAAACGTAAACATCGCTGATTCTCTGTAAGTTGAATATGACTGTGTTCGTTGTTGGAAGTACATTTGTAATGTCAGGTCAGCGAATTCTTTGGAATAAATGTTCCCACCGATACCTTTGATTGTTGTATCATTACCGTGTAATGTAATATAATGTGGTATTTTATTTTTAGCTATGACTGATAATGTTGCCCCTGTATCTACCAAGAATGAACACAACTTATTACCTATTTTAAATTTAACGCAATCTAGTCCCTGACATGTTAATATTTTATGCTCGAAAAAACGTATTTGGGTTACTTAACTCTCGGTTTTCTGTCGTATTCTCTTGTTGGTTTGCTCTTTGGTCTGCAACAAAAGCAGCTTGTTGCTGGTTGTCTCGACCATAAAATTGACGACTTTGACCTCTAAACCAACGTCCACGTCCGTAACCTGTCTGTGATTGAAATCGTGGGGTACTATTTCCTCGTCCTCGATTGTAGCAATTATTACTCCGTCCCTTGTAGTTTGAAGTATTGGCACGTCCACGATAGGAAGAATTATTATAATGATAATTATTACCTTGGTTGTAGTTACTTCGATTGTTGAACCAACGGCCGCGATTATTCTGCCACCTGCCTCTGTCCCTTGGCTTACCTCTTAAGTGCATTTCCGATTGCTGGGCTGACTGGTCTGGCTCCTCATCTTGTGCTGCACGAATGGCGTCCTTCAGCTGTTGGTAATTGCGAGCCGCAATGATTGTGCTGAGCCTTCTGTTGCGTAGACCATCTGAAAATCGTTTTATGGCATATTTTTCATTTATTGGTTGTAAAACGTCACTCATAGTTTCGTTATCGTTTGATTGTGAAATAGTTAAATTAATAAAAAGCTCTTCTAACTTATTACCGAACTCTGCTATACTCAAGTCATTCTGTGTTAATTTATTCATTTGCATGAGTAAGGAATTTGCCGACTTTTTTGTTAAAAGAAATGATTTTATATCTGTAATTAAAAGATTCGTACTGGTATAATCTGACTTTAGCTTTAATTTTGCTAATTTTGTAAGTCGAGTTTTAAGCACAAAAGTAATTAGTAGTTTTTTATCTGCTGCTGCAGTTAAACAAGAATCATACATTTCTATACCTTGTATCATTTTTTCCGTGGTCTCCTCGTTACCATCCATCACAGGAATAAGTGAATTCGCCGTTTTTAAATCGAAACTTGCCATGTTGTCAGATGATTTAGAGTCGCTGTAACTTAATATTTTTATATAAGTTTCTTCTATTGTTTTACACAAATTATCAATCAAAAGCCCAGAATATTCAGTAGTTAAGTGTTTCACTTCTAATTCCTTAATACATTTTTTATAAGAGTTATATACTTCTTTAGCTCTTCTAATTTTACTTAGACCTACTTCTCGTATTCTTTTCTCTGGACCTAATTTCCTCAGACTTACTCTGATATAATCTAACTCTTTATATATGTTGTTTAACTGTATTTTCATAAATCACAATTTATTTCTTACAGATAACTAATCTAAAAATCATCACTTAAAGTTCTTAAAATGTTCATAAGTATCTTCGTAGACACGCTGCAGTTATTTTTGGTGTTATTTTAGTTATTTTAGTGGAAGTTCATATTCATATTATTATTATTTTTATTTGTTACACTTTTTACACTGAATGCACTTCACTTTTTATTTAACACTTTAGGCGCAGGTACTCACTCGCATTACTCTTTCGCGTACTCGTTCACTCCGTTAAGAAATATCCTCCTCAGCAGGGCGGCCTCGTCCACGGGCCGACATCCGTTCTTTAATTCGTCTAATAAAATCCGTCTGCATGCCGTTTTGTATTCCTGTACGTACCCACTCGCTATGGCATCTCCTGTACTGGGCGTATAGTACGTATAAAACAGCTCCAGCGCAAACAGCAACCATCACCCCCAGTAGGATATTGCTGGTTTTAAAGTGTGAAGAAACATCTGCTCCGCCGTTATTTTCACTGCCGTGTTGTGTAATGATGGTTTCTTTGTTTTCACATAAACATTTACTGCACTCTTTTCCCATTATGTCTTATTTTAAAACTGTCTGAACTCAACCCGAATATCGAATATAATTTATGTCTTTTATAATCCACAATCGCACTCATTCTGCACGGTTACACGGTAGTCGACGCGGTCCCACGGTCAAAACGCTGACACCGTCACATTCTTTCGCCGCGACGCAATCCGACACCGTGCCTCTGGCAGGGTCGCCATGTAGAGGAACGGAGTTATCGTCTTGAAATAAAAGTCGTCTTTACTGTACGACGTATATTTAGTGACTGTCCAATCAACATGTGTCCGCACTAACTGTAGTCTATGCATATAACTAGGTACTTAATTAATGTTACACACTACAAGCTGCTTGTAAGTGATTATTGCACTTTTAAAACGATAAAATTAACGTAGTAATTTTTTATGGGAATACCCAGTATACCCACATTGACTTTTATAATTAACCTCAAACTTGAGAATTTATTTTCAAACATTTAACTTTTTGAAACTTAGTTTTTGCTTTTCGTTTGCTATTCGCCTTGCTGTTTGTTCATCATGGACAAGGGAGTTCAGTTTCCGCCGCTTCAGGATTCGGGTGATGTTGACGCCTGTACTGCTGTTGATGCTGACGTTGCTGAGAAAGTTCATGAGATGGTTAATGCCCCAGATGTTAACAATCCCTTTGACTCAAGAATCGCTCACTCTTCTTCGGCTTTTACAGCACAAGCGTTGCCTTCATTTAATTCCTTGAATGCGCTTGTAAATGAAAATATTCGAAAGAACTTTCCTCCTTTCACTAAATTGCCTGACTTGAAGAAAAGTAGAATAGTTTATAGCGGTAAATCTTGTGTTCGGGAATTTATTACTCAGATAGAAGAATATTTTCTTTATAAAAATTTCAATGAAAACTTGCTTGTCGGTTCTTTTTCAGATTTGCTTGATGGCATAGCACTTAAATGGTTTAGATCTATACGAATTCGTATCTCTTCTTGGATGCACTTAAACTGCACTGCACTTAAGCTAGCGCTTTTAAAACGCTTTGATAAGCCTGACTTTGATTATTTCTTAGAGAATGAGCTCCGCACCAGAAAACAGAAACCGTCTGAGTCGCTTCCTGATTTCATCACTGAAATTTCTGATATGGCCAGTCGTCTTTCAGAACCTTTGTTTGAACAAACTTTAGTTAAGGTAAACGCAGGTATTAACGACCCCCCTAAGGCAATTTTAAAATCAACCATATTTTTTTAGTATACTGGTTCCTCTAAAGATTAATAGTTTCATTTTATATGCTAGAGTTATGTATAAAAAATGTATTTACTGAATCAAATTCATTTAAATAAAGGATTATCTTGTAAAAAATAATTTACAAAGTGACTTAGTCGATTGTTGCAATTACCGATCCATAAAAACGGCTGTGAAGCTATTAACGATTTTTATGCAGCTATTCCCGATCGTGTATGAGAGGAGGCCTTTTTCCAGCAATGCAATGAATATAAGCTAGTGATGATGATGATTACCGATCTTAATAAAATAAAACAAAATAAAAATGCAAATACTTATTCGTATTTTTTTTATTATCGTTATTTTTAATAAAAACAAATTAGTAGGTACTTCTTAGTAATACCTATGAACTAAATAATTATAAACTTTTAAATTAATCAACATAATACTATTAATACACATATACAGGGTTATTGGTAAAACATTAACAACCTCTTATGTGGTCATTGTACTCATCATTATGAACAACTTTTACTTGGGACCAAACACGAAATCGCGAAAAAATAATCAGCTGTTCCACACATTTATGTTCGCATAACTCGTAAAAATGTAGGGAACAGCTCATTTTTTTTCGCGATTTCAGGTTTTGTCTCATAGTAAATGTTGTTCGTAATGATGAGTACAATGACCCCTTAAGAGATTTCGTGTATGAATAGATAGGTCTTATATACGATCGGTAATAGCTTCTTATAGTTGCTATTGCCGATCCTCATGAGTCGGTAATGAAGAATGTAAGTATAAACATAAATTGTATTACCGACTCATAAAAAAATTGTTATTTTAATTCAATTGACCTTCGGACTGTAAAATAGATTATAACTGATCAATGTCACAAAAAATATGAACAAATGCACACTGTTTTAAACACAAAAACAATGATTTATTACTGTAACTATTCAATATCGATCCTCGAAAAATATCATAACTTTGGTTAAATTGACAACGCTAAAAGGTAAAAACTAGACAAAAAAGTTTAGTCGCTAATAGATTTTTATAAAGACTGATAGCTTAGATTTAAACTGGTCCATAAAAATACTTGTGTTAGTGTGATATAATAACATAAAAGAAAAATAAAACGAAAAGTTACGTTGCTGCCATTGCCGACTTATGGGTCGTTGATAGCTGCCACGACTAAAACTGATGAAGCTAACACCACCCCATTTTAATTTAAAGTTTTATCGTTTCAAATTACTTTTTATTAATAAAATGTCGTAAGAAATCAAGTTGACACTTAAATGAATACATTTAGTAATATAAGATAAAGTATAGACTTCATTTGTTTGTATAAATGTCTTAAATAGAAAAGTCACGTACTTACTTGAAGGAACAAGGGAACAGTACGACAAGTCCTGCGTCCACGCTGCCCCGCAGTAACTGACGTATTTTATCACTTTTTTGCACAGCTACTCACACTAAAGTAAAAGTATACGATGCTCAAGGAATAAACGCGTCTGTATCTTTGCCTACTATAGCTAGAATAGTTCTGGAAACGTAAAGATTTCGAATTACTTTTATAGGTCGGTAATAACTGCAGATTTTCGATGGGTCGTTGATAGCTGCGTTTACCTTAATGCCATAAAACACAATATGTTACCTATTTATACACCTTTTTTGTTTCTTAAACAGATTGATTTAATTGAACAATTTCTAGAACTTGCAAAAGAACTGGAAGTTGTTGTAGACAGAAAACCCAACAAAGAGTCAGTTAAACCTTCAGTTAAAGTAAATGCAGTTTCTAATGATTTAACTTGTCTGAAATGTAAAAAACCTGGACACTCATATAAAAAGTGCAAGTCCATACCGGGTATTGTTTGTTTTAAGTGTCATAAGGCAGGGGTCACTTTTAAGACTTGTGACGTTTGTAATTCGGCTGTTAAAAACTTGCAAGAGTCAAAAAACTGATTCGGTTGCATCGAGCCCACGTTTTTGATAAAACTTCGAGTACCTCGATGTGTAAAAAAACAATTAGAAGTCACAAGCCGGACGATGTTACTCGTGACAAAGATTTTTCAGGCTGGTTGGATTATTTAAAAACCTTTTTTAACATTTATCGCTCAGCTCCTATTCTTTTTACAAAACAAAGTGATGCTAGACCCTTTTTAGAATTTAAAGTTGGAAATAAAATTATTTCAGGTTTGTTGGACAGCGGTTCCACTAAATGTGTTTTAGGATCAAATATTCATGAACAATTTTTGCAGTCAGGTTATAAAATTAGACCTACTTGTGGTTCTGCTTCTATAGCAGATGGCACCGCTCGGAGAATTATTGGTGCCATGGATTTGCCAGTAACTTGTGATAATATTACTAAGATAATAGAATTTTTAATTATTCCTTCTTTTGACCCACCAATCATTTTAGGTTTTGACTTTTGGATTAAATTTAATATAGCTAGAAACTTGTGGAAAAACATTACACTTGTTAAAGATAATCAAGATAATAAAATACAAGTTTGTTCTGTTACTCCTATTGCTGAACTTTCTCCTTCAGAGAAACAGAAATTAAATAGCACTATTGCTTTGTTCGAAGACATTTCTTATGAGAAAAGAGGTTTGGGACTCACACATTTAGTTGAACATAGAATTAACGTTACTAGTGAACCTTTTAAACAAAGATATTGGCCTTTGAGTCCTGCTAAACAAAAAGAACTTTTTGATGAAGTAGAAGTTTTACTAAAAGAAGGCATTATTCAACCCTCTAAGTCTCCTTGGTGTTCACCTGTTTTGGCGGTAGAAAAGAAAGATGGAGGTACTAGATTGTGTTTAGATTCAAGACGATTAAATTCTGTTACTATTAAAGATTCTTATCCCCTTCCTTATACTTCTAGAATATTAGATAACCTTAGAGGTGCTAAGTATATTAGTACAATAGATCTTTCTAAAGCTTTTTTGCAAATTGCACTTGAGAAATCCTCCCGTGAGAAAACTGCTTTTGTGGTTCCTGGAAGAGGCCTGTACGAATTTGTTCGCATGCCATTCGGTCTCACAAATGCACCGGCTGAGTTGCAGAGACTGGTAGATAAACTTTTTGGTCCAGAGTATGATAATTCTGTATTTTGTTATTTAGACGATTTAATTTGTATAAGTTCTGACTTTAATAGCCATATTGAACAATTAAATAAAATTTATAATATATTAAGAGAGGCAGGATTAACTGTGAATTTAAAGAAATGTAACTTTTGCAAAGATAGACTTCGCTATCTTGGTTTTATTGTAGACAGTAATGGTTTGCATACTGATCCTTCTAAATTAGAGACAATAGAAAATTTTCCTCGTCCAGAAACGGTAAAACAACTTCGAAGTTTCCTTGGTTTATGTTCCTATTATCGTAGATTCATTTGTAAATTTGCTGATATTGCTTCTCCTCTAACTAAAATGACTGCAGGTAGTAAAAATTCTAAAAAGTCACTTACTTGGAATGACGAAGCTGAAAATGCATTCCAAGAATTAAAACATTCATTAGTAACTTCACCCGTCTTGGAATGTCCCAATTTTGAAAAACCTTTCTTTTTACATTGCGACGCTAGTTCTGTGGGCATTGGTAGTGTTTTGAGTCAAGAGGATGAGAAGGGAGATCAACATCCCATTGCTTTTTATTCTAGGTCACTTAATAAATGCGAAAGAAATTACAGTACCACTGAACGTGAATTATTAGCTATTTTAGATTCCATAGAACATTTTAGACCTTATATTGAGGGAATGAAGTTTACAGTTGTCACTGACCACGCTTGTTTGAAATGGCTTTTAGGTCTCAGTAATCCTAGTGGACGTTTGGCTCGTTGGGCTGCTAGAATTTCTCAATTTACATTCGATATTATTCATAAAAAAGGTTCATTACATTTAGTTCCAGATGCTTTATCTCGCATAGAAGTCGCTGCTATAAACGCTCAGGATAGTTTAGTCTTACCTGACGATGAAATTACTGACCCTTGGTATAGAAAAATATTTATCCAATGTCAAAAATCTCCTAGAAAGTATAAGAATTTTAGAGTTGAAAATAATACTTTGTATAAATTTTGTAGAAATAAATATAATCCTCACAGTCTTTTAGACTGGAAAATTGTTATACCTAAAGAGCATATTTTAGATACTATTAGATCAAATCACGATGATGTAAATTCTGGACACTTGGGAATACATAAAACTTTAAATAAATTAAAACAACATTATTTTTGGAAGGGAATGTTTAATGATATTCATCAATACATTTTGTCTTGCGATACCTGTAAAGCTTATAAACATACTACATCTCCACCTTTTGGTATTATGATTAATCCTAAAAAGGTTGATCGTCCCATGCTTATGCTCTCAGTTGATATCATAGGAATTCTACCTAAAACTTATTCTGGTCATAGATACATACTTTCGGTCGTAGACGTTTTTACTAAATATTGCTGGTTCTTTCCAATGATCAATGCTACCACTAGAGTAATTTGTAAACATTTTGAAAAAGAAATATTTCTCAAGTTTGGTTGTCCAAAAATAGTAGTTTGTGACAATGGAACTCAATTTACTTCAAAACATTTTGTAGATTTTTTGAAAGGTTTTAATATAACCAAAATATTTTATAATACTTTGTATACGCCTCAAAATAATCCTGTTGAGAGATATAATAAAACGGTCGAAACCTGCATATCGTGTTTTGTTAAAGATGATCATAGAACTTGGTCAAGTTTTTTGCCCAATGTTCAATTAGCTTTAAATAATAGTGTAAACCTTGCTACTGAGTTTACTCCTAACTTTCTGATGTTTGGTAGGGAGCTTATTCTTGATGCGTCATTACATCACTTTAGTAGTTCTGTTGATAACTTATCTCAACTAGAAATTTCAAATAGAAATGCTTATGCAGTTTCTCTTGATATTTTTGTGATATTTTTGTTAAAGTTCAAGCTTACTTGTTAAAGGGGTATAAGCGTAATGCCGCTTATTATAATAAGGGTCGGAAAGTCATTTCTTTTGATGTGGGTGATGTGGTGTGGAGAAGAAGTTTTCTTCAATCTAATGCACAAGCATATTTTTCAGCTAAACTTGCACCTAAGTTTGTAAAATGTAAAATAACTGAAAAGGTTTCAGATAACGTTTATGTTTTGAAGGATTTAAATAAAGGTTCAGTGGGACGTTATCATGTTAAAGATATTATTAAATTTTAATTTGGTTTCCAAGTGTTAGGTCTTGATTTTGATAATTTTGTTTGAAGGCTGCTTTTGACAGTGTGATGTACGAGAGGATGGATGATAGGTTATCAGCAGTTTGAAAGATGTATGTTAGGTAATTTCTTATAAATTTGTTGAATTTGAGACATTCTAAAAATAAAACTTAGGTCATTCTGGTTAATTTAATACTATTTTTTTTCACACCAAATGTTTTTCACATCGAAGGATCTTATTTTATGTTTTGTTTGTTTTTGTTGGATTGTCTAAGATCTTATTTTTCTTTTTTAATGGTAACCTACCTGTTTATATTTTATTAAGATCTTATACAACCCTACAGTTCAGGTAATTTCTACCTTGAGGTTAAAAAACTTAAATTCAATTTCAAGTTTTTGTAATCTTTTTTTCTCATAGTTTAAAATCATTCTATTTCCTCTTCGTCATAAATAGTAATCGATTTTTAAACCTATTTTGTGCTGTTCGTTGACAGAATTGTTTCTCATTTTTACTGGAGTTTCATTCTTTTTAATGATCGGATTTGACTTTGTTAGTAACGCGTTCATCCTGGACTTTACTTTTTGGGGGTCATTCTGTAACCTTTGTTACAAAATGCCTTATTATTTTTTGGATCTTGGTGTAGTTTTTGACCTTGATTTCGACTTTTTTCCATTGTGTTGGACTTTGTTGTTCCAATCACGATGCGAGATTTTGTTTTGACTTTCGTCATCCTTTTTCCTTTGCGTTCGGAAGTTCGGTGGTGGTATGCCGGTCGCATTGTGAAACTTTGGCTTTCGCCTATTTGTTATTGAGATTTCTCATTGGAGATCTCAATGTTTTTTTGTGTTTGTCTGTGTTTGGGAGATTGGTAGTGTTGAGCCAGTCACAGCATTCACATTCTTTTACAGCTATTGTGCTCGGGAATTCGGTGGTGATGAGCCGATCACAATATGCTTTCCTTTGTCTCGTTGCAGGTTGTGCCTGTAACAGAATTTTAAATAAGGTCTTTCAGCTTTATTTAAAAACTTTTGTTCGGAGTTTTCAAATTTTTTGGATTGTTGAATACGGAGTTAGTCAGTGGCAATAGAGCCTAACTGCACTCATAGAGATGGTTGAGTTGGAAGCGGTTGACATAGTAGTCAGTGGCGATAGTGCCTAACTGCACTCAAAGTTGTACTGTTCCAAGTGGTTTGAAATTTTTAGTCAGTGGCGATAGGTGCCTAACTGCACTATAAAAATTGTAGTTTGTTTTGGTAAATTGTCCGAATTTGTTTGAAATTTTTAGTCAGTGGCTATAGTGCCTAACTGCACTGTTTTGGAGTTTTGGAGCGCTAAGAGATTTCTCTCTTCGTTTCATTTGATGAGTTTTTATAACTTATAATTTTTTGTTTTTCACTATTTCGTTTTTGACTTTTTGTCATTTACATTTTTTTACTTTTATTAAATTCTTAAGATTTTGTCGTTTGACATTTTCAGAGTTGATTTGCACTTTGAATTTTATATGATTTTTTTCTTTTTTTTGAATTAGAAAATAAACCAGTCTTAACAGGTTTATTTGGTTGAAGATTTCTTTCTAATAAAAGAAAGTTCCTTTCTTTTATTTTCGGGAGGGGATGTAATGTAACGAGTCTTTTAAGCCTGTTACATGATATCGCGTTCTTTGCTTTAATTTGAAGGCAACGTGATGGTGTTGCCATGTAAGAATTTATTTTTTTGAATCGGAATCGTGTAGTGGTCACACTGATTTCTTCTTTTGATGCTGTCAGTTGATTTTGACAGGGCACTTTTCGACCCAAGCTTTGCCTAAGATGGAGGAATTTTGAGGGCTCCTCATTTCATCTTCAAAAGCTGGCTTCCAATGGACTACATCAAGTCCTAATTATGTGGTAGCTGATTTGCCCTTGTCGGCATCATAATGGGATTGCCCATATTTTTTAAAAGGTTGGTAAAATTCTTCGTGGTTTCAAACCTATTCACGTGTCGCGTGGTTATTTAGATGGCGGACGTTAATAGTTTTCGATATTTGTTTCAGGATCTTTTGAACCTTATATATTTTGGATTAATTCATCTACTGATGTAAAAACTTTCTTTGGAAAAGAAACGGTAAGTTAATTTGTATTTGGTCGTAAACATCTCGATCGCCATTTTTGTCGACGCTGTACATCAGCTAACAGTTATTCATGTTTCATTTCAGCCACGTGGCGTTTCTTTTTTATCTCAAGACTTAAATTTTTAACGCTAGCCCCTACCGACATATATCATGGACCGCCTGACGTCCCCGCGAAGATCAAAATCACCAGGGTTTGCCCATTCGGTTTGTTAGTTTATGCGCCGGAATATGGTATGGTTTATAATACTTAACTTATATTGACAAAAGTGCAATAATGACAGGACAAAAATTAATTTCTATTCCATCTTAGTTTTACACCTTAGAACTTAATATTAGAAAGGAATTTTCTTGTATATTGAGACCAGCAGCCTTCGGGTAATAAAATCGTTCAATAACTTTTGTGTCGATTTTTATTGATACTCCCCGCTTGAAGATTAAAAGTTTCCAGTTCCCGCAGGTTAGTCTATCCTTGGCATAGTTTGGTGTGTGCTCCTGGCGCCCGAATTTTCACTTCTACTTATTGTTTATTTATTTGGAGTACACACACACATTTATAATAACATCCACACACTTTAAATTATATTTATTTTTTTTATTATTACAATTGTCGCTAGATTATATATTTTTTAATATTACACTATAAGGCCTACAAAGTCCTCACATTTACAAAATAAGAATCTATCAAAAGGATAAATAATAAAAAAAAAGAAAAATAATAATAAAAACCTAAGTACTAAAATCAAGTGTTATGATTCCCAATAGAACCACTAATAGAGAGGTGAAAATTTCAATTATCTGTATATAATGTCAAATAATAAAGAAATTATGTCATATGATACCCCACATGCCCTAGTAGCCCGACTTCGAATTTTTCAGACCCCCTTTCAGTCCCTGTTGCGAAAAATATGCACACTTTTACAGAAATCATCAACAAAAGTTACATTAGTTCAACTATCGGTCAACAGATGGTGCTGACATATAACTGCAATATTCTACACCGTAGTGCACAGTGTTAAAATTCTTAAACCGGCGAATTACAACGGCCCGACCTGAATCATCGGGCAGTTGCCCGCCAGACAAAACACCCGTCTGGTCGGAGGATCCTCCCTTTTCTATAGAGTACGAGTGAACTTTAGTGTGAGTCTATTTGGCGGGCCCCAACGAGATTTATAAACAAGTAATAGCTTTTCCTAAAGATATTATTTTGTACCTAAAGAAAATAAATAAGATATATTTTGTACTTCGACAGTTTTTCATTGAATGACGTTTTTATGAAGTGTCTAGCTAGCGGCCCCTTATGATTATTTTTATTGATAGAATGCTTTCAAATTGCCCAATAGTGCTCGGAGTTAGAAAATATTTTATACCGTACAAATCCAAAATTTCGACTTTCTGTGAGCTTTAGTAAATATTCGTTATAACCCTTTATAGGGTTCCGTAGTTCCTGCAAGGAACCCTTATAGTTTCGTCATGTCCGTCCGTCTGTCTGTCTGTCCGAGGTTTTGCTAAGAGACCGTTAGTACTAGAAAGCTGTAATATTGTAGGAGTGTGTTTTAATTTTTTTTCCAAAATTTTATTTTAATAAAAATTAAATTAAGTTAATTTTATTTTTATTTTACAACGTGGTAAAATAAAATTTTGGTTTTCTTTATGGTAGCTCCCCCCTACATGAGAAGTGGGGATGATAACTTATATTACGATCTATAATTTATATTACGATCGAAGCGAGAATGAAATTTAAATTCTACGGAACCTTGTATTGTTTTACTTGAACCTCCTATTCCTTTCACGGCGGAACAAGTAGGTCGATTATTTATGTTTAAACCTAAGCGTTGACAACACTCACGTGTTATAAAGTTACTTTGCGAAGCGCTGTCTAACAATGCACGAACAACGTGTTTATTACCATGCGAATCCACGACAATAATACGCGCAGTTGCAATTAAAACCGTCGTGGGGCGTCGCGACAATTGGTCAACCTCATTATTTTTAGCCGATCACACAGCGCGACGTCATCGCGAGCGGAGGCAGCGTTAGCGTCACTAGGTGCCGCATTGGCAACGGTAGCAGACGCGGCTTGCCGGCCCCCAAAGCACAATAATGTATGGTGCTTTCGGTGGCACTTTCTACATCTAGAAGTTGACTCACACACGGAAACACGATGTCCACTACTTAAACAATTTATACATAAATTGTTAGACTTTACGAAATTAAAACGCTGATCCGGGTTATAACTATTAAATATCCTACATTTATAAATGTAATCATGTTGCTCACTGCATAGACCACATGTAGTTTTCTCGGGACCAGAGGTGCTGGCGTACGCGACGGTAGACTTACGTTCGAATGGTTTCTTGTTATTGGTGACCCTAGCAACAGATGATGAAGTACGTTCTAACATTTTTATATGGTCACGAACGAAACTATCCAAATCAGAAAAGGATGGAATTACGAAACTATTAGATCTTAGTTGATAATTAGTTTCGAAGGCACGCACAGTGTCTTGGTCGAGTTTCTTAATAGCGACATGTAACAAAATGAAATCAGCGAGGTCATTGACCTTTGTGTTTTTTAAAGCGGCTACAGACGACGAGAATTTATCGAGGAATGATTCTAAATTATTTGGGGTTCCAGTCGAAATAGATTTAAATTCAAATAATTGATCTAAGTATGAAGTTGCGGACTGACGCTTATCTTCATACCTTTTACAAAGCGAATCGAAAATAAGGGGGTAGTTATCCGTATAACCTCTCACAGTCTGTCAGAGAAACATTATTATGCACTGCGTTTTTATAGCTAGCGATAAACAATGGCCAATTTCTATGGTCTCCGTTAAATTCGGGAATTTCGATAGGAGGTAGTCGAGGCGACTTTTTGACCTCATTACGAGATTGAATAAGTAGTTTTTCTTCTGCTCGCTTTACACGGCCCAAAAGGTCTTCGAATGAAGAAAGCGCCTGATAGGAGACAGCGCAGTCAGGCTTTAATTTGAGCTCATGGGCAACAATTTCGTCCAATATGTTTTCGAAGTCCACACGCAATGAATCCACTGTTTTAATGTCACAGAGGAAGGACTCCTTATCGAATCCTTCTAAGTCGATTCTTTTTGCCTGATCAGAGATGGTTTGCATGCGAGCAAATATCCGATCGCGTTTCGATATTAATCTTTTTAGAGTTGCGTCCGCCATATTAGCGGCTTACGACTAGCTAAATATCTACGACAAGTAGGTAGTTCTGAAAGGACTGAGAACCGATTACACTCCACAAATTACAATAAATGGTTTTGTATGACAAATTATGAAATGTGGTTCTTTGTTTACTGAACCGGTTTTGACTGGATATTACGAACGAGATAATTACAAGTTAAGCGGTTCGATCGAAATTTTATTACCTACCTACGATGTTTGCTATGTTCCTGGGTCACGAAACGAAATAATGTGCCCAACGTATTTGTTAGGTTTGCGGTTGCGAAAATCTAACTTACTTGCTAGATTACGACGATACGACACGACACGACGAGACGATACGATATGAATAAGAATGCGAATTTACTACTTTTAGCGGGGTTTACGAGATACGATAATTAACCTAACTTACCGGCGCGTGTGCGCGGCACGGTTACAATTGCGAGATTTGCGACAAATTGACCCAGGAAAGGGGGATGGTTGGCTATTCACTGATTCCAGATGGAATCCGGCTCGAAAAGGACCAATGGTTACGCGGAAAAAGCTAAATTAAACAACAAACTCGACTTGGTAGATAGTGAAGTGGGAAGTTGAAAGACCGCGTGGAAGCACAGAGAAAATCGGTCTTTCTTAAGGGTTACAGGGGTGCACGGTACCTTTATTTCCTCGTCAGCAGCTCCTCAGCTCGATCACAGCGGTTTTCACGCACAAACACCAAGTTTTCCAAGTTTTCTAGGGAGCACAATGTTCTCGACACGAAAGTTTATAGCCAACGAAACAAAAGTCTAGTGAATGACGGCTCACTTCCGCCGTACGTTCGCCATCTCGCTTCCACGAGTACGATAGGTTCCGTGCAAGGAAGGGATGGGAGATAGGGATGTATTACCAACCAAAAGTAATGTTGCCAAATAATAAAGTTTAATCTGCGATTTAAAATTAGCGCAACCAATATGTATAGGTTAAAATAATTCGTAAACGGAAAAAAAAATTTTTCTAACAAACTAAATAATGTTGCACACCCTTGCAAAAATTCATTCATGAAATTACCTACGCTTCGCGCGATCGTACTCGTCATCGGTCCGATTCGGAGAAATAGAGCGGCGCGCGGCGCATGTAGTAGCTACATGCTACAGCGGGGGTGCTTAGTCTAACGTCACCCTCTCTTGTTACTATTAGTTATAACTATCATCACATCACTCATCAAATCATCACTAATCACTGCTTCTATTTGTCTCCTAGCGCTATAGCGGAGGCCAGTTTTGGGTTAGTCTTCGAAATATTGTAGCACATTTTGTCGTGTAGGCGGTCGATCTGGGCGTTGAGACCGCTGGTCGACTTTCGTGGATGCGCTGAAGAGGTCCTACAATAGTGCGAGGTTAGTAGGGCATTGTTTTGAATCCCCATTATCTCTCGCGATATGTCCTTATCGCAAGGGCGGCATTTTGATGACATTCTCCATAAATTAGCATCACGTCCGCATATTCAGCTGCTGTGTAGTTCGGATGTGTATTTGCCACCACGATCACAAGTTTACACAAGCACATAACACAAATAAAACCGTCCCTATCGCACGTTGTAAACGTAGTACGTACTAGATTAGAAAACAAAGCAAAGCGTCTTTAGCGCAGTACGAGTACCATAATCAAATTACTATCCTAATTACACAACAATAAATAAATAAAACAACAGGTAAGCGTCTTTTTCCCGGAAACATTCACAAAAATAACGACATAATTTTGCGCACTAGTTTGACGAAGTGTGTCAAGGACACGGGTTCGGCTAGCACTAGAAAAGCAAACAAAAAAATAATTCGAGTGCAGTGCGTGGCGCGGGTCGCCTGCGCCGCTTGCCGCCGCCGGAAGGAAAGAGCACGCGCCGCTCGCCGACAGGGATTATCTCTTTCCTTCAATTCGCCTACTCTTTGCATTTGTTTCATCCTAATAGTATTGCTTATTCGTTTTAATTTCATTGATGCGATGTTATGATCCGTGACCCCGGCAAATGACCCCTGCGCTACAGTTCTTTAGGCTTTGACTGCCACCGCGGTCACCGGTGACCGCGAACAATAGATTTTCTATTGTGTCTGTTGTCTGGCAGTCAACGTGTTAAGTACAGGTTGCTCTAAGATGGCATTTTCTAAAATTTTAAATAAATCCGTAAATAATAACGTTTAATGGAAATATAATTGCTTCATGAAATGAAAATGTGAAAACGTATATGTGTGTTAAATTAATGTCACCATTGAAGCGCCACGTTCTATAATAGAAAATACAATGTTTGTAAGGTTCAATCCTGATCTGTTTTCTCGCATGGCGGAGGTGTTTCCACGCAACAGACGTGACAAAACTCAGATTTGCGTCCAACAAGCCAGAACTACTCTTATGAGAAAGAGTGTCTTTTGCATGGCTCCAATAATCTATAATAAATTGCCAAAAAGTTGGAAGCTTTTAAATGACGTACAGTTTAAACTGAAAGTTAAAAAAAATTAGCAGAAAGAGCTTATTACATACACAATGAATGATTTTTTGTGAAAAAAATGTTTGAATGACTTCTAATTTAGACCTATTTGTTTTGAAGACTTGCTTTATATATTGTTTCATATTAACTATGAGTGTTATATATTAATTTGGATAATGGAATTTTGTGGGTTCCCTATCCATTTGCATAAAATTTTAAGACCTAATATAACTTAGCATAATTTTGTTTGGCATAATTATATTTTCGCATAATATAATTACGCATAACAGCTTACGCATAATTTTTTTTAAGCATAATTTCTCTAACCATAATAATGGTTAAGCATAATATTCTAAAGCATAAATTTATTAAGCATAAAGTTCTAAAGCATAATTTTTTTAAGCATAATATCCTAGCCCGAAGAGGATATACCAATTTATTTCGACGATTGGAAAAAAGCCATATCTCCTGAATCAGGTAATTTATTTATTTATTTATTTATTTAGGGACAACAAACAGTAGTGTAATAATAAGTAAACCTGTAATATATAACATATTAATATGATATAACGTATTGAATAATTTTGTGGGTTTTTTTTTCGCTGTAGGAAGCATGAAGCAAGCAAGCATACAGCATGCAAGCAAGCATACAGCAAGCAAACAAGCATGCAAGCAAGCATGCAGCAAACAAGCAAGCATGCAGCATGCAAGCAAGCATGCAGCATGCAAGCAAGCATGCAGCATGCAAGCAAGCATGCAGCATGCAAGCAAGCATGCAGCATTCAGGCGAGCATGCAACATGCAGCAGGCAGGGTTTCTGTCACTGCTCCGGCGCTGCGGGCCTCCGGCGGCCCCACGCGTGCTAATCGTCGCAGACGGCTTTCGCTCACCACCGCAGCTTCGGCTTGTTGGCCGGCTTCGCCGGCCAGCCTCAGCCGCCTGCTCCTCAGCCCGCAACCCGCCTCGCCCCTTTGTAGGCGCGTGCCTACGCGATTTTAAATTACACTTTAGGGGTAGGACAAACAAGACTACGTAAAGTCGGTTTTGCAGCAATTCGGTTCTGTCACTAACTTTTGTTGCACAGCATATTAAATTTAATTAATTGTATGCCTAAATATTATTATGCTAATAGTCATTAGGCCTACTAACGTTATGCGAATCAAATTTATGCCAAAACAAATTAGTCTTTAAGATGATTATGCCAACATAAAATGTATGCCTAAAAAAATTATGCCGAAGTATTATTATGCCAAAACAAATTGCGCCAAAATCGTTATGCCGAAGTATATTAGGACAAAGAACATTATGCGAAAAGAAGGGATCCCAATTTGGTGGTGGTTATATATTTCTATTTAAATAATTTTATTAGCTTGGATAATTTGAATACCGTAAAAATGTTGCTTATAATTACCTACTTAAATATTTGTATGCCATTGTCTACGGTAAGCATGACGACCTTGATAATACTTTAAACAACTTGCATGCTGATTTTTTCGTATGTATACTTATGTTTAAACAAATAAAAAATATCTTAACAACATTTTTTAACGAAATGGCAGTAAGAAGTGTCATTTTACTGCAGCTAATTAAAAGTCGGACTATAGTGTGAACCAATTGAATTTTGAATCGTGTGCATGTCAATCTTCTTCTAACATTGTACTTACCAGATTTATTGTCACAGGGGCGAACATTGCGAAGAAACAAAAACTAGACCCACCAAGAAAAAAAGAAGAAGAAGCAATAACAGCTGAGCAAGTGGGAAAGGACAAATCTGACTCGAAAGTTATCAGGACAACTCAAATTCGTACGTCGAAACTTGGCACTTATTTCAAAGAGCCTTACAAATGTGAACAGCGTAGCTCTAGTGAAAAAAGTAATTTAACAAATCATATTCGAATATACACTGGTGAAAAACCCTATAAGTGTGATGTATGTCAGCGTAATTTTAGTAAAAAGAGTAATTTATCACAGCATACTCGTATACACACTGGTGAAAAACCTTATAGATGTGATGTATGTCAGCGTAGTTTTAGTCAAAAGATTCATTTATCATTGCATACTCTTATACACACTGGTGAAAAACCTTATAGGTGTGATGTATGTCAGCGTAGTTTTAGTCGAAAGAATCATTTATCACAGCATACTCGTACACACACTGGTGAGAACCCCTATAAGTGTGATGTATGTCAGCGTAATTTTAGTGAAAAGGGTACATTAACAAAGCATGTTCGAATACACACTGGTGAAAAACCTTATAGGTGTGATGTATGTCAGCGTAGTTTTAGTCAAAAGATTAATTTATCACGGCATACTCGTACACACACTGGTGAAAACCCCTATAAGTGTGATGTAAGTCAGCGTTTTAGTGAAAAGAGTACTTTAACAAAGCATGTTCGTATACACACTAGTGAAAAACCTTATAAGTGTGATGTATGTCAGCATAATTTTAGATACAAGACTAAATTAACGCAACATATGCGTACACACACGGGAAAAAAACCTTATAAGTGTGATATATGTCAGCGTAATTTTCGTTACAAGAGTAATTTATCACAGCATACTCGTATGCACACTGGTGAAAAACCATATAGGTGTGATGTATGTCAGCGTAGTTTTAGTCAAAAGAGTACTTTACTAATTCATATTCGTATACACACTGGTGAAAACCCCTATAAGTGTGATGTATGTCAGCGTAGTTTTAGTCAAAAGAGTACTTTAACAAAGCATGTTCGAATACACACTGGTGAAAAACCTTATAGGTGTGATGTATGTCAGCGTAGTTTTAGACAAAAGATTAGTTTATCACAGCATACTCGTACACACACTGGTGAAAAACGCTATAATTGTGATGTATGTCAGCGTAGTTTTAGTCGAAAGAGTCATTTATCACAACATACTCGTACACACACTGGTGAAAAACTTTATAGGTGTGATGTATGTCAGCGGGGTCTTAGTAATAAGAGTTCTCTAATAAGACATATTCGTATACACACTGGTGAAAAACCTTATAGGTGTGATGTATAACAGCGTAGTTTTAGTAATAACAGTTTTTTAACAAGTCATATTCGTATACACACTGTCAAAAACCTTATAGGTGTGCCAGTGGAGTGTGGAGTGGCGTATGTCAGTGGAGTTTCAGTGAAAAGAGTACTTTAACAAGACACGCTCAAATACACACAGGTGAAAAACCTTTTAAGTGTGTGTGTGTTTTGTTTTGATGTATGTCAGCGTAATTTTAGTAAAAAGAGTAATTTAACTTATCATATTCGTACACACACTGATGAAAATCCTTATAAGTGTGATGTACGTCAGCGTAATTTTAGTAGGAAGAGTTTTTAACTCACCATATTCGTACACACACTGGTGAAAAACCTTATATGTATGTCAGCAGCGTAATTTTAGTAAGTAGAATAATTTAACTCATCATATTCGTACACACACTGGTGAAAAACCTTAAAAATGTGATGTATGTCAGTGTATTTTTAGTGAAAAGAGTACTTTAACAAAACGTGTTCGAATACACATAGGTGAAAAACCTTATAAATGTGATGTATGTCAGAGTAATTTTAGTGAAAAGACGGAGAGTACTTGTCAACGGGTACGTATTTGAATATCGAAGATTAAAATACCTACTGTTAAAATATCGATGTTCAAAACATCGAAAATGGAAATATCGAACGACCATAAAACCGGAAATTAAAATAACGAAAGTTTATATTATCAAATGGTTAAATATCCTACGTCCAATATATCTAAAATCTAAATATCTACAAAAGTTACATCGAAAAATCCAAATATCGAAATACAGATTATCGAATGTCCTAAATATCGAAGTAGAAACTATCGAACGTCCTAAATATTGATGCATATACAATATGTTGATTTGCATGCTCGTCAAAGTTCAGGAGGTTGTCATAAAATACATAAATAATCAACTGAAGAACGTTATGGAGCAATAACTAGTAAGCGCGGCTTTTTTTAGTTGTTGAAATTTAACAGTATTTCAGAATTACACCCTTAATTCAATACAAATAAAACAGAATCACCCGATTACGCACACAGCGACAATGCATGAAACTGTCTTCCCCGAAATGATAGCGGCGTCGCGCCGCCAAGCAATGACCGGTAGCAATTTTACCTAATTTTATTTCGAAAATCACCTACATTATTGTCATAAATTTCGCTTGATAATTAACTCATTTTTGAGCATCATTGGAATACGGAAATCTTACTAATGACAGTAATACTAGTGCGCCAAAGAAAAGTTCACTGACCTGTTATCAGATGATTAATAATATCCTTCAAGCTAAAGTTTTCGTAGTGATTTTGTTTTTATTTGTGGATTAAATTGGTTGATTTGAAACTTTCCTTCCTACTTAACGGGCTTAGGACCGGCAATAATCCTACCTTTGTTGGTGTACCGATCTACTAAGTCTAAAAATGTTTTCTACGTTTGATGGAAATGGAAAGACGTTCTAGTTAAGTGTAAGTACGTGGTATACTTTCGACTCTTAGGTATTATTGGTGTAGGTAGTTAAAAATTTGAAATAACTTATTTACACTAATAAAATTGATTAAGCTAACAACGTATTTACAAAATGTACAAATAAATAAATTACCTACCTATGTTACCGGAGGTAAAGTTGCCACCATCACACTCTTGGCGTACGTACTGGTTTTCCTTCAGCTAATGTAACACTAACACATTCGTTTTTAAAGTGTCGAAAGCGCTTGATCCTTGCACGTAATTCTGTTACACTTACCTACCACCTGGGTGAATGTCTTGTGCCTTGCGGTAGTGGAACGGGTGTTGCAGTTCACGCTTCAGTATGCGCAACACTGGTGTGGTGCATAGCAGCCAGCATGACGCTCTGTGATGGGGGTTCCCGATCGGGAAACATTTCCCGACGGACATCTCCACCGCGGACCATCTCCACCAGCTCGACATTTGAATTGAACACTTTGTACCTACGTCTCAACGATGTACCGAGAAGCGGAATTCGCAAAGCGCACGAACGCTGCGGCGATTTCAATTACACTGTCAGTTCCGGGGCCGCGGGGGCGTGGCTTAGGGTGCGCGGGAAACTAAGTACCCGCATCGCCGCGCCGTCATTAGGGGATGGGATTGATTACCTACGAATTTATCGAATGATAGATTCTCATGCGCATTTGAATGTGTGTGTGCATGAAAGCGCGGTTATAGGGCTAGTAACAGACGGGCCGCGTTTAAATACGGCTGGTTCACACTTACGGATTTCCGTAAATAAGAAAAAAAAATACCTACCCATTTTATTGTTGATTTGGGTCGAGAATCATTAGCATAATTACGTCCTTGAATTTGACTACGATGCAAATCAACAGCCTGTATTATTTGAACATCGAAAATTAATATACCTACGTGTAAAAATGGGTTAATTTTCAACATTTAATACATTAATTTAAATGTTGAAAATTACGTACAAGTTACCCTAAAAATACATACAAGTTAAAATATCGAACAAATTTTGATATTAAGTAGTATGAGTGGAAAAAGGTTGCTTCTGCAACGTCTCCGGCGCTACGGGAAGTGCAACCCCTTCGCCCTTGCGTAGCAAAGGATAGGCACCCATGTTCACCTCCGCAGCTACGGCTTGCTGGTCGCCTCCGGCGACCAGCCTCAGCCGCTACGGCTCCCACGGGTGCCTATGCTTTGTTACAGCAGGCGGGGGTTGCCCTCCCTTCGCGCCTCCGGATTTTCATATACACTCTAGGGGTAACAGCTAAAATACTACGTAATTTCGGGGTGCCCCAATTCGGTTTTGGAACAATTTCGACCTATTTTATCCATGAAAATCGGTGTCCAGTGTACAAGCATAGGTCAATCGTGAAGGTATTATTTAGGTCTTTAAATTAAAATATTTTCTTGAAAGTCAATATGTTGTGCTCCTAAAGTTAGTGACAGAAACGTAGCGCTGCAAAACCGAGTCCACGTAGTCTTGTCTGCCCTACCCCTAGAGTGTAATTAAGAATCGCGTAGGCGCGGAGGGGCGAGGCAGCCCGCGAGCTGAGGAGCAGGTGGTTTTAACACCCGCCGCCGCAGCCGAGGCTGGTTCGCCAAGCCGAAGCTGCGGTGGTGAGCGTTTAGACCATCTGCGACGTTAAGCTCGCGTGGGACTGCCGGAGCCCTGCAGCGCCGGAGCCGTGACAGAAACCATGTTTGCTTGCATGTTGCATGATTGCTGCATGCTTGTTTGCTAGATGGTAATCAGTTACTAGGTGGGTTACAAAAAAAAAACAAAGTAAACCTCATGTAATGAACTTTAATTATTTTTACATAATAAAAACCCAAAATAAAACACATTTGTACGCAATTGTACGTCTCACTTATACTGCCTATATAATTTTTTTTCGGTATTTTAACTAGTAGGTAGGTATTTTTAACGTAGATATTATGAACTTAGATGTATTAAATGTTGATATTTTGAACTTAGGCATAATGTCATTCGATAGTTTGAATCATTCGAAATTTTAATCACTCGGCATTTCAATCTTCGACGTTTTAAGCGTAGGTATAACAATTTTCTACATTCTGATATAATCAATATTTAAATTTTCGATGTTTTGAACATTGGTATTTTAAGCGTAGATATTTTAATCTTCGATATTCAAATACGTACCCTTGTTAACAAGTACTCTCTGTAACTCTGTAAGCGGCATTTCAGTAAAAAGAGTAATTTATCACGGATACACATTAGGAATGTCGAACATTAAAATACAGGGTGCCTGGTGGCAGATTTATGTTTTTAAATACGATTATTTCAAAAAGTAATTAACGGTGCCGGGGGGGGAGTGGTGTCTTTGGAATCAGTGATCGTGCGGATTTCTCAGTCACGATGTCGCACTGGTCGCGTGAGCATCGCGCGTTCGCCATCGAGGCATTTTTCAAGAGTAACGATTCGTACGTAACTGCGCGTCGATAGTTTTGTTCACACTTCGGTATACGACGAATAAGTGATGGGCCGAGTGTGAATTTAATTCGTTCCTGGGTGCAGAGGTTCCGTGCAACTGCTTCGATGTCCGTTTCAACCGCGCGGCCACCTCATAATATTTGATGAAACTTTGCCAGGAATTAGTGCTAATTTGTTACTTTACACACCTCTTTTCGTGAATTTGTTACAAAAAAAACTAAGACGCTATGACAAAGAATAGTTGGCCGCTAGAACCGCCACTTGCCGTAGTCATCGCTCGTGATTACACAGAAACTATATAATGCAGATAGACGAATGATGCATCAAAAGAAAGGTCTTAATTTGTTACATTTGTTACAAAAATAAAAAACTTCAAAACGTAAATAAACAAAAAGTTATGCAATATTTAGTTTTCAGGTTACGAGTAGGTAGGTATATCACCATAAATAGTAAATTAATAGAAGCTAATGTGTATGGACAATTAGTTACTAATTTGTTACAGCGAATAAACAAAAAAAAATACTGGAAAGTAGGTTCAATAATTTGTTAGAGTTGATTTTAGTTGGCCGCTCGGACGGCAATATGCCTAAAATACAATGGCGTTTATCTCGTTATTAAAAGTAGGTTTAAGCTTAGTTAGAGTACTAATCGACGGGTAACGTAACCTCGTTTCGATAAATATGGCGAATATAACTGCAGCCTTCATATTTTGGAAGATATTTAGAAAAAACAGTAGTATGAAACCGTATGATAGTAGGGTGACCATGAATTTTTACAATGAAGTGTGACTGAATAGTGATTATTGGAATGTTCGATATTCATATCTTATTTTTTTAGGGCGAGTGCTTATACAGGGTTAGTTTTCAAAGACCAGCCAAAGGACTTTGTTCACTTTCGGCTTCGCGTGAACACGATGCTCGAAAAGAAACAAATTAATCAAAAATCATGTTTAGTTTTTAAACGCTTATTTATTCTATACTTTTGTATCAACTTGCTCCCACGAATAGTGTATTTAATAAGTACTGAAATTGTTTTATTCTTCGCCATATTGACAGTACTCGATCTTCATTAGTTCATAGTGATGCCAACAATTAATCGTTTATTTTAAAATAATTATTTACAAATCGATTCTAATTGTTATTTTTGAAGTTCCTCATTCATTTAAGGGGCAAGAGTTTACACTCAATTAGAGCTGTTATTTGTAATCACTTACATTATTTCGAACATATTTTGTCCTTAGTTTTTATCTGGAAAGCAAAAGTATTTACAAGTATCGAAGTTAGTCAATTAAATTCGATTTTCGTCGTTTCAGCCGATAGACGTCCACTGCTGGATATAGGCCTCCCCCAATTTTGGGAGGGTTTGCCATAATCGCCACGCTTGGCAGGCGGGTTGGCGATCGCAGTATGGTATGGTGGTGAAATACATAGAGAACGCTGCTGCCCATTCTCCGGTACGATCCTTAGTCGCCTTTTACGACACCCACGGGAAGTAAGGGGTGGTGGTATTCTTTAAGTCCGGCACCACACAGACACTATTTTCTAAATTCGATTTTAATCAATTAATAAATCGATTATTTAAAAAAAAAAAGATTTATATCAATGTCAGTTGTCTTGTCACTTCGAGTCCTTTGTCATTCACTGTTTCTTGGCAACGTGAATATTGTTTTTTTCGTTTTGCTGTGATAATTTTTCAAGTATTGTTTTAGGTCGCTCCACAAGTGGTACGTTTGCATCCATCGTCATAATTTCTTTAAATAATCCAAATAATTGTGCAAACACTAAACCAAACACAAATGATTTTTGATTAATTTGTTTCTTTTCGAGCGTCGTGTTCAAGCGAAGCCGAAAGTGAACAAAGTCGTTTGGCTGGTTTTTGAAAACTAACCCTGTATAAGTACTCGCCCTAAAAAAATAAGATATGAATATCGAACATTCCAATAATCACTATTCAGTCTCACTTAATTGTGAAACTTCATGGTCACCCTACTCTCATACGGTTTCATACTACTGTTTTTTTGTAAATATCTTCTAAAATATGAATGCTGCAGTTATATTCGCCATATTTATCCAAACTAGGTCACGTTACCCGTCGATTAGTCCTTTAAATAAGCTTAAACCTACTTTTAATAACGAGATAAACGTCATTGTATTTTAGGCATATTGCCGTCCGAGCGGCCAACTAAAATCGACTCTAACAAATTATTGAATCTACTTTCTAGTATTTTTTTCTGTTTATTCGCTGTAACAAATTAGTAACTAATTGTCCATACACATTAGCCTCTATTAATTTGATATTTATGGTGATATACCTACCTACTCGTAACCTGAAAACTAAATATTGCATAACTTTTTGTTTATTTACGTTTTGAAGTTTTTTATTTTTGTAACAAATGTAACAAATTAAGACCTTTCTTTTGATGCATCTTTCGTCTATCCGCATTATATAGTTTCTGTGTAATCACGGGCGATGACTACGGCAAGTGGCGGTTCTAGCGGCCAACTATTCTTTGTCATAGCGTCTTAGTTTTTTTTGTAACAAATTCACGAAAAGAGGTGTGTAAAGTAACAAATTAGCACTAATTCCTGGCAAAGTTTCATCAAATATTATAAGGTGGCCGCGCGGTTGAAACGGACATCTGCTTCGGCTATGAACACTCCACGGCCAGGGCCCAGTCGATCTTCAAGGACTCCCGAAAACATTGAAGTGGTTGAAGAGAGTTTACGTGAAAATCCACAACTTTCGCTACGGAAAAGGGCAGCCTCACTGGGACTTCCAAGAGCGATTATTCATGAAATTTTAAAAGAGGATTTAAAGTTCCATCCATTCAAAATTCAAATCGTTCAAGAACTCAAAGAAAGTGATTTTGTTTCACGCAAAAAATTTTGTGAGACGATGTTGGAGCGTTTTCGTACTGTGAATCCCATTTTTTGGAGTGACGAGGCTCATTTTCATTTAAACGGGCACGTTAATAAACAAAACTGCCGTTACTGGACTCCAAAAACTCGTAACAAACACCAAAAGCCATTGCATTACCCCAGGGTAACTGTTTGGTGCGCCTTATCCACGCATGGGATAATTAGACCATTATTTTTCGAAAATGCTCGGGGCCAGGCGACAAATGTCAATAGTGACAATTACCGACGCATGATAACGGACTGTCTGTCTGTGTGGTGCCGGACTTAAAGAATACCACCACCCTTTACTTCCCGTGGGTGTCGTAAAAGGCGACTAAGGATCGTACCGGAGAATGGGCAGCAGCGTTCTCTATGTATTCCACCACCATACCATGCTGCGATCGCCAACCCGCCTGCCAAGCGTGGCGATTATGGCAAACCCTCCCAAAATTGGGGGAGGCCTGTGTCCAGCAGTGGACGTCTATCGGCTGAAACGATGACGACGATGAACGATAACGGACTTTTTTTTGGCAAACCTGCGAGCTCATCCATCGTTTTCATCCCACACGTGGTTCCAACAGGATGGTGCGACCTGTTATAAGCATACACTGAACCCTAAAATGCTTAATCATCATGGCTTTCAGCCATCTCAGTACAATAGTCGTAGTCAGCAATAATCATTGGTACTAAAGCAGTCTATTTCGAACCTTTACGGTGATCGGTTGCATAAGGGTCCCTTTTACTGAATTATAATAAATAATTAAATAAAAATTAATTATATTTTAAATAATTTCTTTTTTTAAAAAGCCTCTTTCAAGGGACCCTATAACATTTGGTGGCAGCGGTGGGATACGGAAATCCCCAGTGCCGATTCGCGTAAACAATATTTGCGTTAAATCAATAAATAGACTCTCCGTATCCTGCAATCCTATAATAAATAAATGGTAATAAAACCAGTGAAGTGTTCATAAGTAGCACGTTACGATTCTGCGAGTCGTGTACACCTGAGCGCATATAATAAGTGCAGCCTACATCTATCCTGTGAGTGTCCTGCGGACATCCTTTAATCGCCCTTCAAGCATCCTGCGAGTCCTTCGAGCATCCTGCGATTCCTTCGAGCATCCTGCGATTCCTTCGAGCATCCTGCGAGCCACTCCGAGCACCCTGCTAGTCCTCCGAGCATCGCACGCGTCCTTCAGGGATCCTGCGGATCCTGAAACGTTATAAGTGTCGTCCTATGACCCGCGAGTGTTTTGTGTTTAGTCTAACAAGTGTTCCGTGAATCTAAGAGTGTCGGTTGTGTTATCTGCGTGCGAGTGTCGCCATGCAGCCGCTCTCAGCTCTAGCTCTTATCGCCGCCTACGTATTCCTGTAAGTCGATGAACAATTGCTAACTATAAGCTTATCTCTGTCAGTTTAATATTAATATTTTGTTACTTGACGTCTAGAATTTGCATGTTATGCCTCCTAAAGTACCAAAAAACGAAGATAGCAAATTGCAGATTGATATTCCATCTGAGCCTTCAGACCTAAAATCTCCAATCTTATCACCAAGAATTACTAGGCAAACAGTAGAAATGGAGCTTAATACTTTATTAAAGTTCGTAAAACCATATGACGGCAGTCGCGAGAAACTAAATTCGTTTATTAATAACTGCAATAATACATATGAGCTAGCATCCGAGGCACAAAAGCCAATTATATTAAAATACATATTATGTCAACTTACAGACAAAGCCGAAATCGCTTGCTCGATCAAAGAGTTCACATCTTGGGAACAGTTAAAAGAGTTTCTTAAAACTCAATTTTCAGAAAGAAAACACTATACACATTTACTTAATGACCTCCAGGAAAGCAAACAAACTTCGTCTGAAAATGTAGGACAATTCGCCCTTCGTATGGAGACTTACCTTTCTCAATTATTAACAGAGATATCTCTCTCTAATTATAAGGCCAAAGAAATACCAGGTCGTACAGCGGCCATGGAGGACCTTACACTCCACCACTTTCTTATGGGTTTAAACCCTCTCGTATCAAACATGGTAAGGTGCAGGGCACCTAAAACTTTCAATGAGGCCGTTAACTTAGCCATTTCCGAAGAAAGGATTTTAGAAACTCTTTATAGGCGAAATCATAGCTCACAACATGATAAACAAGCTAGCCAAAATAGGTCCAAACCTAAAACCTTTGCTCAGAACAATAAATACTCGCAGAAATCATCTTCGCAACCAAGTACGTCGGGTAGCAATCCTAAACATGACCCAAACCTTACATGCAAATATTGCAAAGAGATTGGTCATGATATTAATAACTGTCAAAAGCGACAGAAACGTTACCCGAGTTCTCAACCTCAACAGGATCAAAGTAAATCCTCTGGGTTCCAACCCAATCCTAAATCTCCTCGAGTCAGTTTTGTCGATGATTGCGATGACTCTGACGAATCTATCCACGATGACGAAGGCGAAAATGCCGAAGTGGAAGATTTAAACGAATAAACGTCCTGCAACCGTGCCGAACGGGACGTCAAGTCAAAATCGGCACACATTCGAACCGCATGAGTTCAACCAATAAAAATCCCGAGGTTATACAGCAGGGTAACCAGTCCCAAAACGGCAACCTCAACCCTTTCGAGGTTATACAGCAGGGTAACCAGCCCCAAAACGGCAACCTCAACCCTTTCGAGGTTATACAGCAGGGTAACCAGCCCCAAAACGGCAACCTCAACCCTTTCGAGGTTATACAGCAGGGTAACCAGCCCCAAAACGGCAACCTCAACCCTCTCGAGGTTATACAGCAGGGTAACCAGCCCCAAAACGGAAACCTCAATTCTCCTAATAAAATTTATGAGGTTAGTATCGATACCTCTAAAAAGCTACTACCTCATGTGTTGATAGAGTCACAAGTCTCTGATATTCCACTAACACTCCTTGTAGACTCAGGGTCTGCAATCTGCTTGTTAAAAGAATCAAGTGTCCTAAACAAGCCAAAAATCATTCATAAACCTATAAGCATTAAAGGTATCGACCCTGGCGTTGAAACCACTCAAACTATGGGCTATTTTAATTTAAAACTGAAAGTTTCCGATTCTAAGTCAATTAGCCATAAATTCCACATGATCAAGGAAATTAATCTACCTTATGATGGCATTATAGGTAATGATTTCCTGACGGCTAACAGTTGCAACATCGACTACAGTCGTGATGTTCTTAAAATAACTCGCAATGAGATTAAAATTCATTTCTTTGACTCTTGCTACATTATACCACCACGCACAGAAACTGTAATAGAATGTACCGTCACAAATCCAGAAATAAAAGAAGGTGTGATCCTAGATCAACATCTTTCTAGTACTCTTCTAGTTGCTAATTGTATAGCAAAAGTTAAAAACAATGATAGAGTCAATATATCCGTTGTTAATACCTCTAATAAACCTGTTAAAATTAAACGCAACCTTAACCTTAGACTAGACCCAATTGTCGCTTATCCTATTCAGTCGACCCCCCTTAGTGAAAACGTAGTAGAACGTACTAGGAAAGTTTTAAATTCCCTGAGAACCTCCCACCTGAATGACGAAGAAGCTCAAGCTCTCTTTAATTTATGTTCAGATTATTCTGATATATTCCACTTACCAGAAGAGGCTCTGTCTTTTACACCAGCCATCCAACATGAAATCAAAACCACAAGTAACACTCCGATACATACAAAATCTTACCGTTTTCCTGAGTGCCATAAAGAGGAAGTGGACACCCAAATTAATAAAATGTTGGACCAGGATATTATCAAACCCTCGAATTCCCCATGGTCTTCTCCTATATGGATTGTTCCTAAAAAACCAGACGCTTCTGGCCAAAAGAAATGGCGCATCGTAATTGACTATAGAAAGTTAAACGATGTCACAATAGGTGAAATTTATCCTATCCCTCAAATTACCGAAATTCTTGACCAATTAGGTAAAAGCCAATATTTCAGTACCCTCGACCTTTCATCAGGTTTCCATCAATTATTGATATCACCAGAAGACGCACCTAAAACAGCCTTTTCTGTACCCCAAGGCCACTATCAATTCAATAGAATGCCATTCGGTCTAAAAAATGCCCCGAGTACGTTTCAGAGGCTTATGAATACTTGCCTCGCTGGTCTACAAGGCTCTCGTTGTTTTGTTTATTTAGACGATATAGTCCAGTATGCATTTGATCTAAATTCAGCAATCTTTAATCTCAAGGCCATTTTCAACAGACTTCGAGAATTCAATTTAAAACTTCAACCAGAAAAATGCGAATTTCTAAGAAAAGAAGTTACTTACCTAGGACACATTATCACCCAAAACGGTGTAAAACCAAATCCAGATAAAGTGAAAGCTGTAACACAATACCCCGTTCCAAAGTCTGCTAAAGACATTAAATCTTTCTTAGGCCTCGTGTCATACTACAGGCGTTTTATCCCTAACTTTTCGAAACTAGCCAAATCCCTTACCTTGCTCCTTAAAAAGGACGCCTCGTTTGATTGGACGAATGAACAACAACTCAGTTTCGAAACCCTAAAAAATAAACTAGTCGAAGCACCTATATTAGCTTATCCTGACTTTAATCAAACCTTTTTGTTAACCTGCGATGCATCTAACTATGCTATATCAGCTATCCTGTCTCAAGGTCCCATCGGACGTGACCTTCCAATTGCATATGCGTCCCGCACCTTAAATAAAGCCGAATGTAATTACAGTGTCACGGAAAAAGAATGTTTAGCGATAGTATTTGGAACTAAAACCTTCCGACCATATTTATATGGTCGCCGATTTATTATTATGACAGACCACAAGCCGCTACAGTGGCTATTCAATTGTAAAGATCCTGGGTCTAGGCTCATTCGATGGAGGTTGAAACTTGAAGAATTTGAATATGATATTCAATATAAAAAGGGTAAAATAAATGCCAACGCAGACGCTTTGTCTAGATTCCCCGTTAATCCCGTTCAACCTACTGCTAACGAAATAACAACACCTAATCTTCTAAATTCCGAAGCTAATATTACACCCGAAAATTTTGATAGTAACTCAGACAGAGATTTGTTCGACTTTATAACGTCACCTACTTCCCTTCAGTCGGAAGAACTTAATCCCGATCATCTCTTAGAAATTCCTACCCCAGACCTTTTTAATACAGAATCTCTAGATCCTACCTCTATAAGAGTCCCATCAGAAAACACTAGGACTCAAGATGCGCACCTCAGTTCCATCCCTGACTTATCCACGGTCGACTATTCCAACTTCCTGAAACAAATAGCTGATAAAAATAAATCATTCAATACACACATTATTGAACATAATGACAGTTTACTAAAAACCACTTCTAAGATAGTCTTAGTACCCACATCGATTGATTTAGATGAATCAAATCCATATATTGGAGAAATATTAAATAATCTAGAAAATCGAGACCAAATCCGCAACCAGGAAAAACAACTACATACCTTCTATAAAGTCCAGTCAGGAAATAAGGATTACTACTTCCTGTACGTAAAAGTACATCACTTCGACCAGGCGTCATATGACGAATTATTTAAAACCCTTAAATGTATTCGTAATGAACTTGTAATAACTGACCAAATTAAAGAAATAAGTATATCCGACTTCCGTGACCCTTTTGAAAAACACAGTTACATTAAAATTTATAATATTATAAACTACCTATTTCATAATACTGGCATACAAATAAATATCTATCATAATAACGTTACTTACCCATCACCGTCTGAAGTTAAGAAAATTCTCCACGACAACCATGACTTACCCATAGCTGGTCACCTTGGTGTCAGTCGTATGTATGATAGATTGAAACAGTTATATTATTGGAAAGGTATGCGCAATGACATAGAGTCTTATGTAAAAAGTTGTAAGTCGTGCCAAGAAAATAAAGCTTTACGCAAAATAAATCGCGCACCAATGCAAATTACAAGTACGTCAACTAAACCGTGTGAGCGCGTATCGCTTGATGTAGTAGGACCTCTTCCAGAATCCGGTCCGGCAAAACTTAAATTCATATTAACACTACAAGATGATTTCACTAAATTCTCTACCGCGTACCCCGTGCGCAGCACGACAGCCGAAGAAACATGCGAATGTTTACTACATTTCATATCAATATTTGGCCTCCCAAAATTTATTTTAACCGACCAAGGCACTAACTTTACAGCAGACCTATTCAAGAAAACGTGTGAATTTCTAAAAATTAAACAGCTATGGTCAACTCCATACCACCCACAGACACAAGGCGCCCTTGAACGAAGCCACTCAACCTTGAAAGAATATCTAAAATCTTTCGTCAATATGGAACAAACAAATTGGCCCCGTTATGTATATACAGCCATGCTTACTTATAATACTACTGTTCATACCGTAACGCACTACACTCCGTATGAATTAATGTTTGGCAACAAACCGTTTATCCCAAACTCTATATGTGACGAAAACCTTGGCGTCACATACCCTGAATATGTCCGTATGCTACAAAACCGCTTAAAGTATTCTCGCGATAAAGCTCTTGAATACGTCCACAGATCTAAGATAACGTCTAAAACGTATTATGATTCTCATAGTCGACCAGTACAGTATAAAGTTGGCGATTATGTTTACTTAAAGAACCACCTTAGAATGCGAAAGGCCTTATCACCCATATGGAAAGGTCCGTATAAAGTCGTAAAAGTTCACGGCAATAACACTATATCATTATTGATAAACAGACGACACGTCCGTCACCATTATGACCAAGTGAAACTCGCTGAGGTCGCCAACAACCTGTAAAAGAAAACTTATAAGTTAGAATAATAAAAATCGATTCAATAATCAATATTTTAGTATAGATAGATTATACACATAATGATATCCTTATAAACTAGTTAGGTTAATAGTAATTAGTTATTACATTAAATATTTAGTTAGTATATATAATACATGCATACCTATGTACTTGCAGTGCCTCAGCGGAACTCCAACCACCTAACGAGTATGTCCACGCGATAACTGCGAGTCCTGGAATATACTTCGATTACATAGGGAAATTAAAAATAAATAATGGCATCCTAAATGTCATTATGCCGTTAGATATTTTACATATTAAACCGCATATTGAAAATATAAATTCAGCATTAGAAACGGTAATTTATACATGTAAACAAACCGGCTATATAAAACACTCAGAATGCCGCAATACAGTGGAACCACTAGTAGTTCAACAACAGAATTTAATAAAACTATTTAGTTCCATATCTTACCTTACTGATAGTGATGATCACAGAAACAAACGAGCATGGATTGGAGGAATTGGAATGATTCTAAAACAAGTTTTTGGTACTTTAGATGAGGACGATGCTATTCAATATGACCGAGCTATTGAATCAATACAACACAATCAAGATAAACTCAAGTCTTTCATAAGAAAAAATATTTTAATAACTAAATCTGTTATATCAACATATAATAATACGTTTCACAAGATTCAACAAAACGAAGTAAAGTTAAATGACGCTATCAGCAAACTCTCGAGCAGTATTCAAAACATTTCTAAAACTACGCATATATTAGAACTAGATTTTGTCCGAAATACCTTGGAAACTTCCATGGTCACCCTAACGTTTCAACTTGAAGACATAACAAATGCGATAATGCTTTGTAGTCAAAACATACTACACCCGTCCGTTATGTCGCCTACCGCTATGTACCGAGAATTAGCTGATAACGTAAGGCACCTGCCGAATAATCTAAACTTACCTGTTCAATTAGATATAAGTTCAGTTCATACTATTATAAAAGTGTCTACTTTATTGTGTTATTATTTTAACGATAAACTAATATTTCTATTGCGTGTCCCTTTGATATCCAACCAAGAATATTCTCTGTTTAATAATATTGCATTACCAACTCCTCACGACGTCAACCAACCAGACACATTTAGTTTAATTGTACCAAGCGCTAAGTATTTAGCTATAACAAAGGACAAGTCAAATTACTGTAAATTAGAATCATTGGAAAATTGTAAACTACTACGTTTGGCAGAATATTTATGTGAAATTCCTATTATCTACAAAACTGATTCAATACCAAGTTGCGAAAGCGAACTGTTATCTAAAACAATTAAAGAAATTCCCGCAGTCTGTAATATTAGACTTATTCATGGTAATCTAGATATTTTTAAATCGCTCAATAATAATAAATTTATATATGTTCAATCTGAATTAACGAAACTTTCACTAGATTGCCAAGGTCACAATCAGATAAAGGAAATAAATATATTCGGTATCGGCATATTATCAATACCAACTAATTGTATCGCATATTGTAGAGGTACCACGCTGTTACCGAGATATAGCAATGTTTTAAACTTGACTTCACCTATTAATCTGCCAGATTTCAATTTAATAAATAGTAGTTGTTGTAAAATAAATAGTATAACGAATAATATGTCCCCTACCCACTTAGAGCAAATTAACTTAGATGATATGAATCATGTTAGCAAAGCAATTAACAACCTCTTATCAGACGTTGATAAAATTCAAGAAACACCCCACATAATTAAATATGGGACACATTATTCAGTAATTATAAGTTTAATATTATGTTTTATCTTGTTTTACTTAGTTTATAAAATTGTAGTTTTTTGTAAACCCAAATGCAACCTTCGCAAATATAGTTTCCGCAAATGCGATAAATCTAAATCGGAATCTGTGGAACTGGAGCAAACCATTCAAGAAATTCCAGCTCCAGCCCTAAGAACCTCTTTCTAGGGTTAACTTTGGTAATCATCCCCAAAGTTCACTCTAATAGGGGAGGTGTTATAAGCATACACTGAACCCTAAAATGCTTAATCATCATGGCTTTCAGCCATCTCAGTACAATAGTCGTAGTCAGCAATAATCATTGGTACTAAAGCAGTCTATTTCGAACCTTTACGGTGATCGGTTGCATAAGGGTCCCTTTTACTGAATTATAATAAATAATTAAATAAAAATTAATTATATTTTAAATAATTTCTTTTTTTAAAAAGCCTCTTTCAAGGGACCCTATAACAGACCGCACACACGGCTAGAGATTCGATGAATTTGCTTCGGGAAGCTTTCCCTCAAAAACTTATCAGTCGCTTTGGGGACATCTCATGGCCACCCAGGTCCCCCGACTTAACCCCAATGGATTTTTTTTATGGGGCTACCTCAAAGAGAGTTTACAGCAACAATCCCCGAACTCAAGTGAACTTAAAAGAAAACATTCGTCGAGAAATCAGCGCAATTGAATCAAGTTTACTGTAGCGTGTGGCGCGTAACACGAGGCTCCGTTTAGAACAATGCGTGCAACTTGACGGAAGACATTTGGATGACATAGTGTTCAAAAAATAAAATCTGCATTATTAGTCTGTCGTTTAATATTTCAAATAAAACAATATATGAAATAGATATTTTAAATTTAATTTTGAAAATATAAATCTGCCGCCAGACACCCTGTACCTACGGGTAAAATGTCGACGTTCAAAACATCAAAAATTAATATTTCGATTGTATCGTAATCTCGAAAATTGTTATACCTAAGCTTAAAATGTTTAACATTGAAATGCCGAGTGAAAAAAATAACTAATGATTAAAAATATCGAGTCATTATACCTAAGTTCAAAATTATTCAACATTTAATACAATTTAGTTCATTATATTTACGTTAAAAATAGTTAAAATATCGATCATTCAATTTAAGTGAATTCGATTGAATTTGTATGGACGCTGTCTGTTGAATGGTTAACTTTTTTCTTTTCATGTATAATACAGGTCAGTGGTGCAATAAAAGACTTGCTTGCTCTTAACAAAAGCAGACGAATAAAGTTTTAACTATAGACAAAAGTTTAATTTTCAATAAATAATATTAAGAGTCCTGTTACATTTTTTACGCAAATTCATGATTTTTGACGCTGTAATTTTCAGCAGTTGTAAGATATTTTAATTATTTGTTTAAGAATAACGATAGTACTATTCTCTTTCTTGTAAGTTGCAGTTACACATTTTCATTTTTCTTTTCGTGTAATTTACTATAAATATTTTACGAACAGTTTGCAAGAAAAACCGTTGGCGATGGAACTTTGACGCTCAAATTCACATTGTTACATTCAATTCTTATAAATGCTAAAATTATAAAAAGATACTTTGAATGTTTTACTTGTTTATTGGAGTTCTAGAATTCCTTTAAATTCCTTGAGTTTTTATGGATAAAATCGTAAAGAAAGCCTAATTTAAGCAATAAATGTCTTGATTCAGCGTCCATTACACTCCAAATTAACGCAACTTTATCAAATAAACTAATATTATATAAAACTTCAATCTACAATGAATACGTTTCATTAGTTTTCGTTTCTCAATTTAATAAAACAAAATTGCAATAAATAAAGTTAAAACGCTATATATTCTGCGTCAATTCGGCGCGCCCCTCATTCCCACTGATTCCCGCGCAAGCGCTTTACGAGGTAGGACCTGTCGCCGAATTTTTGGCGCGCAATCGTCCGGAGATCGCTACTATTATCGACTCGTGTACGCCGATCGAAATAATTTGATTTGCGTTTACGATCCGTAATAGGACTCTTAACAGTATCTTCGTAGTTCTAATTGGAGGTCGATTTGCGTTTTATATCCGATTCGTTAATAAATTAATCTTGATGATCGTCAAGGTATAATCATAAGTGTTCTATATATCTGTTATATCAATTAAAGTGGCACACTTTTTTTTTTTTTTTTTTTTTTTTTTTTTGGGTGGGAAATCATCAAATGACCCCTCCCGCTCTGGGCGGAGCGGAAGGGAGTGTCAGACTCTTACTGACTAAAACCCACCCGTGTTCCTTCAGTTGCCTGTGCCAGGGGCCACGGTATCTCTTTCGAACAACCCGCGACCCTGGCGGGCATCGGCCCTAGCGGACCCCGTCAGTTGGTGCTGACATCTCCTTGAGGCGCGCGTGGAACACAACGCGCCGTCGACCCGGGCCTGGTCCTTACCGGACGGCGAGCTGCCCATTGCTCGCCGTCCGCAAGCCCGCGCCTACGGTGGCCGGGAATCGGCTATCGATTCCCGACGCCCAGGGCGTCTCCTACGGCGGCTAGGGGCGTGAGGGCGCAAGGATTGCCTCTCCCTCACGCGCTCCGCCTCCTCCTTCGCGAGCATCACTGCTTCGCAGAAGGAGGCGACAGCCTCCCATGCACTCTCGCTCCGTACCATGGCCCGGACTAGGGCCGGACGCGAGAGATCGCCGCCGCCGATCGCCTCCGTGAGGACACGGCGGTGCTCTGCCCAAGCTGGGCAGATCTCCACCGTATGCTCCACCGTGTCCTCCGGGCGATCCACACAATGGTGACACCCGGGCGTTTCCTCCCGCCCTATTCTGGACAGGAACCTCCCGAAGCAGCCGTGCCCGGTGAGGACCTGCGTTAGGCGGAAGGTGAGGACGCCGTGGCGCCTCCCTAGCCACTCCTCAAAGAGGGGACTTATCGCCGCAATTGTGGCGTGCCCAGCACTGGGTTGCGACAGTCGCACTCTCCATGTCGCCATGAGATCCCGCCGGAGCTCTGTCCGCTGCGCCGCGATTTGTCGCGGCAGCGGAGTTACGCCCCGGCGTTTTACCTCCTCTCGCCACTCCCATATGTGAGCGAGGACTTTGGCCTCCAGATCCCATGGCGGCAATCCGGCAAGGAGGCTCGCTGCCTCCCCGGAGACCGTGCGGTAACCCCGGACTAGCCGGACGGCCATGACCCTCTGGGACGCGTTCAACCGCCGGGCTGGTCGCCGCCTCAGTGAACGCGCCCACACTGGTGCCCCGTAAAGGGCCATGGACCGCACGATCCCCGCGTAGAGCCTCCGGCAGGAGGCGTTTGGACCCCCTAGATTGGGCAGGAGCCGCTTCAACGCAGCCCCGGCCCGCTCCAGTCTAGGAGCCAAACGTCTGAAGTGCTCCACGAAATTCCACCGGCTGTCGAGGACGAGTCCCAGGTACTTCATCGTCGACTCGACGCCGATGTGAACCCCTCCTACCGTTATTTGGGAACCCGACGGTGGCGCGTTCCGAGGGCCATGAAAACACATGGCCTCGGACTTGTGCAGGGCCACCTCGAGTCCCAGTTGCCGGATCCTTTCAACGACTGTCGCAACCCCGCGTGTCGCTAGTTCCGCCGCCGCCTGGTGCGACCTCCCCTGCGCCAGGACGAGCGTGTCGTCAGCGTAGCAAACTACGCTGACGCCGCTAGGGAGGTCGGCGCGCAGCACCCAGTCGTACCCGATGTTCCACAGAGGCGGCCCCAGGACCGATCCCTGTGGGACACCGCACGACATCTCTCGCCGGTTCCACTCTCCCTGATGACCGGGGTAGATGACGGCCCTGTCCGACAGATAGGCCTCGACCATGCGACAGAGGTAGGTCGGCATCCGGTGATGCCGGAGTGCCTCCCTGATGCAACTCCAGGGCAGGGTGTTGAAGGCATTGGCAATATCTAGAGACACCGCCAAGACGACCCCACCCCGGGCAACAGCATCCCCCGTCGTGAGGGCTCGTACGCGCATGACAGCGTCAACCGTAGAGCGCCCCCTGCGGAAACCGAACTGGCCCTCCGCCAGGTCCGGCCCCACCCGCATCAGCTGCCCGACGAGGCGGTCTGCAATGACTCTTTCAAAGAGCTTGCCCACCTCGTCGAGCAGCACAATGGGCCGGTAAGCGGACGGAGAGTCCGCAGGGCGCCCCGGCTTCTTAATGAGGACCAGCTTCCCCGTTTTCCAACGTAGTGGAAACTGGCCCCTCTCCAGACATGCGCTTAGGAGCCCCCTCAGTCGAGGCCCGAGAGCCTCCATGGCCAGAACCCAGGCTTTCCCAGGTAAGCCGTCGGGTCCTGGGGCGGTATTTTTGGCATTCAGCCTACGTACCGCCACTCTCAACTCTACCTCGGTCACCTCCGGAGCATCGTCGTCGTCGTCGTCGGCAGTGTGGTCCGCATCGGGCACCGCAGGAGGCGGAGCCATGGGCGGGGGTGTATATTCCCCTCGTGAGGGGAACAGAGCGCTCACCACGTCCTCCACGAGCTGGGGCCGGAGACTCTGCGTCAGCGGGGGCGCCCATGGGCGGAGTTTATCCCGCACCATTTTGTAGGGGCGTCCCCACGGGTCCCGGTTCAGAGTCTCCAGCGACTCCTCGCGGGCCAGTCCCCTGGCCCGCAGGATCTCCGCTCGGAGGGCGGTTTTCGCCGCTCTGTACCCCTCGTACAGCTCCGCCTGAATGGCTTCCGTATCCGGAGGGCGGATACGGAGCCTGCGGTGCCTGGCGTACCGGCGCCGCGCAGCGACGCACGCTTCGCGCAGGGTCGTCAGCTCCGGCGACCACCAGTACACCTGGCGCCAGGCGCGTCCTGGCTGGACCCGGGGCATTGCCACGTCACATATTTCGGACATGGCCTCCCGGAACCACTCCGCCTCGTCGTTGATGTCAGCAGGCCTGTCCGGTGGTGACACCCAGGCCTGCACGATCGAGGCTTCCAGGAGAAGCTCCCGGTCCAGCTGCTTCAGCGCCCACCGCGGACCACTCGGGGCCTGTCGGACCGGCGCGCTTGAGGTCTGGGCGGAGACGTCGAACCGGATGTACCGGTGGTCGGAGTAGGTCTCCACCCCCTCCATGACGCGCCAGTCGACGACGTGCGGCAACAGAGCGGGGCTGGCGAACGAAATGTCCACCACTGATTCACCCCGCATCCGCACACACGTTGGGACAGAACCCCGGTTTAGGACGACCAGGCCTGTCTCCAGAGCCCAGTCCTCCACCATCCTGCCCCGTGTGTCCGTATACCGGGAACCCCAAGCCACATTCTTGGCATTGAAGTCCCCGAGGACGAGCACGGGGAGGGAACGGAACCCGACGACGACGACTCTCAACTCCGCAAGGGAGTTGTGGAACTCGGCGAGAGTTCGGTTCGGGGAGAAGTATACCCCCACCACAACAATCTCCCCGAAGCGTGCTGCCACGCAACCCCGTCCCCTCTTGACAGCCTCGAGGGACGGTGTACCGGCGGCGGCCGATGAAATTAGGGTCACTGAGCCGCTCAGGTCCTCCACCCAGTAATCCCTGGGCGGGACAAAGTACGGCTCAGCGACCACGGCGATGTTGATCGACCACTGCGCCATGCTCTGGAGCAACAGATCCTGAGCAGAGGCGCAGTGGTTGATGTTCGCCTGGAGGAGGCGTAGAGGAGCCATTACTCCTCCATTTCAGCCCCCTCCCGGGCCCCTTGTGAGGGCCCTTCGACGATGGCGGCAGCGGCAGCGGCGGCGGCGGTGGTGGCGGCGGCGGCGGCGGCGATGGTGGCGGCGGCAGCAGCGGCGTTGGTGGCGGCAGCAGCGGCGGCGGCGACGGTGCTGGTGGTGACGGCGGCGGAGGGCCTGCCTTTCCTCCTGGTCCCGGCGGGTGGAGCGCAGGACTTGCTCCCCGCCCGGTGATCGGCCGGCTTGCCAGCGGCCGCACATGCGATGCAGTGCGGCGCGGCGTTGCAGGAGCCGGCCTTGTGTCCGGGCTGACCGCAGCGGAAGCATAGTGAGCTGCGGTCTACCTCCGAGGTGCATTGGACGCCAACATGGTGTCCCACAAGGCATCGGAAGCACCTCAGAGGCTTGGGTTCCAGCAGTTTGACCTGCGCTGAAACCCAGCCCACCAGGAGCCTTCGGCCCTCCACGATCGTTCTGGCCGCCGTCACGGGGCAGCTTACCGTTACGGTACGCATACCCGTGAAGTCAGGACGTATGGTGCCCGCCTTCACCTGGTCGGCCAGACACCCGCCCGTCCTGACAACGGCGGCAACCACCTCTCCCTCCGTTACGGAGTCATCCAGGCCCAAGATGCGCATGTCTGCGCATTTGACGGGCCTGGAGACTCGAGCCTCATCCGCATTGAGGGACGCCCTTAGCTTCTCAGCTAGGGCGTCAGCGGTGGGGCCACTCGTCGCACCGGGGATCTCCAACATGCGGGCGCCAGTGGCGGTCACCCTATGCCGGAGGCCCCCGGTGATCCCCAGCTCCTGGAGGTCCACCGTCTCTCTCGCTTTGGCGAGCACGTCGCGGTACGTCACGCCCCTCTTGACCGCGTCCGGCTGTAGCGTTATAACTACAGCCGCGGTCTTCGGGGCGCGAAGCCTAGCCGCGACGGCTCGCTCCTTGCGGCGCCGCCTTTGCGCCTTCTTTCTGGCCGCCTTGGCCGCCTTCTTCTTCTCCCCGACCACCTGCCATTCGGCGTCGGTCGTGGGAGAAGTGGGAGGGTTTTGGGGGCGGGGCGTTGGCTCTGGGGCCTTCGCCTCCCTTGCCGGTCTGCCTCTCTTCCGGACCTGCGCCGGGGTGTTGCCAGTAGGCGCCGGGGCCCCGCCAGCCGGCACCGGGGCTCCTCCAGCCGACACCGGTTTGGCCGACGCCGGTTTGGCCGACGCCGGTTTGGCCGGCGCCGATTTGGCCGGCGCCGGTTTGGCCGACGCCGGTTTTGCCGACGCCGGCTTAGCCGGCGCCTGGGCCCGGCCGGACGGCCCGGGCTTAGGGGCGGCAGCTGCCGTAGCGGCCGCGTATGAGGCCGCCTTCGGCCCCGGGGCCGTCCCGCCCGCCAGAGGGGGGCGCAGGACTATGCCCTCCAGGACGGAGAACCGCGCCTGGAAGGCCGCCAGCTCCTGTCGAACCAGGCTGAGGACCTGGTTCTCTACCGGTACGGGCTGGCTCGGCGTCTTCGCCTGCGCGCCCCCGGTGACCCGCAGGCCGGCCAGGTCTGCCCGGAGCCTCCCATTCTCCTTTTGGAGATGCTCCATGGCAGCCGTAAGGCGGGCAACCTCCGCCCGCAGTTCAGCCACCTCGCCGGCCGAGGGGCCGGTGTAGTTGGCCGCCTCCGCTGCCGCCATGATGGAGGCCGTCGCCGAGACTACGGCCTTGTTCTTCGAAGCTTGGAGCTTCTTCAAGGCCACGTCTCGGATCGCGGCCTCCACGACCGCCGCAAACCTGCGCTTGCAGTCCGCCTCGGGTTCAAGGCCGCTAGCCTCCCCCGCCTCGTCGCTAGAGGGCCCCGAAGCGACCGCGCGACCGGTCCCCTCCTCCTTTGCGGACTCCTCCGCTCTCTCCGCCGCCTCACGGGCAGTGAGGCCCCTGCCCTTGCCTCGCTCTCGGACCCCACCCCGTCTACTGGTGGGGATCTTCCGAGCCGAGGCCAGCTCTCCGTCGGAGGACGACCCCTGGCTGTCCTCTGACCTTGGCCGCTTGCTGTACTTCTTCGCAGCGGCCACCTCCTTGGCACGACAGGGGCTCCCTGAGCCTCCCGTGCTCGCGCCTCCAGACGCGGCGTCGGACTCCGACCCCGCATCGCTCCTCCTCTCTTCTGTTTTGTTTTGTGTTTTAAATTCTTCCATTTTTGTTCCCACGAGTATATATATTGTTGTACTGGCTCAAATAATAAATGGTTCGCACTAGCGACTAAATCAAGCTACCCATTAGCCAAGCTTACAACCTCCCTCACGGTGCGCCGCCGCTTGGAGGTTTGGGGAATTTTTTATAGAGGTTAATCTTCCTCGCGGTCCGGGCGATTAAGCCAAGACCCTCGACCCCCTTCAACAGCCAGAGACATGACCTTAACTGTCTCCAGGGCTACGAGATTAGCGGTGGCAGGAGGGTTGCCCCTCTTGCCTGCCCGGCGGCAGGGTAAGTGCACACCGGGCCCACTATGACCCCCCACAATTGTCGCTCTGCTACTCAGAGCGATCCTGTGTGGGGCGATCCTCCTGGCAGAACATTAGCATGCGGACAGCGAAATCCCACTGGGAAATAATCCCAATGGGAAATCGCTGCCCGCACCCCAGGATGCACCGGCCCGAACACTGGTCTTCCCCCCGGACGTATCCAGAAAGGAACCCCAGTCCCCAGGCACACGTGGAGGTTTTCTGCCCTGGCACCCCAAAGTGGCACACTTGTAAGAATTTTTGTAATAGATGTGATTATTAAATTGTAAAACATTTAAATTACTTTTTTATTTGTAACCTGTAGGTACAATACACAATACGTAATGATGCCTGTTCTCTGTTCTTGCTGAAAAGTTCTTTTTACTGTATACTAAAAGTCTTTTAAATTGAAATAGGTACCTAAATAAGAGGGCGGCAAATTTTCTTCCACCGCGGGCGGCTGACACCCACCCACGCTACTCCACTGCCAATGTGCCTTCTTCTTGACCACAACGCGTAAATGCAAGTGTTGTTTTCATTGAAGCTACGTCTTGTAAGGTGTGACGGTGCATTATGAGGAAATTTCATCAATTCAGAAAATTACACAAAAGTGGCCATAATTTTGCATTTATCCCTAAATCAAGGAACCCAATAGCTTCGGTTACTGTTTGAATTAGAAGGTGACACGTTTGTGAATATTTCTCAATATTCAGAAGTTTGAAAATACCAAACACTTGAACGTAATGATTAAGGGCTTCGGTACACCCTAAACATGGTTGATTCTTTCAAAATTTTACTTTATTGGTGAATCTTTGTGATTTGTGACTCGCGATAAAAGCTGTAAATGGGTAAATAATAGATGCAAATTCATCATAATATTAGTGGGCCGGCCATACCATTATCATATTAGCCGTCGAACCGATGACCGTTGAGGTAGACGTACTGCGAATCGGCAAACTTGGGCAAGGTAGGACGTCCTCAGGCTAAGTGGACCGAAGCGACGATTTCCGTAGGGTGGCTGGTAGCAGTTGCATGAGAGTTGCCACGAATCGAGCTCAATGGCGTGCAATTGGAGAAGCCTATAGCCCGGTATACACAGGCCTGTAACTTGCACAAAACTATGCAAGTAGCTGGCATACCAAATCAGAAGTTGTTATGGCACACGGCATGCAAGCTACTACTTTTGTGCAAGTTACAGGCATGTGTATCCCCAGCGTAAGTCCAACAGTGGAATGTCGTAAGCTAATGATGATGATTATAATAAGTATACAGGGTGTCCCGTAATTAATGGATAACCAGTTAAGGGGTTGTACTTATCATTATGAACAACTATTACTATGGGACCAAACCTGAAATCGCGAAAAAACAATCAGCTCATTTTGACGAGTTATGCGAACATAAAGTGTGGAAACAGCTGATTTTTTTACACGATTTCATGTTTGGTCCCGTAGTACAAAGTTGTTCATAATGATTAGTACAATGACCCCTCACGAGGTTAAGAGGTTTACCATTAATTACGGGACACCTGATGACTGCTACAGAATTAGTGTGATTGACCAAATAATAATAATAATAGATCGCTGGAAGCCCTGCGCATCCTGTATATCTTCAGGACGACGTTGGGGCTGCCGCGCTTTTGTAGTGCCTCTGACATGTTCGCTCAGGCGCGCGTTCATGACTTTCACGCTATGATGAGAAGAAAAACGGCGTCGCTATTGGAGAGAACGCGGCCAAGTTCTAATAGCATTCTGCAGCCGTTAGTCGACAAATATAACTCGCCGATAATGAATCACTTCATGCAAGTGCTGGTTAGGTAGGCGGGAGTGATTCATTTGGTCCGGTGAATTTGTTTATATGTTTTTTTGGTAGCTTAGTATTATTAGTAGGTTACCTATATTAGTTATAATTGTAACACACCACACTAACATAGCTTTTAAGTTATACCTAACTCACTAACATAATTAGGATCATTATTGTATAAGAAATAAATAAATTAAATTTAAATGTCATAAAATTTAAAGACTTTTTGTCGTTGTTTGGATGATGTTGGGGCTGCCATGTTTCTGTAGTGCATCGGGGATGTTCACGCTGTTTCGCACCGATGGCTTTCATGCCATCATTCGCAAAAGGACGGTATCCCTGACGTGCAGAATGTGTGGCAGCCACAACCACATCTTGCAAACTGGCTGATACCTACGATCTCATCCCCACTTCGGAAGTCCCTTGTTATATCAGTAATTTAAGCATAAGTTGAATTTGCATTTGAAAAAGGATATTTATATCTGTTTTTTTTTTTGTTTATCCTGTACTACCCACTGCTGGGCAATGGCCTCCTCCAAATCCTTCCAGGAACTCTTTTCCCGCGCCACCTCGAACCAGCTCTCGCGGTACGCGACCTGCTGAATCCCATTTGAGCCTGGCAGCCTTCTTGTCTACATCTATTATAATTTATAGGTACCCGTTTTCGCTACATGGTGTTCCAGATATTTTAATCTTCGATATTCAAATACGTACCCTTGTTAACAAGTACTCTCTGTAACTCTGTAAGCGGCATTTCAGTAAAAAGAGTAATTTATCACGGATACACATTAGGAATGTCGAACATTAAAATACAGGGTGCCTGGTGGCAGATTTATGTTTTTAAATACGATTATTTCAAAAAAGTAATTAACGGTGCGGGGGGGGGGGGAGTGGTGTCTTTGGAATCAGTGATCGTGCGGATTTCTCAGTCACGATGTCGCACTGGTCGCGTGAGCATCGCGCGTTCGCCATCGAGGCATTTTTCAAGAGTAACGATTCGTACGTAACTGCGCGTCGATAGTTTTGTTCACACTTCGGTATACGACGAATAAGTGATGGGCCGAGTGTGAATTTAATTCGTTCCTGGGTGCAGAGGTTCCGTGCAACTGCTTCGGCTATGAACACTCCACGGCCAGGGCCCAGTCGATCTTCAAGGACTCCCGAAAACATTGAAGTGGTTGAAGAGAGTTTACGTGAAAATCCACAACTTTCGCTACGGAAAAGGGCAGCCTCACTGGGACTTCCAAGAGCGATTATTCATGAAATTTTAAAAGAGGATTTAAAGTTCCATCCATTCAAAATTCAAATCGTTCAAGAACTCAAAGAAAGTGATTTTGTTTCACGCAAAAAATTTTGTGAGACGATGTTGGAGCGTTTTCGTACTGTGAATCCCATTTTTTGGAGTGACGAGGCTCATTTTCATTTAAACGGGCACGTTAATAAACAAAACTGCCGTTACTGGACTCCAAAAACTCGTAACAAACACCAAAAGCCATTGCATTACCCCAGGGTAACTGTTTGGTGCGCCTTATCCACGCATGGGATAATTAGACCATTATTTTTCGAAAATGCTCGGGGCCAGGCGACAAATGTCAATAGTGACAATTACCGACGCATGATAACGGACTGTCTGTCTGTGTGGTGCCGGACTTAAAGAATACCACCACCCTTTACTTCCCGTGGGTGTCGTAAAAGGCGACTAAGGATCGTACCGGAGAATGGGCAGCAGCGTTCTCTATGTATTCCACCACCATACCATGCTGCGATCGCCAACCCGCCTGCCAAGCGTGGCGATTATGGCAAACCCTCCCAAAATTGGGGGAGGCCTGTGTCCAGCAGTGGACGTCTATCGGCTGAAACGATGACGACGATGAACGATAACGGACTTCTTTTTGGCAAACCTGCGAGCTCATCCATCGTTTTCATCCCACACGTGGTTCCAACAGGATGGTGCGACCGCACACACGGCTAGAGATTCGATGAATTTGCTTCGGGAAGCTTTCCCTCAAAAACTTATCAGTCGCTTTGGGGACATCTCATGGCCACCCAGGTCCCCCGACTTAACCCCAATGGATTTTTTTTTATGGGGCTACCTCAAAGAGAGTTTACAGCAACAATCCCCGAACTCAAGTGAACTTAAAAGAAAACATTCGTCGAGAAATCAGCGCAATTGAATCAAGTTTACTGTAGCGTGTGGCGCGTAACACGAGGCTCCGTTTAGAACAATGCGTGCAACTTGACGGAAGACATTTGGATGACATAGTGTTCAAAAAATAAAATCTGCATTATTAGTCTGTCGTTTAATATTTCAAATAAAACAATATATGAAATAGATATTTTAAATTTAATTTTGAAAATATAAATCTGCCGCCAGACACCCTGTACCTACGGGTAAAATGTCGACGTTCAAAACATCAAAAATTAATATTTCGATTGTATCGTAATCTCGAAAATTGTTATACCTAAGCTTAAAATGTTTAACATTGAAATGCCGAGTGAAAAAAATAACTAATGATTAAAAATATCGAGTCATTATACCTAAGTTCAAAATTATTCAACATTTAATACAATTTAGTTCATTATATTTACGTTAAAAATAGTTAAAATATCGATCATTCAATTTAAGTGAATTCGATTGAATTTGTATGGACGCTGTCTGTTGAATGGTTAACTTTTTTCTTTTCATGTATAATACAGGTCAGTGGTGCAATAAAAGACTTGCTTGCTCTTAACAAAAGCAGACGAATAAAGTTTTAACTATAGACAAAAGTTTAATTTTCAATAAATAATATTAAGAGTCCTGTTACATTTTTTACGCAAATTCATGATTTTTGACGCTGTAATTTTCAGCAGTTGTAAGATATTTTAATTATTTGTTTAAGAATAACGATAGTACTATTCTCTTTCTTGTAAGTTGCAGTTACACATTTTCATTTTTCTTTTCGTGTAATTTACTATAAATATTTTACGAACAGTTTGCAAGAAAAACCGTTGGCGATGGAACTTTGACGCTCAAATTCACATTGTTACATTCAATTCTTATAAATGCTAAAATTATAAAAAGATACTTTGAATGTTTTACTTGTTTATTGGAGTTCTAGAATTCCTTTAAATTCCTTGAGTTTTTATGGATAAAATCGTAAAGAAAGCCTAATTTAAGCAATAAATGTCTTGATTCAGCGTCCATTACACTCCAAATTAACGCAACTTTATCAAATAAACTAATATTATATAAAACTTCAATCTACAATGAATACGTTTCATTAGTTTTCGTTTCTCAATTTAATAAAACAAAATTGCAATAAATAAAGTTAAAACGCTATATATTCTGCGTCAATTCGGCGCGCCCCTCATTCCCACTGATTCCCGCGCAAGCGCTTTACGAGGTAGGACCTGTCGCCGAATTTTTGGCGCGCAATCGTCCGGAGATCGCTACTATTATCGACTCGTGTACGCCGATCGAAATAATTTGATTTGCGTTTACGATCCGTAATAGGACTCTTAACAGTATCTTCGTAGTTCTAATTGGAGGTCGATTTGCGTTTTATATCCGATTCGTTAATAAATTAATCTTGATGATCGTCAAGGTATAATCATAAGTGTTCTATATATCTGTTATATCAATTAAAGTGGCACACTTTTTTTTTTTTTTTTTTTTTTTTTTTTTGGGTGGGAAATCATCAAATGACCCCTCCCGCTCTGGGCGGAGCGGAAGGGAGTGTCAGACTCTTACTGACTAAAACCCACCCGTGTTCCTTCAGTTGCCTGTGCCAGGGGCCACGGTATCTCTTTCGAACAACCCGCGACCCTGGCGGGCATCGGCCCTAGCGGACCCCGTCAGTTGGTGCTGACATCTCCTTGAGGCGCGCGTGGAACACAACGCGCCGTCGACCCGGGCCTGGTCCTTACCGGACGGCGAGCTGCCCATTGCTCGCCGTCCGCAAGCCCGCGCCTACGGTGGCCGGGAATCGGCTATCGATTCCCGACGCCCAGGGCGTCTCCTACGGCGGCTAGGGGCGTGAGGGCGCAAGGATTGCCTCTCCCTCACGCGCTCCGCCTCCTCCTTCGCGAGCATCACTGCTTCGCAGAAGGAGGCGACAGCCTCCCATGCACTCTCGCTCCGTACCATGGCCCGGACTAGGGCCGGACGCGAGAGATCGCCGCCGCCGATCGCCTCCGTGAGGACACGGCGGTGCTCTGCCCAAGCTGGGCAGATCTCCACCGTATGCTCCACCGTGTCCTCCGGGCGATCCACACAATGGTGACACCCGGGCGTTTCCTCCCGCCCTATTCTGGACAGGAACCTCCCGAAGCAGCCGTGCCCGGTGAGGACCTGCGTTAGGCGGAAGGTGAGGACGCCGTGGCGCCTCCCTAGCCACTCCTCAAAGAGGGGACTTATCGCCGCAATTGTGGCGTGCCCAGCACTGGGTTGCGACAGTCGCACTCTCCATGTCGCCATGAGATCCCGCCGGAGCTCTGTCCGCTGCGCCGCGATTTGTCGCGGCAGCGGAGTTACGCCCCGGCGTTTTACCTCCTCTCGCCACTCCCATATGTGAGCGAGGACTTTGGCCTCCAGATCCCATGGCGGCAATCCGGCAAGGAGGCTCGCTGCCTCCCCGGAGACCGTGCGGTAACCCCGGACTAGCCGGACGGCCATGACCCTCTGGGACGCGTTCAACCGCCGGGCTGGTCGCCGCCTCAGTGAACGCGCCCACACTGGTGCCCCGTAAAGGGCCATGGACCGCACGATCCCCGCGTAGAGCCTCCGGCAGGAGGCGTTTGGACCCCCTAGATTGGGCAGGAGCCGCTTCAACGCAGCCCCGGCCCGCTCCAGTCTAGGAGCCAAACGTCTGAAGTGCTCCACGAAATTCCACCGGCTGTCGAGGACGAGTCCCAGGTACTTCATCGTCGACTCGACGCCGATGTGAACCCCTCCTACCGTTATTTGGGAACCCGACGGTGGCGCGTTCCGAGGGCCATGAAAACACATGGCCTCGGACTTGTGCAGGGCCACCTCGAGTCCCAGTTGCCGGATCCTTTCAACGACTGTCGCAACCCCGCGTGTCGCTAGTTCCGCCGCCGCCTGGTGCGACCTCCCCTGCGCCAGGACGAGCGTGTCGTCAGCGTAGCAAACTACGCTGACGCCGCTAGGGAGGTCGGCGCGCAGCACCCAGTCGTACCCGATGTTCCACAGAGGCGGCCCCAGGACCGATCCCTGTGGGACACCGCACGACATCTCTCGCCGGTTCCACTCTCCCTGATGACCGGGGTAGATGACGGCCCTGTCCGACAGATAGGCCTCGACCATGCGACAGAGGTAGGTCGGCATCCGGTGATGCCGGAGTGCCTCCCTGATGCAACTCCAGGGCAGGGTGTTGAAGGCATTGGCAATATCTAGAGACACCGCCAAGACGACCCCACCCCGGGCAACAGCATCCCCCGTCGTGAGGGCTCGTACGCGCATGACAGCGTCAACCGTAGAGCGCCCCCTGCGGAAACCGAACTGGCCCTCCGCCAGGTCCGGCCCCACCCGCATCAGCTGCCCGACGAGGCGGTCTGCAATGACTCTTTCAAAGAGCTTGCCCACCTCGTCGAGCAGCACAATGGGCCGGTAAGCGGACGGAGAGTCCGCAGGGCGCCCCGGCTTCTTAATGAGGACCAGCTTCCCCGTTTTCCAACGTAGTGGAAACTGGCCCCTCTCCAGACATGCGCTTAGGAGCCCCCTCAGTCGAGGCCCGAGAGCCTCCATGGCCAGAACCCAGGCTTTCCCAGGTAAGCCGTCGGGTCCTGGGGCGGTATTTTTGGCATTCAGCCTACGTACCGCCACTCTCAACTCTACCTCGGTCACCTCCGGAGCATCGTCGTCGTCGTCGTCGGCAGTGTGGTCCGCATCGGGCACCGCAGGAGGCGGAGCCATGGGCGGGGGTGTATATTCCCCTCGTGAGGGGAACAGAGCGCTCACCACGTCCTCCACGAGCTGGGGCCGGAGACTCTGCGTCAGCGGGGGCGCCCATGGGCGGAGTTTATCCCGCACCATTTTGTAGGGGCGTCCCCACGGGTCCCGGTTCAGAGTCTCCAGCGACTCCTCGCGGGCCAGTCCCCTGGCCCGCAGGATCTCCGCTCGGAGGGCGGTTTTCGCCGCTCTGTACCCCTCGTACAGCTCCGCCTGAATGGCTTCCGTATCCGGAGGGCGGATACGGAGCCTGCGGTGCCTGGCGTACCGGCGCCGCGCAGCGACGCACGCTTCGCGCAGGGTCGTCAGCTCCGGCGACCACCAGTACACCTGGCGCCAGGCGCGTCCTGGCTGGACCCGGGGCATTGCCACGTCACATATTTCGGACATGGCCTCCCGGAACCACTCCGCCACGTCGTTGATGTCAGCAGGCCTGTCCGGTGGTGACACCCAGGCCTGCACGATCGAGGCTTCCAGGAGAAGCTCCCGGTCCAGCTGCTTCAGCGCCCACCGCGGACCACTCGGGGCCTGTCGGACCGGCGCGCTTGAGGTCTGGGCGGAGACGTCGAACCGGATGTACCGGTGGTCGGAGTAGGTCTCCACCCCCTCCATGACGCGCCAGTCGACGACGTGCGGCAACAGAGCGGGGCTGGCGAACGAAATGTCCACCACTGATTCACCCCGCATCCGCACACACGTTGGGACAGAACCCCGGTTTAGGACGACCAGGCCTGTCTCCAGAGCCCAGTCCTCCACCATCCTGCCCCGTGTGTCCGTATACCGGGAACCCCAAGCCACATTCTTGGCATTGAAGTCCCCGAGGACGAGCACGGGGAGGGAACGGAACCCGACGACGACGACTCTCAACTCCGCAAGGGAGTTGTGGAACTCGGCGAGAGTTCGGTTCGGGGAGAAGTATACCCCCACCACAACAATCTCCCCGAAGCGTGCTGCCACGCAACCCCGTCCCCTCTTGACAGCCTCGAGGGACGGTGTACCGGCGGCGGCCGATGAAATTAGGGTCACTGAGCCGCTCAGGTCCTCCACCCAGTAATCCCTGGGCGGGACAAAGTACGGCTCAGCGACCACGGCGATGTTGATCGACCACTGCGCCATGCTCTGGAGCAACAGATCCTGAGCAGAGGCGCAGTGGTTGATGTTCGCCTGGAGGAGGCGTAGAGGAGCCATTACTCCTCCATTTCAGCCCCCTCCCGGGCCCCTTGTGAGGGCCCTTCGACGATGGCGGCAGCGGCAGCGGCGGCGGCGGTGGTGGCGGCGGCGGCGGCGGCGATGGTGGCGGCGGCAGCAGCGGCGTTGGTGGCGGCAGCAGCGGCGGCGGCGACGGTGGTGGTGGTGACGGCGGCGGAGGGCCTGCCTTTCCTCCTGGTCCCGGCGGGTGGAGCGCAGGACTTGCTCCCCGCCCGGTGATCGGCCGGCTTGCCAGCGGCCGCACATGCGATGCAGTGCGGCGCGGCGTTGCAGGAGCCGGCCTTGTGTCCGGGCTGACCGCAGCGGAAGCATAGTGAGCTGCGGTCTACCTCCGAGGTGCATTGGACGCCAACATGGTGTCCCACAAGGCATCGGAAGCACCTCAGAGGCTTGGGTTCCAGCAGTTTGACCTGCGCTGAAACCCAGCCCACCAGGAGCCTTCGGCCCTCCACGATCGTTCTGGCCGCCGTCACGGGGCAGCTTACCGTTACGGTACGCATACCCGTGAAGTCAGGACGTATGGTGCCCGCCTTCACCTGGTCGGCCAGACACCCGCCCGTCCTGACAACGGCGGCAACCACCTCTCCCTCCGTTACGGAGTCATCCAGGCCCAAGATGCGCATGTCTGCGCATTTGACGGGCCTGGAGACTCGAGCCTCATCCGCATTGAGGGACGCCCTTAGCTTCTCAGCTAGGGCGTCAGCGGTGGGGCCACTCGTCGCACCGGGGATCTCCAACATGCGGGCGCCAGTGGCGGTCACCCTATGCCGGAGGCCCCCGGTGATCCCCAGCTCCTGGAGGTCCACCGTCTCTCTCGCTTTGGCGAGCACGTCGCGGTACGTCACGCCCCTCTTGACCGCGTCCGGCTGTAGCGTTATAACTACAGCCGCGGTCTTCGGGGCGCGAAGCCTAGCCGCGACGGCTCGCTCCTTGCGGCGCCGCCTTTGCGCCTTCTTTCTGGCCGCCTTGGCCGCCTTCTTCTTCTCCCCGACCACCTGCCATTCGGCGTCGGTCGTGGGAGAAGTGGGAGGGTTTTGGGGGCGGGGCGTTGGCTCTGGGGCCTTCGCCTCCCTTGCCGGTCTGCCTCTCTTCCGGACCTGCGCCGGGGTGTTGCCAGTAGGCGCCGGGGCCCCGCCAGCCGGCACCGGGGCTCCTCCAGCCGACACCGGTTTGGCCGACGCCGGTTTGGCCGACGCCGGTTTGGCCGGCGCCGATTTGGCCGGCGCCGGTTTGGCCGACGCCGGTTTTGCCGACGCCGGCTTAGCCGGCGCCTGGGCCCGGCCGGACGGCCCGGGTTTAGGGGCGGCAGCTGCCGTAGCGGCCGCGTATGAGGCCGCCTTCGGCCCCGGGGCCGTCCCGCCCGCCAGAGGGGGGCGCAGGACTATGCCCTCCAGGACGGAGAACCGCGCCTGGAAGGCCGCCAGCTCCTGTCGAACCAGGCTGAGGACCTGGTTCTCTACCGGTACGGGCTGGCTCGGCGTCTTCGCCTGCGCGCCCCCGGTGACCCGCAGGCCGGCCAGGTCTGCCCGGAGCCTCCCATTCTCCTTTTGGAGATGCTCCATGGCAGCCGTCAGGCGGGCAACCTCCGCCCGCAGTTCAGCCACCTCGCCGGCCGAGGGGCCGGTGTAGTTGGCCGCCTCCGCTGCCGCCATGATGGAGGCCGTCGCCGAGACTACGGCCTTGTTCTTCGAAGCTTGGAGCTTCTTCAAGGCCACGTCTCGGATCGCGGCCTCCACGACCGCCGCAAACCTGCGCTTGCAGTCCGCCTCGGGTTCAAGGCCGCTAGCCTCCCCCGCCTCGTCGCTAGAGGGCCCCGAAGCGACCGCGCGACCGGTCCCCTCCTCCTTTGCGGACTCCTCCGCTCTCTCCGCCGCCTCACGGGCAGTGAGGCCCCTGCCCTTGCCTCGCTCTCGGACCCCACCCCGTCTACTGGTGGGGATCTTCCGAGCCGAGGCCAGCTCTCCGTCGGAGGACGACCCCTGGCTGTCCTCTGACCTTGGCCGCTTGCTGTACTTCTTCGCAGCGGCCACCTCCTTGGCACGACAGGGGCTCCCTGAGCCTCCCGTGCTCGCGCCTCCAGACGCGGCGTCGGACTCCGACCCCGCATCGCTCCTCCTCTCTTCTGTTTTGTTTTGTGTTTTAAATTCTTCCATTTTTGTTCCCACGAGTATATATATTGTTGTACTGGCTCAAATAATAAATGGTTCGCACTAGCGACTAAATCAAGCTACCCATTAGCCAAGCTTACAACCTCCCTCACGGTGCGCCGCCGCTTGGAGGTTTGGGGAATTTTTTATAGAGGTTAATCTTCCTCGCGGTCCGGGCGATTAAGCCAAGACCCTCGACCCCCTTCAACAGCCAGAGACATGACCTTAACTGTCTCCAGGGCTACGAGATTAGCGGTGGCAGGAGGGTTGCCCCTCTTGCCTGCCCGGCGGCAGGGTAAGTGCACACCGGGCCCACTATGACCCCCCACAATTGTCGCTCTGCTACTCAGAGCGATCCTGTGTGGGGCGATCCTCCTGGCAGAACATTAGCATGCGGACAGCGAAATCCCACTGGGAAATAATCCCAATGGGAAATCGCTGCCCGCACCCCAGGATGCACCGGCCCGAACACTGGTCTTCCCCCCGGACGTATCCAGAAAGGAACCCCAGTCCCCAGGCACACGTGGAGGTTTTCTGCCCTGGCACCCCAAAGTGGCACACTTGTAAGAATTTTTGTAATAGATGTGATTATTAAATTGTAAAACATTTAAATTACTTTTTTATTTGTAACCTGTAGGTACAATACACAATACGTAATGATGCCTGTTCTCTGTTCTTGCTGAAAAGTTCTTTTTACTGTATACTAAAAGTCTTTTAAATTGAAATAGGTACCTAAATAAGAGGGCGGCAAATTTTCTTCCACCGCGGGCGGCTGACACCCACCCACGCTACTCCACTGCCAATGTGCCTTCTTCTTGACCACAACGCGTAAATGCAAGTGTTGTTTTCATTGAAGCTACGTCTTGTAAGGTGTGACGGTGCATTATGAGGAAATTTCATCAATTCAGAAAATTACACAAAAGTGGCCATAATTTTGCATTTATCCCTAAATCAAGGAACCCAATAGCTTCGGTTACTGTTTGAATTAGAAGGTGACACGTTTGTGAATATTTCTCAATATTCAGAAGTTTGAAAATACCAAACACTTGAACGTAATGATTAAGGGCTTCGGTACACCCTAAACATGGTTGATTCTTTCAAAATTTTACTTTATTGGTGAATCTTTATGACTGAAAGCTGTAAATGGGTAAATAATAGATGCAAATTCATCATAATATTAGTGGGCCGGCCATACCATTATCATATTAGCCGTAGAACCGATGACCGTTGAGGTAGACGTACTGCGAATCGGCAAACTTGGGCAAGGTAGGACGTCCTCAGGCTAAGTGGAGCGATGCGACGATTTCCGTAGGGTGGCTGGTAGCAGTTGCATGAGAGTTGCCACGAATCGAGCTCAATGGCGTGCAATTGGAGAAGCCTATAGCCCGGTATACACAGGCCTGTAACTTGCATAAAAGTATGCAAGTAGCTGGCATACCAGTATGGTATTCACCAAATCAGAAGTTGTTATGGCACACGGCATGCAAGCTACTTGCATACTTTTGCATGTGTATTCCTAGCGTAAGTCCAACAGTGGAATGTCGTAAGTTAGTGATGATGATTATAATAAGTATACAGGGTGTCCCGTATTTAATGGATAACCAGTAATCTCGTAAGGGGTACCATTATGAACAACTTTTTAGTACGGGACCAAACATGAAATCGTTTAAAAAAATCAGCTGTTCCCACACTTTATGTTCGCATAACTCGTCAAAATGAGCTGATTGTTTTTCGCGATTTCAGGTTTGGTCCCATAGTAATAGTTGTTCATAATGATAAGTACAACCTCTTAAGAGGTTTACCATTAATTACGGGACACCTGATGACTGCTACAGAATTAGTGTGCTTGACAAAATAATAATAATAATAGATCGCTGGAAGCCCTGCGCATCCCGTATATCTTCAGGACGACGTTGGGGCTGCCGCGCTTTTGTAGTGCCTCTGACATGTTCGCTCAGGCGCGCGTTCATGACTTTCACGCTATGATGAGGAGAAAAACGGCGTCGCTATTGGAGAGAACGCGGCCAAGTTCTAATAGCATTCTGCAGATGTTAGTCGACAAATATAACTCGCCGATAATGAATCACTTCATGCAAGTGCTGGTTAGGTAGGCGGGAGTGATTCATTTGGTCCGGTGAATTTGTTTATATGTTTTTTTGGTAGCTTAGTATTATTAGTAGGTTACCTGTATTCTGTGTGGTGCCGGACTTAAAGAATACCACCACCCCTTACTTCCCGTGGGTGTCGTAAAAGGCGACTAAGGATCGTACCGGAGAATGGGCAGCAGCGTTCTCTATGTATTCCACCATCATACCATACTGCGATCGCCAACCCGCCTGCCAAGCGTGGCGATTATGGCAAAACCCTCCCAAAATTGGGGGAGGCCTATGTCCAGCAGTGGACGTCTATCGGCTGAAACGACGACGACGACGACGACCTATATTAGTTATAATTGTAACACACCACACTAACATAGCTTTTAAGTTATACCTAACTCACTAACATAATTAGGATCATTATTGTATAAGAAATAAATAAATTAAATTTAAATGTCATAAAATTTAAAGACTTTTGTCGTTGTTTGGATGAAGTTGGGGCTGCCATGTTTCTGTAGTGCATCGGGGATGTTCACGCTGTTTCGCACCGATGGCTTTCATGCCATCATTCGCAAAAGGACGGTATCCCTGACGTGCAGAATGTGTGGCAGCCACAACCACATCTTGCAAACTGGCTGATACCTACGATCTCATCCCCACTTCGGAAGTCCCTTGTTATATCAGTAATTTAAGCATAAGTTGAAAAAGGATATTTATATCTGTTTTTTTTTGTTTATCCTGTACTACCCACTGCTGGGCAATGGCCTCCTTCAAATCCTTCCAGGAACTCTTTTCCCGCGCCACCTCGAACCAGCTCTCGCGGTACGCGACCTGCTGAATCCCATTTGAGCCTGGCAGCCTTCTTGTCTACATCTATTATAATTTATAGGTACCCGTTTTCGCTACATGGTGTTCCAAAAGGAGAAGGATAGGATAACGTTCCCATACAAGTATGGTCCAGCACGGCCATTAATAAAACAATATATATCATGAAGGAATTAGTCCTGTTTATATTTTATGACTCCAGAAGTCGGTGGTGATGAGATATAAGACATTTTAGGTGAACATTCTGGTACGACATTTTGACGTTTAAATACAGTAGACAATATGTACATTGTCGTGATGGTCCAGTGGTTAATGCCTCGCTTCTCATGCACGAGGTGGTGGGTTCAATTCCTGGCAAGTACCAGTGTCACTTTTTTTAAATTCATATGTAGTTTTGTCTGTGTGGTTAAAGAATAGCACCACCCCATACTTCCCGTGGGTGTCGTAAAAGGCGACTAAGGGTCGTACCGGAGAATGGGCAGCAGCGTTCTCTTTGCATTCCACCACCATACTGCGATCGCCAACCCGCCTGCCAAGCGTGGCGATTATGGCAAACACCCCCTTTGGGGGAGGCCTATGTCCAGCAGTGGACGTCTTTCGGCTGAAATGATGATGATGATGTAGTTTCCGAGATTATCTTGGACATTACTGACATCGGTGAAGAAAAAACATCGTGAGGAAACCTAACCTTCTAGTTAAAATAGATATCGCCAACCCGGTCTTGAGCAAACGTGCAATGCTCGTGTCTCTTCGGTACGAGATGAGATAATAATAGGCTGGTATTATTATTATTTACTTTTAATCATATTTAACTACGTGTGTACAATAATGTAAAGGTATCACATAGACCGGTCCCGTGCTTCTCGCGAATTCCTGCGACTTCTACCAGGTCATAATATGTTCAGCATGTGAGGCTTAGGTACCTATGAGTAGCAGTGGACTTCTTTGGCTGAATGATGATGATGACTATTATTTTAAAGAAAACTCTTTAGTTCGTTTGTTAGAACGTAATATATGAATAAGCGTAGTGACTAGTGATCAATGCTCGTTCTTTCTCTGTATGAGAAAATCAAACCAAAAGTCATTTATTCAAACTAGGCTGAGATCCAGCACTTTATGAACGTCAAAATTACATAAGACAGTCCCGCACAACGCCCGACATAAGACATTTTTCTAATATCTATGTTCTGACATCCTAAAACAAAGCCATGTCTTTCTGTACTATTAGCTCTAAAGAAATCTGGCAATGTGACAAATATTTCAACATGTGGAACTTCAGGGACTGGTGGAACTTCAGGGAACAGTAGAACCTTGGGGACTGGTGGCACATTTATATTTTCTTGTTGCTGACCGTCGTCGTTGACGCTGTTGGGCCGCCTAGGTACTAGAGATTGCGCTCTGTAAGCTCGTTGGCAGCATGGGAGGCAAATAGAGGTTGTCGGTCTCACCACCTATATATACGAAAAAGTTCATAATGTATCATTCGAAAACATAATAATTGTATAAACATATTTAAGCGCAAACATTTTTCATACTAACTTGTTGAGGAAAAATCCATTCAGATATAACATCATGAATGTGTCTATTGCTCTCAGAGTTCCGTGTCAGTGTGTGAAAACGAACACGCATCAGGGATCTTCCACAGTTTACACACACATTACGATGGCCAACACTAGGGTTTGGTCTTCCACTTGTACCAGACTGTGATAATGTCTGCCTAGCCAGTAACCAGCAAGAATGGCACACATTATCAGACATAGTGACCTAAAATTAACAACTTACATAAGTATAAACAAATAGCTACACCCTTTAAAGACGTGCTGAAGACGTTACTGAAAACTCACGCGTGTTAAAACTCACCAATCGCGGAGTAATCCACTGTCTTATAACAGATTGTATTTCATCCGAATCCCACAAATGTGTCCTTATGCGAAACGTTGCTATACCACAGTTAGTGTAGCGCTGGTTCTCCATTAGAAATAGGGCAAAATCAGTTGTCCAAAGTGCAAGTAGCCAAGGTAAATCGAAATGGGGAGATGCAAAGTCCGTGAAAGCCGGAGTCGGTCGAGAGAGCAGTAACAACAGATATCCCGAAACAAAGCCAAAGGTCATCGTAAAACACCACAAGAAATCATTCAATATGCGAGCCACAAGAACCTACACAGTTACATCGCATTATAATGTAGTCTTTGCTACACAGGAATGACTTAAATTGTCAAATTAAATTATTAATGAAAGGCAAACGTCTTGACTTTGTCATGACAGTCGACATAAAACCCATATCACACGTACCTAGCTGCAATATGTATACAAACATACATAAACTCCCTGCTTTTGCCATGCGGGAAGGCAGAAACTATAAAACGCCCTTTACTAAGTATTATGACCCTTACCTACTTACTCGTTTTGGTTTGTCCACGTTCATACATCCAGTCATTTAGGCGCGTCACAATAATAAAACTGATATATTGTGTTGTATATACAACATAAGGTGCAGTCAAATATATAATTATTAGGTATAGATGTGCATGTGTTTAATATAACAGAAATTATAATATCGTAAATGTCACAAAAATATGTCAAAATATATTTTTCAACACACTTGCTCGTAAAGTGGCTCTTATTGAACCGCTTTTAGGTCCATAATGCAGTGTATTAAAAACGCGTGCTTTTTCTTTACTTTAATCCACATGTGCTTTATTTCCACAGATAACTATTTAATCTCATCAATTCACTTTTTTTTAATAGTCTGTATTGTCCTTGGTCCCAAAATTAACTAATATTTATTTATGCAGTAATATTTATTTATGTATATATTTATTTATGCAGTTCCGTGCGCGCATCCATCCGGGGTGGTCGCGTGAATTCTATTGCGCCGCGAATTGCGTGTATTGAAAAATGAATGTTCTAAAGTGTAACGAGTGTAATATCGTCATTGACGAAATGCTAGCGTATATTCAAAATAAGGTGTCAGTAATCGATGAAGAAACCCTAGTACGAGTTTGCAAATCATCGTTTACAAATGAAGAAATTAAGAAATCGAAATCATTGTTATTCGATTCCATACCTACAGATTCTCGTAAAATCATGAGAAAGAATAAAGGGAAGGAAGAAAGAGACTTGGCAGACATCGTTAATCTGTTTAAATCCGCAGAACCAGATATAATTCCAGTGTTTGTGGCCCGTCAACTGGAAAAATTACCCCCAATTATGTGGGATCATCTGGACTGTACGAAGTTTTTGAAGGATCTACTTCGAGTAAAGACTGAAATGGAAGAATTTAAATCAACTTATGCAACATTAAACCAGTTGAAAGAATTAAAATCGGAGTTTTTACAATTCAAGAACGATTCTTTACCGCCCTCTGTATGCAAGGTTAACATGAGGAGGGGAGCCTGGATAATGGACAGTGGCCCAGTAGGCTTATCACATCATCATAACTCGACGATAAACGCATCGTATAACAATGGGAAAGAATCATTGGATAATGTAGACGAGTGTGCCACACAGAACCGATACCAAGAAATAGGGAGGGTAGTAGCAAAACATTCCGACTGTGATTTATCAAGACGGCAACGGGCGGCGGCAGGCAGCGCGGATGACGTCGTCGCGAGCGACGGCGGGACGGTAGGTGAGGCGATCTCGCCCGAGACCGGTTTGAAACAGGTGGTGGCTGAGAATACGTCATCGAAGGAAGCCGCGATAGTACAGAGTGCGCACCAGCTGACTCATAGCGATAACGGCATTAGCGGCGATGGACGGAATTGCGACATTGTATTGGACGCAGTACCTAGTTCTCTGAATGATGATAATAGTGGTTGGCAAAGAGTAGAAAGGCGCCGGAAACAATTGAAATATAGGTACTCGGGCAAATCGGGTGTGGCCAGAGATTTAGAGTTTAACTTTAGAGCCGCCGATAAGAAAGTACCTGTGTTTATTACGAATGTCCATAGTGATACCACGAAAGAGGATATTATTAAATATATTCGCTCGAAAACGAATGAGTCTGTGTCGTTACAGAAAATCGATGTTAAAAGGCATACTGATCACAGTGCGTTTAAGCTTTATGTATCCGAGGCGAAATTAGCTATGTATCTGGATGAAAACCTTTGGCCTGAAGGTATAATTTTCAGGAGATTTGTGAATTTTAGTCACAAAAATAAGAACAGAGCTTCTTCTGTGTCCGGCTCGATTAACAACAACAATGGATAAACGACCTTATAGATTAGCTAGTTTTAATTGTAAGAACCTTAAACGCTCTGTGGAAGGCATCAGGGACCTGTGTCGCTCCTGTGATTTGATTGCCCTACAGGAAACATGGCTTCTTCCGGATGAGGTGCCTTACTTGAGCACGGTCGATAGTGAGTTCGGGTATACAGGTACTTCGGCGGTGGACACTTCGGCGGGAATATTACGAGGGAGGCCGTTCGGTGGCGTCGCTCTGCTGTGGAGGAGCAGTGTTTTTGTAAATGTGTCAGTGCTACGGTGCGATAATGCTCGTGTTTGTGCCATTAAAATCATTACAAGTGATCGGCCTGTGATTGTAATGAGTGTGTATATGCCTACAAATGTGAGGGAAAACCTGCCGGAATTTACGGATTGTCTAGGGACGGTAAGTGCTATAATAGATGAGTACGGTGTAGAATCAGTCTTTGTGTTGGGCGATTTTAATGCTGATCCATGTGAACTATTTTATAACGAACTTACACATTTCTGTAGAGAACAGGAATGGACTTGTGTAGATGTTGAGTTGTTGGGACCACACTCTGATACCTATACTTTTATCAGTGAGGCACATGGAACGTGCAGTTGGTTGGACCACTGTATTGTTACGCAATCGGCACAACATTGTATATGTAGATTATAACACTTTTTGGTCTGATCATTTTCCGCTCATTATTGATTGTAATTTAAACTTATTAACACCAAAGCTACCTGATAAAAGCGTATTAAGCAACGATTTATTATGGGGGAACAGATCTGATGAACAAATTGCGTTGTATGCGAAAGAATGTCACAGTAGGTTAAGATGTGTTGATTTTCCTGTGGAGTTTACAAACTGTGCAGATAGATACTGTAATAACTCGGACCATTGTCGTATTCTTGATAGGCTTTACTCCGACATTGTGACTGCCTTACGAGGGGCAGCGTCTGCGACTGCGACGGCTCGGGGAGGCACTCGAGCGGGGAAAGGTGGGAGTGGCCCACGCATTGCTGGGTGGAATAAGCATGTTAGTGGGGCTCACCGGGTGGCTAGGATGAAGTTTATGGAGTGGGTGATGTGTGGTAGGCCTAGGTCTGGGTGTGTATATGACGAAATGTGTCAAAGTAGAAAAATATTCAAGTCCAGACTTAAATGGTGCCAAAACCATCAGGACCAAATCAAAATAGATGCCCTGGCTGAAAAACATAAGAGGGGGTGCTTCCGTAGTTTTTGGAAGAGCACCAAGAAAGTTAACGTGCGGCCGGGACTTCCGGTGAGTGTCGACGGTGTGAGTGACCCTAAGGAGGTTGCTGATATTTTTAGGGACCATTTTCGTGTACTCTCCCCACGGGGACCAGCGGGGACGGTGCTCGATGTTGAGATGCCAGATGAGGACGTAGGGACTAGCTTTGTCGCCAAAGATGTGGCGCAGGCTATAAAAGCTATATCTAAGGGCAAGTCCCCTGGTCACGATGGCCTCAGCATCGAGCACCTAGTTCACGCTGGCCCACATATAAATAGGGTCTTAGCAATGTTTTACACACTATGCGTGGGCCATTCGTACCTACCAACCGATTTCATGAAAACCGTAGTAGTTCCTGTAGTGAAAAATAAAACGGGAGATATTGCTGACAAAAGTAACTACAGGCCGATTTCTCTTGCAACGATCATTGCAAAAGTTTTTGACGGTTTGCTTAGGACACAGTTAGATAAGTACCTGGATTTGCACGATAATCAGTTTGGGTTTCGACCTCGACTGTCAACTGAGAGTGCAATACTGTCTCTTAAGCATACTGTCAGATATTACACAGATCGAAAGACTCCAGTGCACGCCTGCTTCCTCGACCTATCCAAGGCTTTTGACCTGGTGTCATACGACGTCCTGTGGGCTAAACTCGAGGGTATAAACTTACCACGTGAACTTGCCAACGTCTTTAAATACTGGTACAGTCATCAGGTCAACAGCGTTAAGTGGGCGGGTGCAATGTCGGAGCCGTATCGGCTGGAGTGTGGGGTGAGGCAGGGGGGGTTGACTTCCCCCTCCCTCTTTAACCTGTACATGAATGCCTTGATCGTTGCGCTTAGTAACCAGCATGTTGGCTGCCATGTCGGTGGAGTCTGTGTCAACAATCTCAGTTACGCTGACGACATGGTGCTGCTGAGCGCATCGGTCTGTGGCCTCAGAAAGCTAGTGCGGACCTGTGAGGAGTATGCCCTTGGTCATGGGTTAAAATATAATGTGACCAAAAGTATATGCATGGTCTTTGAGGCCGGTACGAAACGTTCGCAAAATTGTCCACCCGTTTTTCTGAACGGTATTCCACTTGAAAGGGTGGATCAATTTAAGTATCTAGGGCATTTAGTTACGACCGACCTCAAGGACAATGCTGACATGGAGAGGGAGCGGAGGGCCTTGTCGGTGCGGGCGAACATGCTCGCACGCAGGTTTTCGCGTTGTTCGAGGGAGGTGAAGATAACGCTCTTCAGGGCGTACTGCACATCCCTCTACACGTGCAGCCTGTGGGCGAAATACACGCGTGCATCGTATGGGGCCCTCCGCGTCCAGTACAACAACGCGCTCAGGGCTTTATTGGGGCTGCCTCGCTACTGCAGCGCCTCAGGTATGTTCGCTGAGGCGCGCACCGATTGCTTTCACGCGACTATGCGCAAGCGGGGTGCGTCCCTGGTGCGTAGGGTGTGGGGCAGCACCAATGCCGTCCTGGCGATGATCGCGGACCGGATGGACTGCCCATACATACGGCACTGCTGCAATAGGCATGTTGCCGGCAGAAGGGCCGGTTAGATAATAAAGTCTTTTATTTTGTTTTCATTTTAATTTGTTAATATTATGTAAGTACCTACTTTATTTTTATTATCCTTTTAATTATGTTTTATTGTGTGTGTGTGTGTACTCTCAACATATGAGTTATGGTTGCTCGAAATAAATGTATTTTATTTATTTTTTTTTTTTTTTATTTACCTTAAGGGGAATGCTCCAACCAGCCCGCGAAATTCAAAATTTCTTGCGTTTTTTGCAATTTGCAAGCCAGTGCTAAGTTGTATGTTGATTAAAATATTATTCGCGGCTGTAAGACGTATATAGTTACAGAATTATAATCATCTAAATCACCAATACAACCCTCCAACTTCATAAAGGTGTAAGAACAAAAAAAAAACAGAAAAAGTAATTCTTACAGCTTTATGAACTTAGAGCGTTTTATTGATGATTTTGATGATTATAATTCTGTAACTACATATGTCTTACAGCCGCGAATAATATTTTAATCAACATACAACCTAGCACTGGCCTGCAAATTGCAAAAAACGTAAGAAAATTTGAATTTCGCGGGTTGGTTGGAGCATTCACCTTAAGGTGAATGCGCAGGTACCTCGGACAATTTAAGGTGAATGCGCAGTGGTCTACCACTGCGCATACCTTAAATTGTCTTAAAGTATGTCCTTCGTCTAACTTAACGCTCTGTATATTATAGTCGCGAATCATATTTGATCAAGATGCAACCTGATACTGACCTGCAAATTACAAAAAACGTAAGAAAATTTTAATTATCCACCTAAAATTGTCCGTGGTCCCTACCCGAAACCAATCGGAAAAGACCCTGACTGGCGTCCTATCATTGCGGATTCTCACTGAACTAATGTAGGTATATTTCACTATGCCAATAGTACTTTCTAATTCTATACTAACTAAACTACAATTGTTTTTTTTTACAATTGTTTTTACATGCTCTGTGGTCAGTGCTTTTATTTACACTTCCGCGCGCATTGCTAGTACTGGCTATGTGGAAAGACAAAACCATTTTCCATACAAGTTAATATTTAACAATACAAGTCGGTTTTTTTCCTCGCAAGTGTGTTGAAAAACGTCGTATGAAACGCGTGTGCATCGATCATTAAACTCTCGGCTTTCTTATCGCACTAATAATACCGAATAATACCGCCTCGAGCATAATGATCAACATAGCACACATGTATCATAATGTACTATTAAATCACCTTACTATAATAATACAATAATGTGTCCTGCACTAAATATCTGTTAGACACTATCTGTTAATTTCTATGTAATTATGTTATGTTGTATTGAGTTTCTCAGTAGCAGCCCGGAGTCTGGATATTATTCCGGTTGATGGCAATAGGCTCGCACAGTCGCACTCTATTTTATGAGACTTGAACATACCTGTTGAAATGGGGGTGTAGACTGTAGGTGCTATAGGTATACCTCTGCCTAAACCTTCGAGGATTACAGGCGTGATGTTATGTGAATATTGGGTCAAACACTATATCGAATTAAGATTTATTTTGGAAACATCTATTACTTCGTCTGTAACTGCCTTAACAAAAGAAGATAGTGTTTCCATTACTTTGAAGAACCAAATAATCTATTGATTTTTAATTAAAGAGATAAATAAAATGTTTATTTTTTACTTTTACTTCCGTTATCACTAAACGCGCATAAATTTTTTTTTTTCTTACTCTATTATCTAAAATACAGGTAAATACATGTTGTTTCGAACGATGAAGATGTACTAATTACCATCTTATTTCAAATAATTGCAACATTTGAAACTCACGGATGGAAGTCAAAATAAAACAAACAAAATAAATACCCTTTTAAATTGATATTTTCCCACACACATGTGCGGAGAAATGAAAATCATGATAGAAATTCAAGTATTATAAGTTTTTTTTTAAATATATTTAAGTCTTTGTCCGTGCAGGGCCACACTTTATCCATGTCCTTTGTCCTGTCTTTTTACATACAGGATGCTGCGTTCCATCGCTCTATGAGAAACGCCAAGGCGGAACTTTTGTGTCCTGGTGAGCGACCAGATCTGAGCACCATAGGTTAGAACGGGCAGCAAATCTGTTTTTAGGGTTCCGTAGCCAAATGGCAAGAAACGGAACCCTTATAGATTCGTCATGTCTGTCTGTCTGTCCGTCTGTCTGTCTGTCCGTCCGTATGTCACAGCCATTTTTTTCCGAAACTATAAGAACTATACTGTTGAATCTTGGTAAGTAGATGTATTCTGTGAACCGCATTAAGATTTTCACACAAAAATAGAAAAAAAAAACAATAAATTTTAGGGTTCCCCATACGTATGGGGTATCTATGGGTAGGTCTTCAAAAATGATATTGAGGTTTCTAATATCATTATTTTCTAAACTGAACAGTTTGCGCGAGAGACACTTCCAAAGTGGTAAAATGTGTGTGCCCCCCCCCCCCCCTGTAACTTCTAAAATAAGAGAATGATAAAACTAAAAAAAATATATGATGTCTTAGATTAAAAAATGTCCAGATGGATAGTAGGCCACTGAGAATTGAAGCCAAAAACACGGTGGACAAATGTCCCGCGTCGTACGATCCATACGTCAGTCGCCTATGTCTACGTCACGAGTCCGTGTTTTGATATTTTAAAATGAAGGTTTGTGTTGTGAAATGGTGTAGAAATCACACTAAAAAAAAAGGAATGTGCCACTATATATATACAATGTGTTGATTTGCATCCTAGTCAAATTCAAGGACGTAATTATGCTAATGATTCTCGACCCAAATCAACAATAAAATGAGTAGGTATTTTTTTATTTTATTTTCTTATTTAAGGAAATCCGTAAGTGTGAACCAGCCGTATTTAAACGCGGCCCGTCTGTTACTAGCCCTATAACCGCGCTTCACACACACACAAATGCAAACCATTCTGCAATTCTCATTCGATAAATTCGTAGGTAATCAATCCCATCCTCCAATCACACTCTACCGCGCCGCTCCTAGCCACGCCCCTTTTCCCTTTCTTGCCGCGGCGCACGGCGCCGGCGCCGACAGTGTGTTTGAACTCGCCGACATGTTCGCGAGTGCGCTTTGCGAATTTACAAAGTTACATAGTTACAAAGTGTGATGACGGACAATTACTCAAATGCCGAGTTGGTGGAGATGGTCGCCATCAGTGGAGCCATCCGGATGTTCGTGGAAATGTATCCTGATCGGGCACAAGACATTCACCCAGGTGATAATGCTGTGCGGGTTACATTTTGGTCGCTGGTTCCTGGAACACCAAGACGCTAACATCCTGTGGATGGACGAGTGTTTACCTAAGAGTTGAAAGTAAGTACACCACGTACCTAAACTTAACTAGCACGTCTTTCCATTTCATCAAACGTAGAAAACATCATTTTTAGACTTAGTAGATCGGTACACTAACTAAGGTAGGTATTATTATTATTAGGCCCTAAGCCCGTTATGTAGGAAGGAAAGTTTCAAATCAACCAATTTAATCCACAAATAAAAACAAAATCATTTAATCATCTGATAACAGGTCAGTGAACTTTTCTTTGGCGCACTAGTATTACTGTCATTAGTAAGATTTCCGTATTCCAATGATGCTCAAAAATGAGTTAATTATCAAGCGAAATTTATGACAATAATGTAGGTGATTATCGAAATAAAATTAGGTAAAATTATTGCTACCGGTCATTGCACGCGCATTGGCGCGACGGGGAAAAACAGCTGCATGCATTGTCGCTGTGTGCGTAGTCGGGTGATTCTGTTTTATTTGTATTGAATTAAGGGTGTAATTCTGAAATACTGTTAAATTTCAACAACAAAAAAAAAGCAGCGCTTACTAGTTATTGCCCCATAACGTACTTCAATTGATTATTTATGTATTTTATGACAACCTCCTGAACTTTGACGAGGATGCAAATCAACACATTGTATATCATTTCACAAGAAAGTATTCAATTTCACTTTGTAGGGGAGGTAAGCCTAAAACGGGTAGCCCGCCTAAAACGGGTATGCTTTTTAAATTGCGCACCGTTATTGCTAATAAGAACGTGTGCGTGCAGTGCGCAGCGCCTGCCGCTCGCCAATCACAGGAAGTCGGCGCGCTTCTCTTGCGGACACGAGTTCACGGTAAGATAAGAAAGAAGTTTTTTGCTATTTCCACTAAAAAAAATTGAGTTACATTACTTTTGAATACTCGAAAATGGTTTACAATATGTTCTTACTAGTTTTGTGTTATTATTTTGCAATAAATAGACGTTTTATTTGTGTAATAGGTTGGCGTTTATTATTTGGGTTTTAAGGATATGAGTCGATTGAAAAAAAATACATGCTTGTGGGCAAAAAGGGTAGGGGTAAAGCGGGTGCCCGTTTTGCGCATACCCGATTTGCCTTGTATAATTTCATTGACTGCTTATTAGTTCTTTTATTTTTACAGATGGTTAATAAATGCAAAAGAAAGACTGCAAATGCATCGTGGGATGAGGGAGTTATGAAGCTTGCGATAGAAGAAGCTCTCAAAACTTTCGTCAATGGTGCAGCAATAAAATATGGCATCAACTTTTCGACTTTACAGATACATGTTAAGAAAGGATGTCAAAAATAATCTAGGAAGATTCACAACAGTTTTTACAGCAGCTCAAGAATTAGAGCTAGTTGATTAGGTATCTATTTCATGGATTATCTGTTTACGTTGCCAACTCATTACGTTGTCTACAAAGTGCCGCAACCATTCCAAGAATACTGGTCCATTGATCCAACCATTATCACTGCAAGTAGCTGATGATCCTGGTGGAGCTCCATCTGAGTTATGATTGTTATGAAACAGTTCTAGTCATTGATTGACGTAATGTAATTAATGTAATTCAGTCCCTACCCGCTTTGCCCAAAAGCCCTACCTTTTTTTTTTTTTTTTTTTGAGGATGGGAAATCATCAAATGACTCCTCCCGCTAAAAAAAGCCCTACCTGCTTTAGGCCCCCCCTACGGGCAAAACGGGTAATTCGAATGGTAAAGATTTTTGTTATTATTTTATTCTTAATGTACAAAACTACTAAATATGTCATTTATTTTATAGTCCTTGATAACTAAACATTTCAAAATGAACAAATAAATGTTCAATTTGTATCTATAAATTGATTTATTTATCATCAACCTTAGCTTACCCGTTTTGGGCTACTCTCCCCTATTTCTTTGTTACCGCATTCTAAATTTATGCAAACAAAAAGTATAACTTGACATTACTGTCACGCCATATTTGTTAAGTGTTGCCAGGGGCATAATTTTTTTTTCCCATTATTTGTAACTTTTTAAATCGGATTTTTTGCCGTCACAGTTACCGTTTGTGCTATTTCTGCTTACTACCTATTTAAGTACACCAAAACAACAAACATTTAACTAACTTACAAGCAAATCGTAACATAATAATTTCTGATAAAGTCTCACATGACAAATTACACAAATTAAAGAAACAACGTTGAAACTCAACAACCGTAATAATAAAAAATTATGTCATTACTGTTGATGATATATTTTACGCTAAATCTCTGCCACTGGTATTACACGCACATTGCACACAAACGCAATTACGATACGTAATACACTCCCGACCGTGGCGCTCACTCACACATTTATAAAAAAGTGGCTTCACTTAAAACGTTGCGTTTTGTTTCGAACACGGAATCTGGACATTTTTTAATCTAAGTATGATGTAAATTATGTAAACTTCCACCGAAAATTGGTTTGAACGAGATCTAGTAAGTAGTTTTTTTTTAATAGGTCATAAATCGTAAACCGCAATTTACCTTTCATTCAATCAACTCAAATATAAAAATTAAAAAAAACATTTAATTTCACAAACAAACCTTATGCATAAAACCGGATGTTACGGAAACCTCGGTGCGCGAGTCTAACTCACTCTTGCCCGGTTTTTTTTGTATTTTTATTATTATTTCCAGTAATAACATGACAGAGCCTCAAAATGTCAACATACACTGGCGAAATTTTTTTTTGCGCATTTGACAAAATACCGGAGAAATTGAGTTGCCAGCGTTAAGAAAGCGACAAGCTTCTCTAACTTGGAATCAACATTCAAAATCATGGTCCTGCTGAACAATTGCGAGAAAGTTATCATCGTTGATTTCTCGGTAAATACAAATGTTACAGTTCTGTTTTTTTTAAGTAATAAATCACATTTATGGGTACTAATTATTTGTATACTTAGAATACCTGTAGCGTGCCCCCCCCTTTTTCGGCGCTCATGGTGGTCCTGCTCAAGGGAGCGTGACTGCCGCCGGACCACCTTCAAAGTCGATTTTCTCGAAAACTACTAAGGTACCAATTTTGTGGTTCGAGTACTAATTAGTACCAATTGAGTACTAATTATTTACCAAATAAGAAAGCGATTGGCGTTGGTGGTCCGGCGGTAGTCACGGACATCTAATATTAAGAATGGCTTTAATTTTGACAGTACAACAACATTCGTTGCGTTATTTACTTTGTTGAGCACAAATTTTACGAACAAATCAAGCAATGGATTAGCAATGCAATGATTCAGTGTGTTACACGATTAGTTTACAGTAAATGAAATTCAAACAACCAGTAAATTATTTTAATTTGTTATTTATTGAAATCACAGGAACTTACATTAACTAAAATCCGCTATAATTTAGGCACACGAAAAGCAAATTAACAATCACTCAATACTCAATCATTTATTTCATTCCACAATGTATATGCTTAGGTGGTAGGTAACATTTGTTGTAAGAATCGTGGACCCTGTCGGGCACAGCAAAACAAAAATTTTAAGGAATAGGACTTATTTAAACATGCAAACTAACTTAATCTAAGTACAATTTAACACTAATTACTTTACATAAATATTGAACCATACCATTATTTTATTAGGTCGGTAGGTTTTATTAGGTTTGGTCGGGGGGAAGTCAAGTAGTAGGTAATCCCAGTGAAAATCTTTCGCGGTAACTTGCATCGAAGTCAAGTAGTATCACAGTGAAGATCTATCGCGGTAACGTGCATCGAAGTCAAGTAGTATCGCAGTGAAGATCTATCGCGGTAACGTGCATCGCAATTTTGTAGCATCGTATTAGCATTTATCGATATTTTGTGCGTCGAAATTCCGTATACTACTCGTGATGGGAACTTACAGTATCATCCATCATCGACATAGATACAAAGACGAATTATTGAAGCCAACTCGAAAATTTAAATGGAACCTAAGATTTTAACTTGGACTTAAGACTTCAATTTAATTGTGAGTTTAAAACTTAACAACTCTCCTCGCACAATAAAACACTTATACGGCAAATCAACTCAGTTATACCAATTGAGACAGATACAATGATGATCACTTAGTCATTACTTCATCATACACTACGATGCACTACTGATTACAATAATTTAAAGTAATTCATAAGTAACGCTCAATAAGAATAAACAAATTAATAACCGGTACTATTTCCAGTCAAACAAGTTAAGGAATTATTGCAGCGAACTCTAATCGTCCACATTGTTTCATAATTGCAGAAAGTAAATTGCGAATCAAACGAGCTTACCTGTTAAGGCGAAAGCGCCAGGGTAGCCCACGAAACTCATTTTTTTTACGTTTTCGGCAATTTGCAATTCAGTATTAAGTTGTACGTTGATTAAAATATGATTCGCAATCGTAACACATATGTACTTACATATTTATAATCATTAAAGTCATCAACACAACTCTGAGAATGACTATTTCATGAAATCTTGACATTCTAGGATTATAATAGCTAATCAAGTTGTATTAGGTACTGATTAGGATCCGTAATACAACTTGTTAAGTTAGTAAAATTGTAAAATGTCAAGATTTCATGAAATAGTCATTCACTGGGATTACATGGTCTTACGAGTGGTGTTGATGACTTTAATGATTATAATTATGTAAATACGTATTCGTTACGGCCGCGAATCATTTTAATCAACGTGCAACTTAATACTGACCAGCAAATTGCAAAAAACTTAAGAAAATTTTAATTTCGCAGGCTACCTTAGCGCTTCCCCCTTAAGTGATTTGATTTGTACGAGCTGCAATCTAAAGTATATCTATTAAACTATGTAGTATATCCTACTCTAATTGAGAGTATATTGAGATATAATCAAATCAAAATGGAGATTTAAGACGTCGGACGACGGATGTAAGAATGTCTGGAAAACAACTATGACCATGTGGGCTTGTCTATACTTATTTCAAACGTCAACTTAAAAAGCAGCCCTCGTATATGGTTTTTCACCAGTGTGTCTACGAATATGGCGAGTTAAATTAATCTTTTTACTAAAGTTACGCTGGCATACATCACACTTAAAACGTTTTTCACCTGTATGTAATCGAACATGTCTTGTTAAACTTTTCTTTCCACTGAAACTCGATTGACATACACCACACTTATAAGGTTTTTCACCAGTGTGTATACGAATATTACTGGCTACAGTACTCTTATGACTAAAACTACGCTGACATACAACACACTTATAGGGTTTTTCACCAGTGTGGGTACAAGTACGCTGTGATAAATGAGTCTTTTGACTAAAACTACGCTGACATACATCACATCTATATAGTTTTTCACCAGTGTGTATACGAATATGACTTGTTAAAGTACTCTTATTACTAAAACTACGCTGACATACATCACACTTAAAAGGTTTTTCACCAGTGTGTATACGAATATGACTTATTAAAGTACTCTTATTACTAAAACTACACTGACATACATCACACTTAAAAGGTTTTTCACCAGTGTGTATACGAATATGACTTAGTAAATTAGTGTTACTACTAAAACTACGCTAACATACATCACACTTGATAAGGTTTTTCACCCGTGTGTATACGAATATGTTTGGTAAAATGACTCTTTTTACTAAAATTACGCTGACATACATCACACTTATAGGGTTTTTCACCAGTGTGTATACGAATATGACTTGTTAAAGTACTCTTGTGACTAAAACTACGCTGACATACATCACACCTATAAGGTTTTTTTCCAGTGTGTGTACGAATATGTTCCGTTAATTTAGTCTTGTATCTAAAACTTCGCTGACATACATCACACATAAGGTTTTTCACCAGTGTGTATACGAATATGACTTGTTAAAGTACTCTTATGACTAAAACTACGCTGACATACATCACACCTATAAGGTTTTTCACCAGTATGTATACGAGTATGTTGTGATAAATGACCCTTTTGACTAAAACTACGCTGACATACATCACACCTATAAGGTTTTTCACCAGTATGTATACGAGTATGCTGTGATAAATTAATCTTTTGACTAAAACTACGCTGACATACATCACACCTATAAGGTTTTTTTCCAGTGTGTGTACGAATATGTTTCGTTAATTTAGTCTTCTCCCTAAAACTTCGTTGACATACATCACACTTATAAGGTTTTTCACCAGTGTGTATACGAATATGACTTGTTAAAGTAGTCTTATTACTAAAACTACGCTGACATACATCACACCTATAAGGTTTGTCACCAGTATGTATACGAGTATGTTGTGATAAATGACTCTTTTGACTAAAACTACGCTGACATACATCACACCTATAAGGTTTTTCACCAGTATGTATACGAGTATGCTGTGACAAATATATCTTTTGACTAAAACTACGCTGACATACATCACACCTATAAGGTTTTTCACCAGTATGTAGACGAGTATGTTGTGATAAATGACTCTTTTGAGTAAAACTACGCTGACATACATCACACCTATAAGGTTTTTCACCAGTGTGTATACGAATATGCTGTGATAAATTACGCTTGTTTTTAAAATTACGCTGACATACATCACACTTATAGGGTTTTTCACCAGTGTATATTCGAATATGATTTGTTAAATTACTTTTTTCACTAAAGCTACGCTGATCAAATTTGTAAGGCTCTTTGAAATAAGTGCCAAGTTTCGACGTACGCATTTGAGTTGTCCTGATAACTTTCGAGTCAGGTTTGTCTTTTCCAACTTGCTCGGCTGTTATTGCTTCTTCTTCTTTTGTTCTTGGTTTGTCTAGTTTTGGTTTCTTCGCAATGTTCGCCCCTGTGACGATAAATCTGGTAAGTACAATGTTAGAAGAAGATTGACATGCACACGATTCAAAATAACAGCGGATTGCACGGTTCACACTATAGGCTGACTTTTAATTAGCTACAGTAAAATTACACTTCTTACTGTCATTTCGTTAAAAAATGTTGCCCCACTATCTCTACTAGTGATGTTATTAAAATGCAATGAAACATCGTTTTAATTTAGATATTAGAAATGTACCAATTTTGATTTAAATATTCTTTGTATTTATTGGATAAAAATATATGTTGTAGCTTCAAATCAGCGTAAATACATAGTCTACTAAATATAATTTTGTTTCAATTTTTTCTCTAAAACTCCAACTATATCGATCTAAGAAATCAATTTTTAAACTTATTAATGTTTTCATTAGGAATAACGTTTAATATACAGGATTATTTGCAAAAATCCAAAAAACCTCAAAAATAAGAATATTCAAAAGATATGTTTGTGATCAGTGGTGAAGCGTCAATGCCTTTTTCAACATAAAAATAAAATAATAACATTTTAGGATTTTTTCCTATATTAATGTAAATATTGTAATTATGTAAATTAAATATTTTAACTACTCAATTGATGAATCCTCGCACCAATATTTGTTACCGCAGAGCCCATGTATCGAACCTTTCTTTTCTCGCTATATGACCGATAGATGGCATTAGCGGCAGTGTGCTTCCCGCACCGTACAGAGACATTGCGGGTGTTCATCACTCCGCCTTTTGAAAATTCCGTTTTGGTGAAACCTTGATGATACTCGTAAAATAAATGGACCTGCATCTGTGCTTCATTGAGAACTTATACTGCAGTGTTGATTTTTGCCGGCAGCCTATACCTACAAGCCATCACGCGCGCATGAACGAGATATCTTCCCATCTGCCTGGGTCTGAGTGGGATCTCTAGATTTCCAAGGTACGTGGGCATGTTTTGCTCCTAATAATTCTTTGGAATTGGTTTCTCGAGACGAATGACGGGTGTACTGTCGCAGAAATGAATATGTTGTATATGAAAGGAATGTACCTGCAATGTACCTAAATGTACCTTTAATGAAATTCAATGTACCTCAAAGAAACAAGAACAATTATAATAATAAAGTGAGCCGCAGTCCTGACAGTCAGAATGACGGGTGAATACTGACAATGAATGTAATAGATATTTTATGGTTACCTAATATGTACCAGACGAATGTACCTACAATGTACCTCACAAAAATATAATCTGAAAATATAATGCGACGAGTAATTAACAAGAAAATCAAGAAAAATTTTTTTGACGCCTACTGTTTTTTAATATCAATATCGCACCTCCGCTCATATTTCGAGAATTATAAATTTTGAGAAAAATGTGTTTGATAGTAATAAATTTTGAAGTTTTCTGAAACGAAAATATCAAATTATTAACGTCCTTATCTGACCCACCTGAGTGATATCGAGTATGAACCTTATCGTGAACATTTGGAATACTCCGTGCAAGCATTTCGATAAATCATGTTGTTAAGTGATTTTAATAATTATATTGTTGTTGTTAAGGTTGAAAGGCTAATGAGTTTCAAGACTATTAAAAAAAAACCAGGCAAGAGCGAGTCGGACTCGCGCACCGAGGGTTCCGTAACATCCGGGTTTATGCATTAGGTTTGTGTTTATAAAATTAAACGTTTGTTTTTTTATGTTTTTATAATTGAGTTTATTGAATTAAAGCTAAATTGCGGTTTACGATTTATGACGTATTAAAAAAAAACTACTTACTAGATCTCGTTCAAACCAATTTTCGGTGGAAGTTTACATGGTAAAGTAATAATAATAATAATAATAACTTTATTTCCAATTTTACAATTTGCGGCAATAAGTTAATTCTATGACAATATTCTTGCATAAATCACTGATTACTCCACTGGCACCCAAGCTAAGATTAAACTTGTGTTATGGGTGCCAGGACTCTCTCTGTTAATAGATTTCTCAATTTATACAAAACTAGTACGGAGTTCCATTGGGTAAGTAGCTATCGATTAAGTACAAAAAGAAAACAAGTTATAAAACAAAGAAACAAACGATAGAAAAGACTAAATATAAAAGATAAATAAAAATGTATAGCCTCTCTATAGTGTGAATTAGGTGAGGTTTGTGGTGTAAAGTGTAAGTGTATGACTATACGTGTATGTGTCGTGTGTATGCTTTATGTATATGTGTCGTGTGTGTGTGTGTGTGTGTGTGTGATGTATGCGCTTGTGGTATGTTAGAGTTGTTTGAAAAAGCAGAAACTTTTCAGAAAAGCTTTCCGAGTAACTTTTCTGTCTCCTCATACGTAAGAGTTGTGAGCCATTGACTCACTTTCTTTTTACATTCGAATTTATTTAAGCCATAAATATTACATTGTTTGTTAACTGTATTGTAAATTCGACTACCTAATACTCGAAAGTGTCTTTCGGCCAATTTAGTTTTGTAGCGTTCTATAGGACAGACATATTTTGTTCTCATATTTGCCAGACGACCAGTCATGTATTTCAGAGAACCGTGCCTGCGCAAGATGGTATTGAGCACAAAGAGCTGCCTAACAGTCATAACTTTGCAGTCTTTGAACAATTGTATGGTACTATACCGGAAATGTTTAAAAGTCATGACCTTGAGTACAGCTCGTTGCGCTCTTTCCAGTTTAAGGAAACAAGTTTTTGGAGCACCTCCCCAAGTCGTTATCCCAAATGCAAGTACTGACTGACAGAGTGAGAAGTAGACCATCCGAAGTGTACCTAAGTCTGCACTATGGCGCAGACTCTTGAAAATCGCTATGAGTTTTCTCACTCTGCCGGACGCTCCATCAATTTGCACTTTCCAGGACATCAGGTTGTCTATCATGATACCGAGGTACCTGACTTGTGTTGTCCTGACTAGGGGAGGACAGAGGCATTGGTCTAACTGTTCATCACAAGTGTGGGCTCTGACAACAAACGAGTCTTCCGGCTGCGTACAAGATCTAATTGAAAACGGGATATATTTAGTTTTATCGATGTTTAATGTAAGAATATTAGCTCCCAACCACGACATCACGATGCCCAGCGCAAACTCCGCTCGTTTCCGAACTTCTCCCCAGTCTAGCCCATGCACGAGCAAAGCTGTATCGTCCGCGTAAGTATATATGCTACAGTATGGGATGGATAAGTTGCAGAGGCTGTTAACATATATCAAGAAGAGGGTAGGTCCCAAAATTGAGCCCTGGGGAACTCCAAATGACAATAAGTGATCGTCACTGACGTATGAGCCGATTTTGACACATTGTGTCCTTTCAGAGAGGTAGCTCTTAAAGATCGCCAGTGCTGGACCCCTCACTCCCATTCTCTCTAATTTTGACAGCAGGATAGGGACAGAGACAGTGTCAAACGCTTTAGATAAATCTATGAAAATACCCAGACATTTAGACTTTACATCAAGTACCTTTACAGCACTATCAACGAAGGCAGCAACAGCGTCCTCGCAAGATTTGTTCCTACGAAAACCGTACTGATTAGCCGATAAAATGCCATGTGCTTCCATAAAGTTGACGAGGCGACTGTTTAGGACCTTTTCTAAAATCTTTGACAGCGCCGGAAGGACAGATATAGGTCTGTAGTTATTGACAACTGCCTCTGTCTCCACCCTTGTGAATGGGATGCACAATCGCTTTCTTCAAGGACCTCGGAAATACTCCCGTGGAGATACACAGATCACATATGTGTGTTATAGGAGGCACAAGGAACTGGCGGCTCACCCTTATCATTTTGGTTGAGATTCCATCCCACCCTGTAGCAGAATCAGTACGAAGACTCATTATGATTCTCTCAATTTCATCAAAATCTGGGGCGAGAAGCGCGAGAGAGTTCAGCTGTACATCATCCCGGAGAAATGGAACATGCTTAGAGTACGACGTATTTATATGTCTGTCCGCAAGATTTTTGCCAACACTTGCGAAAAGTACATCATATATTTTTTTTAGTTTTATCATTCTCTTATTTTAGAAGTTACAGGGGGGGACACATTTTACCACTTTGGAAGTGTCTCTCGCGTAAACTATTCAGTTTAGAAAAAAATGATATTAAAAACCTCAGTATCAATTTTGAACACCTACCCATAGATACCCCACACGTACGGGCTTGATGAAAAAAAAAATTTGAGTTTCAGTTCTAAGTATGGGGAACCCCTAAAATGTATTGTTTTTTTTTTTCTATTTTTGTGTGAAAATCTTAATGCGGTTCACAGAATACATCTACTTACCAAGTTTCAACAGTATAGTTCTTATAGTTTCGGAAAAAAGTGGCTGTGACATACGGACGGACAGACAGACAGACATGACGAATCTATAAGGGTTCCGTTTTTTGCCATTTGGCTACGGAACCCTAATAACCAAGGCGAGGGTGGATTAATAAAAAAAAAAAATATCACGCATAAGTAAAATTTTAAAGTTGTCTACGGTTAATACTGGTTGTGATTGTGCGATAATTTATTTATTTAAACTTTTCGCACAAAAAGGTACAAAGGCGGACTTAATGCCTTAGGCATTCTCTACCAGTCAACCAAGGGTGGTGAAGAGATTGGATGGCAGGTGCTTTGGTTGAGAGGAACAATGATAAAATAAAAAACTATTAAAACTAGGTACACACATACATAAATAGATTATATACACATACATACTATTTACTATAATATATACTTATAATATATATATATATATACAAATTATAATTATAGATAATGAACTTTATGAAAATATACGATATGTAACTGTTTAGGCGTAGGTAGAATGACTTTTGTCACTTAAATCAATTTAGTATCCATCTACCCCACGAAGTAAACTTTTACTTCGTCCTACTCATTTGAGGACTTATAGTTTTTTTTTTTACCCTCTTGTTATCCAGAAAAGCTGTTAGGCGAAAATCATTTTGGTCGTTCTTTAATAATGCAAGTAATACTGATTTATAGAAATCATAAATGAAAAGAAATAAAAAAGAAATTCATAATAGGTGGATTGTGTTTTCGAACCCACATGTTGTTCGTCGTCAATCCAGCCACAATGACTGGTTGAGAATACGCGACATTAAAGATTAGGTAGTAAGTATTGCCGTGTTACTTAAAAGCTTTTCAACTTTAACTACAAGAAGATACTGATTAAAATGGCTTAACAAGATATGCCGGTGGGTAAGGCAATGTTAGGTGGGTCAGACAATGTTGGTTACCGACTGTACCATACGTTTCAAATCAAATTTCAAACATATTTTTCTCGAATGTTTGATTTTTTGACTTACGTCACTTTACGAGCGGAGGTGCGATATTGCTATTAAAAAATAGTAGGCGTCAAAATTTTTTATCTTGATTTTCTTGTTAATTACTCGTCGCATTTATTTTCAGATTATATTTTTGTGAGGTACATTGTAGGTACATTCGTCTGGTACATATTAGATAACCATAAAATATCTATTACATTCATTATCAGTATTCACCCGTCTTTTTGACTGTCAGGACTGCGGCTCACTTTATTATTATAATTGTTCTTGTTTCTTTGAGGTACATTGAATTTCATTAAAGGTACATTCAGGTACATTGCAGGTACATTCCTTTCATATACAACATATTCATATCTGCGACAGTACACCCGTCATTCTGACCTAGACGGATGCTTCGATGGGCCGTCCATACATTTTTCGTGGGGATTATTAGCTAAACATAGACACCCTTTCTGGCGTCTCTACAAGTATATAAAAAGGGAAGAGGTCATTGGACATAAAAAAATTCGTCCGCATAGAGCACAGTCGCAGACAGCAGTCTGGCCTCTTCCCATCGTCGCGTGAAAAGCCATTCGGTTCTAAAATAGTTGGCACCCCACCGGTGATAAAATCCCAACGGATGATTTCGTTAATACTGGTGTGCCATGCCATTCGACCAGATGATCTTAGCGTTACGCTCGTGAATGAGTGCTGCTTGTGGTGACTGGTCGTCTTACTGGCCATGGTTGTGTCATTGTTATCAGAAATTAACATTTTATTTATTTAACTACGATGGTCCTAGTTTTTCATTTGTGACTTCAGATCCATAGGACTCAATGGACAGAATTCAACATTGCACGTGTAAGCGGGTACGTCATTTAGGTAACGCAAACCACATCCTATCAGGTGAACCATTGGCCTGTTTGCTTATCTATAGATTAACTAACTAAAACTTACTTGTCGTCTCCCTGGCTTTTCGTTTCATCTTAGATACTTCTTGTTCTTCTTCTACTTCAGTTTTAAACTCCACTAAAGGCACATCATCTTCAAAATCTGATTCAGAATGGTGTGGTGGTATATCTGCCACATCTAGACCGCTATTGTCTAAATTTTCCGGTTCTAGCTCTGTAAGTAAAAAGAAACAGACAAGTGTATTATGAGTTCCGTGTCGCGCGCGTTACCGATCGGACGTGACATGCGTGTCTAATTAAGTGCAGGATGAGTTCCTCTAACGTAGTGAAATGTGCGAGCTGCAATGTCGTTAATTAACGAAGTGTTAGCTTTCGTGTGTAATAAACTGGACATAATGGATGAGGAAAGCCTAAGTCGAATATGTATTAGTGCTTTCTCGGATAGTGATATTGTAGAAGCAAAAAATCTACTATTCGATGCGATAACAACAACTTCCAGACGTAAGATTACAAGGAAGAAAGATGGAAAAAAGATATGTGAGATCGAGGATATCATTAACTTATTACCAGTAACCCATCCTAATGACCGGCCAGTTTTCGTTGCAAAAGATTTGCAAAAATTACCACCCGTACTATTTGATCATGTGGACGTGACAAAACTGCTTAAGGATTTAACAAAGATGAGAAATGAAATTGAAGAAATTAAATCGCAATATGCATCAGCTACTCAAATTGAACTGATCAAGCGTGACATAGCAGATTTGAAAAAGTTGACGAGTAATAAAAGCCCATGTTATTCGTATGTAAACAAAAAGCGAGGAGCTGGAAAACGTATGATGGACAGTTGTGATTATGATAGCGCGCCGATGGGATTGCAACATGTTCCTGTTACTAGCAAACATACAAACAAAGTTCTAAAAGACAAAACTTTTTTGTCGCCTACCCATTATAACTCATGAATATTAGCTGATCAGAACATGAATAGCACAAAGACTAATGAGCATAATCGGAAAGAGTGCGATACCGGTTTAGGCTCACAGCCACAGTATAAAGATCATACAGTATGGTAACTCGGCCGTAACCTTGAAATAAATGCCTACAGCCGTGCGGTACGTAAACATGCGATAGGGCTGCCCGCCTCCAGCATTTTAATTACATTTGCCTACTTTGTGTTTCCATTTAGTTTTGTTATTGTATTTTACTGCGTGTACATAAATAAATAAATAAATATACTTTTTTATATTTTTTTATAGAACCAAACATATAAATTGTAAAGTAGCTGCAGGTATCTATAACCATCATCTGCCTAGCCTTTTCCCAACTATGTTGGGGTCGGCTTCCAGTCTAAAGGCTCCTACACACATGCCGGCGGCACAGCCGGCGAGTTTTGCCGCGCGGTTGTGCCGCCAGCATCATTTCAGTTGTGCAGCTCGTTTGTGCGGCAAGCCCGGCTGCTCAAATACCCGCCGGGTATGCCGCCGGGCTTGTTGTCGGCATGCCCGCCGGCTGGGCCGCCGGCATAGTGTGTAGGAGCCTTAACCGGATGCAGCTGAATACCAGTGTTTTACATGGAGCGACTGACTATCTGACCTCCACAACCCAGTTGGTAATACGATACCCCTTGGTAAGACTGGTTGTCCGACTTTCGGGCTTCTGACTACCCGTAACGACTGTTAAAGATCCACGAATGACAGCCGGGACCAACGGCTTAACGTGCTTTCCGAGGCACGGAGGGGTCACGGTATGTAAAGATGGTCACCCCTCCACAGACCAACCGCGGCAAGCGTAGCTTAACCTGATCGATCGACCTGTGCGGCTGTTATTATTTAGCCACGAGCCCCTCGGGTATCTATAACCAAGTAAAAGAGATTCCTTTTTCTCCACCTTGTCCATGTTTCCCAAAACAATTTTTAATTAAGCTTTAAATTAGAATGCGGATTTTTATACTTTAAAATTTAATAATAAAGCATTTCGTACGTCTCAGTCGAGGCGCAAATATTTTTCGATCGGAAATTTATAAGATTTGTTATTCAAACATAAACACGGTTTTTTAATTAAATGTACCAATCAAAAAACAACACGCATTTTTATTAAACACTTCAACAAGCATTTTTATAATTCACAAAGTATTTTATTTGGTTCTAGGTATTAAGGTTTATATATCAACTTCCGTGTTATATTTAATACTAGCACCTTACCATCTTCTTTTACAAAATACAATAAGCAACTCCTCAATTAACTAAAAGATAAGGTTGAAATTAGCACAGATTTCTTGTTTGGTTGAATAATAGAATGTGTTAATTGTTACACTACCGTAATTTTAGAATACTTCTTCGCCTTATTTACTAAACTGTGACTGAGGGTATTACTTTTCAAATGGTTTCGTTTTCGAGCTGATCCGCTTGTGTGTAATTATCTTCGTCGTAATATTATCCAATTTATTAAGTTTTTGACCATTTTATTTTATTAACCGATGGTATGGTTCAATTAACAACTTTTTGAAGGCTAAAATTATTGTTCTCTGGGAACAGGAATAAAGAATAAAGAACATAGCACGAGATATGGGCATAACGGTAAGATTTAAGTTACTACTTACACATAATACCTATTTATTGATGCAATCATGTTGCATTATTATTTACACGTTGGATTTTTACGTATTTCTAATATTATTATTTTCATTACAGAGAAAAACAGTTGTGGTGAGGCGTGTAAATAGCCTGCACCTTTAATGAGTGTTGTGAGAAAAATTTGAAATAAGAACTTAACTCACAAGCGTAATGAGAAAAAAAGAAGATAATTTCCCTATTGATGAATCCCTTATGAACCAATACCAAAATTTACAGCAGCAAAACCCACGTACCTTGACAATCCAGAGATCCCACTCAGACCCAGGGTGATGGAAAGATATCTCGTTCATGAGCGCGTGATGGCTTACAGGTCTATAGCCGCCGCCGGCGGGCTAATCTTCTTAGATCCACCGGTGGGATGGTTGAAACTCCAAAAATCAACACTGCACTATAAGTTCTCAACAAAGCACAGATGCAGGTCCGATTATTTTACGAGTATCATCAAGGTTTCACCAAAAAAGGAATATTCAAAAGGCGGAGCGATTCACACCCGCATTGTCTCTGTCCGGGGCGGGGAACACAGTAAAAACCGTCGCGAAGGCCATCTATCGGCATCTAGCGAGAAAACTCAAGAAAGTTCCGATACATGGGCGCTGCGACAACGAATATTGGAGCGAGGATTCATCAATTGAGAAGTTAAAATATTTAATTTGAAACACTAACATATTATGTTATAAGAAAAAATCCTAAAATGTTATTATTTTATTTTTTATATTGAAAAAAAGCATTGACGCTTCACCATGCTGCCCCTCCTTGGAAGGACGCAAGTACTTTCAAAAAGGAAGGTGAAAAAATTATAAGTATATACTGAACTACATTATGATCAGAAAAAGTTTAAGCTTCATGACTGAATGCGAGAAACAGACGATATAATTAAGTTATTTAATTTAATGTATTTCCTAAACCTTAAGACTATGAATATCGTATAAGAGTTGACGTTTATTGCGTTGGAATAGGATATAATTTGGCGACGGCACGTTTAAAGTTACCGAACTTTGTCTTTACCATTGCAACACGAGAGACATTATCCGTGCCTCTATAAACCTCAGCTACAACTCCTAATGGCCAACTTAGAGGAGCTGAATTATCCTGTCCCATAAGTACGACAGTTCCAACTTCTACGGGTTTGTCTGGAGTTGCCCATTTTTGCCTGACTTGCAGCGTATGCAGATACTCTAGGTGCCATTTCTTCCAGAAGGATTGGACCATACTATCTAACAACTGTTTGCGCTGTGACAAATTAATGCGCTAACCAGACAAATCGGCTGCCGGCAGGTACTGCAATGGAGTCGACATCAAAAAGTGAGCGGGAGTAATAACTTCGGGATGGGGATCGGAAGACAAAACGCTCAGAGGGTGCGAGTTCATAATGCACTCTATTTGAATGAGTACAGTTTGTAACTCCTCATAGGTGAGAAGCTGACTTCCGATCACGCGATAAAGGTGCGTTTTAAATGTTTTAACATTCGCTTCCCACATGGAGCCAAAATGTGGGGAGCGAGGGGGGATCAGTTTCCACGTTAAGCGGCGGGTTGATAACTCATGTGAAAGAGACGAATTGATACTTGAATTTAATAAGAATCTATAAAGCTTATCTAGTTGGGCCTTAGCACCAACGAAATTGTTAGCATTGTCCGAATAAAGATAAGATACTGGCCCTCGACGCGAGATAAAGCGTTTATACGCGGCTAAAAAGGCATCAGAGGTTAAATCAGAGACTAACTCTACATGGACGGCCTTGGTTACCAAGCACACGAATAAACAGATATACGCCTTCTGGGCGTGTTGGCCTCTGCGACGAGTGAGGGTTATGCGTATGGGACCAGCATAATCCACTCCAGTGTGGACAAACGCCTTTGCTTCCGATACTCGGTATTCAGGCAGATCTGCCATCACTATAAATGATAAATGATTTTATTTTTGTAAGTAGGTTTGTACAAACACTTTTACACGTCAATCATGGTTTTTTAAAACTAGATGAGGTCGGCGTTTCCTATCTGACTACTCTGAGAAGAAAGGCCGAAACAAACTCAGAGGTCACAGTCTCTTTTAAAGTCCAGACATAATCTTGGTCAGGTTATATGAAGACCATGTAGATCGATGTCTGAGACGGTCTTTTGAAGAAAGAACCACACAGATTGAGAGGACCTGTCCAGTCAGTGCACGCATTTGTCAGAAATCGTGCAGCTCAACTCAAGACTTAAGGAGCTCAACGATTCGACGAACAATACCAAAGAAAGGACATTTGGGTAGGCCACATAAATTACTCAAACTGCCAGACCAAGAGAAAAAAAAAACAGAACAGAAAGAATAATAAAAAATATATATAAAAGTAACAAAATGACCCACATCGTCTTCACATTCACAAATCACAATAAATAAAATAATGTAATACTTTACAAAGTAAGCAAATGTCATTGTTTATAAAAAAATCATTAATGTCAAAGTGTATATAAAAAAAAAGGACGTTCCAAATGCAGAAATGTGAAGCAGCTCAATCCCAAGCCTTTTTGTCCTCAATATAATCTTTAACTGTATAAAAGGCTTTCTGGCACAACTTACGTTTAATGAATGATTTGAATTTATTGAGGCTTAGATCTTGAACGTGGCTTGGTAGCTTATTATAAAAGCGTCGTATACATTGGCATCTGAACGAGCCACCTATTTTTTTGAGCCTTGTTGTAGGTACAACAAATTTGTGTTTGTTTCTAGTATTTATATTATGGATATCACTGTATTTTTTAAACAATTTGATATTTTTATGGGCATATAAAAGATTTTCATAAATATACTGAGAAGGCACAGTCATTACATTAATCTCTTTAAATTTGTCTCTGAGAGAGTGTCTCGGACTTAATTTATAAATTGATCGAACAGCTCGCTTCTGTAAAACAAAGATAGTCTGAATATCGGCGGCATTTCCCCACAATAGAATACCGTACGACATTACACTATGAAAATAGCTAAAGTACACTAAACGGGCAGTCTCTATATCAGTTAAATTACGAATTTTTCTAACAGCATATGCTGCGGAACTTAGCCTTTTTGACAATTTATCTATATGTGGACCCCACTGAAGCTTAGCATCCAAAGTTATGCCCAAGAATACTGTGTTGTCTTCAGGATTCAATTCCTCGCCCTTTATCAACACATTAGTTTTCACATGCCTAACGTGAGGTAGCGTAAACTTAATGCATTTGGTTTTTTTCTCGTTTAGAAGCAAATTATTAACATTGAACCAATGGACTACTTTCGAGATCGCGCTATTTACATCGTCAGTAACCAACTGCTGACGTTTAAGTTTAAACAAAAGAGAAGTGTCATCTGCAAACAACACTATATCATGGTTATCCTTTATGAGGTACGGCAAGTCATTAATATAAATAAGAAACAAGAAAGGACCAAGAATTGAGCCCTGTGGGACTCCCATTGTTACTACAGATCCGGGTGATCTTTTTCCATTAACGTCAACGCTCTGAATCCTTTTACTCAAGTATGAAGTAAGAAGATCCAGAGCAGTGTTCCGGATTCCGTAGTGGCGGAGTTTCCTGATTAACGTTTCGTGAAGAACGCAATCGAATGCCTTGGACAAATCACAAAAGATGCCCAAGGCATCGCATTTATCTTCCCATGCATTATAAATATGTCCTAAAAGTTCAACACCGGCATCAGTAGTTGAACGACCCCGTGTAAAACCGAACTGTTTGCTGTGTAATAATTTATGTTTATTAAAAAATCTTTGCATTTGGTCTAAAATTAATTTCTCAAAAATTTTACTAAAGGTAGGTAGTACAGAAATAGGTCTATAATTTGTGGGGTCTGATGTACTACCTGATTTAAACAAAGGTATTATTTTACTATATTTCATAAGGTCAGGAAACTCCCCATTGTCAATACAACTATTAAAGATAAGAGCTAAAGAAGGTGCTACAATGTCAATAATAGACTTAGCTACTTCTACAGAATTACCCCACAGATCTGCAGTCTTTTTTACATTTAAAGTGTGAAAGGTTTTAATTATATCTCTACAGGTAATATATTCAAAATGAAATTCCGAATCGCAACCATTAACATTTTCCTTAAGCAAAGACTCAGCAACAGAAGGTGATGAGTTAAGTGATTTAGTAGTTGAAACGGGAATATCTGAAAAGAAATTTTCAAAAGCCTCGGCGACTTGTGAGTCTGATTTTATTATGTTGTCATTAATAGACAGGCTGTAGTCAGTATTTCGGTTACTAGATCTTCCCGTTTCACTATTAATAATATTCCAAGTCGTTTTAATTACATTACTGCTGTTTTTAATCTTTGAACCCAAATAACGTGACTTGGCCATGTAACAAACTTTTTTAAACAATTTTGAATAATTTCTAACATACAAATTAAATTCATCAGTGTTAATATAATTCCTTTCATTGTACAGTTCATAAAGCCGTGTTCTACTTTTATGAATGCCAATGGTAGCCCAATCACTGAAGGATGCATTACTATTAACCGAGATAGTCTTGGGGATAAATGTGGAATCAAATTGTTTACAGTATACATTAAAAAAATTATCATAAAGATGATTGGGGTCAGCATGAATAGGCAAAACGGGTAGTTTATTAATGAGTTTAACTTTAAAAGCCTCCAAGCGACTTGCAGTTTTGGGGTTAACAGTGATATCCTTTTTAGCCACTTTTTTGTTTTGGTTTTCAATAGTTATCCTTTGCCCGCAATGATCAGAATCTAGTAAAGTTATAATTTCTTTGTGGCTTGGTATAATATCTGTGTAAATATTATCTAGGCATGTGGCACTAGTAGGGGTTATTCTTGTTGGCTCTAAAAATAGGTTTAGAAGATTGTAGGACTGAAACAGACTTAAAATTTTACTACAAGAACCTGAGTTTTCTAATAAATTGACATTAAAATCACCGCAAATGATAACGGACTTGTTTGAGTTACAAATCCTGTGTAACACTTCATCCATTACCTTTTCAAAGCAGTCATACAATCCTGAAGGGGGTCTATACACGCTTAATACAATAGAGTGCTCCAATTCTATACAGGCAATTTCAACTGTACGCTCAACAGATAGGCTCACAATGTCTTTACGGTCTTTAAATTTGAGTTGGTTACTTACTAAAATTAATGAGCCACCGTGTATAGCATTTATTCTGCTAAACGAACTACCAACCTGGTGATTATTAAAATTGAACAAGAACTGGTGGCTTTTCAGCCAATGTTCTGTTATACAAAGAATGTCAATATGATTAAAATTCATAAATAATTCTACTTCTAAATCTTTGTTCATTAATCCTTGAATATTTTGATGCACTAGGTTGATACTATTTACTGAGTTAACATTTTTTTTTTGAGTTATTTTTACAATTATAGCTAGAGGTTGCCTCTATTGTCTTCATTTCTAATTTAAATTATTTGCAATGTCCTTAATAGTGACCAAATTATTGGCAGAATTATTTATAATGTCGTTGCATTGCTCAAAAGAAGCAAGTTGTTTAGCCAAATTTTTGGCTGTAATAGAAAAAAAATAAGATAGCGACACAGCTATCTGTCTTTTATAATAGTCAGAAAGATAGTACATAACAATGTTATATCTATCTTTTGTCAAATAGAAATTATTACTAACATAATTATTAGTATCAACTAAATGGAACATGTTATTATTAAATGTCAAGTTATGCAATGTCATGTTCAATTCAAATCTTAACCTATTTTCTTCCTGTGGCAAACTGTTACTATAAGGAAATGTAAACAACACAACTTTTCTTAAACTAAGGTTGCATAAAGTTCTATGATACTGGAGCAGTTCTCCTTTGTTTACATTTCCCCTATTACCCATAAAAATTAATAATGTTGTATCCTGGGTAAAGTTACATTTAATAATTTCTTTCATAATATGAAACAAAGAACAACCAGGGATACAGTAATTTATTATTGAGTGTCCCGGATATTCATCTGTCAACAAGTGACCTAAGTCCTTACCAATCTCATCACAAAATAATACAATATCATTATTCAAACTTTGTTTACAGTGTTTATACGAACTATTAGTAGAAGGAATTATCAAATCAACACAGGGCTGCAGTAAGGTGGTATTGCAAATTGTCAATGAATGGTCCGGTGTAAGCATCTTGGATGGTGTCTGACACTGCTCACAGTTGTTTTTTTGTGAGTTTACCAGCTCATTCATTGCCAACACATATTCCCTCATTAGGTCTTCAGAGGTATTATATTTGTTGGTCATTGAACTAAGTTTTTCCTGTAGATGGTCAAGTTCAGATTGCAGGGTATCTGTGTCAATTTTGTACTTCCTAGTACTTTGCTCCAAATTATAAGAATACATGTCTAATTGTTTGAGTAAATTCAACCTTTCTCTATTCAATTTAACATTTTTGATAAAGAACTTTTGCCTTTTTACCATTTTTTGTGTTTTAAGAATGTATTTATTAATTTTAATGTATTTTTTAAGTTTATTTTTACTGGTTACTACCCTCACTGGATGGGATGCGTCGGATTTACCCGAAAACATGTGTTGCATTGTCGCAACTTGGACCTAATGACAGTCCTGGCATCTAGTATCCAAAATCGCTGTCTTAGAATAGACATGAGTAGTCCCGGTCCAGTGTGACAATTCATCACATGGTAATGACGGATTATGAGATCCACAATATGGTCATGTTTGGGAAGTAAAAAAGGATGCTTAGCGTCAAACGGAAGGTGCGACTTCGAAAGCCTTCCGCCAATGCGTATTATTCCCTCTTCATCTAAAAAGACAGCTAAACTTTGTAGTTTCTTTGGAAGCAATTTCCCAGATTTAATGAGCTTAATATCATTTGCAAAATGAACAGATTGCACAGCACAGATTATCGCTCGTTCCGCAGCTGACAAGCCCTGGATAGAACGAGGTTCACAATGAACCTTTGGTCTAGCGAATTTCAATATATAGGAAACAATGCGCAACAATTTATCCCATAATAATAATAATAATAATAATAATATTCATTTATTTGCTCGGAATGTAGGTAATTACAATAAGGTGGTTACAGAAATGTTGAAGAATCCTTGTACATTCTACCATTTTGGCATGCAAACATTGATGCAGTTCATCATAAGTTATTACACATACAAACAACTAAAAAGTATCAGCTAGAAAGTCCGATACGGAGTAGTAAGATGATGAGGTACGTTGAGCAAGTTGATATAGAAGGGGTTGTTCTACTTGCGTGGTCACTGTTAAGACATTTGCCTTGTGCTCGGGAAGTTCCCCACATCTAATAAGAGAGAACGGTTTGACGGGCCAATCCTCAGGAGCACAACGAAGCCAAGAGGGTCCGTTCCACCATAGTTCATGTGACACTAACTGAGAAGGAAGGATGCCACGAGATAGACAGTCGCTTGGATTCTCAACGCCTGCCACATGGTAAAAATGTTGAGAACCCAAGTTCTCCTGACATTGAGCGACTCTATTGCTGACAAAGACCGACCAGCGGTGCGGAGAAGTGTATCCAAGATAAGGCTATCGTGGAATCCGAAAAGGCGTAAATTCCTCCAATAGGAACACGTAAAGCGTAAGTATCGCGAACAGTTTTGACATGAGCACGGCGGCACATAGCTCCAGACGTGCAAGAGTTGTGACTTTAGTAGGTGAAACCTTTGATTTCGCACAAAGTAAGCGGACTATAACGCCGGAAGGACCAGTAGAGTGTATATAAATCACACACCCGTACCCACCCATGCTAGCATCAGCAAACGCGACTATACGAACGGAACAATCATCGGTAACACCCACATGGTGTGGTATGCGTAATGTATCCAGCAACGGAAACTCTTGCATGAGAATGGAGAAACGTTTAAAAATGTCGTCAGGAGCGGAATCATCCCAACCAATATTGTTCAGCCATAACTCTTTGATGAGCACCTTGGCATAAAAGATCACGGGAGCGACCAAACCGAGCACATCAAATAAGCGGGCGACTATCGAGAGTATATTTCTCTTAGTACATTTCTCAACGACTTGAGCGGAAGTGAAGAAGAAATTATCCTGAGAAGGTTCCCACGAAAGGTCTAGAACCTTAGACACATCACTCCCAGCGTGAAAATCGAAAGACTTACGATGCCAGTCGGGAAGACTGTTTAAAAGAACGGGTGAATTGCTACACCATTTAACAAGGTCAAAATCGCCCGATTTAAACATCTTTATAAGATCATGCGATAGCTGCATGGCGGTGTCTTCATTGTTCACAGAATACACCAGATCGTCCATATAGAGACTGATAATGCGGACTGTCAGAGGCCAGCTGTCGCACAGTGCGCATAGCTATGTAAGGACTCGACTTAAGTCCGAAAGATAAGCGATTAAAAGCAAAGGTTAGCACAGGTTCGTTCTCATTGAGACATTTGGTTTAATATCAGCGTTTATAGCGATTGGAAATAATCTAAAATTTGTTAAAAGGATAAACAAATCTGTTTGTAAATTTGGACCAATATGGAGTACATCATTTAAAGATAACCCTGTATGAGTTCTAGCACTAGCATCCAATACAATGCTCGGCTTCGGTTTGTCTGGCCGAACGACAGCGTGATGAGGGATATAGTACCCGTCATCGGAAATGGCAGATTCGTCGACTTGACTTACGTAACCATTGTCAATGTACTCTTTGATCACTGCATTATAATTTTTCCGCATCATCGGCGATTGACGGAGTTTTCTTTCAAGCGCAATAAGCCGACGGTACGCGGCGGTGCGGGAGTTACCCAACTCGGCGGGATCCTTGCTAAAAGGTAACGCGACGGTATAACGTCCCACATCGTCCCGTGATACGGTCGAGGAAAAAATATTCTCACATTCGGTTTCCTCAGGAGAGAAAAAACGTTTATTCTCAACTTCTTCCAATTCCCAAAACTTTTGTAATAAATCATTGAGAGCCAATGCCGTGAAAGAAGAGTTAGGTAAATTTAAATTATCAATATTATGCGGAAAGTCATCCATAAAGACATACCCGAATGTGGTCAATAATGCAGGAGGGGCGCGTGAACCAAGACCGACTCTATTCCCCAAGTAAATGTACGGAAACAGTTGAGCGCCCAACACTAGGTCAATATCCCCTGGAATATTCCAGCTTAAATCTGCGAGCGGAAGCGCGTGGAAGTCTACATGGCTATCCCACTTAACATGGTGCGATGGTAGCTGGTCCGTAATGCACTCAACTACTAACGCGTGAATAGTATATTTTTGATCCGGATATACGCGAGACTCGATATCTAAATGTACGTATCCTATTATCGGTCGCGATACAGAACCAACTCCTTTAACAAAAGAATTACTCAAAGGAATTATCAGTAAATTAAGTTTTCTACAACAGGCTGTAGTTATTAAATTATTCTGCGAACCATTCTCAATTAAGCACCTCACTATTGTTTTGTGACCCGCACTGTCACTTTTAGTTCGCGCATAAACCTGAGCTGTCGATAACATCACTATCTCTTTAGCTTTCGCTGCATCAGCTGCTAATAACACGGCCGAGTTGTGAGCCGAAGACGGCGTCACATCACACGAATCGGACGCAATTACCCGTGCGGAAATATCGAACTTATCGCAATGAACATAAGAGCTCGGCACCGCGGGAGTCGAGAGGGGCGCGTGAGGCGACGCGACGACTATATTGCAATTCATCGCCTTAACATCAGCTGTTTGCGGTTTATCAAAATGTAATAGTGTATGATGGCGTTTTTTACATAAGTCACAGACTGATGTTGACTTGCAGTTACTCAAACCGTGCAACGTGCTCAGACAATTCGCGCACCCACGTTTGGATTTAATAAACTCGAACCTTGTTCTAGGAGTCAACGCCGATTTAAACTTAGCGCAGTTATACAAATGAACATGAGCGTTATCGTTACAGTACGCGCAGCATGGAACCGCGATCGCGGATGAACCAGCGGACGAGTCAGCTGACTCGCTCACAACAAACGCTTTTGTCTGTGAGCGTGACTCGCGAGGTGCGAAAGCGGGGTTCTTATTATTAAAGTTTCTCGCGTTCGAATGAGACAAATTCGAGCGTGCCAATATCTTTGCCTGATCTTGAACGAAGCTTATCAACAAATTCGTTGTGGGAATTTCAACATCTCGAATGGAAAGTTCAAACGATTGAATAGTCTGTGAATCGATTTTTCTCATTGCGCAGTGCAAAAGAATAAAATCAGCAAGATCCGTATTCCCAAGTTGTTTCAAGGCAGAAATAGATGCACTAAATGTTTCTATGAAAGAATCGAGACTATTAGCGTTAAAAGAACAACTTTTTAAATCCAATATGTTATTTAAATAATGCGTACCTAGTGAGCGCTTCTCTTGGTATTTTTTAACTAAACTGTCCCATAAAAACTTGTAAGTATCACCCGTAGGCACAATTCCAGCGGTAACCTTCAATGCGTTGTGTGTAAGCCTACCTACCAAGTACTGCACACGCTGCGAGTCAGTCAGCTGATCATTATCATGAATATTTGACTTGAACGACTCATAGAAAACAGGCCAATTCTCAGTTTTCCCGTCGAAAGACGGCAGCGTGATAGGGGGCAATATTATTTTAAGCGGTTCAAAAAGAGTCTTTGTGTTACTACTGGGTATTGATGGCGATTGATTACTGTTTATTTTATTCCGAACACGTTTAATATGAATATACAAATCTTCAAAGGATTCTACATGAACCAGGTTTTAAACTAATGTTTATTTCATTAATTTGGTCGACAAACGATTCAAACTTATCTCGAATGTCATCAATTGTCTCTGACTCAGTCATAAAACTTTCATTTTTCCTCGAATCGAACGACGATATATTTTTTGATAAATCATACAATCGATTAATGCGTTTAAATAACAATCCTTTCTTTTCATGAAGAATAGTTAGTAAATCTTCCGGCTTCGGTTGTTTATCCATTTTGTTAAATAACAAATGAAGACAATAACAGAAAAAAATTGCTATCAGGCTGTTTGCAATAATTAACGCGCCTACCCACTATGAGAAGGTATCTATCTACTTATTATTTCGCACAAAGCCGGGATGAGTTGGTAACTACTTACCTAATAACTTATTATCAAAACGAATTTTTAAATGCGGATACCTACATAGAATGAACTTTACCAATAAATACGTAATGTCGTTCTATGTAAACTAATAAATAATTGAACAGATTCACCAACAAACTACGTAAAATCTATTGTCAATAAATTGCTCTGCGTTTTATAGGAAATAATTTACCAAAAGTTTACGTAAATAAATACCTATTGCACGTTATTGAACCTATATGATTTTCACCAAACAATTACGCAAAAATCTAGGTAACGGGTTATTAATCCGGTATCTGAAGGACCATATAATATGGTGAGGCGTGTAAATAGCCTGACCCTTAAATGAGTGTTGTGAGAAAAATTTGAAATCAGAACTTAACTCACAAGTGTAATGGCGGACCTCAAAAATAAGATAATTTCCCTATTGATGAATCCCTTATGAACGAATACCAAAATTTACAACAGCAAAACTCACGTACCTTGACAATCCAAAGATCCCATTCAGACCCAGGGTGATGGGAAGATATCTCGTTCACGAGCGCGTGATGGCTTACAGGTCTATAGCCGCCGCCGGCGGCCTAATCTTCTTAGATCCACCGGTGGGATGGTTGAAACTCCAAAAATCATGTCCGTTTCCACCGCGCGGCCACCTCATAATATTTGATGAAACTTTGCCAGGAATTAGTGCTAATTTGTTACTTTACACACCTCTTTTCTTGAATTTGTTACAAAAAAAACTAAGACGCTATGACAAAGAATAGTTGGCCGCTAGAACCGCCACTTGCCGTAGTCAACGCCCGTGATTACACAGAAACTATACATATAATGCAGATAGACGAATGATGCATCAAAAGAAAGGTCTTAATTTGTTCAATTTGTTACAAAAATAAAAAACGGCAAAACGTGAGTAAACAAAAAGTTATGCAATATTTAGTTTCCAGGTTATGAGTAGGTAGGTATGTCACCATAAATATCAAAATAATAGAGGCTATGTGCATGGACAATTAGTTACTAATTTGTTACAGCGAATAAACAGAAAAAAAAGTAGAAAGTAGGTTCAATAATTTGTTAGAGTCGATTTTAGTTGGCCGCTCGGACAGCAATATGCCTAAAATACAATGGCGTTTGTCTCGCTATTAAAAGTAGGTTTAAGCATAATAAGAGTACTCATCGACGGGTAACGTAACCTAGTTTGGATAAATATGGCGAATATAACTGCAGCATCCATATTTTAGAAGATATTTACAAAAAAAAAAGTAGTATGAAACCGTATGAGAGCAGGGTGACCATGAATTTTCACAATGAAGTGAGACTGAATAGTGATTATTGGAATGTTCGATATTCAAATCTTTTGTTTTTACGGCGAGTGCTTATATGAATACAATTTAAGTTAAGGCATTCTGTAGCATACTTTATAAAAGTAAAAGTCACGAAGCGTTTAAAAATATTAAAATGCCTTTATTCAAAATCAACACAAAGGCAATAAAATCAAGTAATAGAAGACGAGTTTCATGTCTTTTTATAGATACATAACATAGATGTAGATACTTAATAATTATTTCCGAAGATGATGGAAGATGATTTAGTGACAATTGTCTCAGTAACTTAGTATAGGATAGATAGAATTTAAATACGTGCGAGCACACACTTCAAAATTCAGCACCGCAGTGACAATATTCACAACAAAAAATATTTGCTTTTAAAACCCCTTGCGACAAATATTTTTAACAATAGTTTGGAAACAAAAGAGATCCTTTTTAGGGTTCCGTAGCCAAATGGCTACGGAACCCTAAAAAGGATCTCTTTTGTTGGTTCCGTAGCCAAATGGCTATCTATTTCTATCCTATACTAAGTTTCCAATAAAGTCCAATTGGGGCGGGCGGCAAATCTTCAACAGGAGGGGAAGGTCATGGTTCCAATCACCGATCATCCTAGATGGCCGGTGAAGGGAACCGGGCTATAGACGGTCATGCGTCTACTCCCCCTCTGCTTACAGAGGAAGGTGAGTGGGCGTATACCGTCGCAGGGCGGTTCGTGCCGCGGTACCCACTAGAGGGTGGGCGGTGGAGGGTGTCCCATGCCCGCGCTGCGTCTGTCCGGCATCCGGCGGCAGCGTGGGGACGCCGGGGCGGCGGTTGGTTTTGCCCAGCCGTCGGCCACCCCGTAATCCTGAACTCAGGACCGGGGGTCCGGGCCACTGAGGCCCGGGCCGCGAGGAAGAAATCCTCTATAAAAAATTACCCCAATCCTAAGGTCTAGCGTGCCGAGGGGATGAATGGCCGGAGGGGATCCGGTCGTTAGCGCGACAAGGGACCTCACCCTTAAAAAGGAACACAAAACATGGATAAGACAGACGGAAACAAACTACCCCAGGGCGGTACCGGCTGCTCAGCAGCCGGAGAATCCGCCACGTTCCCTTCGGGAACGTCAAGCCCCCACTCGTATTCTGGGGGGGGCAACGAATGTCTTCCGATTGCCAATGGCAACAAGAGCCGAGGAGGCGGTGGCGTCCGGGTAAGGGTCACTGCGACTGGAGCCCGGATGCTGGAGATAGATAGAATTTAAATACGTGCGAGCACACACTTCAAAATTCAGCACCGCAGTGACAATATTCACAACAAAAAATATTTGCTTTTAAAACCCCTTGCGACAAATATTTTTAACAATAGTTTGGAAACAAAAGAGATCCTTTTTAGGGTTCCGTAGCCAAATGGCTACGGAACCCTAAAAAGGATCTCTTTTGTTGGTTCCGTAGCCAAATGGCTATCTATTTCTATCCTATACTAAGTTACTGAGACAATTGTCACTAAATCATCTTCCATCATCTTCGGAAATAATTATTAAGTATCTACATTTGTGTTATGTATCTATAAAAAGACATGAAACTCGTGTTCTATTACTTGATTTTATTGCCTTTGTGTTGATTTTGAATAAAGGCATTTTAATATTTTTAAACGCTTTGTGACTTTTACTTTTATAAAGTATGCTACAGGATGCCTTAACTTAAATTGTATTTATATAAGCACTCGCCCTAAAAAAAAAAAAGATTTGAATATCGAACATTCCAATAATCACTATTCAGTCTCACTTCATTGTGAAAATTCATGGTCACCCTGCTCTCATACGGTTTCATACTACTTTTTTTTTTGTAAATATCTTCTAAAATATGGATGCTGCAGTTATATTCGCCATATTTATCCAAACTAGGTTACGTTACCAGTCGATGAGTACTCTTATTATGCTTAAACCTACTTTTAATAGCGAGACAAACGCCATTGTATTTTAGGCATATTGCCGTCCGAGCGGCCAACTAAAATCGACTCTAACAAATTATTGAACCTACTTTCTACTTTTTTTTCTGTTTATTCGCTGTAACAAATTAGTAACTAATTGTCCATGCACATAGCCTCTATTATTTTGATATTTATGGTGACATACCTACCTACTCATAACCTGGAAACTAAATATTGCATAACTTTTTGTTTACTCACGTTTTGCCGTTTTTTATTTTTGTAACAAATTGAACAAATTAAGACCTTTCTTTTGATGCATCATTCGTCTATCTGCATTATATATTCAAGAAAAGAGGTGTGTAAAGTAACAAATTAGCACTAATTCCTGGCAAAGTTTCATCAAATATTATGAGGTGGCCGCGCGGTGGAAACGGACATCAAAAATCAACACTGCACTATAAGTTCTCAACAAAGCACAGATACAGGTCCGATTATTTTACGAGTATCATCAAGGTTTCACCAAAAAAGGAATATTCAAAAGGCGGAGCGATTCACACCCGCATTGTCTCTGTCCGGGGCGGGGAACACAGTAAAAACCGTCGCTAAGGCCATCTATCGGCATCTAGCGAGAAAACTCAAGAAAGTTCCGATACATGGGCGCTGCGACAACGAATATTGGAGCGAGGATTCATCAATTGAGAAGTTAAAATATTTAATTTGAAACACTAACATATTATATTATAAGAAAAAATCCTAAAATGTTATTATTTTATTTTTTACATTGAAAAAAAGCATTGACGCTTCACCAAGTTGCTAGATGGATATAAAGTTATCAAACGCCTCGCCCAATTGCTTAGACTAATGAATCGGAGCGACAACGTAATATTGTGAAAGTTCACTCATTGGCACTCTTAAAAACTACGCGTTCAGTGCTGACTTCAAGAAGACTGACAGACAGTGACGTTATAAATAGGCAATTTACTCGGCAGATTGATTATGTAACTTATGTATGTGATAAAATTGCATTGGAACAAATACGAGCAAGTGTTAATAATTCCCAAAGCAGATTTAATATTTGTGGGATCATTATCTCGTATAGTTAATCAAAAACAAACAACCTTTATTATTATCAATCCAGTTACTCTTGTTTACAAGACGTAGTCTTGTAATGTGTTAACGATGCACCATCTGAACTCACATATTTTTCTAATGTTGTGTTAAATAAGGGTTATCAGAAAATGTGATAAAAGAGAAAGATGTATATTGCTATACTGTTATAGTTTAGCATGTTGGTTCTTTCTCTGTAATTCACAGGCACAAATGACAACATTTTATTTTTAACCAGGCTTTTTTCCGATAAGATCATACAGAGTATAAAAAAATTTTGTTTTCACAACTTTAAATGAATAAAAATTATTGTAGTTATGTTTCTAGAAATATCTATAAACGAACCGTTATCTAATGTTAAACGTTCTTAACCTCATCCAGGGTAGGTAGGTATCTATTTTGTGTTTAGTTAATATTCTAAGTAAATAACCCCAATTTAACACAGATAGAAAACAGTATACTCAACCAGGAAGTGGATTCTATGAATTCCTAGAAATGTAATTAGAAAAATAAATGAATATTGTTTATGAAAATGCCTAGCTTTTATTACAAACCTCCATTTGATTTCTTAAATAATAATTAACGAATGAAATCTAGGTGATTTTCGTTAATTATTATTTAAGAAATCAAAGAAACTAAAAAAAAGAGTTAAAATATTGTTACGAGCTTCGGGTTCGTGACAATTAAAACTGCCGATTTAATAACCAAAAAAATGACACTTTAATAATCAACACTAATTACAACTCAAACACACTAATTACAAAACACAATTACACTACTGATCGCTTTAAGTCGCACTTGAATATCGCTTCGATGCTTTCACTTCGATCGTTTTATCCAAACTGTGTTGGTCGTGGCGCGTCTCGGCCTTATATAGCGCCAAAGAGAGTTCTAGAATCTTCCATTGTAGAAACATCTAGAATGTTCGAGTACATGTCAGTCCCGACTGACCAAATGTCGATAGTTCGGGAAAGTTCTAGAAAGTTCGAGCATCGAAATTTCTAGAAGGGTCTTCACTACTAGTTCCGCTACTCGATACTAGATGGCGCTAGTGGTAACTACTGTCACCATGTATCAGGCATTAATTGTGGCGCGCAACACTGCCCCCTCCTAAGACATGCTCGTCCCGAGCATTATCGGCCCCATAATAACGCGCCAGTCGATCCACGTGGACGATCTTAGGAGTACCTCTTGCACCTTTCTGTATCCGGTAGGTTACGTCATTGATCTTTGTCACAATCCGGTACGGTCCGTCCCATTTAGCTTGAAGCTTAGGAGATTTCCCTTTGCTGCGGACTGGATTGTGCAACCACACTAGTGAACCTTCGTCGAACCCTTTATTGTTCATTTTACGGTCATAACGGGTTTTCATCTTTTCAGACATTTGCTGGCCCGATTGTCTGACGTGCTCATAAATGTCATTCATTTTGTTCCGCAAGTCGTTCGCATACTCGGTTATACTGCGTGGGGCATCAGGTGGTATTCCGGTGATCAGGTCTGCAGGAAGCCGTAATTCTCTTCCAAAGTTTGCAAAAGCTGGTGTCACCGATGTACTTTCGTGAACAGCGCTTCGATATGACAACAAAAACGGTTGTATGTGCTTGTCCCAATCTCGTTGCCGATTTTCCACAACTTTGGCTAGGTACCTCTCTAGTGTCTGATTAAATCGTTCCACCATTCCATCCGATTGTGGGTGGTAAGAAGTTGTTCTTGTTTTATGTGTACCCATAACTCGACAAGTTTCCTGGAATATTTGGGACTCAAAATTTCTTCCTTGGTCGCTGTGAATCTCCAAAGGTACTCCAAAACGGCAGAAGACTTCATGAACCAGTTTATCTGCAACTGTTGAAGCTTCTTGGTTTGGAATGGCGAAGACTTCCGGCCACTTAGTGAAGTAATCCATCACAACCATGAAATACTTGTTACCACTTTCACTTACCGGAAACGGCCCCGCAACGTCAAGGGCTATCCTCTCCCATGGTGCACCAACATTGTACAATTTCAATGCACCTCTACTACGAGTCTGAGGTCCCTTTACAGCTGCACATCTTGTACATTTGCGACACCAGTCCTCGACATCGTCCCGACAGTGGACCCAGTAAAACCGTTCTCGTATCTTCAGTAGAGTCCGTTTTACTCCCAGATGACCTCCTGAACAACCATTATGGTACAGCTGTAGAACATCCGGTACTTGAGCTTTAGGGACAACCATTTGCAAATGACAGCTGTCTCCCCGAGCGTTTTCCCATTTACGGCACAGGACTCCATCCTGAATCACCAAGCTGTCCCATTGGGCCCAATAGCTTTTTGTGGTCGAACTCATTGCTGAGACGTCGCTCCACCTGGGCTTAGGAGCTCTGGCCTTCATCCACTCCAGAATCGGCTTGATGTCCGAATCTTCCTGCTGTGCACGTTGTAGGCTTTCCTTCCACTCGTTGCTGAGGTCTGTCTTGAGCATCCTTACAGGTACGACTTCTTTACTTTCTTGCCTAGTACAATGCTTGCAGTTTTCAGGACAAGGTCTTCTTGACAATGCATCTGCGTTGCCATGAGATTTCCCGCTGCGATGTTCGACCTCGAAGTCGTATTCTTGCAGTAGTTCAATCCATCTCGCAACTTGTCCTTCTGGATTTTTGAACTGCAATAGCCATTTCAGCGCAGCATGGTCAGTTCGTAGGTGGAATTTCCGCCCCAGAAGATATTTGCTAAAGTGCTGCAATGACTTTACCACAGCAAGCAGTTCCCGTCTCGTAACACAATAGTTCCTTTCAGGTTTCGACAATGACTTGCTGAAGTATGCTACCACAACCTCTTGATCACCATTACGTTGAGACAACACACCGCCAAGTCCTATGTCACTTGCGTCTGTGTCAACTATAAATTCTTTGCCCGCATCAGGGTACCCCAAAATAGGTGTTTTGCACAGACGGTCCTTTAGCTCCTGGAATGCGATGTCGCAACTTTCATCCCAGCAGAAATGTCGCTTCTCTTCGGTTAGCTTATGCAGGGGTTTAGCTATATCTGCAAAGTTCTTGACAAATCGCCGATAATAGGAGCACAAACCCAGAAATGCTCTGACCTGCGTCTTGTCTTTTGGAATTGGCCAATCCTTGACAGCGGCGATTTTCTCTGGATCCGTGCGGATACCTTCTTCAGACACTACATATCCCAAAAAGCTAACTTGTCGTTTGAATAGTGAACACTTCTTCGGACTTAACTTGAGGTTGGCACTCTGGATCTTCATGAGCACGCGTTCCAGGTTTTGAAGGTGTTCTTCAAACGTGCGGCCTACGATGATGATGTCATCCAAGTAGACCAGGCAGGCATCGCCAATTAGTCCGGTAAGTACAAGTTCCATCAACCTCTCAAATGTTGCCGGAGCATTGCACAATCCAAACGGCATAACTTTAAATTGCCACAGACCCTTTCCTGTCGAGAATGCAGTTTTCTCCTTGTCGTTAGGATCAATTTCAACTTGCCAGTAGCCACTTTTCAGGTCCAGCGTGCTAAACCACTTCACTCCAGTAAGCATGTCCAGCGTGTCATCAATTCTTGGCAAAGGATAGCTGTCCTTCTTTGTAACGTCGTTCAGACGACGATAGTCAACACAAAACCGCATGCTGCCGTCCTTCTTTCTTACCAGCACTACAGGTGAACACCATGGACTAGATGAAGGTTCAATAACACCATCCTTCACCATTCCCTCAATCATGGTTTCCACTTCCTTTTCACGTGCTACCGGCAATCTCCTTGGCCGCTGACGGATAGGCAATTCTTCTCCTGTATTTATTTTGTGTTGAACTATGCCAGTCTTCCCGATGTCAGCCTCGTTTGACGAGAAAACATCGGCGAACTTAAATAACATCTTCTTCGCCTTGACCATTTCATTTTGGGACAAAGCGCTGCGGCAGTCTTCTAAAAGTGTGGTCACTTTTGTTTGTGCATCCTTGCTGAGGGTCCCAGTCGATAGATGTTGGCATCGACGCAACCAATCCACTTCCTCGCAAGTACCAACAAGTGTGCCTTTTTCTATTATCTGTTCCTGATCACAAAGGTTCAGCACACGTACCCCTGAGATGTCAGTGGCTCTGACCAAAGTCCGTGCCACTTTCCATGGAAGGTCATTGTCTACCCTTTCCACGAGTACACAACGATGAGTTTGCCCAGGATTCCGAGGAAGACTAACCGGCACAATCGTTTCCGATCTCGGCGGAAGAACAATCTTCTTAAGGCTGTACACATTCCCAGGTAACGCCCCTTCCATGAAAAGTTCCTCTTCTCCACATTTCAAAACACCTTGCTTGACGTCAATCTCGCAATAATTCTTCCTCATAAAGTCAAGGCCCAGGATGCAATCATCCATTATATCAGCCACGATGACATTATGCAGGTAGATTCTGTTGCCTAGCGTCAATTCCATTTTCTTCTCTCCATGGACGGGTATGCGCTGACCGGTGGCTGTTACCAAATTAATGCGTTCTCGGTTGTATGCGGAGTCCCCAAGGGACCGACTAGCAAGTTGGGAACTGACAACCGTGCGGGAAGCTCCGGTGTCTATGGTCAGCTTACACGGCGTTCCGTTGACCTCGCCCTTGATGATAAGGCTGTTTCCGTCATGGGTTTGTGTGATCGAAACCCTTGGGGCTCTTTGAACATCAGCCAGCACCCGCCCCGCAGTCCTGGCTATTACTCGTTTCCCTGCTGCTGGTGCTGCGTGGTGTTGTTAGCCGCACTGCCCTCTGGAGATCGGTCGACTTCTCTTTCTGCAGTTCGCTTAGGGCAACTGGATCGAAGGTGGCCCTTTTCCCCACAGCCGTAGCACCTAGGGCTGTATCCTTTATTGCGGTCGCGAACTGTAGCCGCTGCAACCTCCCTGACGCGATGGGAACGATGATCCTGTCGCACAGCTTCCACCTCCAGTGCATGGGCCAAGGCGTCCTTAAGCGTCCCGTGGTGCCCGAGCCTCACAGCAGCTCTCACTTCAAGGCATTCATCGACGGCATCCGCGGATGCCGTCGATGAATGCCTGCACCAGGTTTCCATCAATAAGCGCAGGTACGGACTGGTAAGCTTTACGAACCAGCTTCTCCACTTCAAGGGCCCACTGCTGCAGGTTTTCGTTACTGCGTTGCACGCGATCCTTGAGCTGCGCACGAAATACGTGTTCCAGGTGAGCGTCGCCATACCGAGCCTCCAATGCCTCGAGGAGCTGCTCGTAAGTCACTTCCTTACCGAGAGCTTCCAGGACAGTTAAGGCCTGGTCGCGCAGGCCTAGGGTGAGAGCAGTCATGGCCTGGCTTTTATTCCACCCGTTAGCCTTCATGACAGCCTCAAATTGGATTTTGTAGGCCGACCAGGAAGAAGTCCCGTCGAACGGTGGCACTTTGAATCCACGTAGCGAAGGTGTTGTAGCTACGGGAGCTGCGATTCTATCCTCAAGTTTAAGGTTACCCAACTCCTGCTTCACATCAGCAATGACGTTATTAAACTTGCTGATCTGAGTTTCAGCTTCCGACAGGCGGTTGTCATGCTGGGCAACCTTCTCCTTCACCTCCTTCATGTCTTTCCCGAAGGTTGCGTGAAGGTCCTTTATGAGGAAAATCTGCTCTTCCTGGCGGCGCGCCTGCTCCTCCTTATCCCGTTTGAGCTGTTCTTCTAATCGACGAGTCTGTTCCTCTTTGTCCCGCTGGAGCTGTTCTTCCAATCGATGGGCCTGTTCCTCTTGACGGCGGGACTGTTCTTCCTTATCGCGCTGGAGCTGTTCTTCCAACCGACGAGCCTGTTCCTCCTGCCGGCGGGCCTGTTCCTCTTTGTCACGCTGGAGCTGTTCCTCCAACCGACGGGCCTGTTCCTCCTGTCGGCGGGCCTGCTCCTGCAGCATCATCATCAGAGCAGCCAAATCTGGTGCTGCTGATGCTGGAGCTGCTGCGGACGGGCCGGCCTCCATGGTCGGTAGCTGGCCCTCCGACCTCTGTGGCGTAGCTCCACCAAATCGCCTCTGGTCCGTCTCTTGCTGGCGTTGACTCCGGGTACGGATACCCTCCGTGTCGTCTTTGGGTAAAACCGGCATGCTTTTTGATCCTCTCTTCTGACACCAATTGTTACGAGCTTCGGGTTCGTGACAATTAAAACTGCCGATTTAATAACCAAAAAAATGACACTTTAATAATCAACACTAATTACAACTCAAACACACTAATTACAAAACACAATTACACTACTGATCGCTTTAAGTCGCACTTGAATATCGCTTCGATGCTTTCACTTCGATCGTTTTATCCAAACTGTGTTGGTCGTGGCGCGTCTCGGCCTTATATAGCGCCAAAGAGAGTTCTAGAATCTTCCATTGTAGAAACATCTAGAATGTTCGAGTACATGTCAGTCCCGACTGACCAAATGTCGATAGTTCGGGAAAGTTCTAGAAAGTTCGAGCATCGAAATTTCTAGAAGGGTCTTCACTACTAGTTCCGCTACTCGATACTAGATGGCGCTAGTGGTAACTACTGTCACCATGTATCAGGCATTAATTGTGGCGCGCAACAATATAAATAAAATAAAGAAAAAAAAATCTTCTCATGCGCGGATTTGAACTCGTGACCATCGCATCGCCAAGCTGCAGTGTTAACCATTAGACCAACACGCCATTTACGTTACATTACAAAAAACTTATATAGGTTTGATGTCAATACCAAGGGGTGCCCATAACTGTGAAGCTGGCTGTACCAAAAAGTCTCATGCATCAAGATCAAAATATTGTAGTAACTAATTATTTTCTTATTTTTTACGACATTACGCGTCGGGGTTTTAATTTTTGAAGTGAAAACTTATTTTGCGGCGTTGTACACTTTTTTTTATGGGTAAAAAATGTTAAACTCGCGTCAGGACACGTGACCTGATCGAAAATTCGTAAAATTCCAAAATATCAAAAATGCACAACATAATGTATATAAGAAAAAGGAGGGATCCGAGGATACCTCCTTGTGGGACGCCGTACCTGTTGACAAGATACTCAGACCTCTCTTGTTTTACTACGGCATTTTGCTCCCAAGATATTTCGACACATTGTTCACGATTATCCAAGTAGTTTTCTAACCATTGTCGAGCCGGGCCTCTGATACCATAGTTATCCAACTTTTCTATCAGCAGTTCATGGGACACTAAGTCAAATGCTTTTGACATGTCAAAAAATATCACCATTGTCTGCTTTTTCTTATCCACATTGACTAGGATATTGTGCACTAAATCAAATACGGTCAGTGTCGTTGATTTTCCCTTTTGAAATCCGTATTGTTCGTTTTTAATTAGTTTAAACTTGTCCAAAAACGCAGATAATCTTTTATGCATAGCCTTTTCAAATATTTTAGAGATAATGGGGATTAAGGCTATGGGTCTATAGTTAACCATTTCCGTTTTATCTCCTTTTTTATGCAAAGGCTTTACTACTGACTTCTTTAACCGGCTGGGAAAATTTCCTTGTTCGAAGGATAAATTTATTAGGTAACTTAGCACCGGTACAATACTGACGACGCATTTTTTTTAAATGTCAGTTGTGATACCATCATAACCAACAGAAGTAGTATTATTTAAGGACATAATAATATTTGCAATTTCCCTGTCCTCAACCGGTGTAAGAAATATACTATTATTTGCACGGTTTTTATTTGTTTTGATGAAAAATGTAAAAAAAAATACCGTCCCCCCCCCCCATTTATCTCCAAAGTTTATGTAAAGATTACAGGAAAAATAAAACGAAGTCTCTAAATAGCACACTTCAGAAATCATCAAAAAAAGTTACATTAGTTCCACTATTGGTCAAGAGATGGCGCTGACATAAAACTGAAATATTCTAAACCGCAGTGCAGTGTTAAAATTCTCTGATAAATATAGGCCTCGCCGATGAAAATTTAAAAACATATGATGGTACGGAACCCTCGGTGCGCGAGTCCGACTTCCTCTTGTTTATTTTATCAAGTATCAGATACTTGTTGACAGTAGGCCTGTCAACAAGTACCTGATACTTGATAAAATAACCTGTCCTCCAATACCTACTGTAATTTGAAAACATTGTAAAAGCCAATTATTTTTAAAAAGAGTAACTGTGGAATTTCTTGCCAGTTCTTCTCCATAGGAAACGACCAATTGGAACCGTGCACCTAGCTTCTGACATTTCATAAGTATCCATATAGGTTTATGTGAAACAAAAAAAAATTGAATTTGATTTTGAAAGCCAAAAAAGAAAGAAAGATATGCGTTGAGTTATAGATAAATGTAAAATTATGAATTTATGTAACGTCAATAGATTTGCCAAGTGGCTCTATCAATCTGTCAGATATTTATACTAATTTATTATCAAGACAACGAACACAACCAGGGGAGAATAACTTTTGAAAAAGTTCAAATTCTATTTTTCGGAGTCATCAGATTTAGTGAGGGGCCCGTGGTTAAATAATAGCAGCCGCACAGGTCGATTGATCAGGTTAAGCTACGCTTGCCGTGGTTGGTCTGTGAATGGGTGACCATCTTTACATACCGTGACCTCTCCGTGCCTCGAAAACCACGTTAAGCCGTTAGTCCCGGCTGTCATTCGTGGATCTTTGACAGTCGTTACTGGTAGTCAGAAGCCTGAAAGTCTGACAACCAGTCTTACCAAGGGGTATCGTATTAGGTACCCAGTAACTGGGTTGTGGAGGTCAGATAGGCAGTCGCTCCATGTAACTGGTATTCAGCTGCATCCGGCTAGCCTGGAAGCGACCCCAACATAGTTGGGAAAAGGCTATACAGATGATGATCAGGTTTAGTAAGAGCCTACAATATCTTTGTCAGATTTGCCTATTTATGTCGTTTGAGTGAGGCCCCCCGTTCGATGAGAACATTAACGGCGCTGAACATCCCGTTATTTTTTGTACTTTTTAGGATTCCGTACCAAAATGGTAAGGTTTCTGGTGCGACTTTTGTCTGTCTGTTTGTCTGACACAGCTGGATATCTCAAGAACTACTAATGCTATCAACTTGTTTGGAATAGTTTTAGATGACGTTTGCCCAACTACAATATTTTTTTTTTTTTGGAATAGGGACTGAAAGGGGGTCTTAAAAATACGAAGTGGGGCTACTAGAGCATGTGGGGATCATATGAAAGAGTGTTGTTTGCACATTCTCAAACACTTTTTTTTTAGACCGCATAGTTTTCGACTTTTGATGATAAATATAAAACAAATACCGTTCCCCCCCTTATCTCCGAAGTTTGCATAGAGAAAAATCTGAAATTATTCTATGTGATAGAAGTTTATGTAAAGATTACAGGAAAAATAAAACGATGTCTATAAATAGCACACTTTTTCAGAAATCTTCAACAAAAGTTACATTAGTTCCACTATCGGTCAAGAGATGGCGCTGACCTAAAACTGCAATATTTTACACCGCAGTGCAGTGTTAAAATTATCTGAGGAATATAATTGCTTGCCGATGATAATTTAAAAACATATGATGGTACGGTACCCTCGGTGCACGAGTCTGACTCGCTCTTGCCCGGATTTTATCTCATCTTTATGCTCGTGAACGTGTGCTGCTTGTGATGTGACTGTTCTTCTTGTCAAATCATGGCCAGCAGAACTGTTCGTCTTGCTGGCCATGATTTAGTCATTGTTATCAGAAATTGACAGTATTACACAATTATTTGGCTATGATGGTCCTAGTTTATTATTTGTGACTCCGACACTTGTGCAATGCTGAATTCTATGGATAGAATTCAACATTGCACATGTAAGCATGTACTCCTTTAGGGGTTAGGGTACCCTAAATGGTGTTCACGCTACCTTGTGCAATGTAAGCGAATGCCTATCAGTTGAACCATTGACCTGTTTGCTTACCTATACATTAAATAACAAATACATACCTTTCGTCCCCCTGGCTCTTTGTTTCTTCTTAGATACTTCTTGTTCTTCTTCCTCTTCAGTTTTAAACTCCACTAAATGCACATCATCTTCCGAATCTGATTCAGCATGGTGTGGTTGTATATCTGCTACATCTAGACAGCTATTGTCTAAATTTTCCGGTTCCAGCTCTGTAAATTAACACAGTCAAGAGTATTACTTGATTAATAATTGTTTTATTTCACAAAATAATGTGATTGCCATTAAGTTGAATTAAACTTAACACTGCCAAAACTTTGAAGTAGTTTAAAACATTTTGTGATCAATAATAATAATATGTGAAATAAATAGATTAGGTCTTTAATTTATTTTAAGATTATTTATTGACAATATTATTATTGTTTATAAAAACACACCATCAATTTGAAGTTCCTCCTTTGGCTCAATAACATCATCTACTCCCTCACAAACAGCTGGTAGTTCTTCTTTGATAATACTTTCTGTTTGACATTCATCATCTATACTTATGTGCTCTATTGGCGATTTAATAAACCCACTACAAAACTCTAAGTGAGCTTGGTTTATTAAAGGATTGAGCTGTAAAAAGATATGTATAGTATTAGGAAAATTAGATGCTGATCACAGTACCACGGAGTCATTCTAGACAGTAAGTTTAACTGGAGTAGTCATCTGGGCAACAAACTGACATGGCTCGGCACGGCTGAATGGCTGGCTTTTGACTACATTGTATCTGTTTGTTATATTTTATGTTCTAATTTGTAATGTGCGTTTTGTTTGTGCAGAATAAATCATTTTTCTTTCTTTTCTTTCTATAAACTAAACAGGGCTTGCATAACCTTCTGGCAGTGCAGGAAAATGATAGGTAAGAAGTGGGGTCTATCCCCTAAAATTATACTTTGGCTGTACACTCAGCGTCACAGAAATGGAACCCCCCCAAGAATTAAAGATATCGCCCGAGCTCGCTCGGGCCTGCCGTTGTCGCTCGAGCGGCGGCGGACGCGTCACGTGAGCCTTGAGGAACTGCTTCCCCCGCCGCCGCACCCATCTCTGCCCGAGCGCATCCACCGATCCGCCTCAAATATTATTTGCAAGTTTTTAATCATTTTATATGGTATTTTTTCGGCTTCCTTCTGGCCGAACCGTAATACCAAGAATAACTTACAAAAAGACACTTTGCGTGCGATTAAGATACGAACCCGCACAACCAGGCGCCAGTCGATCATCTAGAATCTAGACCGTGCCTTATACCACTAGGCTATTGGCTCAGTTATCAACCTCAACGAAAATGTTAATAGCATTCCCTACTCTTTTTATCGGACAAGGTTTTAACGGTCGAATCTTCTAGATATTAAGGTTTAAATTTCAACTTCCGTGTTATATTTAATACTAGCACCTGACTGTCTTGTTTTACAAAATGCAATACGATACTCCTCAATTAACTAAGACATAAGGTTGAAATTAGCATAGATTTCTTGTTTGGTTGAATAGAATGTGTTGATTCCGATTGTTGCACTACCGTCATTTTACTTCAGAAACTTAACTGCTGTATGAACTGCAAGTTAAGGTTGAATTTAGAATAATTCTTCGCCTTATTTACTAAACTGTGATTGAGGGTATAATTACTTTTCAAATGGTTTCGTTTTCGTGCCGATCCGCTTGTGTGTAATTATCTTCGTCGTAATATTATCTAATTTATTAAGTTTTTGACCAGTTGATACTATTAACCGATGGTATGGTTCGATTAACAACTTTTTGAAGGCTCAAATTGTTGTTTTCTGGGAACAGGAACAAAGCATAAAGAAAATAGCACGAGATATGGGCATAACGGTAAGATTTACGTTATACTTACACATATACCTATTTATTGATGCAATCATGTTGAATTATTACTTACAAGTTGGATTTTTTTATGTATTTCTAATATTATTATTATCATTACAGAGAAAAACAGTTCGCAGATGGATACAAAGGTATCAAGCGACAAGAGATGTGAAATGTGATCGCCAAGTCCAGAGTAAATACAAATGGAGCTACAACGTGATATTGTGAAAATTCACTCAGTGGCACCCTTCAAAACTACGCGTTCAAGTGCAGACCTAACTTCAAGAAGTGATAGACAGTGACATCCTCACCGTTTTTAATAGGCGATTTACTCGGCGGATTGATTCTGTAACTTATGTGATAAAATTGCATTGGAACATATATGAGCAAGTGTTAATAATTCCCAATATTTGTGGGATCATTATCTCATAATTAATCAAACAACCTTTATAATTATCAATCCAGTTACTCTTGTTTACAAGTAGTCTTGTAATGTGTTAACAATGCACCACCTCTAATGTTGTAAGGATGCCTCACATATTTTTCTAATGTTGTGTTAAATAAGGGTTAGGTATCAGAAAATGTGATAAAAGAGAAAGATATATATTGCTATACTATTATAGTTTAGCATGTTGGTTCTTTCTCTGTAATTCACATAATATTATTTATGACACAAATGACAACATTTTTTAACCAGACTTTTTTCCGTTAAGATCATACAGAGTAAACTGTGTAAAAAATGTATGTTTTCACAACTTTAAATAAATAAATATTATTGTAGTTATGTTTCTAGAAATACGGTATCTATAAACGAACCGTTATCTAATGTTAAACATTCTAAACCTCATCCAAGGTATCTAAGATCATACAGAGTAAACTGTGTAAAAAATGTATGTTTTCACAACTTTAAATAAATAAATATTATTGTAGTTATGTTTCTAGAAATACGGTATCTATAAACGAACCGTTATCTAATGTTAAACATTCTAAACCTCATCCAAGGTATCTATTTTGTGTTTAGTTAATATTCTAAGTAAATAACCACAATTTAACACAGATAGAAAACTGTATACTCAACCAGGAAGTGGATTCCATGAAGTCCTAGAAATGTAATTAGAAAAAAAAATGTTTATCAAAATGCCTAGCTTTTATTACAAACCTCCATTTGATTTCTTAAATAATAATTAACGAAAATCACCTATTAAAGAAACTTAAAAAAAAAGGGGAAATAAATAAAATAAAAAATCTGCTCATCCGCGGATTTGAACTCGTGACCATTGCATTGCCAAGCCTCAGTGTTAACCATTTGACCAACACGCCATTTACGTTACATTACAAAAAACTTAAATAGGTTTGATGTCAGTACCAAGGGGGGTACCCTTTCCTTGCAGCGAACTGTACACCGCAGTGATCCGCCCCATGATCACTTGCGGTGCCATGGTCTGGTGGCCCCGCACCAAGCTCTCCAGTGCAGTTTGCTCTCCAGTGTTTTTGGTTAAACTACGCATTCGGAATCAATCCCTTTGTGAATAAAGACGGTACTCTTGAGCACATATTTTTCTCTTGTCGTAGTATTTTAATCCCGCTATATGGTCCAATCCAATCCAATTTTTATAATAATAATGGCTCCATCGTTTTATCAATGATTCTGCCAATGTCGTGGTTAAAGGAAACAAAGTGTATTCGCTGAGATTGATCGGTTATACTGCCTTAAGTACGGTTTAATTATAACTGGATCTGTTTGAGTAGCCTGTAAGGACAACACAATAATTATATTTATTATGATAAATTGTTAATAACCAGACAACACAAATTAATTTTATTATGGGACAAACACAATGAACCACCACCATGGGTTGCTATGTTAGAGCTTGATATTATTTAATAATAAAAAAAAATTAAGTGTTTTAATTAATGGAGAATCAACGAGTGTTAAGAGGAATGGGATATTAATGGGTCTGGGAAAATTAGGGGGGAGAATGTCATATAGCGGGACTAAAAGATTACGACAAGAGAAAAATATGTGCTCAAGAGTTTTCTCTGCACCACACTCACAAAGGGAATGATTCCGCATACATAGTTTTGCCAAAAACACTGGAGAGCAAATATGTCCTAATCTGAGACGAATAATGATAGATGTGGTTAATTTATATGATATTCTCTCCCCTAATTTCCCCAGACCTATTAATATCCCATTCCTCTTAACACTCGTTGATTACTGTAATATTGAAAAAAATAATACTCTAGCGACAATTGTAATAATAAAAAATATATATTTTAAAGTGAGTGAATGTATGTTATTATAAATGTGATTATTAAATGTGTGTGTAGTACTCCAAATAAATAAACCATAAATAGAAGTGAAAATTCGGGCGCCAGGAGCACACACCAAACTATGCCAAGGATAGACTAACCTGCGGGGCTGGAAACCTTTAATCTTCAAGCGGGGAGTATCAATAAAAATCGACACAAAAGTTATTGAACGATTTTATTACCCGAAGGCTGCTGGTCTCAATATACAAGAAAATTCCTTTCCAATATTAACAGTTGGTGTAAAACTAAGATGGAATAGAAATTAATTTTTGTCCTGTCATTATTGCACTTTTGTCAATATAAGTTAAGTATTATAAACCATACCATATTCCGGCGCATAAACTAACAAACCGAATGGGCAAACCCTGGTGATTTTGATCTTCGCGGGGACGTCAGGCGGTCCATGATATATGTCGGTAGGGGCTAGCGTTAAAAATTTAAGTCTTGAAGTAAAAATAAATAAGAAACGCCTCACGGCTGAAATGAAACATGAATAACCGTTAGCTGATGTTCAGCGTCGACAAAAATGCCGATCGGAATGTTTACGACCAAATGCAAATTAACTCACCGTTTCTTTTCCAAAGGAAGTTTTTACATCAGTAGATGAATTAATCCAAAATATATAAGGTTCAAAAGATCCTGAAACAAATATCGGAAACTATTAACGTCTGCCATCCAAATAACCACGCGACACGTGAGTAGGTTTGAAACCACGAAGAATTTTACCAACCTTTTTAAAAAATATGGGCAATTCCATTATGATGCCGACAAGGGCAAATCAGCCACCACATAATTAGGACTAGATCTGGAATCTGGAAGTAATAACTTCCAGATTTGCATAGGAGCTCTCAAATCACTCCACTCCATGCAAAGCTTAGACCGGAAAGTGACCTGTCAAAATCAACTGACAGCATAAAAAAAAAAAATCAGTGTGCCCACTACACGATTCCGATTCAAAAAAATAAATTCTTACATGGCAACACCACCATGTTGCCTTCAAATTAAAGCAAAGAACGCGCTATCATGTAACAGGCTTAAAAGACTCGTTACATTACATCCCCTCCCGAAAATAAAAGAAAGGAACTTTCTTTTATTAGAAAGAAATCTTCAACCAAATAAACCTGTTAACCTTTAAGTATGGACGTCATTTTTTCTTAACACTACTGTGGATGTGGAGTCTCACAGGCTCCTATATGCACACGCATTTTTTTTGGGGAATTTGATATAAGATCGCTTTAAAACTGTTTGAATATTAAAGTTATGGGATTTAATAACAAAATAACGGGCTTATATAATCAACTTTTATTTCAAAAATTATAGAAATTTGAAAAATCTAAAATTATGGCACTTTTCAGTCTAAATCTACTTAGGTTACATTTTTAGGTATTAAAAACAGCCAAACTTATTCCTTTAACAAAATGAGTCTTTTTTTCTCAAAATATAATATATAAGAAACCAAAAACACGAAACACCTACTTCAGGTAACAAATATAAAAATTTTTGACAACTAACAACTAATAGTTACTTTTCGATAACTCCGATAGTGGAATATTGTCCGAACTATCACTACCTGACTCTTCTCCTAGGTCCTGGCCCTGGTCCTGATCTTCATAATTGACACTTTCATGATTTTGTATCAGTTCGAACTCCAATATAAAAAAATCTTCAATATTCTCTTCATTGTCAGACTGATCCGAAGCTAAGAACAACTCACTCACTTTTGTTCGAAAGATGGATCTGCTGCACGCAAAGTTTTTCTCGCAGGGCCCTGAACAGAACTCGTAGATGGTCGTTTTGATTTAGAACTACCGGCTTTATTGTTTTTTGAGATTTTGTACTACAAAATCGGAAACAAACATAATCGCCCATATAAAATATATCATAGGGCATCAATGGACGTGTAGCCTGACAGGCTCCGGTCAATATTTTGATGGTCATTACTTACGTGATATTCATCGGAAGTCGCAACCTCCTCCCTCGTTGGTAGTTTTACATCTAAAACAAAAGCTACTGAGCCGCTCAATCGCGAGGAGTGGGGGAAAGTAGGTGAAACTAAGAAAACGACAACATCGAGTAGCCTGTGAGACTCCACATCCATACTTAAAGGTTAAGACTGGTTTATTTTCTAATTCAAAAAAAGAAAAAGAATCATATAAGATTCAAAGTGCAAATCAACTCTGAAAATGTCAAACGACAAAATCTCAAGAATTTAATAAAAGTAAAAAAATGTAAATGACAAAAAGTCAAAAACGAAATAGTGAAAAACAAAAAAAATTATAAGTTATATAAACTCATTAAATGAAACGAAGAGAGAAATCTCTTAGCGCTCCAAAACTCCAAAACAGTGCAGTTAGGCACTATAGCCACTGACTAAAAATTTCAAACAAATTCGGACAATTTACCAAAACAAACTACAATTTTTATAGTGCAGTTAGGCACCATCGCCACTGACTAAACATTCCAAACCACTTGGAACAGTACAACTTTGAGTGCAGTTAGGCACTATCGCCACTGACTACTATGTCGACCGCTTCCAACTCAACCATCTCTATGAGTGCAGTTAGGCTCTATTGCCACTGACTAACTCCGTATTCAACAATCCAAAAAATTTGAAACTCCGAACAAAAGTTTTTAAATAAAGCTGAAAGACCTTATTTAAAATACTGTTACAGGCACATCCTGCAACGAGACAAAGGAAAGCATATTGTGATCGGCTCATCACCACCGAATTCCCGAGCACAATAGCTGTAAAAGAATGCGAATGCTGTGACTGGCTCAACACTACCAATCTCCCAAACACAGACAAACACAAAAAACATTGAGATCTCCAATGAGAAATCTCAATAACAAAAAAGGCGAAAGCCAAAGTTTCACAATGCGACCGGCATACCACCACCGAACTTCCGAACGCAAAGGAAAAAGGATGACGAAAGTCAAAACAAAATCTCGCATCGTGATTGGAACAACAAAGTCCAACACAATGGAAAAAATTCGAAATCAAGGTCAAAAACTACACCAAGATCCAAAAAATAATAAGGCATTTTGTAACAAAGGTTACAGAATGACCCTAAAAAGTAAAGTCCAGGATGAACGCGTTACTAACAAAGTCAAATCCGATCATTAAAAAGAATGAAACTCCAGTAAAAATGAGAAACAATTCTGTCAACGAACAGCACAAAATAGGTTTAAAAATCGATTACTATTTATGACGAAGAGGAAATAGAATGATTTTAAACTATGAAAAAAAAGATTACAAAAACTTGAAATTGAATTTAAGTTTTTTAACCTCAAGGTAGAAATTACCTGAACTGTAGGGTTGTATAAGATCTTAATAAAATATAAACAGGTAGGTTACCCTTAAAAAAGAAAAATAAGATCTTAGACAATCCAACAAAAACAAACAAAACATAAAATAAGATCCTTCGATGTGAAAAATATTTGGTGTGAAAAAAAATAGTATTAAATTAACCAGAATGACCTAAGTTTTATTTTTAGAATGTCTCAAATTCAACAAATTTATAAGAAATTACCTAACATACATCTTTCAAACCACTGATAACCTATCATCCATCCTCTCGTACATCACACTGTCAAAAGTGGCCTTCAAACAAAATTATCAAAATCAAGACCTAACACTTAGAAACCAAATTAAAATTTAATAATATCTTTAACATGATAACGTCCCACTGAACCTTTATTTAAATCTTTCAAAACATAAACGTTATCTGAAACCTTTTCAGTTATTTTACATTTTACAAACTTAGGTGCAAGTTTAGCTGAAAAATATGCTTGTGCATTAGATTGAAGAAAACTTCTTCTCCACACCATATCACCCACATCAAAAGAAATGACTTTCCGACCCTTATTATAATAAGCGGCATTACGCTTATACCCCTTTAACAAGTAAGCTTGAACTTTAACAAAAATATCACTAAGTGAATTAAGAGAAACTGCATAAGCATTTCTATTTGAAATTTCTAGTTGAGATAAGTTATCAACAGAACTACTAAAGTGATGTAATGACGCATCAAGAATAAGCTCCCTACCAAACATCAGAAAGTTAGGAGTAAACTCAGTAGCAAGGTTTACACTATTATTTAAAGCTAATTGAACATTGGGCAAAAAACTTGACCAAGTTCTATGATCATCTTTAACAAAACACGACATGCAGGTTTCGACCGTTTTATTATATCTCTCAACAGGATTATTTTGAGGCGTATACAAAGTATTATAAAATATTTTGGTTATATTAAAACCTTTCAAAAAATCTACAAAATGTTTTGAAGTAAATTGAGTTCCATTGTCACAAACTACTATTTTTGGACAACCAAACTTGAGAAATATTTCTTTTTCAAAATGTTTACAAATTACTCTAGTGGTAGCATTGATCATTGGAAAGAACCAGCAATATTTAGTAAAAACGTCTACGACCGAAAGTATGTATCTATGACCAGAATAAGTTTTAGGTAGAATTCCTATGATATCGACTGAGAGCATAAGCATGGGACGATCAACCTTTTTAGGATTAATCATCATACCAAAAGGTGGAGATGTAGTATGTTTATAAGCTTTACAGGTATCGCAAGACAAAATGTATTGATGAATATCATTAAACATTCCCTTCCAAAAATAATGTTGTTTTAATTTCTTTAAAGTTTTATGTATTCCCAAGTGTCCAGAACTGAACTCCCTTGTCCATGATGAACAAACAGCAAGGCGAATAGCAAACGAAAAGCAAAAACTAAGTTTCAAAAAGTTAAATGTTTGAAAATAAATTCTCAAGTTTGAGGTTAATTATAAAAGTCAATGTGGGTATTCCCATAGAAAATTACTATGTTAATTTTATCGTTTTAAAAGTGCAATAATCACTTACAAGCAGTTTAAATCTAGATAAATTAAATGCACAATATTGTACTTAACAATTAGATTAAATTATTTACTTAAAAAGTTAAACTTAGTTTTTAAAATAACTTTACTGTTGAGAACAACAAAACGCAGTCTATGCTATACATTTCTGTTGGTTTTGCTAAGAAAAAACATGATATTAAACAAAATTATCAATTGTAAACACCAAACATTGTTTACAAAGATTCACCAAATTAAGTTAAGTACTACTTATGAGTCAAAAATCAAAATAAACACAAAGTTATTAAAGTAACAATGTAGAACAAACCAATGCAAACAATAGACTCATAAGTTAATTAATTAATAGTGCAATAATGACAGTATAAGGTACCAGACAAACCTACTTCAAGTCCCTGTTCGCAGAGCGACAATTGTAATATTGAAAAAAATAATACTCTAGCGACAATTGTAATAATAAAAAATATATATTTTAAAGTGAGTGAATGTATGTTATTATAAATGTGATTATTAAATGTGTGTGTAGTACTCCAAATAAATAAACCATAAATAGAAGTGAAAATTCGGGCGCCAGGAGCACACACCAAACTATGCCAAGGATAGACTAACCTGCGGGGCTGGAAACCTTTAATCTTCAAGCGGGGAGTATCAATAAAAATCGACACAAAAGTTATTGAACGATTTTATTACCCGAAGGCTGCTGGTCTCAATATACAAGAAAATTCCTTTCCAATATTAACAGTTGGTGTAAAACTAAGATGGAATAGAAATTAATTTTTGTCCTGTCATTATTGCACTTTTGTCAATATAAGTTAAGTATTATAAACCATACCATATTCCGGCGCATAAACTAACAAACCGAATGGGCAAACCCTGGTGATTTTGATCTTCGCGGGGACGTCAGGCGGTCCATGATATATGTCGGTAGGGGCTAGCGTTAAAAATTTAAGTCTTGAAGTAAAAATAAATAAGAAACGCCTCACGGCTGAAATGAAACATGAATAACCGTTAGCTGATGTTCAGCGTCGACAAAAATGCCGATCGGAATGTTTACGACCAAATGCAAATTAACTCACCGTTTCTTTTCCAAAGGAAGTTTTTACATCAGTAGATGAATTAATCCAAAATATATAAGGTTCAAAAGATCCTGAAACAAATATCGGAAACTATTAACGTCTGCCATCCAAATAACCACGCGACACGTGAGTAGGTTTGAAACCACGAAGAATTTTACCAACCTTTTTAAAAAATATGGGCAATTCCATTATGATGCCGACAAGGGCAAATCAGCCACCACATAATTAGGACTAGATCTGGAATCTGGAAGTAATAACTTCCAGATTTGCATAGGAGCTCTCAAATCACTCCACTCCATGCAAAGCTTAGACCGGAAAGTGACCTGTCAAAATCAACTGACAGCATCAAAAAAAAAAATCAGTGTGCCCACTACACGATTCCGATTCAAAAAAATAAATTCTTACATGGCAACACCACCATGTTGCCTTCAAATTAAAGCAAAGAACGCGCTATCATGTAACAGGCTTAAAAGACTCGTTACATTACCCATTAATTAAAACACTTAAAAAATTTATATTATTAAATAATATCAAGTTATAACAACTCATAGTGGTGGTTCATTGTGTTCATCAAAATTAATTTGTGTTGTCTGGTTATTAACAATTTATCCTAATATATATATATATCGACGGCGAAGTGCCAATACCTCCTAACTGACAAAGTCAAAAATTTACACAAACTGAAAAAAACATTAAAAAAAAGCCACTTTGCGTTGGTTTAGTCAGGAGGTACGTATTTCAACATTTTAATTGAATGCTGTTGCAACTAAAAATACACTTAGGCGATTTCAATAAAACGCGAATAACGCTTTTAAATTCAAAACAATAAAAAAAGTGTATTTATCGAGGAATGTCAGTTAGGAGGTATTGGCACTTCGCCGTCAATATAGTGTTGTCCTTACAGGCTACTCAGACAGATCCAGTTGCAATTAAACCGTACTTAAGGCAGTATAACCGGTCAATCTCAGCGAATACACTTTGTTTCCTTCAACCTTGACATTGGCAGAATCATCAATAAAACGATGGAGCCATTATTATAAAAATTGGAACTGGAAATAATTTTTCTTTCTTTTCTTCCTAAACTAAACAGGGCTTGCATAACCTTCTGGCAGTGCAGGAAAATGATAGGTAAGTGGGGCCTATCCCCTAAAATTTTACAGTGGCTGTACACCGCAGTGATCTGCCCCATGATCACCTACGGTACCATGGTCTGGTGGCCCCGTACCACGCGAGTCACAGCCTTCAACAAGCTACAACGCCTGCAAAGACTAGCCTGCATTGCGAACACATGTTTAAATTAATAAGATTCTCTGATAACACCACCATACCTACTAAAAGCTGTGCAAGCTCATGCATTGGCCAAACTAAGGTGAACCACACTACAAGTGAGGATACTTAAGTAGTTCCAATGTAACTTCGCTGACCACTGCAGAAGCTGTTGTTGCATAGCTGGCGCCGACATGATATAAAACTGCCACATTCTAGTTTCACACAGAAGTTGTAGCAGTATTATGTGGAGTATTAAAATGTGATAATTGTAAACACCTCCATTAGACAAAAGCATACATATTAACATTCAACACTTGATGGAATGCTCGATGTGAAATCCAGACACATTAGGAATGAGCTTGAGAGGAATCAATTCCACATTATACTTGAATTAGAAATGATAAGAATAAATGGCTGTTAATGAATACCTCACCTCATAATCCTCATTCATCATCAGAGTGAACAGTTCTTCGGCTTTCAGACATTGTCTCAGTAATTGGTAGCATTGCTTTAGTTTAGCACAGCAGAAGAAACAAGCAAGAATCGGTCTATTGTCTTCAGTAACAAACTGCAACAAAATTTGTATTGCACTATTTTGTTTTTATAAAGAAAATACTTCTGTTCTGTATAGTAATACTGTCCAAGCAAACAGTTTGTGGTTCTCAATGGTTTCGCCACTCATGCTCAAGGCAGATTTGCAATTTAATGTACATGTTTATTTTAAGTCCACGTTTCCTCAAGCTGTTTTACGGAAGCACTGGAGCCTAAGTCTTCAAGTAGGAGAGGTTACTAAAAACTTACTGGAATATCAGTCAGCTTCTCATATAGTTTGTGCAAGTTCCTGTTGACCACTAAATACATGCGGACATTCTCCGATAGACATATCCTACACATTGGCAGTTTTTCCATCTTTTAAGTCAAGTCAAGTATCAAACAAGATTATTATGTGAGCTAAGAGCTGTCAACAATTCGGAACGCTCGTGAACGCGCTCACAGTGCTTACTCAACGTCAAAACGATATTATTACAGTATTTCTTTGTATAAACACCACATTTCTTCTTCTTTGGTTAGGTGGCGACGGTGGCGACTGTCAGCCAGAAGCACAATTTCGAAAATGCCACGTTACTTTTTTTTTATATAATTTTGGCTTCGCACCAGTGTTGCCAGTAGTGATTGAAGATTTAGAACCACTGACCTCTATAATACAAGTACGCGTACTTGTATTATAGAGGTCAGTGTTTAGAACGCTGGGACGTCTGAAAAGGAACGAAATTAGTGGTGAAGGAACGCAAATGTAAAATATGTAAAAAAAATCTATTTATTCATTAGGAATCAATTTTTGTAGTAAGTTATGTTAGTTAGGTATGTTAGTATGTCAGTAGGTATCATGCAGACGGCAAACATCATATCTTATAATATTATTATTTTTGCAGATCATTCATCATTATCGCTCACAAAGTACTTACTTACGTTGGATTACTTGGATTTGATCGTAGTCATTCGCAGTGTACAGACGTGCTCGTTAGCAATATTTAATAATTACCTAGTTAAATAGTAATGACCTCCTTTAGTGCATTACCAACGTAATGCAACTGTAATTTTGCTTAGTGTATAGTTTCAGTGTATAATGGACACGAATCATTGAACTCGTCAAAATACAAAATTGATAACAGCCCCTTTAACCCAAGAGGGCCCAGTGCACCTCTCCGCCTCCCCGTCGAAGACGACGACGCGGAACCTAGCCCTTTAGTCGGTCACGGCTGATGTTATTTCGACGCCCGAGATTCAAAAATGGATGTCAGCCATCGATCAGCACTTAAATGAAGTTTGCTCTATTGCCGCGGATGGCAAACTCAACTCGGAGCAGAAACTGAAAATTTCTACCCTGTGCCATAAAGTAGGATTTGGAACCTCACAAATGGCAGTTCTATACCAGTCCCTGAAGCAGAAAGACATTCACGCGTATAATGCGGTTGATGCCCTTCAGGAAAAGCGCGACCTGACGGAACATATTTCGGAGCTCAAGCAGACGATTAAGGACTCTGGTTCTGCAGGAAATATTTCGTTTGCCGATATGGTGAAGAAGGGAGCAAATGATTACGTTTTACCGAAAAATTTAAGCTCTGTAGCTATTTATCCCAACGATAAATTAAAGTCAAGTGATGAAATAAAAGACCTCGTGCAAAAAATCATTCGCCCTGGTAAAATGAAGCTGCGTGTACGTAGTATCCGAAAGACTAAAAATGGAGGCGTTATTATTAGTACAGAGACGAAATGTGATGCTGACAAGCTCAAGCACGCAGTTGAGCAATCTACATCCGGACTTACCGCCGACCTCAGACCAACAAAAAAAGATAGACAGCGCGCCACGTACATTAAAACTGAAATCGTATTATGGCAACCCCCGCACCTTATGTCACTACTTTCGTTCGTTGAGGTTTTTTGTTCCAAGCAAAGACTACAATATAATGCGGTGTGGTTCCAAGTAATCTAAAATTTAATAATATAGAAACGATATTATTTCAAGTACTTACAAGTGAAAAGTGATTCCGTGAGACTTTTTATGCGATTTGCTGTTGTTTTTGCAACTTTTCACTGCACAGGAAGGCATAATTATATTTTTTTAATCTATGTTAACTTGACGACGACTCGTGACGTAGGTACTAAGAGCGATGAGCATGGTTTTAGTGTAGGTGTGTGCGTGAGCGTGTATGTTTACTTGCAGGAGCACGGTTTTATGGCTTCACTTTTGATGTTCGCGACGCGCCGTCTTTCTTTTTTTGTTGGTCTGAGCCGCCGACGCACCATACAAGCGCAAACCTCGGATCGTGGTTGTAGGTGTGCCGACTTCTTTAGCTGAAACTGAAGTCTTCAGGTGCATTTATGAACAGAACGTAGCCGATAAGTTTCCAGCAATGCCTATGAAGTCCTTATTGAGCGTGGTTAAATTAAGCCACAAATCTCGGAAGAAAGTTGCGTCGACATGTAACTACGTCATTCAAGTTACAGCCAATATACGTAAAGCCCTATTATCCCAATCAAGGCTTTTTATAAATTGGACATCATGCCCTGTCAGGGACTTCACCTTGGTCACCAGATGCTACAAATGCCAACAATATGGTCATGCAGCAAAAACATGCAGAGAGCTTAAATTTACGTGTGGTCACTGCGGTGAAGAAGGACACTCGATGTCAGAGTGCGCAAAGAAAGCTGACACACCGAAATGTGCAACTTGCTCACGCTTTAAAAAGCCCAATAACCACAAAACGGGAGATGCTGAGTGCCCTGCTAGGAAAATAGCGGAATACAGGTATGTACTTACTTTTACGGCAAGATAACTATGATCAGGAGCTTAATTTTAAAAAGTTTCAACATTCATAGGTGTGAAAACTTTCGATTTCTTTGATTGGTGACCTTCCGATTTCCTCTTTAGAAATGCTAATAGCTTAGCGTATGCTTGATATCAATATTGTGTTTCATGCTTATTGTTGACCTAGGCATTGAATAAGTACACCATAGGCTACTTGACTCCTGAGTACAAGATAAATGCTGAAAATACACTAATAGAACTGGTTCCGAAATGGACTTGACGCCTTTCGTACTTTTCCATTTTTGGAAAGCGTCGTAGGCTTTTATATAAGTTTCCTTTGACTTTTCCGGCAGTAAATCATTGGAAATATTATTAGCTTCGATTGTAACGAATTCAGGAGTAACTACAATTATTTTCATCACTCGACATTTTATAATACTTTGTTGATAAATTTAAAGTTTAAATGCCAAACATTCGCGCCTTTATTGCGTCTCCCAATAAGTAGCCAAGACACGATCAATTCGATTTTCAAAAAAAAAAGTCTCTTCTACGGTTTTGTCGTGTGTGTCTATTGATATCACTCTCATGGAAGTGGCGTTTGTGTAAACTAAGGTTTATACAGGTCTGGGCTTTTTTCTTTTCAGTATTAAAAAAAAAACATAGTTTCCAAGAACCCTGAAGATGGCGTTGAACTGACTACGTTACTAAGTGCCAAAGTCAAAACGCTTGGAAAAAAAACATTGCATACGCTCGTTGAGTGACAGTTTCGTTTTACGATCTCAAAATTACATCCAAGTGAATTAATAAAAAAATTATGTGACTTCCGTTCCTTGCAGTAACCTACCAAGTTCAGCGCCATCTATCCAGCGACTAAGGAAGCGTTAAAAAAAAAGAAAATCCCTCATTTAGAACGTCATTGGAGACGCTAGTCAAAATAGAGTATTTTTGATAAAATGTGATAAATCGACTGTAGTATATATAGGTTTTATTATTTATTCACAAAATCCACAGCAATCTTAGCGCAGTTTACTTAAAATAAATTCACTAATGTTACAGCCAATTACTATTACGGTATTACGGTGCGGTACGGTATTTGTTATTATTAATGCCAGTTTTAATGTTATTCCATTCCTTTTAAAAAATGGTTCGTAGTTATCTAATTATTCTTACAATATTATGTCTTCGAAAACATGGCAACGACATGAAGAAGCAGTCGTTATGATTTTGTAGGAAATCGAGAATATTGTAGCAGCTCATACTTACGATAAGCATACAAATTAGAGGAGCGCATACAGCCGTGCGCCACCGTGCCAAAGAGTAAAGTAACTATAGAGCAGAGCCATGAAACTTCTATACAATTTTCAAACTCCAAAAAAAACATGATAAAAGCGCCCTCTTTTGCTGGTGGAAGCCAATTTCACACAAAATTTACAAAATTAGTCGCTAGATGGCAGCAGTAGAAGAACACAGGTAATAGGAGCGTTTTTCCTGAAATAAAACGCATATTAAATTACTTACCTAAATTCGAAGCTTAATTATTTGGAGATAGCAACACTGTGGTCCCGCTTGTTTCCCTACTCTTTCTACCCTATATATCCCTCTCTTTCGCACATCCCTCACCCTTCACCCCTCTTTCACCACCTGGTGGGGCTCGTCGCTAACAGCGTTCGAGTCTCTTGTTCATTGCGTTGAAAATCAACAGGCAGAAATTATCTTAAGCTTCGAATTTAGGTAAGTAATTTAATATGCGTTTTATTTCAGGAAAAACGCTCCTATTAAATAACTTGACCGTAAATTCGAAGCTTAATTATTTGAGACGTGTTTGTTATCGCCTGGTGGTGAAGAACGCCAATGTGAGGATGATCAAATTTATGCTAGATAAATATAGTTCAGTGTATATGGAATACATGATATGAAATGAGTATATCAAATCTAACAAGTTGAGGGGAGTTATATTTACATACATAACATTAAAATTAAAATTCATCTTTGCAAATAATAATAATATTTTTATTCTTTATTAGTCAAAAAAAAAGAGAAAAATAATAATAATTCACAATTATTATCAGTGAAATAAAGTCATTTACAGAGTACAACAAGCGCTTGTAAAAACAAAAATAACGGTCTCTCTAGACAACTTACAAATGAAGGTTTAGCATATTACTTAAAATAATAATACACAATTCAACAACAATAAAATCAAATTAATCACTGCAATCAATTAACAGGATCAAATAAATTAACAATAGTACCCGAATTAGAGACGATTGGCATAACCTGGCGTTTGTAATATTTCTTAAAAGTATTTTCAGCTCTCCAGTTACCTCTAGCTAAAATGTTTTCGATTGGAAGATTTTCGGACCAACTTTTGGATGCAACCGCGGACCTAAAACTACCGGGGGTCGCTATTATATTAGCTTCTAATAAAAGAGATCTAATCCAACCTGCTATTACTGCTCGCGAGGCTGGTCTTGCTTGACCTCTAATATTTATAAATAAATTGTTGCATGAAGCCAAACTTCTTCTATTCTTGAGAATATCAATAGTTTGTTTTATCCAATATACAGGGTCAAGATTCCTGTTATTTGGGTTTTTTGTTAATTTCCAGCCCGATTGTCTATAAGTTGCAGAATCGGTCTTGGATCCAAAAACTGGCCAAAATACTATATTATCAGTAGACATAATCAAATGTTCTGAATCAACACTGAGTAGAGTCAGGTCGTGTATTCGTCTACCTGAACAAAGAAGTAATAATGCAGCTGTATGTCTGGATGTAGCAAAAATATTGTTTGAATCAATTGAACTATTTTTTAAATAAGACACAAGATCATCAATATTCCATATAGGGGGTCTGTTTGCTACCGGTTGTTTGAGAGCAATCGACTTAAGAACATGCTTAACTAAGGTATGAGAACTTAAAAAACCAGCTGCATCCGCATTACACAGTGTAGACACTACAGACTTATACAAAAGGATAGTTTTGTACGAAAGTTTGTCAATTAAAAATAAATCTGCCAAAAATCGTGCTACCACTGAACCTTCAGGATTGACGGGGTTAATTCTATGCTCTCCCGCCCACTTAAGCCATCGTAACCAAGCAACTTTGTAGGTCTTACGAGTTGAGTTCCGCCAGGATGATTGTAATAAATTGATTTGATCAGCATTCCAGTCTAATAGATTTTGATCCCACCCCCACATTTCCATACCTCTAGAGTTATATCTTGGACTTTGGGAGGTGGAAGGCCCGTTGACGTGTCCACTAGGGAATGACCGAGGTTCCGTATGGTGAATGGAGCTGCTATTGCTCGTGCTTTCAGGTCTCCCCTCCAGAACACTCGATCCCACCGAGGAACTACCAGGAGGAAAATTCCGGAGGCTCGATTGAGATGCGCTAGTACTCTTGGCACGAGACAAGGTGGTGGGAATATCCACGCTAATCGGAAATTCCAGTCTATTGAAAAAGCGTCGTGATGAATCGCTTGTTTGTCGGTTATATCTAACGATACATAGTTGGCAACGACATGTGCTGTTTCTGATGCAAAAAGGTCTATCACAGGGGTCCCGAATTTTCTGAATATCATTTCTGTGCAATGAGGTACCAGGTGCCATTCCACAGCACTTCGACGCCGAGATAGGCGATCGGCAAGAATATTGAATCTGCCTGGTAAATGAAAAACTTTTAGAACGATGCAATGTTGATCCAGAATTTTGAATATCTCTTTTGTAATGTTCATCAGAGGCTTTGATATCGTCCCCCCCTCGTTGCGCAAGTAAGCAACTACTGTTTGGTTGTCGGACTGAACTAGGACTGTAGAGCATCGGAGGAGCTGACAATGGCCTTGTAGGACTTTTAAGATGGCTATCATTTCTTTTTGGTTGCAATGCAATAGAGCTTCCTGCTCGTTCCATGGTCCTGACAGAGGTCGATTGTCCAACTGTGCACCCCACGCTAGGTCGGACGCGTCTGTAGTTAGGAAATGACTTGGTGGTGCAATGTGAATCGGTGACGAGGCCTGGTAATTTTGTAGCCACCACTTCAGATTTGTCTGTGCTTCTGCTGGAACAGTATGTAGCTCCTTTGACGATTTTGGGATTGAATTCAGGAACTCCAGCAAACTCCGATGATTTAGTCTGCCTTTTGGGACTGTAAAACTGGCAAAATTTAGCAGGCCCACTAGGCTTTGGAGTTTCTTTAATCCCACTCTGTTGTCCTTCAGAATTCTTGACACCTTGGTCAACAGACTGTGATATTTTTCTAATGGAAGACGTTTTTGATTGAGCCAAGGATCCCAATGAATACCTAGATATACTAGGTTCGTTTGAGGAGTAAGCTCGGACTTTGCAAAGTTTACTTGCCAACCTAGGTACTGTAGTCTTTTTATTACCAACTGAACTTGCGATCTGAGGATGTCTATATTCTGATGGGCAATCAAAAAATCGTCCAAATACACAACGACGCGAATGCCTTCTTGTTCTCGCAAGGTCTGAGCGATCCAATTGGTCAAGGATGCGAAAACTTTTGGAGCTGTACTCAGTCCGAACGGCAGGCATGTCATTTGGAGTAACTCTCCGTCGTAAATAAGTCGGAGAAAACGTCTTTGGGACTTGGTAATAGTGACATGAAAGTATGCCTGGGAAAGGTCTATTTTGCAAAGCCAATCCCGAGGTTGGAGAAAATCCGGTATCCGAAAGATGTTTATAAGTTTGAAACGATCTGTGAGAACAAACTTGTTTAGGGCTTTCAAGTTGAAAATTGGCCGAAAGGAACCTTCGCTTTTCGGAACCAAGAAAATTGTTGATAGAAAGCTTGGGGATAGATCTGTAATCTCGAGAACACCCTGCATTTTCATTTGATTTACGAGAACCGTCATTTCTGTCGAAATGGGAATAGCGAAGGTACTCTTTTTCAGGTTTGGTACAATTAGCGGAGGCCTTTGAAGAAATGGTATTCGATAACCTTTTATTATTTTGATGAGGACTTCTGGAGCTCCCAAGTTCTCCCAATGATGGACAAACTGGGATAACTGACCGGCTTTGAACTCGGTGCTCCTGTGACACGAGTCAATACCTTCGGTTTTTAAAATTGTCATTTTTTGAGGCACCGGTGGATGCGCTCTGATTTGTTGTGTTTTTGGAATGGCCATTGACAGACCGGTTTTGGTGTCCCGCTCGTGATCGAAAGGAACCCCTGGTATTAGATGTCCCCCGTCGACTCGAATTGTTGTTGCCTAGATATCCCTGAGGATATTGAGAATAGCCACCTCTCGGAGGAGCATTGTGTCTGGGATGTTCAGCTTGCGCATGACAGTATCCGGGTACATTAGCCTGTGTAGGCCCATTGTAATAGCCCGCTCCCTTCGGGAAGCGGTTGTTAGGTATAGATCCGCTAGGGCCTGCTTGAGAGGCGAGGCTAGCGTTGTTTGATTTAGGTGGAAAAAATGCTTTCTTAACCCCACCGATTTTCTCGAGGGCAGCCGTGAAGGAGTCGGCATTAAAAATATGTTGGCATGAAGGCGGAATTTTACGTAAAGTCGTTTTTATAAGAGGGTCTCGTATGAATTTCATTATGCCGTCACGTCTCATCTGAATTATCTCGGCTCTGTGTCCGCATAATAATTGCAACAAATCGGATGACACTTTATGTACATCACCATTTAAAAATAACTGAATAATCTTTTCTTGTAAATTTTCAAAGTTCAAATCTTGTTGATCTTTTGCCCACGTTAAGAAACTTTTGATGGTTTCTTGCAGAGCTTCTCTAATTTTCAATAAACAGAAGGTTTGAGCAGCATAGGCCCTATCCACTTGAGCCAATTGTCGCGATGCCTCATAGGCTTTAATTTCATCGTTAATTTCTAATTCTACGAAACCTGGAGAATGATTATATATTTTTTGTGTATCGGCATAACGAACTTCACACCAGTGGCTATTATCAAAATGCTGAATACTGTTTAAGGTAGCTAAAAAGTCATTAGGGGCTACAGGAACTGACGGATCCTTTAATTTAGTCTGAATAGCAAACTCAAAAGAAGGTTCTTTAACAGCTTCACTAGAACTACCAACACTTACTTTATTATCAAAAAATAATTCGCGGCTTTCGTTCAAGTCTATACACGATTCATTACAAAAATCGACAGGACCGGTAGGATTGCATGTATTATTACGTGCAAGTAAATCACGAAGCTCACCTACTTCCCTGGATAATTTATAGTACCTACTGCCCGTACGTCGAGATCGTTTGGATTTTCTATGACGGTGGCGCCTTGCACGTCTTCGTTTGCGGCTCGCCGAGTTACCTGTACTACTATTAGAGCTCGATGAAGTACTAGAACTACTGGATGAACTGCTAGTCGATCTGAGGCGAGACGTTTTTGGAGCCATTGACACTTTACCAGGATTGATTTCAGAAGGCACAGCCTGGTTATCCATCCTAGTACCAAACAAATCAAAAGAAATCCGCTATAGAAATAATTCGTCACGCAATCAGAGAATTTTTTGGGAAATATAAAAATCTGAGGGTAGACAAATATAAAATCATACAAAAGACAAATCAGCAATGATCGTCGACCATTTGCTAGATTATATTATAATGTAGAAACGAACAGTATAACTGTTAGGAAATAATAATTGAATAAACACTCACATGTATGATGTTTACAGCTTTTCTGATACTTATTTAAACCTCAAATAAAATTCGGTTATCAACGAGAGTAATGCAATTAGATTATCACTTAGATTATATTCTTTAGGGAAATATGTATTAGGGTTCGTGATCGAACCCTATGCAGCGGGAAACAGAACGCCAATGAACAAGAGACTCGAACGCTGTTAGCAGAGCCATGAAACTTCTATACAATTTTCAAACTCCAAAAAAAACATGATAAAAGCGCCCTCTTTTGCTGGTGGAAGCCAATTTCCCACAAAATTTACAAAATTAGTCGCTAGATGGCAGCAGTAGAAGAACACAGGTAACATACTATTTAAATTCTACAATTAGAAATAATAAATGTGATGATTATACTACAAATTTATGATATTTTGATAATTATTTATTGTGTTGATTTATTTCATACTGTTATTTATTAAAAAATTGGTAATGTGAAATGAAAATATTTTTATGTAATGGCAACTTTTTGTAGGTACTTCCGTATCCGAATGTCGGGGGGGAAAACTTTTTGTAGGCAGCCATTGTTCGGTTTTCTTCAAGTTTTCTCTGCGTTGGTTTATTGTGTTTCCTTGCTTTTTATACGACTTGGCGTGCTAACGGATTTTGCGACCTCTGCTTACGATACGACCTGGCCTGTTACTGTAACACCGATTACTTGCAAACCTGATAACTTGGCTTTTCATTACACGGACTTTGTTTTTGTTTGCGACCTGGGACGTGAACTTTTTATAATGCCGAAAGCAAACGAATTAAAGTGTTATTTTGGATGTGTGGTTGATGGTAAGCTTTATTTCATTTAGGAATTTTATATTCTATTCTATCAGTGTAATTCTGTTTTTACGTATCTGTAATACTTTTGCTTTAATGTGCTGTGCACCAAGCTACATCTTTTTTTATTGTTATAAACATTGTAGTAGGTAATCACAATAAAATTTATCTACAATTTCTGAATTGTGAAGGATTCACTCAAATAGGAATATTAATTTTCAGGTCCCCTACACCGTTACCCTAAATGTGATTATCCACATACAAACAAGTTTAATCAATGGAAGTCCATACTCAGTCCAGCAACTTCAGCACGAGGCAATGAATATATTTATAACAATGTTCGGTTATGCTACAGGCACTTTGAAAAAAAATTTCAATTACCAAGTCATCGCTTGACCAAAAATGCAGTACCGACGTTGAATATATTTTGTAAGTATATACATACCATTCTACATAAATAATTATTTAAATATGTGCTATTATTATTGTTAACTGCCTGCAGTATCTCATTGTTAACTGATATCATCTGCATCTGCATCTAATCTAGCAGAAGAAGCATTTAATCTCTAAAAACCTTTTCAATATAGAAACATTTACTAGAGCTATGAACTTTTACAATGATTGGTTGAGTCACTGTTGAGCGAAGCGCTTACCAACAAACAGCATATCTCTAGGGTCCCATACCTGAAGGCTCCTATTACTAAGCCTCCGCTATCCATCTGTCCGACTCTGTCGGTCCGTTTGTCTCAGATCTGATATTTTCACCAAATGTGTTTCTGTTGCTTCTTACAAAAAATAAAATAATTAAAAAAAAAAATGTTAAAAATTAAATATAAGAAATATGTTTTTGTCAGTTTATGGTACGGAAACCGTGTGTGTGAGTCTGACTCGCACTTGGCTGGCTTTGTTGATAGATTTTTTTACTTCTAGATAAGAAATGTTTGCTTACAAAATGAACTGCATCTATAAAATTATTTATTCAATTTTGAAATAACTAAGTATTTCTCATTTATATCCACAGCTTTGAGTCAAACTGAAGAACAGCCCTCAACATCAGCTGTATCAGTCGCATATGAAGAGCGGTTGCCAGCAACATCTGGAATTGACTCTTTAGAATTAAGACATATAATGGCTCCAAGTAAGTATCAAATTCATATCATAGAGCTATGAGTTTTACTGTTATTATGTCTTTATTAGACAAGCAATGCAATTTTTCATGGATATCTGTCTGACAATAACATTCTACGTCTTGTGAACTCAGACTGGCTTATGCTTAGGAATCCTAAACAAGGCATAGAAATAAGGTGTATACATAATTGTCTGTCTGTCAGCAGGCCGTATCGGCTGGTCGCATGAACCATAATAGGGTAACAGCAGATTTTTTTCTCAGAATGTGTATTATATGCTACAACAACAAAACAAGAATAAATTAAAAGTTAAAGGAGTCTCCCATACAAGAAATATGTTTGTTCGGTTAATGGTACAGCCCCTTCTTGTAAGAGTTCGACTCGCACTTGGCCAGTTTTTTTTTTCAATTCTCAATAACAGCCCCCTGTATAAGTGGGAGCAAAACATAATTAAAGAAATGTTGGAACGATACACGTACAGGCGTGATAATGATATACCCATACCACACAACCATAAAATCTTCAAGTTATCTTAAACTGTTTAAATAATTTCATATAAATACAGTTTAAGATATTTTTTAAGATTTTATGTTTTCTATTTGTTGAATAACTATTTGGCAGTGTAACAATCTCCCCACTTGGTTTTCACTACTGGAAATTATATACTATTCTAATAATGTCTGTACTATATGTGATATGTAATTATTGTATAAATTAAATCAATTTTCTCATATATATTTACAGCTATCGGTGGACAAGGAGCTTCGACATCAACTGCACTGCCAAATGAAGAGAGACCACCAACAACAGCCGTTGATGATTCCTCGAAAACGCGCACAGTACCTTCACGTGAGTAATTATTTTTACATTGTCCTAGCTGTGCCCGCGGATTCGTCCGCGTGTCATAGTGATTTTCGGCAGCATTTTTATTCGCATTAAAAAGTAGCCTATGACCTTTCTCAGGCTCTAGACTATCACTGTACCAAATTTCATTTAAATCGGTTCAGTAGTTTAAGCTTGAGTGCGTAACACACAGACAAGAGTTACTTTCGCATTTATATTATTAGAAAGGATAGTAAGGACTAGCTACTCCCCGCGGCTCCGCCCGCATAAATGCCGAAAATAGTTGTAGCTTTTAGCCGCATAGATTCCATGTGTTATTCTTGTAATATTAGTAGCATAAGTAGGAAGTAGCATAATAGTAGGATTGTAGGTAGTAAACATTGGATACAACTGGATTATTTTTTATTACAGACCCTAAGAGAACATGTTATTTGAAACCCACGGACAAGGCCATTGTAAGGCTAAACGAGAAGCTACAGAAACTACGGGCGAAATGCAAATCGCAATCAAGAAAAATACGCGTAGCTAAAAAATGACTATGTCCAAAAAAATGTTGAAATATATTGAAAAACTACCTGATGCGGCACAAACTTTCATGAAAATGCAAATGAAGTGGAAAAAGAAACCACGAGGCAGACGCTACACTACTGAAGAAAAAATTATGTCCTTAACAATTATGAAGCAGAGTCCAAAAGCCTATAAACTTTTACAAAAAATGTTTGTGTTACCTTCAAAACGTTGTTTACAAAAAATACTTGGGGCATTTAGGATGAGACCAGGCATTAATAAAGAAATATTAGAAAATTTGAAAAATGTAGTTCGGCGGATGCCAGAACAGAAAAAACTCGTAAATTTATTATTTGACGAAGTGTCTTTGTCGCCTGGTCTCGTATATAACGCTTCCCAAAATGAAATCATAGGCTTCGAAGACAATGGCATTAATAAAAACAATAATATTGCAGATCATGCGCTAGTTTTTATGATTAAAGGTATTAAATCCAAAACAAAACAACCCATTTCTTTTACATTTTGCCAAAACAGCACAAAAAAAAGTGTTTTAAAAGAACTTTTAGTAAAAATTATAGAAGAAATAAACAACACAGGGCTGCGAATTGTTGCCACAATATGTGATCAATGTTCATCAAATACTTCCACCATAAAAGATTTAATAAAAGAAACAGCAGAAAAATATGCCATTGAACAGAAGCCTATGGAATATAAAACAAGTTTTGAGGTAAACAACGTTAAAGTGTTCCCATTATTTGATTCACCCCATCTACGTAAAGGTGTAAGAAATAATCTTTTGATTAAAGATGCTAAATTTACACAAAATGGGGTAGAGAAGTGGGCAAAATGGGAACACTTAAAAATGTTAATGGCTGTGGACGTAGGCGAAGATGAAATTCGTCTCGTAAATAAACTAACTGAGAGACATATTGATAAGGACAAAATTAAAAAAATGAAAGTTAAATTAGCCGCTCAGGTATTTAGTCAAAGAGTGTCTTCTGCAATGAGATTTTTATCAAGTAAGTGTGAATGGATTTCCTTTAGAATAATTTATACTAACATTTAGCTGGTGTTTATTTATTACATTTTATTTAATTCAGCAATAATACATAGGAGTAATAAGAGGCAATTTAACGCATAACGTCCTGAGGCCGCCATATTTATTACACCACAGTCCTTAATAACGGATAAAACGGCAAAGTGAACGAATGGCTTATTATTATTATTGGATACAGGACAATACAACATTTTTGAATTCTCATTGGTTGACGAAATCGTATAGCAGCCCCGATTTATAAACAAAAAACTAATATGTGTGTAAGGAAACATACGTCCGGTTATATATTGTAGTCTTTGGTGAATAATAATAACAATAATTGTCAGGACTTTATGACATACGATAATTTGTCCGATATAATGACCACAGGGACTCCGGAAGATATAATATTCAGGATATAATATTTATAGACATGTGAAATTGCTTGAAGTAGAAAAATAAAAACCTGGTAGACCAACTTAGAGTAGTTTTTGATCAAATTACTGAGTGCAGTTTCTAAGATGAGACATGAGGAAGACTCTTAATTTCAGCTGTAACTGAAAATTTCTTATGACAAAAAAAAACTTACAGAACATAATTGTATTTTTTTTTTTTTCAGGACATGGAGTTTTACCACAGGAGTGTCAAGATACAGCTGATTTTTTGTTAATATTTGATAAATTATTTGATTCTTTCAATGGTCATTCCTATCAAGGTGATTCAAAAATATATAAATGCTGTGTGAAAAGGAATTCTCCTCACTTCCAACTGTCGACTGATTTACTGCCAATTTTAGAATCAATCAAGTTTAAATCAATTTATCGTAGAAATAACATTGATCATATAAGATATGAGTCGATTCCTTCAATTAGAAATTGGATCCACAATATTAAGACTTTTAGAGAAATGTGGCAGTATTTATTATTAAATCACAATGTTGTTAATTTAGTAACTAGAAACTTTAATCAAGATCCTCTAGAAAATTTCTTTAGTAGTATTAGAAGTAATGGAGTTAGAAATGTTAATCCTGATTGTAATCAATTTATGAATGCATTTAAAACGTTGATTATTAATAATTTTAATTCACCCCATTCTGCAGGTGCAAATTGTGAAGAAGATTATAATTCATGTATGCAATCATTATCACACTTGATTTTAACCAATCGTCATGATTCTGAAAGCTCTGATTTTGCATGTACTTAAGGTTGATTCTTTGCTTCATGTAATGTACGAAATTAAAATTAATGATTCTATATTGCACGCCGAATCAAAAAAATATGTTACGGGATATGTGATTAAAAAATCTATGTCTAAAATTTTCAAGAATTGTAATGTTTGTTTAAATGATTTGTGTAGATCAGAAATTGATTTAGATTCGTTTAATTATGAAGTTGATTATACAAAGAAATCATTATTTCATCCAAACGATAATTTTATAACTTTAATGAATGACATTTATTATATGATTGTTGCATGCCTCCGTGATAATCCTCAATCAAAATTTTTGATTCATAAAATTCGTTTTTTTATTGATTGTGCATGTGATTTTAATATTATTACATGTAATAGACATAGATGTGATTTAGTTAAATTTATTTGTGATCTCTCTATAAAATTGATTGTACACAGTTGGTGTCTCGGGGTAAATAGATTATTAAATGGAAAGATTTCGAGTTTTGATAGGAATGACCTTGTTAAATTGCAAGCATTTGAATATTGTAATAAGAGAAAAAAGAGTTAAGAAATAAATTTTGAAAAATATGTTTTCTGTTTTTCTTTTATAGGTATCAATTCAGCGTTAAGAAGTAATAACTTGATTTAGAATACTTTTTGATCACAAGTGTAAACTTAATCAGAAGTATTTTAAATCAAGTTATTATTTCTTAGCGCTTAAACTTAAAATTTTATTTTAAAAGTAGTATAATACCTCCTTAGAGCGCCATCTATTGGATGCGTATGGAAGCTAGCATGCTCCTTAACGCCATCTCTAGGACGTGGGGAAAAGCTAGTATCGTCCTTGGACACAGAGTGGCTTATCTATACCAATAATATACTGTATAATCTATGGCTGTTAGCGACGAGCCCCACCAGGTGGTGAAAGAGGGGTGAAGGGTGAGGGATGTGCGAAAGAGAGGGATATATAGGGTAGAAAGAGTAGGGAAACAAGCGGGACCACAGTGTTGCTATCTCCAAATAATTAAGCTTCGAATTTACGGTCAAGTTATTTAACATACTATTTAAATTCTACAATTAGAAATAATAAATGTGATGAATATACTACAAATTTATGATATTTTGATAATTATTTATTGTGTTGATTTATTTCATACTGTTATTTATTAAAAAATTGGTAATGTGAAATGAAAATATTTTTATGTAATGGCAACTTTTTGTAGGTACTTCCGTATCCGAATTATTCCGAATGTCGGGGGGAAAACTTTTTGTAGGCAGCCATTGTTCGGTTTTCTTCAAGTTTTCTCTGCGTTGGTTTATTGTGTTTCCTTGCTTTTTATACGACTTGGCGTGCTAACGGATTTTGCGACCTCTGCTTACGATACGACCTGGCCTGTTACTGTGACACCGATTACTTGCAAACCTGATAACTTGGCTTTTCATTACACGGACTTTGTTTTTGTTTATTTCATTTAGGAATTTTATATTCTATTCTATCAGTGTAATTCTGTTTTTTACGTATCTGTAATACTTTTGCTGTGCTGTACTAGTGCTGTGCACCAAGCTACATCTTTTTTTATTGTTATAAACATTGTAGTAGGTAATCACAATAAAATTTATCTACAATTTTGAATTGTGAAGGATTCACTCAAATAGGAATATTAATTTTCAGGTCCCCTACACCGTTACCCTAAATGTGATTATCCACATACAAACAAGTTTAATCAATGGAAGTCCATACTCAGTCCAGCAACTTCAGCACGAGGCAATGACTATATTTATAACAATGTTCGGTTATGCTACAGGCACTTTGAAAAAAAATTTCAATTACCAAGTCATCGCTTGACCAAAAATGCAGTACCGACGTTGAATATATTTTGTAAGTATATACATACCATTCTACATAAATAATTATTTAAATATGTGCTATTATTATTGTTAACTGCCTGCAGTATCTCTTTGTTAACTGATATCATCTGCATCTAATCTAGCAGAAGAAGCATTTAATCTCTAAAAACCTTTTCAATATAGAAACATTTACTAGAGCTATGAACTTTTACAGTGATTGGTTGAGTCACTGTTGAGCGAAGCGCTTACCAACAAACAGCATATCTCTAGGGTCCCATACCTGAAGGCTCCTATTACTAAGCCTCCGCTATCCATCTGTCCGACTCTGTCGGTCCGTTTGTCTCAGATCTGATATTTTCACCAAATGTGTTTCTGTTGCTTCTTACAAAAAATAAAATAAATAAAAAAAATATGTTAAAAATTAAATATAAAAAATATGTTTTTGTCAGTTTATGGTATGGAAACCTTGTGTGTGAGTCTGACTCACACTTGGCTGGCTTTGTTGATAGATTTTTTTACTTCTAGATAAGAAATGTTTGCTTACAAAATGAACTGCATCTATAAAATTATTTATTCAATTTTGAAATAACTAAGCATTTCTCATTTATATCCCCACAGCTTTGAGTCAAACTGAAGAACAGCCCTCAACATCAGCTGTATCAGTCGCATATGAAGAGAGGTTGCCAGCAACATCTGGAATTGACTCTTTAGAATTAAGACATATAATGGCTCCAAGTAAGTATCAAATTCATATCATAGAGCTATGAGTTTTACTGTTATTATGTCTTTATTAGACAAGCAATGCAATTTTTCATGGATATCTGTCTGACAATAACATTCTGTAACGAGTCTTTTAAGCCTGTTACATGATATCGCGTTCTTTGCTTTAATTTGAAGGCAACATGGTGGTGTTGCCATGTAAAAATTCATTTTTTTGAATCGGAATCGTGTAGTGGTCACACTGATTTTTTCTTTTGATGCTGTCAGTTGATTTTGACAGGTCACTTTTCGACCCAAGCTTTGCCTAAGATGGAGGAATTTTGAGAGCTCCTCATTTCATCTTCAAAAGCTGGCTTCCTATGGACTACATCCAGTCCTAATTATGTGGTGGCTGATTTGCCCTTGCCAGCATCATGATGGGATTGGCCATATTTTGTAAAAGGTTGGTAAAATTCTTCGTGGTTTCAAACCTATTCACGTGTCGCGTGGTCATTTTGATGGCGGACGTTAATAGTTTTCGATATTTGTTTCAGGATCTTTTGAACCTTATATATTTTTTGGATTAATTCATCTACTGATGTAAAAGCTTTTTTTTGGAAAAGAAACGGTGAGTTAATTTGCATTTGGTCGTAAACATTCCGATCGGCATTTTTGTCGACGCTGAACATCAGCTAACAATTATTCATGTTTGATTTCAGCCGTGAGGCGTTTCTTATTTATTTTTACTTCAAGACTTAAATTTTTAACGCTAGCCCCTACCGACATATATCATGGACCGCCTGACGTCCCCGCGAAGATCAAAATCACCAGGGTTTGCCCATTCGGTTTGTTAGTTTATTCGCCGGAATATGGTATGGTTTATAATACTTAACTTAAATTGACAAAAGTGCAATAATGACAGGACACAAATTAATTTCTATTCCATCTTAGTTTTACACCTTAGAACTTAATATTAGAAAGGAATTTTCTTGTATATTGAGACCAGCAGCCTTCGGGTAATAAAATCGTTCAATAACTTTTGTGTCGATTTTTATTGATACTCCCCGCTTGAAGATTAAAAGTTTCCAGTTCCCGCAGGTTAGTCTATCCTTGGCATAGTTTGGTGTGTGCTCCTGGCGCCCGAATTTTCACTTCTACTTATTGTTTATTTATTTGGAGTACAACACACACATTTAATAATCACATTTCATAATTACATTTTTAATAACATCCACACACTCTTAAATTTTTTTTTTTTAATATTACAATTGGCGCCCGAACAGGGACTTGAAGTAGGTTTGTCTGGTACCTTTATACTGTCATTATTGCACTATTAATTAATTAACTTATGAGTCTATTGTTTGCATTGGTTTGTTCTACATTGTTACTTTAATAACTTTGTGTTTATTTTGATTTTTGACTCATAAGTAGTACTTAACTTAATTTGGTGAATCTTTGTAAACAATGTTTGGTGTTTACAATTGATGATTTTGTTTAATATCATGTTTTTTTTCTTAGCAAAACCAACAGAAATGTATAGCATAGACTGCGTTTTGTTGTTCTCAACAGTAAAGTTATTTTAAAAACTAAGTTTAACTTTTTAAGTAAATAATTTAATCTAATTGTTAAGTACAATATTTAATTTATCTAGATTTAAACTGCTTGTAAGTGATTATTGCACTTTTAAAACGATAAAATTAACATAGTAATTTTTTATGGGATTACCCACATTGACTTTTATAATTAACCTCAAACTTGAGAATTTATTTTCAAACATTTAACTTTTTGAAACTTATTTTTTGCTTTTCGTTTGCTATTCGCCTTGCTGTTTGTTCATCATGGACAAGAGAGTTCAGTTTCCACCGCTTCAGGATTCGGGTGATGCTTATACTCTCAGTTGATATCATAGGAATTCTACCTAAAACTTATTCTGGTCATAGATACATACTTTCGGTCGTAGACGTTTTTACTAAATATTGCTGGTTCTTTCCAATGATCAATGCTACCACTAGAGTAATTTGTAAACATTTTGAAAAAGAAATATTTCTCAAGTTTGGTTGTCCAAAAATAGTAGTTTGTGACAATGGAACTCAATTTACTTCAAAACATTTTGTAGATTTTTTGAAAGGTTTTAATATAACCAAAATATTTTATAATACTTTGTATACGCCTCAAAATAATCCTGTTGAGAGATATAATAAAACGGTCGAAACCTGCATATCGTGTTTTGTTAAAGATGATCATAGAACTTGGTCAAGTTTTTTGCCCAATGTTCAATTAGCTTTAAATAATAGTGTAAACCTTGCTACTGAGTTTACTCCTAACTTTCTGATGTTTGGTAGGGAGCTTATTCTTGATGCGTCATTACATCACTTTAGTAGTTCTGTTGATAACTTATCTCAACTAGAAATTTCAAATAGAAATGCTTATGCAGTTTCTCTTAATTCACTTAGTGATATTTTTGTTAAAGTTCAAGCTTACTTGTTAAAGGGGTATAAGCGTAATGCCGCTTATTATAATAAGGGTCGGAAAGTCATTTCTTTTGATGTGGGTGATGTGGTGTGGAGAAGAAGTTTTCTTCAATCTAATGCACAAGCATATTTTTCAGCTAAACTTGCACCTAAGTTTGTAAAATGTAAAATAACTGAAAAGGTTTCAGATAACGTTTATGTTTTGAAGGATTTAAATAAAGGTTCAGTGGGACGTTATCATGTTAAAGATATTATTAAATTTTAATTTGGTTTCCAAGTGTTAGGTCTTGATTTTGATAATTTTGTTTGAAGGCCACCTTTGACAGTGTGATGTACGAGAGGATGGATGATAGGTTATCGGTGGTTTGAAAGATGTATGTTAGGTAACTTCTTATAAATTTGTTGAATTTGAGACATTCTAAAAATAAAACTTAGGTCATTCTGGTTAATTTAATACTATTTTTTTTTCACACCAAATATTTTTCGCATCGAAGGATCTTATTTTATGTTTTGTTTGTTTTTGTTGGATTGTCTAAGATCTTATTTTTCTTTTTTAAGGGTAACCTACCTGTTTATATTTTATTAAGATCTTATACAACCCTACAGTTCAGGTAATTTCTACCTTGAGATTAAAAAAACTTAAATTCAATTTCAAGTTTTTGTAATCTTTTTTTTCTCATAGTTTAAAATCATTCTATTTCCTCTTCGTCATAAATAGTAATCGATTTTTAAACCTATTTTGTGCTGTTCGTTGACAGAATTGTTTCTCATTTTTACTGGAGTTTCATTCTTTTTAATGATCGGATTTGACTTTGTTAGTAACGCGTTTATCCTGGACTTTACTTTTTAGGGTCGTTCTGTAACCTTTGTTACAAAATGCCTTATTATTTTTTGGATCTTGGTGTAGTGTTTGACCTTGATTTCGACTTTTTTCCATTGTGTTGGACTTTGTTGTTCCAATCACGATGCGAGATTTTGTTTTGACTTTCGTCATCCTTTTTCCTTTGCGTTCGGAAGTTCGGTGGTGGTATGCCGGTCGCATTGTGAAACTTTGGCTTTCGCCTTTTTTGTTATTGAGATTTCTCATTGGAGATCTCAATGTTTTTTGTGTTTGTCTGTGTTTGGGAGATTGGTAGTGTTGAGCCAGTCACAGCATTCACATTCTTTTACAGCTATTGTGCTCGGGAATTCGGTGGTGATGAGCCGATCACAATATGCTTTCCTTTGTCTCGTTGCAGGTTGTGCCTGTAACAGTATTTTAAATAAGGTCTTTCAGCTTTATTTAAAAACTTTTGTTCGGATTTTTTGGATTGTTGAATACGGAGTTAGTCAGTGGCAATAGAGCCTAACTGCACTCATAGAGATGGTTGTGTTGGAAGCGGTTGACATAGTAGTCAGTGGCGATAGTGCCTAACTGCACTCAAAGTCGTACTGTTCCAAGTGGTTTGAAATTTTTAGTCAGTGGCGATAGGTGCTTAACTGCACTATAAAAATTGTAGTTTGTTTTGGTAAATTGTCCGAATTTGTTTGAAATTTTTAGTCAGTGGCTATAGCGCCTAACTGCACTGTTTTGGAGTTTTGGAGCGCTAAGAGATTTCTCTCTACGTTTCATTTAATGAGTTTTTATAACTTATAATTTTTTGTTTTTCACTATTTCGTTTTTGACTTTTTGTCATTTACATTTTTTTTTACTTTTATTAAATTCTAGAGATTTTGTCGTTTGACATTTTCAGAGTTGATTTGCACTTTGAATCTTATATGATTCTTTTTCATTTTTTGAATTAGAAAGTTGTTAGGTCTGGTTTATTTGGTTGAAGATTTCTTTCTAATAAAAGAAAGTTCCTTTCTTTTATTTTCGGGAGGGGATGTAATGTAACGAGTCTTTTAAGCCTGTTACATGATATCGCGTTCTTTGCTTTAATTTGAAGGCAACATGGTGGTGTTGCCATGTAAAAATTCATTTTTTTGAATCGGAATCGTGTAGTGGTCACACTGATTTTTTCTTTTGATGCTGTCAGTTGATTTTGACAGGTCACTTTTCGACCCAAGCTTTGCCTAAGATGGAGGAATTTTGAGAGCTCCTCATTTCATCTTCAAAAGCTGGCTTCCTATGGACTACATCCAGTCCTAATTATGTGGTGGCTGATTTGCCCTTGCCAGCATCATGATGGGATTGGCCATATTTTGTAAAAGGTTGGTAAAATTCTTCGTGGTTTCAAACCTATTCACGTGTCGCGTGGTCATTTTGATGGCGGACGTTAATAGTTTTCGATATTTGTTTCAGGATCTTTTGAACCTTATATATTTTTTGGATTAATTCATCTACTGATGTAAAAGCTTTTTTTTGGAAAAGAAACGGTGAGTTAATTTGCATTTGGTCGTAAACATTCCGATCGGCATTTTTGTCGACGCTGAACATCAGCTAACAATTATTCATGTTTGATTTCAGCCGTGAGGCGTTTCTTATTTATTTTTACTTCAAGACTTAAATTTTTAACGCTAGCCCCTACCGACATATATCATGGACCGCCTGACGTCCCCGCGAAGATCAAAATCACCAGGGTTTGCCCATTCGGTTTGTTAGTTTATTCGCCGGAATATGGTATGGTTTATAATACTTAACTTAAATTGACAAAAGTGCAATAATGACAGGACACAAATTAATTTCTATTCCATCTTAGTTTTACACCTTAGAACTTAATATTAGAAAGGAATTTTCTTGTATATTGAGACCAGCAGCCTTCGGGTAATAAAATCGTTCAATAACTTTTGTGTCGATTTTTATTGATACTCCCCGCTTGAAGATTAAAAGTTTCCAGTTCCCGCAGGTTAGTCTATCCTTGGCATAGTTTGGTGTGTGCTCCTGGCGCCCGAATTTTCACTTCTACTTATTGTTTATTTATTTGGAGTACAACACACACAATAATCACATTTCATAATTACATTTTTAATAACATCCACACACTCTTAAATTATTTTTTTTTAATATTACAATTCTACGTCTTGTGAACTCAGACTGGCTTATGCTTAGGAATCCTAAACAAGGCATAGAAATAAGGTGTATATATAATTGTCTGTCTGTCAGCAGGCCGTATCGGCCGGTCGCATGAACCATAATAGGGTAACATCAGATTTTTTTCTCAGAATGTGTATTATATGCTACTACAACAAAACAAGAATTAATTAAAAATTAAAGGAGTCTCCCATACAACAAATATGTTTGTTCGGTTAATGGTACAGCCCCTTCTTGTAAGAGTTCGACTCGCACTTGGCCAGTTTTTTTTTTTTCAATTCTCAATAACAGCCCCCTGTATAAGTGGGAGCAAAACATAATTAAAGAAATGTTGGAACGATACACGTACAGGCGTGATATTGATAATATACCCATACCACACAACCATAAAATCTTCAAGTTATCTTAAACTGTTTAAATAATTTCATATAAATACAGTTTAAGATATTTTTTAAGATTTTATGTTCTCTATTTGTTGAATAACTATTTGGCAGTGTAACAATCTCCCCACTTGGTTTTCACTACTGGAAATTATATACTATTCTAATAATGTCTGTACTATATGTGATATGTAATTATTGTATAAATGAAATCAATTTTCTCATATATATTTACAGCTTTCGGTGGACAAGGAGCTTCGACATCAACTGCACTGCCAAATGAAGAGAGACCACCAACAACAGCCGTTGATGATTCCTCGAAAACGCGCACAGTACCTCCACGTGAGTAATTATTTTTACATTGTCCTAGCTGTGCCCGCGGATTCGTCCGCGTGGAATAGTGATTTTCGGCAGCATTTTTATTCGCATTAAAAAGTAGCCTATGACCTTTCTCAGGCTCTAGACTATCACTGTACCAAATTTCATTTAAATCGGTTCAGTAGTTTAAGCTTGAGTGCGTAACACACAGACGAGTTACTTTCGCATTTATATTATTAGAAAGGATAGTAAGGACTAGCTACTCCCAGCGGCTCCGCCCGCATAAATACCGAAAACAGTTATAGCTTTTAGCCGCATAGATTCCATGTGTTATTCTTGTAATATTAGTAGGATAAGTAGGAAGTAGCATAATAGTAGGATTGTAGGTAGTAAACATTGGATACAACTGGATTATTTTTTATTACAGACCCTAAGAGAACATGTTATTTGAAACCCACGGACAAGGCCATTGTAAGGCTAAACGAGAAGCTACAGAAACTACGGGCGAAATGTAAATCGCAATCAAGAAAAATACGCGTAGCTAAAAAAATGACTATGTCCAAAAAAATGTTGAAATATATTGAAAAACTACCTGATGCGGCACAAACTTTCATGAAAATGCAAATGAAGTGGAAAAAGAAACCACGAGGGAGACGCTACACTACTGAAGAAAAAATTATGTCCTTAACAATTATGAAGCAGAGTCCAAAAGCCTATAAACTTTTACAAAAAATGTTTGTGTTACCTTCAAAACGTTGTTTACAAAAAATACTTGGGGCATTTAGGATGAGACCAGGCATTAATAAAGAAATATTAGAAAATTTGAAAAATGTAGTTCGGCGGATGCCAGAACAGAAAAAACTCGTAAATTTATTATTTTACGAAGTGTCTTTGTCGCCTGGTCTCGTAATAACGCTTCCCAAAATGAAATCATAGGCTTCGAAGACAATGGCATTAATAAAAACAATAATATTGCAGATCATGCGCTAGTTTTTATGATTAAAGGTATTAAATCCAAAACAAAACAACCCATTTCTTTTACATTTTGCCAAAACAGCACAAAAAAAAGTGTTTTAAAAGAACTTTTAGTAAAAATTATAGAAGAAATAAACAACACAGGGCTGCGAATTGTTGCCACAATATGTGATCAATGTTCATCAAATACTTCCACCATAAAAGATTTAATAAAAGAAACAGCAGAAAAATATGCCATTGAACAGAAGCCTATGGAATATAAAACAAGTTTTGAGGTAAACAACGTTAAAGTGTTCCCATTATTTGATTCACCCCATCTACTTAAAGGTGTAAGAAATAATCTTTTGATTAAAGATGCTAAATTTACACAAAATGGGGTGGAGAAGTTGGCAAAATGGGAACACTTAAAAATGTTAATGGCTGTGGACGTAGGCGAAGATGAAATTCGTCTCGTAAATAAACTAACTGAGAGACATATTGATAAGGACAAAATTAAAAAAATGAAAGTTAAATTAGCCGCTCAGGTATTTAGTCAAAGAGTGTCTTCTGCAATGAGATTTTTATCAAGTAAGTGTGAATGGATTTCCTTTAGAATAATTTATACTAACATTTAGCTGGTGTTTATTTATTACATTTTATTTAATTCAGCAATAATACATAGGAGTAATAAGAGGCAATTTAACGCATATCGTCCTGAGGCCGCCATATTTATACCACAGTCCTTAATAACGGATAAAACGGCAAAGTGAACGAATGGCTTATTGGATACAGGACAATACAACATTTTTGAATTCTCATTGGTTGACGAAATCGTATAGCAGCCCCGATTTATAAAGAAAAAACTAATATGTGTGTAAGGAAACATACGTCCGGTTATTACAACTGGCGACCGTGAATAACACCGCATTATATTGTAGTCTTTGGTGAATAATAATAACAATAATTGTCAGGACTTTATGACATACGTAAATTGTCCGATATAATGACCACAGGGACTCCGGAAGATATAATATTCAGGATATAATATTTATAGACATGTGAAATTGCTTGAAGTAGAAAAATAAAAACCTGGTAGACCAACTTAGAGTAGTTTTTGATCAAATTACTGAGTGCAGTTTCTAAGATGAGACATGAGAAAGACTCTTAATTTCAGCTGTAACTGAAAATTTCTTATGACAAAAAAAAAACTTACAGAACATAATTGTATTTTTTTTTTTCAGGACATGGAGTTTTACCACAGGAGTGTCAAGATACAGCTGATTTTTTGTTAATATTTGATAAATTATTTGATTCTTTCAATGGTCATTCCTATCAAGGTGATTCAAAAATATATAAATGCTGTGTGAAAAGGAATTCCCCTCACTTCCAACTGTGGACTGATTTACTCCCAATTTTAGAATCAATCAAGTTTAAATCTATTTATCGTAGAAATAACATTGATCATATAAGATATGAGTCGATTCCTTCAATTAGAAATTGGATCCACAATATTAAGACTTTTAGAGAAATGTGGCAGTATTTATTATTAAATCACAATGTTGTTAATTTAGTAACTAGAAACTTTAATCAAGATCCTCTAGAAAATTTCTTTAGTAGTATTAGAAGTAATGGAGTTAGAAATGTTAATCCTGATTGTAATCAATTTATGAATGCATTTAAAACGTTGATTATTAATAATTTTAATTCACCCCATTCTGCAGGTGCAAATTGTGAAGAAGATTATAATTCATGTATGCAATCATTATCACACTTGATTTTAACCAATCGTCATGATTCTGAAAGCTCTGATTTTGCATGTAAGGTTGATTCTTTGCTTCATGTAATGCACGAAATTAAAATTAATGATTCTATATTGCACGCCGAATCAAAAAAATATGTTACGGGATATGTGATTAAAAAATCTAAGTCTAAAATTTTCAAGAATTGTAATGTTTAAATGATTTGTGTAGATCAGAAATTGATTTAGATTCGTTTAATTATGAAGTTGATTATACAAAGAAATCATTATTCAAACGATAATTTTATAACTTTAATGAATGACATTTATTATATGATTGTTGCATGCCTCCGTGATAATCCTCAATCAAAATTTTTGATTCATAAAATTCGTTTTTTTATTGATTGTGCATGTGATTTTAATATTATTACATGTAATAGACATAAATGTGATTTAGTTAAATTTATTTGTGATCTCTCTATAAAATTGATTGTACACAGTAACAAATAACAGTAACAAGAGACAACTAAAACAGAAATAACTGAGATAAACTCGGAATTACGGGAAGCGCATCAAAGTCGGGAAAGCCGGAATTGACAATGGCGGATGCCTGCAGTGTTGCCAACAGATAAACTAGCTCTCCACCAGAGTCAACTTCGAAAACCACCAGAAAACCACTAATAAAAATCGGCCCTACTACAAAATTCGCTAAAATTTCCACTAAATAAATTTTTGGTTTTTGTGAAAGGAAACAGTAATTAAAGTAGTTATATTAGTAAAAAAAATTCTTTATTATCACGTAATGAAATATTTAAAATCAATAAATCACCATAAAATATTATTAGTAAATCAACAAGTCAAGGTGAGGAACATAAACATTATTCAATAAGAAGAACACCTAGGATAAAAAAATGATATTCTAAAATTCGTCTTCCGATGAATTTTTGTCTGCACCATCATCGGTTTCACATTTATAATTATGATTCTTGGGTACTGATTTGTTATAGAACTTTTATTAGAATTTACCTACACAGTAAAAGTAAATATTTCTGAAAATTAAATGAAGTATAAATAATATATTTCGTAATGTTTTAGTGGCTTAGTGGTTGAGTGATAGCATTTTCAGTAATTGAAACTGAATTCTACTAAACCACTAGAAAAACCACCAGCTACTAAAAGCAATATTTCGCTACTAAAAGGGGGGTCGAAACAATCAGTGTTAGTGGAAAATTCAATAAGTTGGTAACACTGGATGGCCGACGACAATGACGTTTGTTTGATAAACAAGACAAGATGGCTGCCAAGTTTTTTTAACCCGTCAAACTCCAGATGTCGCTGTCGTCTGTGGAAATGATGACAGTGTTAAGTGTGCCCCCCCTGCACCGTGCGTTCGCGCGTACTAAGCTAGTCAAGGTGAAAGGAATGTGGCGTCATGGCGTGCCGGCTGTATCATCGCGCTCGCTCAACGAAGGGAGCTCGGCACATTCTACCGACATTACCAAATTGTGTTAGTTATAAGTTTATTAATGTATGTACCCGATTTATTTTGACTTTTATGACTTGGTTCTGTATATAAGCAGCGCTAAATAATAAAATACACAGATCATTATTCGCCTTTTTACTCGCAACATATACACATATACCTAAAATATCATCCACGCGTAGTAAGGGTTTCGAGAATAGCTTGCCTCTTTCTGGCACCAAAGGGTGTTTGTTAATATTATACTGCCAATTTAGCTGAGCATGTGAGATTCCAAATTCAAATCACATTATTGACCAGCGGGTCATAATGAAATCCAGTACAACATTATTGACCGGCTGTGCTTGCTTGACATATAATTTGACATTTACGAGCAGGTGGTGTGAAAAAAATTTTGCCGCCCTCTCAATTAGGAATTTAAATTTAAAAGACTAGTATACAGTAATTCTAAAGAACTGTTCAGCAAGAACAGAGAATGGAAGGCATCATTATTGTGTATTGTACCTACAGGTTATAAATAAAAAAGTCATTTAGATGCTTTACAATTTAATAATCACATCTATTACAAAAATTCTTACACATGTGCCACTTACATTGATATAACAGGTATAGAACACTTATGATTATACCTTGACGATCATCAAGATTAAGTTATTAACGAATCGGATATAAAACGCAAATCGACCTCCAATTAGAACTACGACGACACTGTTAATATTTTTATTGAAAATTAAACTTCTGTCTATAGCTAAAACTTTATTCGTCTACTTTTGTTAAAAGCAAAATCTTTTATTGCACCACTGACCTGTAATATATGTACAGACGCCAGCACATCAACGTAAACTGTATACATATTTATAACTACGACGCGGCGTATAGTGTTAGAAAGAAAGTATCCTTGGTATGATTGGTGGAGTTTTCAACGTTTCAAAAATTGCCCAATGGTAGCACGTACTAATAATTGGAAGCCAATTACCATGTCTCACTAGGAATAAGCCACACCCACGCGCCCCTGCGCGTCCGCCACCGCTCCCGAGTTTCCCCGAACCTTCACGAAGTTAAACGAATGTCACATCACATCGTTCGTTTGACATTTATTCAGTACGTCACTTGGAGCCGTGTTGAGTGCTCGGCGGAAGTTCTAGTCCGCAGACATTTTTGAATGTGCGTTTTAATTATTTTTACAAAGTTTAGTTAAATATCAAAATCAAGAATGCCGCCTCAGTTAACGTAAATTGAAAGGGAGCGCATCATAAGCCCTTCGATTGAGTGGATGTGATGTGATTGATATTTGTCGGCAGACGGGCATAACGGTGAGTAATATTTTTTGTAGTTATAAATTTTAAATAATAACAAACAAAGGTTGTATTGTTAAAAATGTGTCAATGGTGTTTTTCTATAGAATTTTCTAATTAATAGAAGGGATAGATCTATATTTGTGGATAGGTATATCTTCTTTGTGTTCTTTCATAATGGGTGCGCGCTGTTTCGTGAAAGCTTAAATTCAAAGTTATACCTCCGTAAGCATAATTCGATGAACTATTGTTTTTGATTCCATTTAGGGCTGATTTTTCCAACGTCAGTTAATTTTTTAGCCAGCCAATTTATTACTATCGGAAGGAATCATTTTGAATTTTTGACAATTCTTCCAAACAAAAACTGTCAGATGTCAATTTTATTCCAATAGTAAAAAATATCTGTCGATTGAAAAATCAGCCCTTACTCCTGGAACATTCTAAACAGAAGTTATTCCAGTAGGTAATGATTGGATTTTAAAGTAAATATTACCTATTATACGCAATTATGCTCTGTAACGAATGCCGGGCGTGCGAATAGTGAATGATAATAAATAAGTTAGAATAGTGTAAAAATGATAGAATAGTAATATCGTTTTAATTATTAGTTTTCGTATTAGTTTCTAACAGGATTTTTTGAGAATTTTAATGTGAAGAAAAATTATAGGCAGAATAATGACGTAACTTGAAAACGTGATTCTTTCTTTATATGAATATTTGCGTGATTTTAGTGTCAAATGAGAGGATTATGTTTAAAACTGATATTCCCGTTTGAACTATGTAAATCGGTCCACGGGTTCTAGAGATAGAAAGAATTATGTCCTATTTAAAATAGGACATAATAAAGTTCGATTTTAGTAAAACAGATAAATTCATTTGGCAGTCGGGGGACCTGTTAGCATAGAGAAGGTGTTCCACAGAACGGTCCCCCGACTTCCAAATGAATTTATCTGTTTTAGACTCGTTACCTAGATTCTTTAAGTTGGGGGTTTTTAAATTATTTGATCCTTTTCCAATTACTTACATTTAATTTTAATATTTTTTTGTGTCGGGGGTTTTTTAAAGTTTTTATTAAATTTTTTATTTTATGCTTTTTGTAGGGACTCCTTAATTTTTGTATTTCATTTCTTTTATTTTCTTGCGTTTTAAGATTCAGATAATTTGGTGTTTAATCAGGTTTTTTATCCATCAAAAAATAATTATTAATTTATAGTTGAAGAATAATTTTGATTAAGGTGAATGCTCCAACCAGCCCGCGAAATTCAAATTTTCTTACGTTTTTTGCAATTTGCAGGCCAGTGCTAGGTTGTATGTTGATTAAAATATTATTCGCGGTTGTAAGACATATATAGGTACAGAATTATAATCATGAAAATCATCAATAAAACGCTCTAAGTTCATAAAGCTGTTAGAATTACTTTTTCTGTTTTTTTTTTGTTCTTACACCTTTATGAAGTTGGAGGGTTGTATTGGTGATTTTGATTATTATAATTCTGTAACTACATACGTCTTACAGCCGCGAATAATATTTTAATCAACATACAACCTAGCACTGGCCTGCAAATTGCAAAAAACGCAAGAAATTTTGAATTTCGCGGGCTGGTTAGAGCATTCCCCTTAAGGTGAATGCTCCAACCAGCCCGCGAAATTCAAATATTTAAGATAGGGCCGTCACCCACTGGCGGCATGGCATGACAAGGGATTTTAAAAGCTTACTTTTGTTTGGCGGCAGCATTAAAATTTGATTTTTCTTAGCAGCCATTGGTAGTTGTAACTGTATAATTAATCTGTTACAAATATCAATAAAAATAAAAGCTTGTAAGAATAAATATTATTTACTTGTTTTTAATCAGTTTGTTGTGTGAAATGTTTGTGTTAACAGTGTTAAATTAGATTCGAAATCATCTGTAAGTATTACAAAAATCCCTTGTCGTGCCGTGCCTCCAGTGTGTGCCGGACCTTATACAGTCCAGTCAAATTATACTAATCTAGGTAAAAGCTTATTTTTGTTTGGCAATCAAATGCTACCGCATTTGATTTTGCTTGGCAGCCATTGGTGATCTGTTACAAATAAAACCTATCAATACAATATCTGTAAAAAATAAATATTACTTATCTACTTGTTTCTAATCTATATACCTAATAATAATAATAATAACGCCTTCGAAAGGTCCCCGAGATGTGTCAGCCATTGAAAAATAAAAATTCTTTATTGACGTAGGTAATGAATACAGAAATTTTATGTATGAAGCATGTAGGACTGTAGGTATATTATAAATTACCTAATGTATAAAAATATTAAATAGTAGGTTATTTCTAAACTAAACTATTTAAATGGCTGAATGAAAATAATTTCTATAATATTAAGGATTTTTTTGAACATAAATCATTTGTGCATTTATTTATTTTTTTCATTTATTGCAAAACATGTATGATCTCATATGCTTTAATAACACCTGTGTATACCATGTTTTACGCAAAGAAATTATCTTAATCTATGGTATAGTTTGGTTTTATAACTTTTGTTGTAAGTATATTTTAATTTAAAGTAGGTAGTTGTTATAATGTTTTCAATTATATTAATGTTTAAAAATAAAAAGATTTGATTGTTATTCCGCATTTTATTTTGATATTTTTCCCGCGGTTTCACACGCGTTCCTGTAGGAACCTATCCTATGTCCTTTTCTGATTGGTAGGTATGCATAATTTCATGATGATCGGTTGTGTAGTTATAGTGCCAAAAGCAGGGGGGTAGCTATTGCCGTATCTGTTATACAGTGGGCCCCGACGGCATATTTATTTACTTAAAAAAACGTCACCGTCCTTTTTGCAAAAGACCCCGCCAAGATATTTTGATATGGGGCCCCATTACGGCTAGCTACGCTACTGCGTGAAAACTGAAAGCGTAAGAAATAAACAAACTCACTTTCTAATTCTAAGTGACTTCAACCGAGTTCCCCTAAGAAGACACACAATATGCATTTCATGATGATGCGTAACAAACAAAGAAACTCTTCTCATTTATAAAATACTAGCTGTGCCCACTACTTCGTTCGCGTGGATGTCGGAAAACAATAATGTGTCGCTTAGGAAAGGTGAAATTACTACTCCTTCATTGAGGAAGGAAGAATCTTCCGATTTTGATGTGCATCTGGATTGAGGGCCAATTTTTTGAACCCTTGCGAAACGAAGTAAGACTTATAGGGAAATTAGTTAAAAATAGTAAAAACTTAAAGCATAGGGCCATGAATTTCTTAAACGTGAATTAAAACTGTTATGATTAAATAACTGGGGCCCTCAATCCAGACGCGTGCATAAAGTGGCATAGCCTAAAACTCAGTAAGTACTATTTCTGGGTTAATAATTTTTATTTAAGAATTTAGTTAAGAATTTATTAAATATTTTAAGAAATTCCCAAATCTGTAGAATATGACATTACAGATTTATGGCGGTATATCTAGGGCCCTCAATTCATTATTGTATGAAATGAGGAATCTGCAAAACATGAATTTATCTGAAGAAATACATAAATACGACTTTAACATATTTTAGTTAGATACCTATGTGAATTAGTTAAAAAGAAATAATGACACAAAAGTTAATTGTTAAGAAGTAAATGAAAGTCGAATTTGACTAAAACGTTTGAACTGAGAGCCTAATATTTTCGGCTTTATTGACTATGCTCAACCTCATAGATTAACCCAAATTAGAATAAGATTTTTAACTATTTCTTAACTAAATTGTAGCATAACGTCCGTTCTTCTAAATGTCATACTTTAAGAGAAAATTGATTTTTAACTTTTTCTAGGAGAAAATTTTGTAGGGCGACCATACTGTTCATATAGTAAGTACCTGTACATTTTGTAAACCGCAGTCGGATAGTGATAATATTTGCAGTTAAAAGTATTATATAGATTTATAGATAGTATTTACAATTTTGTTTTCTATATTTTCAATGTCATTTTTAATTATGTGATGTTAGACCTTAAGGTACCACTATGGGCCTAGTTGCTAAAAGTAAATAAAAAAAAGAACATTTATTTAGCTAACAGTGTTTGCATAAAATTAAGGCAAACGAACCGACTAGTACTTAGTATGTTATACATATAAGTAATCATCGTATCTATGGATCACTGTAGCACCAGAGACGTCGCAATATGCAAATCAAACAAATTCATTCTGATAAATAAAACACGATCGGTATAATTAAAAAAACTACTTCACATAAATGTAACCTTAATAAAATAGTCTTATATCCTAAAAATACGAAATTGCGAGTGAGCGAAGTTACGAGTGCAACTATATGGCTCCATTTTTAAAAATGAAAACAAATTGTTTCGTAATTATTACAATACGGATATCAAATAAGTCCCAGGTGAGTACCTACCTACATATTTTAAAATTAAACTTTGCAGCGCAGTCGAGGATTTTAAGCTGGTGATGTCATTTGATTTGAGTGGGACAGATAAGGGCCTAGTTGCCTAAAGCAACCATGCCCATAGTTGTACCTTAAAGACTAACAACACAATTAAAAATGGCATTAAAAATAAAGAACAGAAAAGTGTCAATACTATCTATATAATACTTTTAACTGCAAATATTATCACTTTCCGACTGCGGCTTACAAAACGTACAGGTACTTAGGTACTATGAACAGTATGGTCACCCTGCAAAATTTTCTCCTAGAAAAAGTAAAAAATCAATTTTCTCTTAAAGTATTACATTTAGAAAAACGGACGATATGTCACAATTTAGTTAAGAAATTGTTAAAAATCTTATTCTAATTTGCGTTAATCTATGAGGTTGAGCGTAGTCAATAAAGCCGAAAATATTGGGCTCTCAGTTCAGACGTTTTAGTCAAATTCGACTTTCATTTACTTCTTAGCAATTAACTTTTGTGTCATTATTTCTTTTTAACTAATTCACATAGGTATCTAACTAAAATATGTTAAAGTCGTATTTATTTATTTCTTCAGATAAATTCATGTTTTGCAGATTCCTCAGTTCAGACAATAATGAATTGAGGGCCCTAGATATACCGCCATAAATCTGCAATATCATATTCTACAGATTTGGAAATTTCTTAATATATTTAAGAAATTCTTAACTAAATTCTTAAATAAAATTTATTAACCCAGAAATAGTACTTACTGAGATTTAGGCTTTGCCACTTTATGCACGTGTCTGGATTGAGGGCCCCAGTTATTTAATCATAACAGTTTTAATTCACGTTTAAGAAATTCATGGCCCTATGCTTTAAGTTTTTACTATTTTTAACTAATTTCCCTATAAGTCTTACTTCGTTTCGCAAGGGTTCAAAAAATTGGCCCTCAATCCAGATGCACATCGATTTTGCCTGGTTACCTGGTAAGCGTTACCTGGGGTTCTCTACCACACAGCCCTTTCGACTGCAGTCACTGCGTCTTCAGGTCATGACCGGCCGCCTTGCGGAGTTGTTTTAAAACTATGATATGTCCTAAGATATTCATTGAAATCAAATTTGTCAAGGGCAATTTTGTTCAAAATTAAATACTTGTGATGAGTAACGTGTTTATTTGGATAAGGATTAATATCATGTTTATAAAAACACCTTCGCGAATAATGCATTATTTTAGAACTTTGATTACGATAAAAAACAGGTCAAGTGCGAGTCGGACTCGCACACGAAGGGTTCCGTACCACAAGGCGAAAACGCCGAAAAAAAACACCTTTGTATGGGAGCCCCCCTTAAATATTCATATTATTTTGTTTTTAGTATTTGTTGTTATAGCGGCAACAGAAATACATAATTTGTGAAAATTTCAACTGTCTAGTTATCGCGGTTCTTGAGATACAGCCTGGTGACAGACAGACGGACTGACAGCGAAGTCTTAGTAATAGGGTCCCGTATTTACCCTTTGGGTACGGAACCCTAATAAAAAAGGAAATGTTTTTCTGATATGAGATTATACTTACCTGTCTACTTAACGATATTCATCGAGAGCGTGAAATTTCGCTAATTCATTGTGTAACGAACGGTGTATACCGTACTACTAACCTACCTACCAGTTTAAATGTAATATGAGTAGGTAGTTACTACTTAATACTCTAAGTAATTTTCCAACAAATATGTAAAAATTACGGATTAAGTAAAAGATCATTGATTATAAACTTTCATAGGTATTTTAAGCATTGCGCTGGGCGTTTCGATTCAATTATTCAACCTGCTACCATAGAACTATTATTACTTAGCGTTTAGAACCGAGACGCCGCAAACCAGTTTTGCGCCATGCTTTGTTACCGACCGGCAACAACTCATTTATTTAGTCTTGCATGAAACGTGTAAGCGCCATGAAATTCCCGGCGCTTATGACGTTTTGGTCGCGAGAAAACTATTTGTTTTAAGCGGTCTAGCGCTGCATGTTTTATAGTTTGGTTAGACGACACCTACTGTTTAAGCGCTGCAGCAAATACGCTCGCCCTTTGCGCTCGCCCCACTGTCATCCTGTTGTGACACTGTTTTTGTTTCGGATAACTACGCTGTTTCTTATCGCACAGTATTTTATTCTACACCACGACGATCATACGCACACACTCTACGCACTCACGTACGCACTGCAGCACGACACATTACTAGTAAGAACAGACAAAAAGCTATACATGCTGTTGATTTGCATCCTCGTCAAATTTCAGGAGGTTGTCATAAAAGACATAAATAATCATTTGAAGTACGGTAGGGGGCAATAACTAGTAAGCGCTGCTTTTTTTTTGTTGTAGAAATTTAACAGTATTTCAGAATTAAACCCTTAATTCGATACAAATAAAACAGAATCACCCGACTATGCACACAGCGACAATGCATGCAGCTGCCATGTAATTCCCCGGCCGGCCGGCGGCCGTCGGGCCGCCGAGCGATGACCGGTAGCAATAATTTTACCTAATTTTATTTCGAAAATCACCTACATTATTGTCATAAATTTCACTTGATAATTAACTCATTTTTGAGCATCATTGGAATACGGAAATCTTACTAATGACAGTAATACTAGTGCGCCAAAGAAAAGTTCACTGACCTGTTATCAGATGATTAATAATATCCTTCAAGCTAAAGTTTTCGTAGTGTTTTTGTTTTTATTTGTGGATTAAATTAGTTGATTTGAAACTTTCCTTCCTACTTAACGGGCTTAGGACCGGCAATAATCCTACCTTTGTTGGTGATCGATCTACTAAGTCTAAAAATGTTTTCTACGTTTGATGGAAATGGAAAGACGTTCTAGTTAAGTGTAAGGACGTGGTATACATTCGACTCTTAGGTATTATTGGCGTAGGTAGTTAAAAATTTGAAATAACTTATTTACACTAATGAAATTGATTAAGCTAACAACGTATTTACAAAATGTACAAATAAATAAATTACCTACCTATGTTACCGGAGGTAAAGTTGCCACGTACTTAGGTAGTACGTACTGGTTTTCCTTCAGCTTAACAACACTAACACATTCGTTTTTAAAGTGTCGAAAACGACAAAATGTAATCCGCACGGCATTATCACCTGGGTGAATGTCTTGTGCCTTGGGGTAGTGGAACGGGTGTTGCAGTTCACGCTTCAGTATGCGCAACACTGGTGTGGTGCATAGCAGCCAGCATGACGCTGTGAAGGGGGTTCCCGATCGGGAAACATTTCCCGACGGACATCTCCACCGCGGACCATCTCCACCAGCTCGACATTTGAATTGAACACTTTGAACCTACGTCTCAACGATGTACCGAGAAGCGGAATTCGCAAAGCGCACGAACGCTGCGGCGATTTCAATTACACTGTTAGTTCCAGGGCAGCGGGGGCGTGGCTTAGGGTGCGCGGGAGACTAAGTACCCGGATCGCCTCACTGTGATTGGAGGATGGGATTGATTACCTACGAATTTATCGAATGATAGATTCTCATCCGCATTTGAATGTGTGTGTACGTGAAAGCGCGGTTATAGGGCTAGTAACAGACGGGCCGCGTTTAAATACGGCTGGTTCACACTTACGGATTTCCGTAAATAAGAAAAAAAATAAAAAAAATACCTACCCATTTTATTGTTGATTTGGGTCGAGAATCATTAGCATAATGACGTCCTTGAATTTGACTAGGATGCAAATCAACAGCCTGTATGTCTCTTTCGCACGTTTCTCGTTGTAGTTGCTCATAACGCGTTCAAGGCCAAAGTGTGGTAAGTTGATGTGCTGGCGACTGTACATCACACTTATAAGGATTTTCAACAGTGTGTGTACGAATATGGTGCGTTAAATTCCTCTTTGTACTAAAATTACGCTGGCATACATCACACTTAAAAGGTTTTTCACCTGTGTGTATACGAGTATGCTGTGATAAATTAATCTTTTGACTAAAACTACGCTGACATACATCACACCTATAAGGTTTTTCACCAGTGTGGTTACGAATATGTCTTGTTAAATTACTCTTTTCACTAAAATTACGCTGACATACATCACACCTATAAATTTTTTCACCAGTGTGTGTACGAGTATGTTGTGATAAATGACTCTTTTGATTAAAACTACGCTGACATACATCACACTTATAGAAATTATCACCAGTGTGTGTACGAGTATGCTGTGATAATTGAATCTTTTGACTAAAACTACGCTGACATACATCACACCTATATGGTTTTTCACCAGTGTGTGTACGAGTATGTTGTGATAAATGACTCTTTTGATTAAAACTACGCTGACATACATCACACCTATAAGGTTTTTCACCAGTGTGTGTACGAATATGTGTTGTTAAAGTATTCTTATTACTAAAACTACGCTGACATACATCACACCTATATGGTTTTTCACCAGTGTGTGTACGAGTATGTTGTGATAATAGACTCTTTTGATTAAAACTACGCTGACATACATCACACCTATATGGTTTTTCACCAGTGTGTATACGAGTATGCTGTAATAAATGAATCTTTTGATTAAAACTACGCTGACATACATCACACCTATAAGGTTTTTCACCAGTGTGTGTACGAATATGTCTTGTTAAAGTATTCTTATTACTAAAACTACGCTGACATACATCACACCTATATGGTTTTTCACCAGTGTGTGTACGAGTATGTTGTGATAATTGACTCTTTTGATTAAAACTACGCTGACATACATCACACCTATAAGGTTTTTCACCAGTGTGTATATGAGTATGCTGTGATAAATAAATCTTTCGACTAAAACTACACTGACATACATCACACCTATAAGGTTTTTCACAAGTGTGTATACGAGTATGCTGTGATAAATTAATCTTGTGACTAAAACTACGCTGACATACATCACACCTATAAGGTTTTTCACCAGTGTGTGTACGAATATGTCTTGTTAAATTACTCTTTTGACTAAAATTACGCTGACATACATCACACCTATAAATTTTTTCACCAGTGTGTGTACGAGTATGTTGTGATAAATGACTCTTTTGATTAAAACTACGCTGACATACATCACACCTATAGAATTTATCACCAGTGTGTGTACGAGTATGCTGTGATAAATGAATCTTTTGACTAAAACTACTCTGACATACATCACACCTATAAGGTTTTTCACCAGTGTGTCGTATACGAGTATGCTGTGATAAATTACTCTTTTTACTAAAATTACGCTGACATACATCACACTTATACGGTTTTTCACCAGTGTATATTCGAACATGATTTGTTAAATTACTTTTTTCACTAGAGCTACGCTGTTCACATTTGTAAGGCTCTTTGAAATAAGTGCCAAGTTTCGACGTACGAATTTGAGTTGTCCTGATAACTTTCGAGTCAGATTTGTCTTTTCCCACTTGCTCGGCTGTTACTGCTTCTTCTTCTTTTGTTCTTGGTTGGTCTGGTTTTTGTTTCTTCGCAATGTTCGCCCCTGTGATAACAAATCTGGTAAGTATAATGTTAGAAGAAGATTGACATGCACACAACACAATGCAAAATTCAATTGGTCCACACTATAGTCTGACTTTTAACCTTTTCACCGCCACGCCATATCGGTATTCCTATGCCCTGTACGCCAAGCCCGAAAATCTTAATTTCAAGGTGTATCAATAAAATACATAAAAGTAATGATTTAATAGGTTTATTTTGTATTTTTCTGCGACCTGTTTTTTGTCGAGTATAGCCGTCGTTGGCGCACAGGGCACGCTTGCTCATGTCGGCTATAGCCGACATTGGCGTTCAAAAGGTTAATTCGCTGCAGTAAAATGGCACTTGTTACTGCCATTTCGTTAAAACACGTTGATAAGATAATTTTTAATTGTTTAAACATAAGTATACATACGAAAAAACCAGCATGCAAGTTGTTAAAAGTATTATCAAGGTCGTCATGCTTGCCATAGACAATGGCATACAAATATTTAAGTAGGTAATTATTAGCAACATTTTTACGGTATTCAAATTATCCAAACTAATAAAATTATTTAAATAGAAATATATAACCACAATTCAATCATCCAAATTAAAATATAACACTCATAGTTAATATGGAACAATATATAAAGTAAGTCTTCAAAACAAATAGGTCTCAATTAGAAGTCATACAAAAATTTTTTTTCACACAAAAAATCATTCATCTTTCTGTTTAAACTGTATGTCACTTAAAAGCTTCCAACTTTTTGGCAATTTATTATAGATTATTGGAGCCATGCAAAAGACACTCTTTCTCATAAGAGTAGTTCTGGCTTGTTTTACGCAAATCTGAGTTTTGTCACGTCTGTGGCGTGGAAACACCTTCGCCATGCGAGAAAAGAGATTAGGATTGGACCTTACAAACATTGTATTTTCTATAATATAAATGGATGGTAATGTCAGAATATTCTATTTTTCAAAATAAGGCCTACAACTCGGTGAGTGGTTTCTAGTTTGAACATGGACCTAATGCATTTATTTTTTGTGCTTTAAACATAGTGTCCTTATCAGTTGAGTTACCCCAAAAGATAATCGCGATCGTAGTAGCGAAGACGTTGTTAGTGACGCAGCTGACAATGAAAATACTTTTTTTACGTAGAATATTTGGAATCAGATGATGAAAGTAATTCATTATTATGTTATGGGATATTTTTCATGAATAAAGAAAACTTAATACATATTATAAAAAATATGTATGAACATTTTTCTTTTATTTGCCTACTCATTTTATTTGAACAAAAGAGACCATAGATTTGTGCTATCTGATCGTTTATGCAAACTAATGAAGGTCAAGGGAAAACATCGTGAGGAGACCTGGACTTATAATTAATAGTATAAGTCGGAAATCTCCAACCCGGCTTGAGCAAGCGTTGTGATCAATGCTCGTGCCTTCTCTGTTGAGAAGAGGTCTTTGGACAGCAGTGGGACAGTAATAGGCTGGTATTATTATTTATAATGAAGGTAGCATCTTTGTCTATGGTTTCTGTAGATTTTTTAAATAAGATTACGGATTTTACGACTACCTTTTCTATCCAGTTTAAAAAAAAAGCTCGTTTTCATTAAAGCCAGGTTTGCTTTTAGTACAAAATAATATGCTAGTATCAAAATCAATTTAGTCACACTATACAGGGTTGCTACGTGCACGACCGCAGCGCCCTCATTTTTTTTCACGACTTTATAGACAGACTGTACGTCATTTAAGTAGCGCAAACCACATCCTATCAGGTGAACAATTGGCCTGTTTGCTTACCTATAGATTAACTAACTAAAACTTACTTGTCGTCTCCCTGGCTCTTCGTGTCATCTTAGATACTTCTTGTTCTTCTTCTACTTCAGTTTTAAACTCCACTAAAGGCACATCATCTTCAAAATCTGATTCAGAATGGTGTGGTGGTGCTGCTACATCTAGACAGCTATTGTCTAAATTTTCCGGTTCTAGCTCTGTAAGTAAACAAAAACAGAGTTTTGCTTCATAACATAATGTGGTTACCGTTAAGTTGAATTAGATACGCATGAAAACATAACCCTGTCTCTATTGTCACGCAGTATCACCCACGGGGAGTGCAGGGAGAAAGTGTATTAGTGTATAGGTCTACCAGAATCTCATGGCAAAAAAAAACAAAAAATCTTTGTGGTTTTCATACATTTGACATCGCCAATGTTGTCAAATGTATGAGAACAACAAAGTTTTTTGTTTTTTTTTGCCATGAGATTCTGGTAGTCCTATATACACCTACATCGCGGAATGTAGGTGTATAACTTTTTATGTAGAAAATAATAATACTTCAATAAATAATACACCTACATTCATTCTGACAGTCGTTACTAGTCAGAAGCCCGAAAGTCTGACAACCAGTCTTACCAAGGGGTATCGTATTACCCAGATAGGGCTTTCGAATACCGGATTTATTCAATACCGGTATTAATACCGAATGTTTTTTTTCTAAATACCGGGATTCCGGGATACCGGTATTGAAAATAAGGAAACCTTATTTTTTCAAACTTTTATTCTTTTTTGGAAGTACCTACGTATTTAGAAGGTAAAATTAATAAACAAAGTTTTGATGTCAAATCATATATTATTTACATGTAGGTACAATTATCTTTTTATACAGGGTGTCAGGGAAACGCTTCCGAAAACGAAGACAGGTGATAGGGCTACTGATTCTCGATACGATACCATCAAAAAAAACTTAAAAAAAAAATGTCAATTTTACCTATTTTTTTTAGCATTTTTCGTACACTGTGTTGTGAGAACAGTTAAATGAAACCATTATTTGCGATTAAACACATTTTTTTTCTTTACAACTCTAACAAGCAATGTATTCGTAAATAAATATCATCTGACGCTCGGCGCATGACCTCAAGTTCAAAGTGCGCGCGCGCTCGCCGACAACCGCGCGGCCGACGACCCCAAAGTCCACGTGACGCGACGGCTGACGGTCGTGTAGCGGTGCCATGTGATGTGTGATCCTAATAAACTCCTAAGTCCTAACCTTTTCTCGATCGCTTGAAACAAATGACTTTTCAGTTCACTTCTACCTAGTTGTGGGATATCTGCTTTCGGATTTCATCCATGCAAGGATCGTAATGAATGGCTTCCCCTTGAACAGGGTTACAATTTTATTTTGATCCGAATGTTCGCAAATTTAGCTTACAAATCAGAAAAATCCAGTTTACTTTGCTTAACCTTGAGACCCATATCGAAGGTACTTAGATACCTACTGTGATACTGATTGGGAAAGAAAAGTATAAAAAGTTAATTATGTACAAAGACATTGCCTTTACAAGCAACTTTGTTAATTCGTTCATGAAAATCTTGTACAGCTAAAAAATGTAATGTTACCTAACCTACAATACGATCACATTATCTCTAGACCTGGCGTCGATGACTTCATATCGCAATAAATATCCTAAAATAACGAGACGCGTTTGAGCAACGAAGAGGCTAAGGTCAAGAGCATTGGTTGGGCCGAGGTTTGAACCTAGTTTGATAGAGAGACGTCCACGGCTGTGCGCGGCGCGGCAGACCTGTGAGTGTGACCATAAGGCTCAATTTACACCGCCGCGGAACGGAATGGAAGCGAACTTTTTTTGTACAACCGCCAGCACATCAACCTACCCGAAACTGTCAATTTTTTCCAATCAACTTTGAACCTTATGCTTTAGCGATAAAGTTGAAAATCCATTAAAGAAACTTGACAGATTGAAGTAGCTTGATGTGCTGGCGTCTGTACAAAGCATTATGAACTTTATGTCAATAGTGTAACGCACAAATTAGATACACCCATACGCACGGGTCGTCCATCTTCTGGTGAATTATCGCGCATTCTCGGTAATTCCCGCAGTAACAAGCTCGTATCTAGTTTGTACTAGACATGGGTCGTACTTGTAAAATCGTGTACCAGGGCTTCCAAGTACATCCACCTTAAGAAACCAGGGCCTAAAACTAGGGCTAGAGATAATTTCAAGTATTTTCTATCTGCATCGAAAATTGATCCATGACTTCATACAAATAAGAAGTACAACCCCGTATTCAAAAGCCCTGTTGGAAGTAAAAATACTTGCATAGGAAATTGACCCGTGACTTCCTATAAATAAGGAGCAAAATCGCGTTTACAAATAAATACTTGAACTATTTGGGTATGTTGTACTTACACACGCAAACGTCGAGCACGACGAAGAGAGATACTTTGGTTTGTAAGTCACGGGTCAATTTCCTATGCAAGTATTTTTTACTAAATACTTGCATAGGAAATTGATCCTTGACATCCTATAAATAAGGAGCACAATCGCGTTTACAAATAAATACTTACAAACCATTACTTGAAACTTTGTACGTTAGACAATTGACATAAAGTTCATTTTGCTATTACGAAAACTCGATTCCACTTCGTTCCGCGGCGGTGCAAATTGAGCCTAACCATCCTTTGTAAAGCACCGCCAAAATAAATAAGAAGAAACATTACAGAGGCGTCAACAGTTTTAAATTGATGCCCTGTGTCGTGTATTTAATAACAGTTTTGTATGTAAGTCGATAATCGATAGTGAATGAAATAAAGTAAAAGATCGCGTGTAAAGTTTGAAGCAACTAGCGCGCGTGATTCAATTGAATTTTAATTAGTCACACGACGCGCGCTTGTTTATTACAATAACGTTACTGTATCCTTCATTTAGTAAGTAAACCGAAGAATTTGCACATCAAAAGACACCGCTATCTGACTCCGCGTCGCCACGTGTCGGCGGCGTCCGCGGCCGACAAACGTTGCCCCCCGCGCCGCGCGGACCCGGCGCGGCGGCAACGTTTGTCGGCCGGCCATCACATGCAGGCGGCATGTTTGATCTTCATAGTACTTCTTTAGTAATCTAGTATTCTAGTTAGTTCCTTTCCGACTCGGTTCGTGAGCAAACGTGCGTTAATCGATCGATAGAATCCATTGAATCGTATTTGTTACTGTTTTGTTAGTTTTAAGTTTAGTTATTATTGTTACGTTTTTAGTACTGTTTATTGTTTTTTAGTTATTATTTTTTGTTGTTTTTAATAATGCCTGATGCATACGTGTACAGTGCTCGTGAATACGGCAACATGTTGATGTGTTTAGGAGAAGCCTGTGGCAATGCTTCTCTAGCGTTGAGAATTTACCGAGACAGATTTCCGAACGTCCGACACCCGTCTGATTCTCGCATGATAACGGCTGCTTTTCAGAGAGTCTTAGAAAATCGACCAATTGCTCCGATGGCGGCCGGTGGTGGACAACAAGTGAATGTTCAGACCGAGGAGCGTGTTTTAAATGTGATTCGCCAAAATCCACGGCTGGGCACACGAAGTGCGGCGAAATTATTGTGGCGCCGGGGCATATCAACAGTCTCTCACTGGACAGTTCACAAAATCTTGCGCCGGAACAGAATGCGGCCCTACAAAATACACAAAGTACAAGGTTTGCTACCTAATGATCACGTTCGTCGTCGTGTGTACTGTCGTTGGCTGCTAGATCAACAACAACGTGCGCCTGGCTTCATTGAGCACATTATCTGGACGGACGAGTCCACATTCACGAGAAACGGGATGTGGAACAGGCGGAATGCCCATTTATGGTCAGACAGGAACCCGTTCGCCACTCAAGAAACCGGCCATCAGACCAGGTGGTCCGTCAACGTATGGGCTGGTGTTTTTAATGGACGAATTCTAGGACCAGTGTTTCTACCGCAGCGCCTGAATGGACCAGCATATCTTAATTTTATAAATGGACATTTAAATGATATGCTAGATAATGTATCGCTGGCTGAATTTCGTCGAGCATGGTTCCAGCACGATGGCGCTCCACCGCATGTTACGCGCCCCGTCCGCGAGCGTCTCACTGAGCTTTTTGACGACCGCTGGATCGGAAGGCTGGGGCCGCACGCCTGGCCAGCTCGTTCACCCGACTTAACCCCTTTGGACTTCTTTTTGTGGGGGTATGTGAAAGAAAGAGTGTTTGATCGGGAATGTGACAGTGCTGATGAAATGCGGGGCAGAATAGTGAGCGTGTTTAATAAACTACGTGCAGACTGTGTTGAGGATCCTACACTAATGCCTCGTGTTCACGGGTCGACACAGCGACGGGCCCGGCTATGTATTGAAATGGATGGAGCGCAGTTCGAGCCAAACCTCATAAGGTCGCAAAGGATTTAGACAGGTACGTAAAATGCCTCTTAAAAATGTAAAATGTCAACTTTAATGTTTAATAGTGGGCTACGAATGCGATTAAAATTCAAAAGTGTTGTAGGGGTAGGCATTTTGAAAGTGGTGTTTGTAAATTCCGTATAAATCCCGTGACTCGGACGTAGGTACGTAGGTACGTAGCGCTCAGCGCCCGCGACGCGCGACGCGCGGTGGCGAGACGTTGCCTTGCGTGTCAGTGACCTCACATTTTGTACGGTTTCCATTGCGTGTTTAAGAAATATGAAGTTTTGAAAATGATCAATTTAAAGCGAAAGGTTAGTGGTATCCGTTTGCATATAGGGTGTATATAATCTACGTTCTGGCTTCGGAAGCGTTCTCCTTACACCCTGTATAACAATAATATTAAGTGTCAGTTAGGTCAGTCTTTTTTTTTTACGTTAATTCGCGTTATAAAAATTATGACTAATCACATTTATTATTATAGAATTTCACAAAACTTGTCTAACAACATTTCTGTAAGTAATAAGAATCTCAGCGATATTTGGACTTTAATTTAGCATCTAAGATAGACAATAACACCGAAAATAAAAACTTTTACATAATCCGTAATCAACACATAATATCTAGCCAAAAAATATATCTTAATAATATAGAGCGAGCATATTTAGAGCGAGCCAGAAGCCCGAAAATCTGACAACCAGTCTTACCAAGGGGTATCGTATTACCCAGTAACTGGGTTGTGGGGGTCAGATGAGCAGTCGCTCCATGTAAAATACTGGTATTCAGCTGCATCCGGTTAGACTGGAAGCCGACCCCAACATAGTTGGGAAAAGGCTAGGCAGATGATGATATTTAGAGCGAGCACGACGCGTGCGGATCACCCTTCCGCTACACCGCCCGCACCCCCTCTGAGACCTATTACGGCGTCCCTGTACCCCTAGGGAACGGTAAGCACGACGTTGATAGACTATAACAGCTTCGCGTTGCATGCACCTGATGCAACTGAAGGGAGGCGGAGCGGGTGGGGCGTATAGGGAATTTCCCCCTCACCCTTTTTTTTTTTTTTGCGGATGGGAAATCATCAAATGACTCCTCCCGCTCTGGGTGGAGTGGAAGGGAGTGTCAGACTCTTACTGACTAAAACCGACCCGTGTTCCTTCCTTTGCCCTTTATGTTTCGGGCCAGCGGTAACCCTTTCGGACAATCCCGCTGACACGGCAGGCTTCGGCCCTAAGGGGGCCCCTCCTCGATGCTGACATCTCTTTGAGGTGCGCGTGGAACACGTACGCGCCGTCCGGCACGGGCCTGGTCCTGATCGGACGGTGAGCAACCCATTACTCTCCGCCCGCAGGCCCGCGCCTACGGTGGCCGGGAATCATCACGCGGCTCCCGACGCCCGGAGCGTCTCCCGTGGCGGCTGGGACGAGAGGCTCTCTCCCTGAGCCGTCCCGCCACCTCCTTCGCTAGCATGACTGCTTCGCAGAATGAGGTGACTGCCTCCCACTCCCTCTCACCCCGGACCATGGCTTGCACCAGGGCCGGACGCGAGAGGTCGCCGCCGCTGCCGATCGCCTCTACGAGGACACGGCGGTGCTCCGCCCATGCGGGGCAGACCTCCACCGTGTCCTCTGGGCGATCCTGGCAATGGTGACACCCGGGCGTTTCCTCCCGCCTGATGATGTGCAGGAACCTCCCGAAACTCCCCCTCACCCTTGGCGGGCGCCGCCACCTTCCGCACTGTACTTAAAACTTAGAGCAACGCGGGACTTCCGGGAAGTCCCTGTTGTTCTAAGACTGAGAACGACTTAAATTTATTGCGTGGCGTGCGTGTAACTGCCATGTCGTTAAATCATTGATATTATACCGACTTAAAATATTCCAAAATAAAATAAATGGATAAAAATGTCTATGTGCGGTAGTGATAGTTTATTATTTTGTGTTTTGTACTAAAATTAAAATAAAATCTCTAATGACGGGATCCCGTTTATGAACATTTCAATACCGGTATTAACAAATTCAAAAAAAAACCGGGATCCGGTGTTACCTGATACCGGGATCCCGGTATCGGAAGCCCTATTACACAGTAACTGGATTGTGGAGGTCGGATAGGCAGTCGCTCCATGTAAAATACTGGTATTCAGCTGCATCCGGTTAGACTGGAAGGCGACCCCAACATAGTTGTGAAAAAGGGTGACCGGTCCAGTTCACCAAAAATTAATTCATAAACTTTTACTTGACAAGCAACGATTGGCAAAAACTTTATTTGTCATTTCGTCATTATACAACAACAAGTTTACCAAATAATTCACTTAGCAAAATAATTATCCGATAAACTTTTATTTAATAATGTGTTATTTGACAAATAATTCATTTTTTTTACATTTTATCTCATAAAACAACGTTTAGAATAAAATCATTACACATATATTAATATTATAAAATAAACTTTGTGACTGGTTTCGAAATGTAATGCACCCGAACTCAACGAACGCAATAGGCGACGTAGAATGCAAGAGCGAGCGAAGGGCATCCGAGAATAGGTTTAGTTAGGTTACTATAAGGCGGATGCTTCGATGGGCCGTCCATACATTTTTCGTGGGGATTATACGCTAAACATAGACACCCTTTGTTGAAAACGAATCATTTTATCACTTTTCTATAACGAAATGTCCCCGCGATCGACATTTTTAAGAAATAACTTACATTATTTACTGAGGAAAACGATAGCGAATTCCAGACGAAATTTGACAGTTGCGTCACTGGTGTTCGTGAGTTTTGACAAGCAAACTCAAGCGCCATGATTGCTATAGTTTAGAGAAGAGAACGCTAGATGGCGTGAAGGCGTTATTATAATTCTGTTAAATCAATATCATACGTACAATAATTGATTTATTTCCTTTCCTACCTTTCATGAACAGGTTCACCAAAAAAAACTTCATATAATAAACAATAATAACCTGACCTGAGGACATTACCAACGTAAACAACTTTATTAAATAATATTGTTTTGTGGCAACATTTAAATATCATTATTCGCAGATAGGATTGATGCGACGTTGCCGTCCCACCCGACCTGTGTTCAAAACCTTGAACTACATTGAAAGAATTACGAAGAAAACCGTTGCCAGACTTCATTCATTGGCCGTAGCGACATGATAATATACAATTTTTCAAGCTCGCTTGTATACAATAGTATTAGCACGCGGAATTTCTCGCGTGTTATTTTATTTTGTATGCTTTGCAATTTCATTAATTCAAATTGCAATATTTCTAGTACGTTATTGTAATTTATTGTTGGTATAGTAACGAATAATGATTCAAGATACGCAATTTTATTTTAAAATAAAAGTAAGTAGGTAAGTACCTATCTTTCGGCGGTTTTAGAAACAGCAAGTTGGCCCGTGCCCGTGGTTTAGGTTTTAGACGCTGAAATCCCGTCACAATACTAATTACTTACAAAGTCAGTGGTTATGTGTTTGTACAATACATACCTATATTTTTTTACAATACATTAAATAAGTAAGTACATAATATTATAATTCGGTAACCCAACGAGTTTGCAAACATTTGCAAAATCGAAGTACCTGTAAAATAGAATACCTTTTACGCATATTTTATACAGTTTCAGACAAACAAACATTATTTTTAGTTTGATAGTTATGTCACACGGCGGCGCGGCGCGCGGCAAGTATCTCGTACAATAGCTAGACGTGCGTTCAGAACTTTGACTTTTGAAATCATTGGTTCAGAAACAAACAAATGATTGAGTTACTTACATCAAACGTGATTTATTGTTGTATATAAACATCTAATCTGTTTATTTTTAGGGTTCCGTACCCAAAGGGTAAATACGGAACCTATTACTAAGACTTCGCTGTCTGTCCGTCTGTCTGTCTGTCACCAAGCTGTATCTCAAGAACCGCAATAGCTAGACTGTTGAAATTTTCACAAAGTATGTATTTCTGTTGCCGCTATAACAACAAATACTAAAAACAAAATAAAATAAATATTTAAGGGGGGCTCCCATACAACAAACGCGATTTTTTTGCCCTTTTTTGCTCGATATCAAAAATGGCAACAGGTAGGCACTTGAAATATTCACAAAATACTCAGTTGTATTTTAACTTTAATAATAAATAATAAAATTAAAATAACATTTTAAAGGGGGCTCCCATACAACAAACATGTTCTTTTCGGCGTTTTTGCCTTTTGGTACGGAACCCTTCGTGTGCGAGTCCGACTCGCACTTGGCCAGTTTCTTTCTTATTCGTCGACTAATATTCTACCAGGAATATAAAGATAAGTAAAATTTTACTTTTATTTTTCTATTTTCTGTAATGAGAGACCAGCCGGTCGATTCTGTTAAAATCTCACCGTGAAAACTTAGGTGATGTGTGTTTGTTTTTTCTAGGAATTGACACTAATGACAGCTCACTCCACGCTCACTTCACCTAAGTTTTCACCGTGAGATGGTTACAGAATCGCACTGCTTGTCACAAAACGTATCTTATCCAATATCATAGTAGCATTTCTTTTCTAGTAGAATGCTTGATTAAGACTACAAAATTCTGAGATCTCATTGTACGGTTGTGAAATTCGATAGAATTCAATTTTATTCAAATACTGAGTGTATAGAAGTAACATAATATTCTTTTGTTTTTCTATTTCAGATTTCTCTAATCCTGAAACTGATTCATTTCAATTGACTGAAACTTCCAAAGAAATGTTTATCCGCGATATCTGGGTATCGCATTGTGGACCTGAAGAATGTAATTGAGTGGGGCATTCCAATTGGAAAGACACCGAAATATGCGTGAATCTTCACAAATTGATTTTGTTAGTGAGACTTTATGGATTTCGAAGTGAATTAATTTTCAAGTGCAGTATGTCTGGTACTTGCGTGGAAGCACTACGGAGAGCAGTAATAAAATTAATACTGCATTTTTGTGGGCAACTGCGACTGCTGGTAGCTATTACACTCAATCAGCTCACATAACGAGTCTCATGAATATTCCAACAATGCCGGCAAATAAATTTCGTCGCTTTGAAAAAAAATTAGGCAGTGTGTGGTTTGAACATTTGTCAGAGGAAATTAAAACTGCTGGTGAACAAGAAAGGTCAGTTGCTATTCAAAAAGGTCTTGTATCTTCAGACGGTGTTCCATATGTTACTGTATGTAGTCGGACGATGGCTGAAAAGGTCATAATTATGGCCATAACTTTGATTCATGTTCTGGTATGGTAAGTTAATGTATTGCCAAACACATACAACGTGGCGCTTCAATGGTGACATTAATTTAACACACATATACGTTTTCACATTTTCATTTCATGAAGCAATTATATTTCCATTAAACGTTATTATTTACGGATTTATTTAAAATTTTAGAAAATAGTATTTTAGAGCATCCTGTACTTAAAGAACTGTCGCGCAGCGGTCATTTGCCGGGGTCACGGATCATAACATCGCATCAATGAAATAAAACGAATAAACAATACTATTAGGATGAAACAAATGCAAAGAGTAGGCGAATTGAAGGAAAGACATATGTCTCTTTGTCGGCGCCGACAAAGAGATATTTCTTTCCTTCCGCCGCCTAGCGCCTCCTTTGTCGCTTGCCGCCAAAGCTCAGCGGTGCCAGGTGACTGGCGCCCCCTCCTTCCCGCCGCGCCCCCGCACTGCACTTGAATTCTTTTTTTGCTTTACTAGTAATCTAGTGCTAGATGAACCCGTGTCCTTGACACGCTTCGTCAAACTAGTGCGCGTAATTCCGTCGTGAATATTGTTGTGAATGTTTCCGCGAAAAAGACGCTTACCTATTGTTTTATTTATTTATTTTTGTGTAATTAGATTATGGTACTTAGATAAAGACGCTTTGCTTTGTTTTCTAATCTAGTAGGTACGTTTACATCTCTTGTGATACGGAGGATGCGAGACGGTGTTATTTGTGTTATGTGCTTATGTAAACTTGTGATCGTTATGGCAAATACACATCCGAACTACACAGCAGCTGAATATGCGGACATGATCCTAATTTATGGAGAATGTCATCAAAGTGCCGCCCTTGCGATAAGGACATATCGCGAGAGATATGGCGATTCCAAACAATGCCCTACTAATCCTCGCACTATTGTAGGTGTAGGACCTCTTCAGCGCATCCACGAAAACCGGCCAGTGGATCCTAGGTCTTTGCGCCCAGACCGACCGCCTACACGATAAAATGTGCTACAATATTTCGAAGACTAACCCAAAACCGAGACAAAATAAAAGCAGTGATTAGTGATGACTGTGATGAGTGATGTGATGATAGTTATAACTAATAGTACAAGAAAGGGTGACGTTAGACTAAGCACCTCCGCTGTAGGTACCTACGACTTTCGCCGCGCCGCGCTGCTCGGATTGTTTGATAAATGCCCACAAAGAATCGGACCGATCACGACGAGTACGATCGCGCGAAGCGTAGGTAAGTAATTTCATGAATGAATTTTTGCAAGGGTGATCCCAATTTTAGTTACTTTTATAATATTTAGTTTGTTTGAAAAAAATTTTTTTTCAATTTACGAATTATTTTAACCTATACTTACATATATGATTAATGGGCACTAGCCCTACCCGTGTGTTAAATTAATGTCGCCATTGTAGCGGCACGTTGTATATACATAAACGTATACCTTCTTCTCATGGGGGTAGGCAGAAATTACAGAACGCCACCTGCTACGATACCTTACGTACTCCTTTACTAAACACATATTTGGTTCTGAATGAACTTTTTATTATGTGCAATATTTACAAGTGTTGCTTTTCCTTTCCAAGCCTGCATTATTGGTAAAGAAACTAAGAAATGTCTATTTCTTGGTGTTCAAAACAAAAATTGTTATACGTATCAATATTATGAAAAAAGGAGACATGGAAAGCACATAATTGCTGCAAAAATTTTACTGGACCGCCTACAGCAATGGAATCACAAATTATTATGGAAGGCTTTCAAAAGAGTGAAGAAATGCATCAACTTCGCTATTTGAGTTTTATTGGAGACGGAGACTCCTCTGTTTTTGCAAACTTGAAAGACAAAGTGTTATATAGGAACTTTGGTCTGAGATGGGAACATAATAAAAAAAAATGAATGAATCATGTACTTAATCAAAAACTATACCAGAGCACTACACAAGGTAAATAAATAAATTTGTATTGACATCTCAAGACCAGTGAAGCATATTCTGTATTCATATTTGTACTTTATTTAGATGTTTGCCAACACCATGGGGTCTCATTGCGAAGAGAGAAAAAATAGTTCAAAAAAAGCCTCAATAGATGGCGTTATATGTATCGATTTGTTTTTGAAGTTTGTGTATCTGTTTAAATTTGACCATAGAAAAAGTATGTCCTTGTTTTTAAAAATTCCCTTATCACAAAAAAAAAGGAATAATGGGCTCCTAGTTCCAAATTCCATGATTTTAACAAATCAATGTTTGCTCACACATGTAATGTTTATTTCCTCCAATATAGATGGCGTTGTTTTCATTTTCTGAGTTTTACTACACAGCTCAATATCTATATTTCTCACATTACCATTTACCGTATCTATTTTGATAGAATTAAATATTTATTAATATAAAGTAAAATATATTAGATGTGTAGAAAATATATCTGTGTTAACTTTTGGCATACCTAAAGGCCTTGAAGCCATGTCAGAAACATTACATAAAAAAAAGAAATGTTTGTTGTTTTCAACTCAAGGACCATATTTACTCTAGTTTCAACTTTGAAATCAACGACACGATGACGACGAAGTCTTTTCACATCGCTTGATGAAACTGGAATCTCGAGTCGAATGTTTGAGTTTTCGTACCCCACGTATGTGACCTGGACATAAATCGGATATTGACACGGCTTTCTTTCTCGATCGACTTTTGGCACGTAAACGGACTCTGACTCTGCCGTTATTACGATTGACATTGGCTTTCCCACCTCGGACACTGGAAATTAAGTAACATTTACGACGACCCGGCTTGTGTCAAAGGACAAGTTTGGCAGGCAACTTTTAATTGTTTGATGTCTAATAGGACCAATATGCATCAAACATTGTTTGACGTATCTGTCTTTATATTTTTTTACAAACTTTTATGTAGTTAACTTTGACGTATGTATCTATCAAATAACAAATGAAAGAAACAACCAGTCTTCTACGAAACCAACAGATCGCAACTCCGTCCGTGTCAGTCCGCGCTTCGAATAAGACGTATAGAAGCTCGAGTGCAATCTCGTTAAACTCGCGAGATCTCGCCCTTTTTTCGTCCGAAATCAATCTCGCTAAAAAAAGCTGAGATCTTGCGATAAAGAGATTGCATTCCCAAATATTGCTACTTAGTTAAGTAATAACAGCTTGTAATTAAAGTAAAATGTTTTCTACACACTCGAAACTGACTCTGTTAAAAAAATAACTCTCCCTTCTTAAAATCATCTAATTTGCAGCAAACACCTAATCATTTCAAGAGCTGGGTATTTCGATATTATAAATTTATCCTAAGTGACTGAACTACTTTATTAAGTATAATAATTTGCATTGACGTTTGACGCCGAACCTAACAAATAAGCTCAAGAAATCATGCGCTATCGCAAGGCATGCATGAAAGAACGTGAAAATATTATTGCCGAGTCGAGTGACTGACGACGTAAGCTTCAAGGTCACAGGGCGACTTTGTTTTGTAGTACAAAAGTACAGTATGGTTTTAACGCCATCTATTGGTGTTTGTGTAAAATAACTGCTCGCGGCCCACAAGCTAGCGAGTCGACGCTGCTAGCACCATCTAGCGGCGACGTGAGTAAAACAAGCCGGACTCAGCCACTTAAGAAAATAAGCAGAATAGGCCGAAGAAATGACGTAGTTACGGCGGTCACGTTTCTTTGTATGGGATGGGGTATCTGTACGCTAGTATTATATTATCTGTGCCAACACTAAGCTCTCGATTTATGGGCGAAATATTTTGAAGCCAAACGTGATGAAGCTTACACTAGTGGCGTGGAAAATTATAAAGTGTATCAGTGAGAGTAGCAGATTTGCGAAATAGACCGCTTTATGTATTCGGAATACATGAAAACTGCAAGGATTATTACTGCAATGTCAATAAAACAGCTGCAAATGGAAATATGATAAGTCAGAAATTGTCAGTACCAGTAAGAAACGCTTTGATTATCATGGTACAGTATTGTTTCGTTGTATGTTACATAATCATCTATTTATACTTTATTGATATTTTCTAGTAAAAAATATTATATTTTCTGGATTATCACTTGCTACTGGACACAAATGGCATGGAACTGCATGGAAAAAGCAGACCACACCCAAACACACATTAAAAAAAATACATAAATCGAAAGGAACAAAGTTGTATTCTGTGATCCTGCCGTTTTGCCAAAATTCCACTACCCAAACAAATTTTGGCAACCTTTTTTTATACCAATGCAATGTTTGGAATGATTTTAGTACGCACATTTACATTTGGTCAAATTTTTACTTGGCAGACTGTTATTAAGGATAATGTCATTTAGGCATTTGGTCTTTAATCAAATGATTTATTACAGCAAACCATCTTTAGACAGTAAACGTTTGGTCAAATGATTTATTATGACAAAAAATATATACTTAGGCAAAAATAAGATTTTTTGGGAATTATAATCAAAAAATGCAATTTTATTTTAAAATAATCATTTATTTAATACAAAATATTTGTAACTTACAATTTTAATTTTTTTGCAATGGACATTAGCAATTTCACACTTGTGTTGCCGAATTCGATAAATTCTGTCTGTAACACATCTAATCACTATAAACGTTGTTATTCATGTACCTTACCACTAAGCGCCACCTATGTATAAAGCTGTGAACTGTTATTGATTATGAATACTTAATGGGGAACGTAAGTAGCAGCTAAGTGTAGCAAACTCAAGTTGTCACTTAAATTGATTGCCTTGTAAATAGTTCACAATGTTGCTAATAGATGTCTCTGATCGTTTACGTCACGTTTCTGAATCGCGGTGTCAAGAGTCTCCGAGGGCTAATGACCCTCGCTACAACCTTTGATTTAAGTGACTTCTAACCAGGTGCACATACGAGCTACATCCTGCTGGAATAGCTACGTACGACTCCTCGGCTAGTTAGTTAGAATATATATTATTACGTTTGTACGTTACCTTTTTGGATTAGAGGTCATCTGCCGCTACCTTCGTCCAAGCGGGCGTGGTATTGCTCGTGGAAACCTATTTTTAAATACTTATACCTATTTTATATACCTAAAGACCTGTAAATTCGGTAATCATCCATAACTGTTGGAAATTACCCCGAATAAACCAGCATCCAGTCAAAACATCCCCCTGGAGTTTTCATTTCCGCCGAAACGAGTGACGTCATCGACTTGGAGTCAACGACACCCCCTTACATGTCTTCTTTATCCATTTTTTTTGCCGGCGGGCCAGAAACGACCAGAATTTAAAGAAAAAAAATATGGAAAAAAGACATTATTTTTAGCAGGTTATCGAGAACCGAATTAGTTAGACGAGGTTATTTATGTAAAAAAAAATGCTTAGGTTAGGTGAAAATCGTGACCCCCTACGCACGAGCCGAGCGAGCGAAGCGAGCGGTGCCGCGGCAGCGGCCGGCGAGTGCCACAAACGACTAAATTAAATTGAAAAAAAATATGGAAAAAAGAGATAATTTTTAGCAGGTTATCGAGAACCGAATTAGTTAGTTATTTTTAAAAAAATGGTTAGGTTAACTTCGGTTAAAACTGTGACCACCTGCGCACGGAAATAAAAACAGGCTACCCGAAACTGAACTAATTAGACGACATTAATTATTTTAAAAAAATGCTACTAACTAAACAAAATACTACCAGAATAGTTAATATTAATATAATATCAACTATTAATATTATTATTTTTTTTTTTTAATTTGTCCAAAGTGAAAAAATACCCTTGTAAACGTCTTCAAAGTTAGATCTAATGTTTGAAATGGCTGCCCTAAAACTGCGAAAACTGACGATACTAAATATTTGGCAAATGTTATTTTGCGTAAAACGAGTTATTCCAACTGAAATATTTGACTAAATAAAAATTGGTAAAAGTACTAGTTGGTAAACAAGTTATTGTTTAAACGTTCACTTGCCAAACATAAGGTTTGGGCTACAATTATTTGTGAAGAGATTTTTTGCTAAGTAATAATTTGGCAAATGAAACTATGCGGAAAATTGTTTGGGAAGTGATAATTTGGCAATTTCTTTTTGGTTAAACAAGGGAGACCCTTGTATTCTGCCACAAATCATATTGAGACATGGTCAAAAAAATGCTAAATGTGTAGATTTGAATGGTATGTATATGTTACGGGCAACGAGATTAACTGGGCATTATTAATAAAGACCGGCCATTATTAATAATGCCCAAGAGCGATGGGCAAAGTGATTAATTTATCACTTTGACCGGCCATTATTAATAATGCCCGACGGCCCGTGGTCCATGTAATAAGTCAGTGTTTGAGGTAGCTTGAATTTATCACTTGGACCGAGCAGTATGAATAATTCCCTACTTGTAGCCGGGCAATGTGATAACCCTCGACCAGACGATCAACGGCCTTCTTCTGAACTGGAACAACATTCTGCCGATAGTCTACCAGAAAATCAGCAACCCACTGTGAGTGTGGACATAATAAATGAAAACCCGGGAGCAGCCGATCAACAGCCTTCTGCCGATATGAGCTTATTCTCCTGTCCTTATCCCAATTTATTTGGGGTCGGCGCAACATGTCTTTTTCTTCCATACTTCTCTATTAGTCGTCATCTCGGTAGTCACGCCCTTTCTAACCATATCATCACTCATACATTCCATTCATCGTTTCTTTGGTCTTCCACTACTCTTATAGCCATCGACATCCATACTCAAAACTCTCCTCACGACATTTTCCTCATTTCTTCGTAACACATGCCCATACCATGACAACCGATTCCCACGCAACTTTTCAGTTACCGGTGCCACTTTCAAACTTCCTCTTATGTCTTCCTCTCATTTCTTATTCTATCCATTCGTGTAACACCACACATCCCTCTTAGCATTCTCATCTCTGCTGCATTTAATTGCCTTTCATTCATCCCTTTTGTGGCCCAACATTTTGATCCATACAAGACAGCAGGTCATGGTTTTATATATCTTCCCCTTAAGTTTAAGGGGAATGCGGGAGTCGCAGATTGTTCCCGTGACCTGCCGCCATTTCATCCATCCAGTGTTAATTCTGTGCTTAACCGTCCGATCTACTTTGCCATCGCTTGCCGCTGACTGGCTTGTTTGACTAGTTCATATTACGAAATTCCCATGCAGTTCTGTTTACGCCGTAAACTGTCTGGAAATAAGAGTTCGTAATAAGGCCCCTGGAGTTTTCATTTCCGCCGAAACGAGTGACGTCATCGACTTGGAGTCAACGACACCCCCTTACATGTCTTCTTTATCCATTTTTTTTTGCCGGCGGGCCAGAAACGACCAGAATTTAAAGAAAAAAAATATGGAAAAAAGACATTATTTTTAGCAGGTTATCGAGAACCGAATTAGTTAGACGAGGTTATTTATGTAAAAAAATGCTTAGGTTAGGTGAAAACTGTGACCTCCTACGCACGAGCCGAGCGAGCGAAGCGAGCGGTGCCGCGGCAGCGGCCGGCGAGTGCCACAAACGACTAAATTAAATTGAAAAAAAATATGGAAAAAGAGATAATTTTTAGCAGGTTATCGAGAACCGAATTAGTTAGTTATTTTTAAAAAAATGGTTAGGTTAACTTCGGTTAAAACTGTGACCACCTGCGCACGGAAATAAAAACAGGCTACCCGAAACTGAACTAGTTAGACGACATTAATTATTTAAAAAAAATGCTACTAACTAAACAAAATACTACCAGAATAGTTAATATTAATATAATATCAACTATTAATATTAATATTCCCTTTATTTCATTTTATACACATATAAATTATATTTTTAAATATTAGAATATAAAAACATAAAAACATTTAAAAATATAAAAAATAGTAGCCCACCGGTATCGGGAACAGGGTCCAAGCTACCGGCGGTCAGGGCTCCAGAGAGAGGAACCTCCTGACAATGCGAGCCGTGTCCAGAAGTACTGCTTTCTGAATCAAGCCCTTGATCCAGCTGCCCAACGAGAGCCTCTTCAGGTGTTGGTCGAGGCTCTTGGCTATTAGTCCATTGGCTGTTACGACTATCGGCACAATGATTGCTGAGTCAACATCCCACATGTCGACAACCTCGCGAGCCAAGTCAAGATACTTGACTTGTTTATCTTTCTCGGCTTTCACGAGGTTCTCATCATGCGGGACTGTTATGTCAACAATCATTGCGCGACGCTCTGATCGATCCACCACCACTATGTCAGGCTTATTGGCAACAATAGTCCTGTCAGTGATGATGGATCGATCCCAGTACAATGTGATATTTCCATTTTCGAGAACTGGGTCGGGCACATACCTGTAGTACGGAACCTCCGATTCCACAAGGCTGTATTTCAGAGCAAGTTGCTGATGAATTATCCTGGCTACAAGGTTGTGTCTATGCAAGTACTCTCCGTTAGCTAGACGAGAACACCCGGAGATAATGTCTGATTGATTCTCCCGGCCGGTGGCATGCCCGACAGATGTCAACCGTGCCGTCTTTGACAATAAATCTCCGGTAATTGTTCGTCATCATAACTTCGTCCATAATTGCATAGACAAAACCTTCGGTTTCTCCAAAGAGGTCACCGAAACGCAGCCAGGCTACGGACGCTAATAAATCTACATCGGGTCCATGTAGGGCCCGGAAAAAGCGTCCGTGAAGCTCCTTACTCTGCCATACCTCCATGCGATCATTAGTGTCAAGCACTACTGGTTTGCGCCAGTTCTCTTTACCCAAGGAGAGCGGGGTAAGGCCCTTGTCCACCGCGACTACATCCCGATGCATCCCCACGTCGGTTTCTAAGAAATATTCCCTGAGACTGCATATCTCGCGATTGTGGAGAGACTTAGCATTTAAAAAGCCTCGACCTCCACACTTTCGCGGGATATACAGCCTCATTACCGATGACCGTGGGTGATGCATTCGATTTGCAGTCAGCAGTGTACGGACCTTCCTATCCAGGGCGTCGAGTTCGGTCTGAGTCCATTTGAGTATGCCGAAAGAGTACATCGGAACCGGCATGACCCAACTATTGAAGGCGCGCACCTTGTTTCCGCCTGAAAGAAGACTATTAAATACTTTTTTCAGGCGGCCAAAGAAGCGCTCCTTCAATGATTGCTTCATGTCAGTAACATTGATGCCCAACGCTTCCGACATACCCAAATACTTATAGGTTTCGGATGCGGAGAGGGCTCGAAGGTTTGTGGAATCCGAGAGTTGGGTCCCCACGGATTCCGCAATCTCCCCTCGCTTAAGGCCGCGCTCACTTTGGATACGTTTTCGTACGAATTCCATTCGTGCAGAAACGTACGAACACGCACGAACATTCCCGACCTTCTGAGTACTATGAAAGCGCTCATACTGCGCGCGAGTTAGTCGTACGTATACGTACGTGCAAGTCCGACGTCCGAAATCAATCCGAACTTGTTGGGATTTTATTACACGTTCGTACGGGATTTTAAGAATGTACTCAAAAGTATCTCTCCCCATGCGTGTATAACCATAAAACAGTCTGGGGTCCTTATACATACTCTTTTTAAAAATATTTCGCGCATCCATTCGGTTCTACGATAACGACGACGGCGTCGCAATCTACGGTTTAGAAGATGATTATCCAAAAGAAAAAGATTATTCATCGCAGCAAAGATGACTTCACGTATGCGCTAACACCGGTACCTACTCTGTCTATTTGACGGAGAAAAACGTATTCAGTGTGCGCCCTCAATTCGTACGAACAGTGTTCATACGTTTACGTACGATATAATTCGCATCCAAAGTGAGCGCGGCCTTACATGCATGACCGCACATTTGTCCACACCAAATTCCATTCTGATGGCGCTACTGAAAGTTTCAGTAATTTTCAGTAGCTCCATCAGTCGCAAATTGTTGGGAGCAAAGAGTTTTAGGTCATCCATGTAAAGGAGGTGAGATATAACCTGACCACCTCTCCTCAGCCGATAGCCTAGACCTGAATCCTCCAGCAATGTGCTTAGAGGATTCAAGGCTAAGCAGAACCAAAGCGGACTCAAGCTGTCGCCCTGGAATATGCCTCGCTCGATCCTTATCGGCTCGCTATTCCTCTGGATATTTCGACATCCTGGATAGCGAAGGACCGTCCTCCATTGCCCCATACACGACATCAGGAAGGTGCGTAGAGTTGTATCTACTTTATACAACTCCAGCACTCTCATGAGCCATGTATGCGGTACCGAGTCATAGGCCTTCTTATAATCTATCCAACATGTCGACAGATCCTTTCGGAAACGACGAACCTGTTGGCTAATGGTCATATCAATGAGGAGCAGCTCCTTAGTACCCCGGGACCCGTTCCTACATCCATTTTGAGAGACAGACATGATGGAGTTTGTGTCTATATGTTTGTTAATTTTAGCTCTCAAAATGGATGTAAGAACTTTATAGACCGTCGGTAAACAAGTGATCGGTCTATAATTTTTGGGATCCGCGGTACTACCTGACTTATGGAGCAGGTGGGTTATTCCCGTCGTTAGGAACTGGGGCAGCGATCCTGACTCTAGGGCTGACTGGAACTGGGATGCCAAGCGGGCGTGCGACCCTTGGAACCAATTTATTCAAATGTTGTGCAGTCCGTCCGGCCCTGGAGATTTCCAGTTAGGCAACGGACGGACTGCACGAGCAACATCTTGGGGGCTGATGGTAAGTACCCCCATTTCTGGTATTAGATCGCACGCTCGCTCAATCTTCGCAGTCCAATCACCCTCGGTGTGACTGACAGGCACCGACCAGATGTTTCGCCAGAACGAACACATGGCGTCATCATCCGGCTGGGGCGTGTCAGTAACACCTTGGTCCGGTCGCTCCCAAGCCCTATAAACCCACCTTTCATCATTCTGGAATGTGCGATTCTGAGTGTACCGCTCCACTCTCCGTCTGTACCGACGAATACGGTTTGCCCATGCATAGATCTTCTGCTTCAGGAAGTCGATACGCTCTGTGACGCGGGACAAATAATCTCGAGAACTAATATCAGTTCCCGAGAACGCCCGCCTCACAAAGCGCATCACTCTAGGGCGAGTATTGCCCTCCCTGAAGCAGATTAACTTGCCGATGAGTGCTCTAGCCTCACCGATACGACACTCAATCCTGCACTGCCAAGCTGGTACAGCTGGTTTTAGTCGTGGAGCTCTGTCACTGTTGGGGAATTTGACATGAGCTACACGACATGCCGCTACAGCTGCACAGTACAAAATTGAATGGGTATCGGTGAGGTCTTTGCTGTTGTTAAAACAATTTGACAGTTGTGAGTCAAGAGCACACACCAGCGCCTTGTTTTTCTTGTGCATGGGCAAACGAGGTAAACGTGGTCTACGTCCAGGCGGAATAGAACGGTACTCACGGAAAGCATCCTCCAAAGCGCTCCTCAATCTTGCATTACACTGGGAACTCACGGTTATAGCCTCGTCATCATCCTCTACATAAACATGGTCAGGTCGCGGTGAAACACTGGGTACATTTTGCAGTTGCACCGCGATCAATGACGAAGCAGGCGTAACATGGCTATTCCGTGATTCGAGGCGTAGTCGATCAAGTACGACGTTATCCAGCATATGGTTTCGCTGGATGACCCGCACCTGATCCGACAGTCGTTGCGCCGACACGTTGACAGCCGGCTCAAGCACCTGAAACAGAGAGAGCATCCGACCACGGTACGCAGTCAAGTTACTTCCCCCCTCTGTAGCCCCAAAGTATGCGCGCATGACATTTTCATTGACAGTTTGTGTCCATCTCATGCGCTGCACACTTCCACCGGGAGCGGGGACCCTATCAGAGGCCGGTGGGCCTCGGAGTCCTAAGCTGGCCGCTGGTCGGCCTCTTCCTTTCCTTTCCTTTCTTATATTAATATTATTATTATGTTTTTTGAATTTGTCCAAAGTGGAAAAAACACCCTTGTAAACGTCTTCAAAGTTAGATCTAATGTTTGAAATGGCTGCCCTAAAACTGCGAAAACTGACGATACTAAATATTTGGCAAATGTTATTTTGCGTAAAACGAGTTATTCCAACTGAAATATTTGACTAAATAAAAATTGGTAAAAGTACTAGTTGGTAAACAAGTTATTGTTTAAACGTTCACTTGCCAAACATAAGGTTTGGGCTACAATTATTTGTGAAGAGATTTTTTGCTAAGTAATAATTTGGCAAATGAAACTATGCGGAAAATTGTTTGGGAAGTGATAATTTGGCAATTTCTTTTTGGTTAAACAAGGGAGACCCTTGTATTCTGCCACAAATCATATTGAGACATGGTCAAAAAAATGCTAAATGTGTAGATTTGAATGGTATGTATACACGGCTAGATATCAAGTTATACATTTCCAGTATAAGCTGGCCTCCCATTGTATGGAAATCTTATACAATGCGAGATCAGCTTATACTGGAAATGTATTGCTGGTTAATTATGTAGCCGTGTGTACCAGTATATTTGCACACAAGGCAATTTTTTTAACTTCATAAATTGTATAAATTTCAATGTCTAAAATATATTATTATGTTATTCTAGTGAAAAATCGTCCATCAACATCAGTTGGAAATTCGAGCAACTAGTAAAGTTTCATTTTAGAGCAGCTTTGGAGATTGATGGTAAATGACATTTTGAAATGAATGGGAAGTAATATTCGTCCAAAGTAACAGAATTTTAAACTAAGTAAAGTTATTTTTCTTTGCAGCAGCCTTGTAGCAGTGGACAAAAAGACTCACGGCACATGGTGAAATCAACAAGTCAAACGGTTTTTGTCATAATTGTATTTTTGTAGTAGTTTGTTTAGAATCGACACTATAATATATTACTTCTTATTTGTATTTTACTATAAAATCAAAAGTTTGTTTAGAATCAACATTATCATTATATATTACTTTTTATTTGTATTATAAAATGAAAAGGTGAAATAATACTTTATTATGTAAGTATAACCACCTGGTGAACTCAATATGCTGGTCTTTAGATTTTTATTTTTCTAAAAACTTTGATAAGAGTGCTTTGACATTATAAAATATTTTTTCACCTTCCTGGGTAGATGTAATCGCATACTAAATTGTATTTTTTTGATTTGTTGTTATCTTTTGTTTTTTTCTTGTGTCTGTTTTGTGTAATATCTGTAATTATTGTAATAATTGGTTATGCTATACATTTAATCATGTATCATGCATAATTTGTGTTACTTCAAATACTTTTTTTGATAATTAATTAGTGTAAGGTAATAAAATAAAACTATCTTCATAAACTGTATAGACTCAAGTTTTTGTAACTGAACACACAGCTGTGCTGCTGGGGAGTTTGATGCACCAGTTCTTCTTTCCAGCTAGAGCACTAGGAAGTGGTGAAGGGCGGGCGTTTTGGGGGCTGTCTTATTGTAATTTTGACATTCGAAAAGTGCTGATTCTCAGCCTAGTTTGATTATTACATGATTTTACATAAAAATGACTTTTATTATCCTATCATCATACTCATGCCTTCTAATGGAGGAGGCAGAAACTACAGAACGCCATCTGCTACGATAGGTACCTTACATACTCCTTTTGTCTCGTTTACGTTCATAAATCTGGTCATACACGCACGCCGGTTGCGAATACTACCCACAGGCACAGTATTCACAATATTCGCAAGGAACGCATTTCATTTTTTATATAAATATCATAGCAGGTGGCGCATTTTTTAAATACACGCCACCTAGTGGTCTATTCTTGTAAACGTATGGAAGTACCGGCTTACGTCTGTGTGTGTAAACGACTTGTATTCAATGGCAGATTTTAATTGAAACAGTTATGTGTCGAATTGGGTGGATTTTGAGGCAATGTTATGACCAAATTCAATAAAGTGTAATGTCCGATAACCGCGTCAACTATTTCTACGACTTAGTAATGTGCCAATTACACATAAAACAAAATAAACTAAAAATGTTGACTTCAGTGTCATCTAGCGGGAAAATGTCCAAGAGCGGATCGTATCATCCTCCTTAAGAGCGTTAACGCCGTACGGCATTTCATACAAACTTTCAAGCCCTTGTTTTTCGAAATTAATGAACGGATTTTAATGAAACTTCCTAAGCATAAGCAGGATACAAAGGTCTAAAAAGTTAGTAGAGAACATTTTCGAAATGCCTTATATAAAAAAAAGATAACTGGAAATATCTGTTTCTATGGAAAGTTTAAAATCGGTATAATTTGGCTGTAACACTATTTTTCGAAAATGTTCTCTACTAACTTTTTAGACCTTTGTATTTTGCTTATACGTACGAAATTTCATTAAAATCGGTTCGTTCACTTCGAAAAAAAAGGACTTGAAAGTTTGTATGAAATGCCGTTCGGCGTAAACGCTCTCAAACCCTTCACACAGAAATAGGGGCCCCGCGAAGCGGGGCTTCGTCGACATTGAATGCAAGAGCGAGCGAAGGGCACCTCGAGTTTAGGTTTGGTTAGGTTACTTGAAACCCTTCACAGAAATAGGGGCCCCGCGAAACGGGCGTCTGTCGACATCACAGGATGCACGAGCGAAAATACGGTCATGATGAATTTTTGACTGGTTTTGAAAATGTATTATAAAATTATATTTTGTATAAACGTGATTTTTCCAAAAGAATCTAAATAATAAGTGAAACATGTTTAAATAATTAAAAATGTCATCGGAAACATTTGTAAAGAGAAGCAATTGCCATATAAATGTTTATAAAGCGAGTGTTTATAAAATAAAACATTTGCGGAATGAGTTGTTTGTGAAATAAATAGTATACGAAACGTTGGTTGTAAACTAAAAATTTGTCAATGGAGTTTTGGTGAAACATTAGTGAACCTGGGAAAAGACTATACAGATGATGATCAGATTTAAGAGCCCACAATATCTTTGTCAGATTCGCCTATTTATGTCGTTTGAGTGAGGCCCCCCGTTCGATGAGAGCATCAACGGCGCTGAACATCCCGTTATTTTTTGTACTTTTTTTTACAAAATGTGGTTTATAGGTTTATGGTGCGACTTCAGTCTGTCTGTCTGTCTGTCAGACACAGCTGGATATCTCAAGAACTACTAATGCTATCAACTTGTTTGGAATAGTTTTAGATGACGTTTGCCCAACTACAATATTTTTTTTTTTTTGAACAGGGGCTGAAAGACGGTCGTAAAAATACGAGGTGGGGCTACTAGGGCATGTGGGGATCATATGAAAGAGCGCAGTTTGCATATTCTTAAACACTTTTTTTTTTAGACCGCATTGTTTTCGACTTTTGATGAAAAATGTAAAACAAATACCGTTCCCCCCCTTATCTCCGAAGTTTGCATGGAGAAAAATCTGAAATTATTCTTTGAGATAGATGTTTATGTAAAGATTACAGGAAAAATAAAATATGTATAGCACACGTTTTCAAAAATTATCAACAAAAGTTGCATTGGTTCCACTATCGGTCAAGAGATGGCGCTGACCTAAAACTGCAATATTTTACACCGCAGCACGCAGTGTTAAAATTCTCTGACGAATATAGGCCTCGCTTATGACAATTTAAAAACATATGATGGTACGGAACCCTCGGTGCACGAGTCCGACTCGCTCTTGCCCAGTTTTTATCTCATCTTTATGCTCGAGAACGAGCGCTGCTTGTGACGACTGTTCGTCTTGCTGGCCATGATTTAGTTATTGTTATCAGAAATTGACAGTATTACACAATTATTTGGCTATGATGGTCCTAGTTTATTATTTGTGACTTCAAGTCCACACTTGTGCAATGCTGAATTCTATGGATAGAATTCAACATTGCACATGTAAGCATGTACTCCTTTAGGGGTTAGGGTTACCTAAATGGTGTTCACCCTACCATGTGCAATGTAAGCGTGTGCAACTTACTATCAGGTGAACCATTGGCCTATTTGCTTACCTATACATTAAATAATTAATACATACCTTTCGTCCCGCTGGCACTTTGTTTCTTCTTAGATACTTCTTGTTCTTCTTCCTCTTCAGTTTTAAACTCAATTAAAGGTACATCATCTTCCGAATCTGATTCAGCATGGTGTGGTTGTATATCTGCTACATCTAGACAGCTATTGTATAAATTTTCCTGTCCCAGCTCTGGAAATAAACAAAAACAGTCAAGAGTATTACATAATTAATAATTGTTTTATTTCACAACATACTGTGAATCTGTGATTGCCATTAAGTTGAATTAAACTTAACACTGCCAAAACTTTGAAGTAATTAGATTAAAACATTTTGTGATCAATAATAATAATATGTGAAATAAATAGATTAGGTCTTTAATTTATTTTAAGATTATTTATTGACAATATTATTATTGATTTTAATAACTTACCATCAATTTGAAGTTCCTCCTTTGGCTCAATAACACCATCTACTCCCTCACAAACAGCTGGTAGTTCTTCTTTAATAATACTTTCTGTTTGACATTCATCATCTATACTTATGTGCACTATTGACGATTTAATAAGCCCACTACAAAACTCTAAGTGAGCTTGGTTTATTAAAGGATTGAGCTGTAAAAAGATATGTATATTATTAGGAAAATTAGATGCTGATCACAGTACCTCGGAGTCATTCTAGACAGTAAGTTTAACTGGAGTAGTTATCTGGACAACAAACTGACACGGCTCGGCACGGCTGAATGGCTGGCTTTTGACTACATTGTATGTGTATATTGTATGTTTTAATTTGTAATGTGCGTTTTGTTTGTGCAGAATAACTAATTTTTCTTTCTAAACTAAAGGCTTGCATAACCTAAAAATTTTACTATGGCTGTACACTGCAGTGATCCGCCCCATGATCACCTACGGTACCATGGTCTGGTGGTCCCGTACCACGTTAGTCACAGACAGCCTTCAACAAACTACAACGCCTGTAAAGACTAGCCTGCATGGCAAACACATGTTTAAATGAATAAGATTCTCTGATAACGCCACCATACCTACTAAAAGCTGTGCAAGCTCATACATTGGCCAAACTAAGGTGAACCACACTACAAGTGAGGATACTTAAGTAGTTCCAATGTAACTTCGCTGTCCACTGCAGAAGCTATTGTTGCATAGCTCGCGCTGACATGATATAAAACTGCCACATTCCAGTTTCATACAGAAGTTGTAGCAGTATTATGTGGAATATTACCATGTGATAATTTGTAAACACCTACATTTGACAAAAGCATACATAATAACATTCAACACTTCATGGAATGCTTGGTGAGAAATCCAGACACAATAGGAATGGGCTTGAGAGGAATCACTTCCACATTATCCTGGAATTAAGAAATTATAAGAATAAATGGCTGTTGAAGAATACCTCACCTCATAATCCTCATTCATCATCAGAGTGAACAGTTCTTCGGCTTTCAGACATTGTCTTAGTAATTGGTAGCATTGCTTAAGTTTAGTACAACAGAAGAAACAAGCAAGAATCGGTCTATTGTCTTCAGTAACAAACTGCAACAAAATTTGTATTGCACTGTTTTGTTTTTATAAAGAAAATACTTCTGTTCTGTATAGTAATGCTGTACAAGCCAACAGTTTGTGGTTTTCAATGGTTTCTGTGCGCATCTTACAGAGAAGGCATGAGCATTGATCGCCACTCATGCTCAAGACAGATTTATATTATTTATTTATTACTTTTAAGAATTGCAATTTAATGTACATGTTTACTGGAGCCTAAGTCTTTGAGTAGGAGAGGTTACTAAAAACTTACTGGAATATCAGTCAGCTTCTCATACAGTTTGTGCAAGTTCCTGTTGACCACTACATACATGCGGACATTCTCCGCTAGACATATCCTACACATTGGCAGTTTTTCCATCTTTTAAATCAAAAAATTCACCCACTGACCAAAAAGAGTAGGTTATGATATATTTAGATCAACTGTTGCGCTAAACACTGTTGCGTTGCGTACAAATAACGAGGGAGGTTTGCGTTTCAACTTAGATTCACAATTGGAACATAACAGGTGACGCTGACGGCCTGCAGTTTCTTCATACCCTCATGGAAAGGTGTGAGTTTAAGTATGTATACACGAACAAATACAAAAGCTATAACGAGGGGCTTGTTTTTTCGTTCAAGTTAATTAAATTATAAAAGTACTGTCTGTTTGAATAATGGTTGTCCATTGGCATAGATAAAAATACTAAAGTTTACTAAACCATTGACTTGACATCACAGCGGTATCTCTTTGGTCTTTGCATCACAGACCACAGATAATCACAGACACAGCAGAGTACATTATTCTGTGATCACAGAATAATATTACTAAGGTAACTTCTCTTCTTAATCTGTGATCACAGAGTAACTTGTATGTATAATGTACTCTGTGCTTGTGATATTATCATGGAATTATTATCAGTATACGTATAGTACGCCTAGCCTAGCGGAGCTTGACTTAGGGGCTGTATCCACGAGCGAGAGAATCGCGGCGATAGTCTCGCCGCATGTCCAGTTTTGACCTGAAAATTTTCGAACGCGTCTAGTGATGTAAAATATCTTTAAAAAATGCATTTTTTTTGCTTATTTCGTATCACTTAATTGAATTTTCAAATGAAGCCAGGAAAAAATACAATTTATATTATGTTTATCATTCTCAATATACTTTTGGAAACGGAACGTGTCTTACACACGTTCCATTTTAAGTTTACAGTTGACAGGTTACGCGTAAAACGGACTTCTTTAGTCGCAACGAATGACAGGCTGCCGCTGTGACAGTGTGACTGCTGTCATTTGTTTGACGTTTTGCAGTCGTTCGTTTCATAATGTACTGTGCGATCTTTGATTTTCTGATACCCTTACAACTTTTGCATTTTCCATGGATTTCGCTACCTACCACTTACGATTACTTTGGCCTGTGTTATACGGATACCGATTTAGTGCTTTTGATTGGGATCTAAGTTATCGTTAACACTCTTGTTGGAAAGTGTTAAGGAGCCTTCTACGAGATTACTTTGTATAAACTGCAACATAAGTGTTAATGCGCTTCGGCGTTATCGGGCGCTTCAGCTTGATAGCAGAGTCATCTCGCTATTAGCACTTGGATATCTCCAGTAATAGTAAGTATAATAACAATCAAGTACCTAACGATTTAGTATCCAGTCAACGGAGGCTAGCGTATTGTTTTATAAAAAAAGAATTGATATTTAGAAGTGGTAAAGTATATTTTTTCAAGTTACACGAAAAATATAACTAGTACTACCTACTAGAAATAGGTGACGCCCCTAAGACGACCCACTGACCGAATGTGTTAGTTACATCTAGATTTTCCCCATGATTTAGCTAAAGTGGTTCTTTTAGACAGCTGTTTAAAACAAAGCATGCAAAAATACAAATTAAATATACATACTTATTTCCATTGTAGGCTTTAAAATCTCATAATTAACGAAGACACTGAATATCTAATGACCCTTTGTGTATAACCCTATCTACCACACAAACACACTTTCCTCACTAACTTCACCACTGCATCATTCACACACAGACCTCTATTTCACCACTCATATTAACACACATACCCACATCCATACCTCATATCTTCAAACTCACCAACAAACCCTAGCACTCTCTAATGGTACTTACTAAGGCGAATTATTTAATTAATTAATAGTGAATGTGATAGTGATTTAGTAGTCCTCAGATGAAAATTAAAATGTCAATAGCTGAAAACTATCCCCTGAGATACAGGTTCCTGCCTAGTTTAGGGGCAAGGGTCAATACTATGTGCACCTTATTATGATCACCACAAAATGTTGAAGTACCTACTTGTCATGTACCTACCTATTTTTATAATTGTAACTTTTAACGGTGAGAAATAAACTATTTTTATTTTATTTGTTTTTCAGATAACGGAAGAAGATTACATTTGTGAAGCGTGCTTTGATGTATCCATACAGACTATTAATGCTCAGATTCATGGAAAAAATGAGTGTGATCCATCTGTTGGTTCATCTCGACATGGTCATGCTCAAGTATGCCCCGTTTGTGGTCGATCATTGCTCAATCGCCAAAGTGACCACATTCTCAAAGAAAACCCATCAAGCCTCACAATAAGGATGATCAACTTAATGCATGATCACAGGCATGAAACCAACATTGTGGCTCCAGTGGCATTTTTAGATGAAGTGGTTGTATGAGAAGATATTGAATAAATTATAATAAATCAAATCCTGTTTTTTATTTAATTTCCCTGTCCTCGCCAAAAACATGTAGGTGTGCAGCTCTTTTCGTTATCTATTTATGTCGCCTGTCAGGCGACTCCTGGAGTCTGGTCCGCTTCGACGGCGACGACAGATTTTGACCGATACCTACTTCAATGAACTGTAAGTAGGTACCTAAATTGCTCAAACTTACACAAAGTGTAGTAAACAAGGATAGCATAACATCACACGAAGTCTTTATAACTCAGCATGGGCGGGTTATTACGAGAATAATAACTACTGTGTGCGACCGCGCTCCAATTTGATGATGATGATTTGATGATATTACATTGAAGAGGGATTTCTCAGTGATTGTAACTCTCAGCGATTAAGAAACAATTTGATTTTAATTATCGTACAGTTTTTGAGGTTATAACAGCTGTCAAACCTTATCTGACAGCTGCTATAACCTCAAAATCTTATTTACTTAATAACATTTTTCCCTGGCCTCTAAATTAAATGATAATAAATTATTGTGTTATTATGAACAATAATTGTTTTTATACAACACTAGTTGTAGGTAGACGCGACCTGTAAAACAAATCAAGTGACAGGTCAATCAATGTATGGAAAGTGGGCATGATTCTTTTCGCGGCGATGTTATCGCCGCGTGGAGACACGTTCTAAGAGAGTGTATAGAAATACGTGGCACGACGATAATATCGCCGCGATTCTCTCGCTCGTGGAGACAGCCCCTTAGGGTATATATGTTCTGTGAGCTTGACATTTCAGTATATATTTTTTTATATTTTAATGGCCTGGTTGCTGGGTCCTTTTAGCCAAGTTCGACATTTCAGTATATTATTATTAGGTGTGACTAATATATTCGTAATAGGTACAAGTATCATCATAATACAAGCCATGTATATTCATATTAAGATTTGAGAATATAGAGTAATTGGTTACCAGGTATTAGTCAAATATTAGGGATGCGTAATAAATAGCGAGGCGACTCCTATGCTAGCTATGCTCCTACAGCTCCTACGTGGTTCCTACTATTTGCAGACTGCGGTCATCTCACTCTCTCGCCGACATCGCATATTATGATATCATACCTATTACTGGGTATAAGTCTAATATTAATGAACCGATTCATTATTACCCAATCTAATATTGATACCTGCGTAGGCTGCGTAATATAGTCCGAATACAATATTATGGAGTCGCTGTGAGCTTTGGTCACTAGTGTTAGGTTTTGTTATGTTATTTAAACTATTTGATGCAATTTATTGTACTTAATCTAGTTCTTTTTTTAATTTAATTTACTTTTGTATTCGATTATTTGTAATCAACTTAATGTGCTGGCAACACCGAAACGATTCAATTTGTGACATAAGCTTTGGAAAAGCTGTCAGTGGAGGTTCGCGCCTTTTTTTGGAAAATGTAAAACTATTCCTGTGTTATTTTGGAGTTAAGTATAGTGTGTTGTGAATTGTACTGTAGTTGCAGTTAATATACTAATTATCTTTAATACGTGGATCTATTTTAATAAGTGATCTAACAAATCAGAAGCGGGATCGCTACGCGCCGTTCTCGGTCAGATACAAAGATTCAGGGTCCCAAGTATATTTTAGAAAAATGATGGTCTAAGAATACACATAAAAATTAGAGCCGATTCAATGTATTACTTACTTGAATCTTGGTATTGGAAGTTTGACGGCTATACTTCATGTTCCAAAGACAATTTTCCATCGTGTCGGTACTGAATAAAGCAGCATACCTTGGACATTTAGTTACTAAGGGTAATAGATGCATCATTTAATGTAAGTGTGCACATTATTTGTTAATTCGAGCATTGTGAAGAACATGAAGTTACCGTAGTAATAGTCAACCCATACTGGATGTATTATTCAAATTATTGAAGACTATAACTTTAACCAAACCCCATGCGAATAAATCCCTGTTCGTCTCATGCTTATACTATCACTGGGTAAGTTGGTGGGTAAGGAAAAACCAGCCTTACAATGGTAGTAAGTCTGATAATGTATAAAAAAAAAAAAAGTAAATTAATAAATATCCAGCGCAAAGTTCGCTGAGGAGGTGTAAGTTCTGTTGTACATTTTTAGTTATAGTTTATGTATTGGGTAGTTTTGTATACTTCTAATATTTCTAATGAGATGCACAAGGTATTCAATGCAATGCGCAAGGTGCGCAACGCATAATAACTAGTATGCACGAGGTGTGCAAAGCAATGTGCAAGGTGCGCGACGCGGAGTGCGCAGCGCGCATGATGTGGAGCGCGCACGATGCGCGACGCGGAGCGCACAACGTTCGCAATGGGAGGCGTGCAAGATGCGCGATGCGGAGCGCGCATGGTGCGCGATGCGGAGCGCGCATGGTGCGCGATGCGGAGCGCGCAATATGCGCGATGCGGTGCGCAACGAATAATTAATAGAATGCACAAGGTGTGCGATGCAATGCGCAAGGTGCGCAACGCATAATTAATATGACGCACAAGGTGTGCGATGCAATGCGCAAGGTGCGCAACGCATAATTAATATGACGCACAAGGTGTGCGATGCAATGCGCAAGGTGCGCAACGCATAATTAATATGACGCACAAGGTGTGCGATGCAATGCACAAGGTGCGCAACGCATAATTAATATGACGCACATGGTGTGCGATGCAACGCGCAAGGTGCGCAACGCATAATTAATAGAATGCACAAGGTGTGCGAAGCAATGCGCAAGGTACGCGACGCGATTTGCGCAAGGAGCTCGACGCGGTGTGCGCGATGCGGAGCGCGCAATGGGCGCGATGCGGAGCGCGCATGGAGCGCGATGCGGAGCGCGCATGGAGCGCAGTGCGGAGCGCGCCAAGTGCGGGATGCAGAGCGCGCATAATGCGCGTTGCGGAGCACGCAATATGCGCGATGCGGAGCGCGCAAGATGCGAGATGCGGAGCGCGCAATATGCGCGATGCGGAGCGCGCAACGTGCGAAATGCGAGTCGCGGTGCGGTGCGCATAATGCGCAATGCGGAGCGCGCAAGTTGCGCGATGCAGAGCGCGCATGGTGCGCGATGCGGAGCGCGCAATGGGCGCGATGCGGAGCGCGCATGGTGCGCGATGCGGAGTGCGCTTGGTGCGCGATGCGGTACGCATAATGCGCGATGCAGAGTGCGCATGGTGCGCGATGCGGAGCGCGTCAAGTGCGCGATGCGGAGCGCGCAATAGGCGCGATGCGGAGCGCGCATGGAGCGCGATGCGGAGCGCGCAACGTGCGAAATGCGAGGTGCGCAAGTTGCGCGATGCAGAGCGCGCATGGTGCGCGATGCGGAGTGTGCATGGTGCGCGATGCGGTGCGCGCATGGTGCGTGATGCGGAGCGCGCAATATGCGCGATGCGGAGCGCGCTTGGTGCGCGATGCGGTACGCATAATGCGCGATGCAGAGTGCGCATGGTGCGCGATGCGGAGCGCGTCAAGTGCGCGATGCGGAGCGCGCAATAGGCGCGATGCGGAGCGCGCATGGAGCGCGATGCGGAGCGCGCAACGTGCGAAATGCGAGGTGCGCAAGTTGCGCGATGCAGAGCGCGCATGGTGCGCGATGCGGAGTGTGCATGGTGCGCGATGCGGTGCGCGCATGGTGCGCGATGCGGAGCGCGCAATATGCGCGATGCGGAGCGCGCAACGTGCAAAATGCGAGTCGCGCAAGTTGCGCGATGCGCGCGCATGGAGCGCGATGCGGAGCGCGCATGGTTCGCGATGCGTAGCGCGCTACGTGCGAAATGCGAGGCGCGCAAGTTGCGCGATGCAGAGCGCGCATGGTGCGCGATGCGGAGTGCGCATGGTGCGCGATGCGGAGCGCGCATGGTGCGCGATACAAGGTGCGCGATGCGGAGTGCACAATAGGTGCGATGCGGCGCGCACATTGAGTGCGATGCGGAGCGCACAAGGTGCGCGATGCGGAGTGCACAATAAGTGCGACGCGGAGTGCACAATGTGCGCGATACGAGGCGCGCAAGGTGCACGATGCGGAGCGCGCAAGTTGTGCGATGCGGAATACATAATTAGTGCAATGGGCAAAGTGATGTGTTGTGTATTAGTATATTATTATGATATTTAATGTGTGATTTCTAAAATTGTTTTAAAATAACATGTAATTTTAAATAAAGATAAATGTAGAGAACGTTTAACTGGGAACTCCAAAAGTTGGAGATATTTAGTTTAGAAACGTTATGTAATAGAATAGAATTGAATACTTCTTATAATTGTAAACCAAATGAACTGTTACAGATATAAATGTACACTCGAGAGCAATGAATCCGGGTCACTTAAAGAATGTTAAAAATCTCGGAAACTAAAAATGATAGGTTAATGCAATAAATTGTATTTAATAGACAATGTAATACTCCTTAAATGAAAGTAAAAAAAATATGAGTCACCATACATTTTATTAACACAAAATTACATAAAGAAAAAACTGCTGATCTCTCCTTAAAACAAAAATAGGAAACATGAAATTTTTGAACTTTATTACGATTTTCTTGAATTTTAATACTTCGTATTGCCTCCTCGTGCTTCCATTACTGCGTTTACGCGGTTTGGCATGCTGTACACCAAGTTCCTTATACGATTTTGGGGAATATTCTCCCATTCCTCTGTGAGAGCAATTTTGAGCTCACGAAGCGTGATTGGGGGAGGGTTTCGTTGTTTACGCATCTGCCTAGCTCGTCCCAAGCATGCTCGATCGGGTTGATATCCGGGCTACGCGCTGGCCACTCCATACGAGTAATGTTCATCTCTTGAAGGTAGTCATTCACAATCCTACCTGTATGAGGTCGGGCATTGTCATGCATAAATATAGCATCCTCACCTAAATTGACCATAAATGGACCAACGTGATCATTGAGGATTTCTTCCACATATCTTACGCTAGTTAAAGAGCCGTTTTCTATGATCACCAGCTCTGTGCGACTTTCAGAAGAAATTCCGGCCCACACAAGTACAGACCCACCACCGTAGGCTACTTTTTCTTCGATACATGCTTGCTTGAATCTTTCCCCTGGTCTTCGATACACTCTGTGTCTTCCATCGTGCACGAATCAAAATTTATGCTCTACACATAAATTTTGATTCGTCGGAGAACATAACTTTTGACCAATCTTCAATACTCCAATTTACGTGGCTCTGGGCATATCTTAGTCTTGAAATACGATACCCACGCTCCAGTTTAGGGCCGTTTGCAGGTCTAAGGGGTTTTAAGTTAGATTCAGCAAGCCGACGTCTTACTGTCCATGCACTTGGGTTACTTCCTCCGAGGCGTCGAAACTGATTTGTGAGTTCAGTTCCTGTGAGAAAGCGATTTCGAAGCATGGTGTTCACCAAGTATCGGTCTTCTCGTGCTGTGGTACACCTGGTTCTGCCCGTTCCTGGTCTGCGTAGGTTAGAACCAGTTTCTTCGTAACGTCGGAGAACTCTTTGTACTGTTGACAGCGACACACCGACAGTCCTGGCTGTATCGCGCTGACTCCGGCCGGTTTTCAGCATTGTAAGTATTCTGGTGCATTCTTCAGGCGTAAGCGACATAATTTCAGCTTGAATAATGAACATAGAGCACTATCAACATGGTTTATGTACCCACATAAATGACAGATTACAAACAAAAGCAAAACCAAATGCTGTTATTTCGTAGTTCCATCTTCGAAAGTGGCCCTTTTTCAAATTTGATTTTTTTATGATATAACTTTACAATAACTAAGAAGTTTTAATACAGGGGTGTCAAACTCAATTTTGCAGAGGGCCATATATTAGATTTAGAATGTGTAGGCGGGCCAGGTTCAAATTAAAATACTAAAACATACTAAATTATTTTAACATCTTTATTTATTTAGTTATATATAGTTGTTACAAATCATACCAAAAGTAAGAAAGAGGGTGAGGGAGGGGCGCAGTATGCGTTAGCTGCACGGACGAAATAGAAGACGACTTCGCGCGCGCACGAGAGAGAGAGAAAAGCATAACTAACACTCTCTCACTCGTCTTGTCAGGCGCTACTCTTGAAATTACTTTTAAGTAAAGCGCGCGTATTTTTAAATCTGCATGGAGGCATTGAGTGCAGTCTAAAATCTCTAAAAAAAGATTCATTTTTATCTGTGATATATTGTGATCGCGGGCCGTATCGAAATGGGCCGAGGGCCGGATTCGGCCCGCGGGCCGTATCTTTGACATGACTGTTTTAATACCTTCATTTAAGGAGTATTACATTGACTATTAAATACAATTTATTGCATTAACCTAGCATTTTTAGTTTCCGAGATTTTTAGGATTCTTTAAGTGACCCGGATTCATTGCTCTCGAGTGTACATTAGCGCTAGGGCAATTAGTATCTTGCTCTCTTGATTATGTATCCACAACGTGCAATTTCACCTTGCAAATTCACCTAGGATACAGGACATGCTCTAGTTTGGGTTTCAGGAGTTTCACAAAACGTGCATATTCTTAGCCTATTAATATAAGTTATTTAAGTACATAATGCATTGTTAACCTGTTTTTTTCTCTCGTTTTTGTATTAGGCTTATGAAAATAAATTATAATTTGGTAAATTAGATATATTGAGCCGAGTGTTAGGTTTTAGTTTTACCTGATAGCGTGTATGAGGACATACACGTTGTCAGGATGGACGAGTGTTAGGTTTTGTTATGTTATTTAAACTATTTGATGCAATTTATTGTACTTAATCTAGTTCTTTTTTTAATTTAATTTACTTTTGTATTCGATTATTTGTAATCAACTTAATGTGCTGGCAACACCGAAACGATTCAATTTGTGACATAAGCTTTGGAAAAGCTGTCAGTGGAGGTTCGCGCCTTTCTTTGGAAAATGTAAAACTATTCCTGTGTTATTTTGGAGTTAAGTATAGTGTGTTGTGAATTGTACTGTAGTTACAGTTAATATACTAATTATCTTTAATACGTGGATGTATTTAATAAGTGATCTAACACTAGTCACTTCAAATATTATAAACTAATATCCGTATTAGCTAATACTAGAGAATGCGACAGAAACAACTTGTGACCAAATGTAAAAAAAACTATTTTCATTGCTTGCTTACTTGGTAACCAACTCATGCAGCTTTCATACGAAGCCCGATGTAATGTGTATAACAGTGTATAATCTATGTCTTTACAATAAACACATTACGATTACGTCCCCACAACGACAAGCTAGCAGCCAGGTTCTATTCATACGATACAATATTCATCAATCTCGCTCGCCCGCCTCGGGTCGGTTTAGGCGAGTCTAGTCATCTGGCTCACTCCTCAGGCGCCGAGACGTCGGCGAGAGAGTGAGATGACCGCGGTCGGCAAATAGTAGGAGCCACGTAGGAACTGTAGGAGCATATAGCCAGCATACGAGTCGATACGCATCCCTGTTATTTGACTAATACCTGGTAACCTATTACTCTATATTCGCATATCCTAATATGTATATACATGGCCTGGATTACTTGTACCTACTACGAATATATTAGTCACACCTCTAATTGCGGCCTTATAATATACTGAAACCAATTGTCGACTTGGCTAAAAGGGCCCAGCAACCAGGCCATTAAAATATTAGGTCTTTACCTATGAAATTGCCGTTTTGTAAGAAAAAATTTAAACTAATTTTTTTCATAGTATTTTTTATTGTATTAATCGAAGTAATCACCCATGCAATCAATTCATCTTTGCCAACGCAGTGGCAGTTTATTGATGCCCTTCTTAAAGAAATAAGCTGGATGGGAGGCAACAAATTCTTCAAAGGCATTTTGTACTGCCTCTCGGGTATTGAATTTTTTTCCCGCCAAGAAGTTATCCAAATTCTGGAAAAAGTGGTAGTCTGTAGGCGCAAGGTCTGGTAAGTAGGGCGGATGACGGAGAGCTTCCAACCCCAGTTCTTGCAACTTGGAGACCGTCTGCTGTGCAGTATGAGGTCGCGCGTTGTCGTGCAGGAGCAGCGGAGTCGAGCGATTGACCAGTGCTGGTTGGAGATGTGCCAGCTTCTCCATCATTGTGTTCAGTTCTTCACAGTACACATCTGCAGTAATGCTCACCCTGTTTGGTAAGAAGCTGTGATGAATCACACCAGCGCTAGACCACCAAACAGTGACCATCACTTTTCTAGGGGTAAGTTTTCATTTATGGCATTGTTTAGGTGCTGAACCAGGATCCAACCAACTTGCTGAGCGCTTGCGGTTATCAAACAGAATCCATTTTTCATCGCAGGTAACAATGCGGTTCAAAATTCCTTTATTTGTGTGTCTGTTGAGCAGTGCAAGGCACGTCTCGACGCGTACTTCGCGCTGGCGATCATTGAGTTCGTGGGGCACCCATTTGTCAAGCTTTTTTACCTTGCCAATTTGACGCAAATGGACCAATATTGTTTTGACGCTAACGTCGAAAGCTGCTGCTAATTCAGCCGTAGATTGTGTATCATCCATGGAATTATTATGTACTACGTACAACTGGAAGGTTCACTCAGATTATAAACGCGAGCCGAAAGAGAGGTTTCTAAACTTCACCCGTCCTTGTCAAACACAATACAACAACGAACGAGACGCCATTAAATTACATCAGCTGACAAGACAACCGCATTTACCGGTATTGCAAGTAATAAATTTATAATATTTACTAATTACCTACGGTGCTATTGTGAGAAATATTTTTGTTCTTAATAAGAAAACCTGTAAGCGAAAGTAATTCGTTTTAGTACATATGCGGTACTCACATATGTTTATCATATTATACAAATAAGTACGTTTTAATTTTCATTTTTACACAATCTTATTCTACTAAAGGTATTAAATATTTTACATGGCAATCGTGCGAAAGAGACACAACGAAGCTTAAAATTTGTTCTCTCTCTCGAGCCCGTTTTTACTGTGTATTTGGATATTCTAAAAACAACGATATTGTTTTACAAATAGAGTTCAATTTTATTTGACAGGATTTTACCAGTAAGCCTTCCAGTTGTATGTACGTAGTACATAATAATTCCATGGTATCATCTGCTTCCACAATCGCCTTTAATTCGTCATTGTCGACCAAAGTCGACCGTGAGGTTCATTTTTCAGGTCGAAATTTCCAGAACTGAAGCGAGCAAACCAATAACAGGTGGTGCGTTGGTTTGTAGTGTTAAGTCCGTAAACGTCGATGATGTTGCGTGCCGCTTGTGCCGCGTTGCTGCCACGACGGTACTCATATTCCATAATTACTCGAATTTTTAACGTAGGTACCCATGATGACGAAAAAGATTGAAATGCGATGAAAATGTAACAGTAACACTAATCAATAAACAAATGACTACTTTTGGAAAAAAATCCATGTTTTTAAAATAAAATTAATTTGAAATTAGAATTCTTAGCCAAACAAAAATTATTTTGATTTGAAATGGCCAGTACTCAGCCCAGCTCTACCATGAGTTTGCACAGCCAAAACTCGCTAGCGTCTACGTAAATAATATGTATGAAATATTGTACAACACCCCTAGCGGTCACCGAAAGAATTAAAATTCGTACCATGAGCACTCACTATAGATTTCGATGTGTGAGTCTATCTGGCGGGCCCCAACGAGATTTATCAACAGGTGATAGCTTTTCATAAAGACATTATTTTGTACCTAAAGAAAATAAATAAGATATATTTTGTACCTCGACAGTTTTTGATTGAACGACGTTTTTATGAAGTGTCTAGCTAGCGGGCCCCTTATGATTATTTTTGTTGTTATTATACTTTTAGATCGCCCAATAGTGCTCGGAGTAAGAAACTATTTTGTACCTTATAAATCCAAAATTTCGACTTTCTGTGAGCTTTACTTCAAAAGATATTCGCTATCTAAACAAACGTCCAGCCAGCTGGCCCTTTTTTAAATACTATTCTTTTATATCATATAATTGTGTTAGGAGCTTGATACTATTTTGTAGGTACCTTACAAATCCAAAATTTCGACTTTCTGTGAGCTATACTTTTAAAGATATTCGTTATCTAAAAAACGTCCAGCCAGCGGGCAATTTTTTAAATACTACTCTTTTATATCATACAATAGTGTTTGTTTTTATAATTTATACAAAAGAATACAGGATTACTCATATTAAATAACAACCAAAAACCACTAAGGTTTAAACTTGTGCTATCATGAGTCTATCTCAATAGCGAACTATACAATGAAGCATTTTATATGGATGCGTTATAGTCGATACAATTAAAAACATCTTTAGGTCTTTAAATAGTTAGAATCATTGCTACACAATACTTAAGATATAAAAGATACTTGTATACTAAGATACTTGATACTTATATACTTGTATGATATAAAAGAGTAGTATTTAAAAAAGGGCCCGCTGGCTGAACGTTTGATAAGATAGCGAATATCTTTTGAAGTATAGCTCACAGAAAGTCGAAATTTTGGATTAATTTGTAAGGTACAAAATAGTATCAACCTCCTAACACAATTGTATGATATAAAAGAGTAGTATTTAAAAAAGGGCCAGCTGGCTGGACGTTTGTTTAGATAGCGAATATCTTTTGAAGTATAGCTCACAGAAACTCGAAATTTTTGATTTATAAGGTACAAAATAGTATCAAGCTCCTAACATAATTGTATGATATAAAAGAGTAGTATTTAAAAAAGGGCCAGCTGGCTGGACGTTTGTTTAGATAGTGAATATCTTTTGAAGTAAAGCTCACAGAAAGTCGAAATTTTGGATTTATAAGGTACAAAATAGTTTCTTACTCCGAGCACTATTGGGCGATCTAAAAGTACAATAAAAACAAAAATAATCATGAGGGGTATAGCTAGACACTTCATAAAAATGTCGTTCAATCAAAAACTGTCGAGGTACAAAATATATCTTATTTATTTTCTTTAGGTACAAAATAATGTCTTTATGAAAAGCTATCACCTGTTGATAAATCTCGTTGGGGCCTGCCAGATAGACTCACACGATTTCGATAGGTAAGAAACCTACCGTAATCTATTCGATAGTCACTAACGTTTTTCAGCTGTCGCCATACAAAACGCCACTATGAGTCACAAAGACAGACGCTATCGAAAAATACGCTTACGATAGTAGTTACGTAGCTCACTGGCATTTTGACGTGTGAAATATATATGTTTACATTGAAAATAAATACGTTTATGAGTATTTTGAGTCAAAATAATGTCTGGAAGAGCTTATTTAGCATGGAATATGTTGGCGGCCGCTAAATTTGAAGACCAACGACATAAGCAACGTGAATTTCAAGTCAAAATTACAGGAAAATGAAATTCTAGCTTACCAATGGGCAGGGCATTACGCAGCTACCTAGGAGGCTTTCTGTGATGAATATTAACTTTAATTTAAATAAAATACATTTTACTTAAACAACCTTTTCATTTATTTTATTATTACATGGGAAACATACATCATATTTCACAAAATATGGAACACAAAAATTGTCATATAAACATATCGTCGTTCATATTGCAATTTGTTCAATGTCAAAAATTTCAATATATTTTTTATTTCTAACGTATTGTTACGAGCTTCGGGTTCGTGACAATAAAAACTGCCGATTTAATAACCAAAAAAATGACACTTTAATAATCAACACTAATTACAACTTAAACACACTAATTATAACACACAATTGCACTACTGATCACTCTAAGTCGCACTTGAATATCGCTTCGATGTTATCACTTCGATCGCTTTATCCAAACTGTCCCGGTAGTGGCGCGTCTCGGCCTTATATAGCGCCAAAGAGAGTTCTAGAACCTTCCATTGTAGAAACATTTAGAATGTTCGAGTACATACAGGCCCCGATCGACCAGATGTCGAAAGTTCGGGAATGTTCTAGAAAGTTCTTGCATCGAAATTTCTAGAAGGGTCTTCACTACTAGTTCCGCTACTCGATACTAGATGGCGCTAGTGGTAACTACTGTCACCATGTACCAGGCATTAATTGTGGCGCGCAACACTGCCCCCTCCTAAGACATGCTCGTCCCGAGCATTATCGGCCCCATAATAACGCGCCAGTCGATCCACGTGGACGATCTTAGGAGTACCTCTTGCACCTTTCTGTATACGGTAGGTTACGTCATTGATCTTTGTCACAATCCGGTACGGTCCGTCCCATTTAGCTTGAAGCTTAGGAGATTTCCCTTTGCTGCGGACTGGATTGTGCAACCACACTAGTGAACCTTCGTCGAACCCTTTATTGTTCATTTTACGGTCATAACGGGTTTTCATCTTTTCAGACATTTTCTGGCCCGATTGTCTGACGTGCTCATAAATGTCATTCATTTTGTTCCGCAAGTCGTTCGCATACTCGGTTATACTGCGTGGGGCATCAGGTGGTATTCCGGTGATCAGGTCTGCAGGCAGCCGTAATTCTCTTCCAAAGTTTGCGAAAGCTGGTGTCACCGATGTACTTTCGTGAACAGCGCTTCGATATGACAACAAAAACGGTTGTATGTGCTTGTCCCAATCTCGTTGCTGATTTTCCACAACTTTGGCTAGGTACCTCTCCAGTGTCTGATTAAATCGTTCCACCATTCCATCTGATTGTGGGTGGTAAGAAGTTGTTCTTGTTTTATGAGTACCCATAACTCGACAAGTTTCCTGGAATATTTGGGACTCAAAATTTCTTCCCTGATCGCTGTGAATCTCTAAGGGTACTCCAAAACGGCAGAAGACTTCATGAACCAGTTTATCTGCAACTGTTGAAGCTTCTTGGTTTGGAATGGCAAAGACTTCCGGCCACTTAGTGAAGTAATCTATCACAACCATGAAATACTTGTTACCACTTTCACTTTCCGGAAACGGTCCCGCAACGTCAAGGGCTATCCTCTCCCATGGTGCACCAACATTGTACAATTTCAGTGCACCTCTACTACGAGTCTGAGGTCCCTTTACAGCTGCACAACTTGTACATTTGCGACACCAGTCCTCGACATCGTCCCGACAGTGGACCCAGTAAAACCGTTCTCGTATCTTCAATAGAGTCCGTTTTACTCCCAGATGGCCTCCTGAACAACCATTATGGTACAGCTGTAGAACGTCCGGTACTTGAGCTTTAGGGACAACCATTTGCAAATGACAGCTGTCTCCCCGAGCGTTTTCCCATTTACGGCACAGGACTCCATCCTGAATCACCAAACTGTCCCATTGGGCCCAATAGCTTTTTGTGATCGAACTCATTGCTGAGACGTCGCTCCACCTGGGCTTAGGAGCTCTGGCCTTCATCCACTCCAGAATCGGCTTGATGTCCGAATCTTCCTGCTGTGCACGTTGTAGCCTTTCCTTCCACTCGTTACTGAGGTCTGTGTTGAGCATCCTCACAGGTACGACTTCTTTACTTTCTTGCCTAGTACAATGCTTGCAGTCTTCAGGACAAGGTCTTCTTGACAATGCATCTGCGTTGCCATGAGATTTCCCGCTGCGATGTTCGACCTCGAAGTTGTATTCCTGCAGTAGTTCAATCCACCTCGCAACTTGTCCTTCTGGATTTTTGAACTGCAATAGCCATTTCAGTGCAGCGTGGTCAGTTCGTAGGTGGAATTTCCGTCCCAGAAGATATTTGCTAAAGTGCTGCAATGACTTTACCACAGCAAGCAGTTCCCGTCTCGTAACACAATAGTTCCTTTCAGGTTTTGACAATGACTTGCTGAAGTACGCTATCACAACCTCTTGATCACCATTACGTTGAGACAATACACCGCCAAGTCCTATGTCACTTGCGTCTGTGTCAACTATAAATTCCTTGCCCGCATCAGGGTACCCTAAAATAGGTGTTTTGCACAGACGGTCCTTTAGCTCCTGGAATGCGATGTCGCAACTGTCATCCCAGCAGAAATGTCGCTTCTCCTCGGTTAGTTTATGCAGGGGTTTGGCTATATCTGCAAAGTTCTTGACAAATCGCCGATAATAGGAGCACAAACCCAAAAATGCTCTAACCTGCGTCTTGTCTTTTGGAACTGGCCAATCTTTGACAGCGGCGATTTTCTCTGGATCCGTACGGATACCTTCTTCAGACACTACATATCCCAAAAAACTAACTTGCCGTTTGAATAGTGAACACTTCTTCGGACTTAACTTGAGGTTGGCACCCTGGATCTTCATGAGCACGCGTTCCAGGTTTTGAAGATGTTCTTCAAACGTGCGGCCTACGATGATGATGTCATCCAAGTAGACCAAGCAGGCATCGCCAATTAGCCCAGTAAGTACAAGTTCCATCAACCTCTCAAATGTTGCCGGAGCATTGCACAATCCAAACGGCATAACTTTAAATTGCCACAGACCCTTTCCTGTCGAGAATGCAGTTTTCTCCTTGTCCTTGGGATCAATTTCGACTTGCCAGTAGCCACTTTTCAGGTCCAGCGTGCTAAACCACTTTACTCCAGTAAGCATGTCCAGCGTGTCATCAATTCTTGGCAAAGGATAGCTGTCCTTTTTTGTAACGTCGTTCAGACGACGATAGTCAACACAAAACCGCATGCTGCCGTCCTTCTTTTTTACCAGCACTACAGGTGAACACCATGGACTAGATGAAGGTTCAATAACACCATCCTTCACCATTCCCTCAATCATGGTTTCCACTTCTTTTTCACGTGCTACCGGCAATCTTCTTGGCCGCTGACGGATAGGCATTTCTTCTCCTGTGTTTATTTTGTGTTGAACTATGCCAGTCTTCCCGATGTCAGCCTCGTTTGACGAGAAAACATCGGCGAACTTGAATAACATCTTCTTCGCCTTGACCATTTCATTTTGGGACAAAGCGCTGCGGCAGTCTTCTAAAAGTGTGGTCACTTTTGTTTGTGTATCCTTGCTGAGGGTCCCAGTTGATAGATGTTGGCATCGACGCAACCAATCCACTTCCTCGCAAGTACCAACAAGTGTGCCTTTTTCTATAATCTGTTCCTGATCACAAAGGTTCAGCACACGTACCCCTGAGATGTCAGTGGCTCTGACCAAAGTCCGTGCCACTTTCCATGGAAGGTCATTGTCTACCCTTTCCACGAGTACACAACGATGAGTTTGCCCAGGATTCCGAGGAAGACTAACCGGCACAATCGTTTCCGATCTCGGCGGAAGAACAATCTTCTTAAGGCTGTACACATTCCCAGGTAACGCCCCTTCCATGAAAAGTTCCTCTTCTCCACATTTCAAAACACCTTGCTTGACGTCAATCTCGCAACAATTCTTCCTCATAAAGTCAAGGCCCAGGATGCAATCGTCCATTATATCAGCCACGATGACATTATGCAGGTAGATTCTGTGGCCTAGCGTCAATTCCATTTTCTTCTCTCCATGGACGGGTATGCGCTGACCGGTGGCTGTTACCAAATTAATGCGTTCCCGGTTGTATGCGGAGTCCCCAAGGGACCGACTTGTAAGTCGGGAACTGACAACCGTGCGAGAAGCTCCAGTGTCTATGGTCAGCTTACACGGCGTTCCGTTGACCTCGCCCTTGATGATTAGGCTGTTCCCGTCATGGGTTTGTGTGATCGAAACCCTTGGGGCTCTTTGAACATCAGCCAGCACCCGCCCCGCAGTCCTGGCTATTACTCGTTTCCCTGCTGCTGGTGCTGGGCGGTGCTGTTAGCCGCACTGCCCTCTGGAGATCGGCCGTCTTCTCTTTCTGCAGTTCGCTTAGGGCAACTGGATCGAAGGTGGCCCCTTTCCCCACAGCCGTAGCACCTAGGGCTGTATCCTTTATTGCGGTCGCGAACTGCAGCCGCTGCAACCTCCCTGACGCGATGGGAACGATGATCCTGCCGCACAGCTTCCACCTCCAGAGCATGGGCCAAGGCGTCCTTAAGCGTCTCGTGGTGACCGAGCCTCACAGCAGCTCTGACCTCAAGGTCGCGAATGCCGTCGATGAATGCTTGTACCAGGTTCCCACCAATAAGTGCAGGTACGGACTGGTAAGCTTTACGAACCAGCTTCTCCACTTCAAGGGCCCACTGCTGCAGGTTTTCGTTACTGCGTTGCACGCGATCCTTGAGCTGCGCACGAAACACGTGTTCCAGGTGAGCGTCGCCATACCGAGCCTCCAATGCCTCAAGGAGCTGCTCGTAAGTCACTTCCTTACCGAGAGCTTCCAGGACAGTTAAGGCCTGGTCGCGCAGGCCTAGGGTGAGAGCAGTCATGGCCTGGCTTTTATTCCACCCGTTCGCCTTCATGACAGCCTCAAACTGGATTTTGTAGGCCGACCAGGAAGAAGTTCCGTCGAACGGTGGCACTTTGAATCCACGTAGCGAAGGTGTTGTAGCTACGGGAGCTGCGATTCCATCCCCAAGTTTGAGGTAATCCAGCGTTTTCTTCACGTCAGCCATCACGGTTAGCTTCACGTCAGCCATCACGTTGTCAACCCGATTATTCACTTGGTCGATTCGGGTTTCAGCTTCCGACAGGCGGTTGTCATATTGAGCAACCTTATCCTTCATCTCCTTCATGTCTTTCCCGAAGGTAGCGTGAAGGTCCTTTATAAGGAGCATCTGTTCTTCCTGGCGGCGTGTCTGCTCCTCCTGTCGGCGGCCCTGTTCCTCTTTATCACGCTGGAGCTGTTCTTCCAGCCGACGAGCCTGTTCCTCCTGTCGGCGAGCCTGTTCCTCCTGTCGGCGAGCCTGCTCCTGCAGCATCATCATCAGAGCAGCAAAATCTGGCGCTGATGATGCTGGAGCAGCTGTGGACGGGCCGGCCTCCGCGGTCGGTAGCTGGCCTTCCGACCCCATTGGCGTTGTTCCACCGAATCGCCTTTGGTCCGTCTCCTGCTGGCGTTGACTCCGGGTACGGATACCCTCCGTGTCGTCTTTGGGTAAAACCGGCATTTTAATCCCCTCTTCTGACACCAATTGTTACGAGCTTCGGGTTCGTGACAATAAAAACTGCCGATTTAATAACCAAAAAAATGACACTTTAATAATCAACACTAATTACAACTTAAACACACTAATTATAACACACAATTGCACTACTGATCACTCTAAGTCGCACTTGAATATCGCTTCGATGTTATCACTTCGATCGCTTTATCCAAACTGTCCCGGTAGTGGCGCGTCTCGGCCTTATATAGCGCCAAAGAGAGTTCTAGAACCTTCCATTGTAGAAACATTTAGAATGTTCGAGTACATACAGGCCCCGATCGACCAGATGTCGAAAGTTCGGGAATGTTCTAGAAAGTTCTTGCATCGAAATTTCTAGAAGGGTCTTCACTACTAGTTCCGCTACTCGATACTAGATGGCGCTAGTGGTAACTACTGTCACCATGTACCAGGCATTAATTGTGGCGCGCAACAGTATGCTTTAATTTTAATTTTGAACGCGACCGAAAAAGGTTCAATGTCATCTACCAATAGGAAAGTGGCGTTTGAAACTTGCAATATGTCACGTGATCGATTTGGCGGTAAATCGTATACGGCAAATTGTCCTATGTCAAAGTTTGAGCGGCAACGGATTTTTGCTCTGAGAAAAAACAAGTGAAAATTATTAATTAAGTTATAAATTGTGCTTTGTTTCTGTGGTAAGTTGACAATTATCATAAATTACGTATCATTGTGTGCTGGTTTTAGTTGGTTTTCGATAATAGCCTGGTTTTAATTACAGTTATGAGAAATCTTAATCTAACTTTAATCAAAAAGCGCCATGAGTTCGCTTTTTGACTGCTTTTTGTTGTTGTTAAGCGCTTAAGATCTATAGTGACTCGAATCTATTAACAGATAACGTTTATTCATAAAAAATATTTGTTTATTTTGACCTTTTTTTGTAAATAATGCCAATAAAACAATAGGACCTATGTGGCAATAAGTTTACAAACGCGACATAGAACCTTTTGAATTTTGCTTTGGTTTTGTATGCATGGCTTGGAGGTTGGTTGTTGCAGATGAATAACACAAGAAGAGGAAGGCGGTTAATACAGTTAACTACAAGTTTTTCTCAACATCCTCGCCAGCAGCGACTGAACGAAGCTACTGGCCAGTTGTTTCAGATGAATAACACAAGAGGAAGGCGGTTAATACAGTTAGCTACAAGTTCCTCTCAACATCCTCGCCAGCAGCAACTGAACGAAGCTACTGGCCAGTTGTATGAAGATGAAACTCTGCAGCAGTGTGACATGTCTAGTGAAGAGGTCTTGTTCGCAGAAGGGTCGTCTTCTGACTCAGACTACGTGCCAGAAGAAAGTAGTGTCGGCTTTCTTTCTAATGCATTAGAAGAAAGTGCGAGCTCCAACGAAGAGGTCCTTGATGAGGAGACAGGAGTGCTTACTCGTAAGGATACTCACAAAAGGAAACGCAGTCGTAAGGGTCAAGCAGATCAAACAAAATGGAAGAGATTAAAAAACTCTAAGGCTAGACTACAAGGTAAACAGTATGAAGGTTTTAAGAAGGATAGGAATGGAAAATACAAACAAATACTGTTAAGACCAGCTAAAGGCTTAAAGGAAAGATGTGGTGGGCATAACGAAGTGAAACATGGGGGACCGAAACAAAGGTTTGAATGTGAAATGTTACCCGAAGAAGACCGAAAACTGATTTTTAATTCTTATTGGGCACTGAGTTCTTGGGAAGCTCGTAAAGTATACGTCCGAAGTTTAGTAAGTATGTATGCACCACAGCATCGACGTTCTTCAAGCGTGGATTCTAGGAAAGACAAAGCATTTAAATATTTCCTATCTGTGAAAGATAATGCTAAGAGAATTCATGTTTGTAAGCAAATGTTTATGAAAACTTTGTGCATTGGCCAAAGACAAGTGAGAGATTGGGTTGTACCTAATGAAAAGGCGACAGAAAGTTCTATTATCTCTCAAAATGGTAATGAGTGTAATGCAAGGACTCAGAATAATGCATCCGATTCAATTCGGGAATTTTTCGACAGTCTGCCGAAAGTAGAGTCCCATTATTGCAGATCGTCTTCCTCAAAATTATATTTAGAACCAATCTGGAATAGTGTTCATGGTGATCTGTATGCTGAATATAAAAAGTTTTGTTCAAATAACAATAAGAGACAATATTGTGTTGCGACGTTCGAGAGGAAGTACCGCGAACTTAATTTATCTATTTTTAAACCCAGGAAAGACCAGTGCAACAAGTGCTTAGCCTACAAGAATGGTAACATTAATGAAGATGAGTACAGGAGTCACTTGAAGAAAAAAGAAACAGCAAGACAAAATAAGGATAATGACAAAAACATTACTGAAGATGATGTATTAGTATACACTATGGATGTCCAAGCGGTACTTCTATGCCCAAGAATCCAGGCATCAGCTGTTTACTATAAAACAAAACTTAAAGTTCACAATTACACACACTATAATTTAAAAACAAAAGAAGTGATTTGCTATCTATGGTACGAGGGAAGCGGTGGCTTAGACAGTGATGTATTTACGTCTATTATGATGAAACACCTAAAGGCAGAACTAGAAAAGGCACAAAATACCAAAAAAATTATTCTGTGGAGTGACGGGTGTGGTTACCAAAACCGATCTTTGAATTTGTCTAATGCTCTAATTGAATTATCAGTCGAAAAGAACATAATCATCGAACAAAAATACCTCGAAGTTGGGCACACCCAGATGGAGGTCGAATCGATACATAGTAGCATCGAAAGAAAGTTGCCACCTCATCGGGATATTTTCATACCTGGAGACTACATCAATATAATAAAGAGCGCAAGAACCAAGCCTGAGCCGTATAAAGTAGTTTTTCTAAGCTACAGTGATTTCAGCAGATGTGAAGGTGGTAGATACTCCAGCATTCGACCAGGAAACAAAAAGGGCGATCCACTTGTAGTCGACATTGTAAGCCTGCAATATAATCCAGATGGGATCATACGGTTTAAGTTGGACTTTAATGACGACTTCAAAGAATTACCGCGACGCTCAAACAAAAACTACAGACGAACTGATAATACTGCCCTTTATCAATCATTTCTCCCTATTGACACCACAAAATTTATACATTTACAAGAATTAAAACCACTGATTCCTAAAGATTATCACCCTTTTTATGATTCCTTGGAACATAATTGTTCAGATCCTGATGCGTGTCCTCATAAACGAAATAATTAGTGTACAAAGGTCCCATTGCATACTAATTTATTAATTATTACATTAGTTATATCACCTTCTTGGTTGTACACTGCCATTTAAGTATAATTCGTGAATTTTAAAATAAGTTCAATTTAATTTTGTTATAAGGTAACAAAATTTAAGTTTGTCAAGCTTACGTCAATTTTGTTGTTTATTTTTCATAACTATATATATTTTTGATTGTTCCTACTTTAATTATAAATAACTTGAATAAATACTATACCTGTTATTTGAAATTATCTGTGTATTATTTCATACAAATAAACTATCAATATGTTACATGTCACAAATTTTACGTCAATTGTAGTTACAATAGGTTCTATGTCAAATTTCTAACAAAATATATTATAAATGGAAATTTCAAAATGCACATTAAAATAGAACACAATAGTTGGGAAACATTAGTTAAAAAACATTTTGGTGTCATAAAAGATTTTTTTCCAGTATGCTGTTTTTTTACTCTCCTGTAAACTTGTCATTTTTGACATAGAACTAATTGCAATATGAACGACGATATACGTAGTACCTACTGTAGCGAAAATAGACGGAAAGAAACATTTTTCGCTAACTAATACGTATAATTTGTCTTTAAAATTCAAATATTGATTATAAAAAAAGGATAAAAATATAGGTACAGGTAAAAATGATGACAAAATATTTTGGGAATCCGTGACGTGAAAATTGGTTATATAAAAGAAGGAATACCTAGTGATTGTATGTACCAAAAAAAAAAAAAAATTTGAAAACGCGACGAATTTAAAACGTGATTGCAATCAATTCTAATCCGTACGCGTGCTTAAAAAGGTCCGCAAAAATAGGTAAGGTATCACACCCGCCGTATTTCAGTTCAAATAAAAAAAATCAAACTACCTACAACATACTAGGTAATACAAGAATAGGGGAGAAATAAAAATATCTGTTTAACGCAGGCTCCTGTCCGTTGGCGAACACGACCGGCGAATCTGGCTCAGCACGGCTCAGCTCTTCCGTATCGGTACCTACGAATCGGCTATTGCTCCGGGGAATTTCAGGATAACTTATTGGCAAGCGACTGGGTGCCAGGGTGGAGCCGAGTGTATCGGCTTGCTCTGAGTTCGGGCCTTAACCTGGAGTAAAATTTATCCATAAGAACCCGTGAAGCAAGCAGAATCTCATATACCCAAAAGAAGGAGCATAGAACCATAATTATTACGTACCAATGAAGAAGAAAAAGAACTTTTAATTTTCCATCAGCAGTGGAGACTCTTTCAAAAACGTCTTCTAGCGAGGAACCTTTAGTAACGAACGAAAGCGATTAAAAATATTGCGACATGAAAAAAATAAAACAATGAATAACCCAAAAAATAGTAAATACGCACCAAGATTTCAATACAAAAACACTTTCAGATAAATAAAAATCAGAGATTTAGGCGTTTAGATCGAGAACAAAAAAATATAATTTTTCACGTCAACAGATTTCTTTCAAGTGAAGTTTAGCACCATAAAAAATGCCATCTGATGTATCACCGATTCGTAATATGAAAAAAACTAAGTAATACATGGCCTGTATTAAAAACGAGGTTGAATATCAACTCCAAGAAGGCTTGATGACGAAAAAAAAAATAATGCAGGATTTGTTAATGCTGCCACACACTTTCCAAAAAAAAAAAAAAAATATGTGAGGAAGAGGAAAGAAAAAAAATATTCAGAGGTATAAGAACCCTATAAGAAATAAACTAACTTAGCCTATAAGACGATAAGATAAGAAATCGAAATTAAACCTAAATAAACGACATCGAAGTGCAGCTGATACTGAATAAATACGAAATCGATTTCAATCTAAACGTTATCAGTGCAAACTGCAGACGCGTTGACTAAATCTAGAATGAAAGTAAGAAACCTAAAAACTAATAAGACTAGCCTAACTTAAAAGCTAAAGACTTAAGACCTAAGTAAAAAAGGATCCCAATGAAATATAACTCAAGGGCAAAAGTAACGACAAAAGTTAAATTAACGACTAAGTCGGAGAAAGGACTAATGAAAGAGACTACATAAAACAACCAAAGAACTTAAGTCAAACGAAAGACTTATAATCTAAGCGAGAACTAAAGCCGAACAAAGGACTGTTAGTCAAAGAACTTCAAAGAAATAAGAAGCTTATGCATGCTTCTTATAAATAGAAAGAGGGTAATCAATAATTGCAATGATGAACAAAAGAAGGGAAAAAAGAAAATTGTTAACCGTATAATTATTGTGATTTATCGATAAGAATACATCGACAATGTCTCAGCACTAAACTAAGTTATCGATACGTGTTAATCGTCCGTATCCCAACACTAAGTGCTGTCATTATGGGAATGACAGTCGCAACGACATCTGCGTTGACATTACAGAGAAGTTATAAACAAGTAGTTTCAATTAGAAACAAATACAGAGAATTACAGAGGAATTATTTAAGAATATCTTTGATATGATATCTACCAGAATGGGGGCGAATCAAAATCATGAAGTTCATAAGTGGTTCTAGAAATAACTCTAGTCACACGGCATTTAATAAAACGAGGAGCTAACTTCCCGGAAAAATAATAATTACCAGAAGATCTGGAAAAATTCTTTCTCCATACAATGTCACCAACATTCAACGTGACGTCTGTCTGAACGATGCGAGTTATAAGCTCGTGAATTACGGAGGAAAGCCATAGAAAGATTATCAGCGACTTTCGCATAAACCTCTGCTAATGATGATAAGTTCGAAGCGTACCGAGTCCGACTTTCAGCTATATTTACGCCTTGAGTCTGACTATTAGTACGAATAGGAACCATGAGAACTTCTCTACCAAACATCAGGTTTGGTGAAAACCCTGTGGCTAAATTAATACAGGAGTCGAGATAACATTATGAAACATTTTCATAAAACTTGATAAGGGAAGAATGATTCCACGCGAGTTTGAGCCCGACTTTCAGCTAAATTGACGCTTAGAGTCTGACCATACACACGGGTGGAACGCCTAAGAAATTCCCCATCATACACAGAGAATGGTTGAAGAAAATCTTAAATTAAAAAATTAAAACCTCTTTTTTTGAAGTCGGTTAAAAAAAGGAACAGACTATAAATACGGACGGTTTTATAAGTATTACGTATTAGAATCTATTTGGAATAATTAAAGTAGAAATTTTGAAAATTTTAATGTATTAAGAAAAATGATGGCATAATTACGTAACTTGAAAACGAGGTTTTTAGTTTATAGGAATATTTGCGTAATTTTAGTGTCATAAGAGAGGATTACGCCTAAAACTAATATTCCCGTTTGAATTAAGTAAATCGGTCCAAGGTTTTTAGAGTTAGAAAGAATATGGTAAAATGAAATAATGCCCAAAGACTAATTCTCTAAAATCGGTCTTTGTCTAAAAAGTTTTTAGTATAGAGATAGGAATAACCTTCATCTGCTATGTTAGGATGCAACAAGGACAAAAAAATAAATAGGCAAATATGATAGTATGAATGTGCTTAATTAGAAAGAGCTAGAAATACATTGATCAGTCTGATGGGGAACTGAATGGCAAAATAAAAGCATCAGTCCCTAACAAACTAACACTAAGCGAATCGCAACGCTGAAAAAAACAAAAGCTAAGGCAGTCAGGAAACAACAACAAATAACCCTCAACTGCCATAGTAAAGACAAAACTAACAAATATACGGGTCAGATTCCACGTAGCATGAAAGTGTTAGTTAACGAGTAATATGGCTGATAGAGGAATGGTACGACAACGTGACATTACAGGTACAGCTGGGCTAAGAATTCAAAGAAAAACAAATTTAAACTAGTAAACCATCTGCACCAAAAAACTAATACGTACAGGTGGGCTAGAATCACAAATAAAAAATAAGTAATTAAAAAAACTAAAAAACCTGACTGCGGTAAAAAAACTGAAAAGCTAAAAACAAGGCCATTTTAAATTAAATAAAAGTTGGAAGCAGGCGGGACCCATTTGAGTTTGAAAATATAACAAAAATGGTATGGGTCCCGCCTGCTTCCAACTTTTATTTAATTTAAAATGGCCTTGTTTTTAGCTTTTCAGTTTTTTTACCGCAGTCGGGTTTTTTAGTTTTTTTAATTACTTATTTTTTATTTCCAGCTTTTTAGTTTACAAATTTGCAAGATTTCGCAGACGATTTAGCTCTTGGTACGTGTTTTTTACGATTTGTCACTTCGAATTACTTTTAACCATATAAGTTGTATATATTTTTGTAATCACCTTTAAAAGCCCTTTATTTTGATACCCCACTCGATAGGTTTCGAGAAAAATAAATTTTTTTGAAGACATAATATTGCGCCAGAAATCGGCCATTTTATATTTTTCCAATTTTGATATACCCAGTGACACTCGCGCTACCAAGACAAATCTAAAGACGTATAATTTATCAAAATCCGTTCATTCGTTTAGAAGTTACGAGGGAACAAAGAAACGGACATACATACATACATACATACATACATACATACATACATACAGGTCAAACACATAACCCTCCTTTTGGGCTTTGCCGCAGTCGGGTAAAAAGACAAATAGAATCTAGCAGACAACCGTGCAAAATCAACGCTTACCTTAGCCACGAAGCCTAAATCATTCGCAGTTCGCACACCAAACACACACTACAGGACAAAAACTACTTCTAACTAAGGAGTGGAATAAAACACAGGATAAATATGTATTTAAAGGGAAGAAATAAAAGCGTTTTATATGTTTTATGGTTCTACAAAATTATTATTTATATTGCATCACAACATAATAGCACATTATAATAAAGAACACCATCAGCAATAGAAGGGTTAACCGAAGTTGTCAATAACAGCATATCTCTGGTAACAATAGTAACGATCTTGTTTGACAGAAGGAGAAAAATTCCTGTAGGTATTTCTGTTCTTGATAAACCTGTAAACATGCAGAAATGAAACATTATTTGCTCAGAAGGAGCAACCACCCCCTCCCGACAAAAAAAGGTTAATTCAGTAATTAGAATCAATAAAAATACTTACTTTTACTTCGGGCGCCATTTTGTAGCGAAAATAGATGGAAAGAAACATTTTTCGCTAACTAATACGTATAATTTGTCTTTAAAATCCAAATATTGATTATAAAAAAAGGATAAAAATATAGGTACAGGTAAAAATGATGACAAAATATTTTGGGAATCCGTGACGTGAAAATTGGTTATATAAAAGAAGGAATGCCTAGGGATTGTACCAAAAAAAAATTAAAATTTAAAAAAGGCGACGAATTTAAAACGTGATTGCAATCAATTCTAATCCGTACGCGTGCTTAAAAAGGTCCGCAAAAAATAGGTAAGGTATCACACCCGCCGTATTTCAGTTAAAATAAAAAAAATCAAACTACCTACAACATACTAGGTAATACAAGAATAGGGGAGAAATAAAAATATCTGTTTAACGCAGGCTCCTGTCCGTTGGCGAACACGACCGGCGAATCTGGCTCAGCACGGCTCAGCTCTTCCGTATCGGTACCTACGAATCGGCTGTTGCTCCGGGGGATTTCAGGATAACTTATTGGCAAGCGACTGGGTGCCGGGGTGGAGCCGAGTGTATCGGCTTGCTCTGAGTTCGGGCCTTAACCTGGAGTAAAATTTATCCATAAGAACCCGTGAAGCAAGCAGAATCTCATATACCTACCCAAAAGAAGGAGCATAGAACCATAATTATTACGTACCAATGAAGGAGAAAAAGAATTTTTAATTTTCCATCAGCAGTGGAGACTCTTTCAAAAACGTCTTCTAGCGAGGAACCTTTAGTAACGAACGAAAGCGATTAAAAATATTGCGACATGAAAAAAATAAAACAATGAATAACCCAAAAAATAGTAAATACGCACCAAGATACCAATACAAAAACACTTTCAGATAAATAAAAATCAGAGATTTAGGCGTTTAGATCGAGAAGAAAAAATATAATTTTTCACGTCAACAGATTTCTTTCAAGTGAAGTTTAGCACCATAAAAAATGCCATCTGATGTACAACGATTCGTAATATGAAAAAAACTAAGTAATACATGGCCTGTATTAAAAACGAGGTTGAATATCAACTCCAAGAAGGTTTGATGACAAAAAAAAATAATGCAGGATTTGTTAATGCTGCACTACTAACTACCGATTTTTTTCTTTAAATATTGGACACTAGGATTTCCCCTGTATCGTGGGTGCATTTACAAACACAAATCTCACATGCACAAACACCCGGACCCGGAACAATTGGGTACCTATCTTTCTTTGGAAGATTGGATCACACAACTTTTTGCTAAATGCGACAAATGTTGGGGTCGGCTTCCAGTCTAACGGGATGCAGCTGAATACCAGTATTTTACATGGAGCGACTGCCTATCTGACCTCCAACCCAGCACCATCTCCCGGTATCATCATTAAATATTTTAATATTGTATCACAGGATTTTTCGTTTTGCTACTTGTCCTCTAGGGGCGCTAGGAGTAATAGTGTTCTGTGTGATGTTCCAAGCTGCCATAGTATGGATCTAGGTATTAGTGTTCTGTCTGTGGGTACACTTAACACCTCCCGTATTATTATTATACTCTTTGCTTAACACTGTGTTCATTTCCACAGATGACAGCGACATCTGGAGTTTGGTGGGTTAAAAAAACTTGGCAGCCATCTTGTCTTGTTTGTCAAACAAACGTCATTGTCGCCGGCCATCCAGTGTTACCAACATAGTGAATTTTCCACTAACACTGGCGGTTTCGACCCCCCTTTTAGTGGCGAAATATTGCTTTTAGTGGCTGGTGGTTTTTCTAGTGATTTAGTAGAATTCAGTTCCAATTACTGAAAATGCTATTACTCAACCACTAAGCCACTAAAACGTACCGAAATATATTATTTTTACTTCATTTAATTTTCAGAAGTATAAATTACTTTTACTGTGTAGGTAAATTATAATAAAAGTTCTATAGCAAATCAGTACCTACCCAAGAATCATATAAATGTGAAACCGATGACGATGCAGACAAAAATTCATCTGAAGACAAATTTTATAATATCACTTTTTTATCCTAGATAATGTTTCTGTTGAATAATGTTTATGTTCCTCATCTTGACTCTTGTTGATTTATTAATAACTAGCTTCCGCCCGCGACTCCGTCCGCGCGGATGTCGGTCTTCGCGTGGATGGTTTATTTCTCCATTTTGAGTAACTCTGACAATGACATCTTATAAATATCTATTGGACCCAAATACGACTAAGCCTATGACAATGCGACAGAAAGTTAATTGAGTGCTTCAGCATACACAACATTGTTAGTCAGCTCGTCCGGAATATGAACATGAAGATTTCTTGGACTGCTCACACGGGAAAGGACTACGTAAAGTTGCCCGTGTGAAAAACAACTCGCGGTAAGATCTACGCCAGCAACTCCTAGGGTCTGACCTTGAGCCTTATTTATTGTCATGGCGTAACACAAAGCTACAGGAAACTGTATTCTCTTAAATTGAAATGGAAAATTATCCACTACGGGTAATGCAACGTGTGTTCGCGGTTCTACAGAACAACGTCTATGAATAAAACCGAAAAATAAGATTTTTTTTTCTACGTATTTTTCCAGGATAAAAAGTATCCTATTTTATGCCCAGGATAATAAGGTATAATTATACCAAGTTTCATCGAAATCGAACCGTTAGTTTTCACGTGATGCCTGCATATACAGACAGACAGACAGACAGACAGACAGACAGACAAAAATTTTTTTAATCACATATTTGGGTTTGGTATCGATCCAGCAACACCCCCCGCTATTTATTTTTTCAATATTTTCGATGTACAGAATTGACCCTTCTACAGATTTATTATATGTATAGATATTGCATGTTGATACTGATTTTAAATATTTTATTACGTACCTAATAATAAAGAGTTTTTTTTTACTAATATAAATAATAATAATAAATTCACTTTATTTCAGGTAAATAACACCCATTAATGGCACACATATAAAATCAAATAAATACTTTAATTACTGTTTCCTTTCGCAAAAACCAAAAATGTATGTAGGTAGTGGAAATTTTAGCGAAATTTGTAGTAGAGCCGATTTTCGTTAGTGGTTTTCTGGTGGTTTTCGAAGTTGAATCTGGTGGAGAGAGCAGCTAGTATATCTGTTAGCAACACTGCAGTTATCCGCCATCACACTAATATTATAAAGGCGAAAGTTTGTGAGTGTGTTTATATGTTTGTTACTTCTTCACGCTCAAACGGCTGGGCCAATTTGGATAAAATTTGGTATGGAGGTAGCTGACAACCTGGATTAACATATAGGCTACTTTTTATCCCAATATTCCCACGGGATCGACATTTACGCGGGTGAAACCGCGGGGCGCAGCTAGTTGTCAATAAATTACGGCTTTCCCGAAGTCGATGCGCTTCCCGAAATTCCGAGTTTATCTCAGTTATTTCTGTTTTAATTGTTAGTTGTTACTGTTATTTGTTTTGTTATGTTTTGTTGCTACTCATAGTAAGTAAGTATGCATATTACTATGAGTAGCGAGTCAATATACGAGAGAATATACGAAATATTATGCATAGCTTAGCTATAGGTAGGTGTATATTTATATCTATAGGTATAGTTACCGGCCACGGATCTTGAGCGCTCGGCGATAGAGTGGGGATCGCTTTGCGCACTTATGGCAAAATAAAACATAATATTAAATAATATTATTATTATGAATAAATTCATAATAATAATATTATTTAATATTATGTTAAAGCGATCCCCACTCTACCGCCGAGCGCTCAAGATCCGTGCCGGTAACTATAGGTGTATAGCCTTAGTTCACCCACCAAACTCAAGGTGGCAGCACTTTCCATACATGCAAATTTTACCACAGAGTTGTTACTCTTTTCCTCTATAGTTACTTTACTCTTTGATGTGGAGTAAAGTCATTATATTGTAGTCTTTGAGTAAAGCAAAGACTACAATATAATGCTTGTGAGTCAGCTTACGTTTAGTCAGTTTAGTTCTGAGTCAGCACGTCTGTGTCAGTTAAGTTCTGAGCGAGTTTAGTTCTGAGTAGGTTATAGTTCGGAGTTCCTTTAATACTTCTGTGTTACAATAAAGTAAAGTCTTAGTCCATCTCTTCTTTGATATTTTAAGGGAGTCCCCTACACTCCTCCCTCTGATCTAACGGCTTGCTTGGCTCCGGGATTACTCCGTCATCAGACGAGGAACACGCTTCCCATCGGCTCTTGCTGCAGTTGAAGACCAGGGCATACCCGTTCCAGAAGAAGATCACCAGGAACCACGTCGAGAGATCTCCGAGAAATCCAGGAACGTCATCGAGGGACCTCCTCCTCGGCCCAAGACCCCAGAGGAAGGAGACCAGAGCTTCATCATCGAGTCAAGGGACCTCTTCCTCAGATTCCGAAGCTTTTATAAAAACTTGTAAACCACTTATAACCCCTCAGGTTATTCGTTACGTTACAGTATACAGTAATTCTAAAGAACTTTTCAGCAAGAACAGAGAACAGGCATCATTATTGTGAATTGTACCTACAGGTTACAAATAAAAAAGTAATTTAGACGTTTTACAATTTAATAATCATATTTATTACAAAAATTCTTACAAGTGTGCCACTTACATTGACATAACAGGTATAGAACACTTATGATTATACCTTGACGATCATCAAGATTAAGTTATTAACGAATCACATCACACTAATATTATAAAGGCAAAAGTTTGTGAGTGTGTGTGTGTGTTTATATGTTTGTTACTTCTTCACGCTCAAACGGCTGGACCAATTTTGATAAAATTTGGTATGGAGGTAGCTGACACCCTGGATTAACATATAGGCTCCTTTTTATCCCGATATTCCCAAGGGATCGAAACTTACGCGGGTGAAACCGCGGGGCGCAACTAGTCGGAAATAAAACGCAAATCGACCTCCAATTAGAACTACGACGATACTGTTAATATTTTTATTGAAAATTAAACTTCTGTCTATAACTAAAACTGTATTCGTCTACTTTTGGAGCTGTATTATATACAGGAAAAGAAAAAAGTTAGCCATTCTACAAACAGCGTCCATACAATCGAATTCACTCAAATTGAATGCCACATGTGAACCGTGTTACCTTACCATGAAGCAATTACTAGCTGATAGGAGAGTGATTCCATTTTCATTATTGGGTATTTGGATAGCATTCATACTAATGAAAAAAAAAACTAAAAAATAAAAAGTCAAATACGTACAATAAAGGCACTTTTGAACGTCAAAAAATACAATAAAAAATAGAACTGATTCTAGTCTTCCAAAAGGTAGTGTTCTGGAGAAGAGTGTACGATATTTATTTACATGTTGTGCTACATATGTAGTGACAGAAACAAATCGCTGCAAAACCAACTACACGTTGTCTTGTCTACCCTACCCCTAGAGTGTAATTTAAGCCCGCGTAGGCGTGGAGGGGCGTGGCGGCCCACGAGTTGAGGAGGAGGCGGCTTTAACGCCCGATAAGCTCGCGTGGGACCGCCGGAATCCCGCAGCGCCGAAACCGTGGCAGAAACCATGCCTGCTGCATGTTGCATGCTCGCTTGCATGATGCATGCTTGCACGTTTTTTCCTATATCAAAATCTGTTCGATATTTTAACTAGTAGGTATTATTAACGTAAATATAATGAACTAAGTTGTATTAAATGTTGACATTTTGAACTTAGGTATAATGACTATCGATATTTTTAATCATTACCTACTTAGATATTTTTATGACTCGGCATTACAATGTTAGACATTTTTAGCTTAGGTAAGTATAACAATTTTCGGTACCTATTAAAATCGAAATTTTAATTTTCGATGTTTTGAACGTTGACATTTTACCCGTAGGTATTTTAATGTTCGACATTCCTGTGTATCCGTGATAAATTACTCTTTTTACTAAAATGACGCTGACATACATCACACTTATACGGTTTTTCACCAGTGTGTATTCGAACATGCTTTGTTAAAGTACTCTTGTTATTAAAATTAGGCTGACTTACATCACACTAATAAGGTTTTTCACTAGTGTGTGTATGATTATGGCGAGTTAAATGACTCTTGATTCTAAAATTACGCTGACATACATCCCAAGTAGCAAAAAGTTGCTCTATAAATGTCATTAAAGCAAAAAAAAAAAAATTTTATAAACGCCATAAATATTGCGTATGGGCACAAATTATAAGGAATGAAACCTTGTAGAGATTTTATAGTTACCATATAATAAGCTAATCCCCCTTAAACTCGCCATGTAAAGGCATATTGTATGGCTGATTAACTATAAATTGGCAAGACATTTGCATTTATGTAACAAATTTCCCTTATAACCGGTCAAAAAATTCGGCTATAAGGGCAATTTCTCGTGTTGTAGCAAACACAATACGAATATGAGAAGTTCATGATTTATTCACCCGTCATTTGCCTCATAATTATCATTAAGTGATTTATAAAAGAAGACTAGACATATACCACATCGCTCTTTTTTCGTATATTACTCGAAGTTTGTGTGGAAAAGCAGATTTGTGAGAATTGTGGGTAAGTTTTATGGCAAATTTTTAATGCGTCTCGTTAATTCTATCTTTTTTTATCTTTAAAAATTATTTTACTTTTGCGAGTTCCTGTTAATTGCTACTATAAGAAGGATTAGCAAATCAAATGTTTTTATAAATCATTTAAAAGTCATGTACCCTTATTGTAGCAGGCTAGTGCAAATATACTCCAACCATATTAAAAGATTTTAGGGTTCAGTCCCCATTATTCTTTATAATAAATTTTTGTGAATACCTACTACTTTGCACTCTTTTTTATTCTACAGAACCCAGACAGTACCTAATATGGATGTGGACCATTTCTTCACAAAGGATGATTTCCACGAATTGTTTACTGAAGTGATATGGACTTGGCAAAGAGAAGAATGCTTTGGATGTTACAATCAGACTAATTCGAATATTCCATCCCATTTCATTATCACTAAAGAGAAAATAAAATATTTATTCTATAAGTACCTAAACATTTTTTGGTGTCAGCAATATAAAATAAAATATGCATCCAAATTCAAAGGTTTTGTTTTTCCCTCATATATCCCTATCACCAGCGGAGATATTTGTTTGATTTCGGGTACATTACATAGAATCGGCCAAAATTGATGGTTGCAATTTTTGTAAACTGATAATCCGTCAATGTTTATATTAAGTGACAACTTATTGGGTATGTCAGAATGACGTTGTAAAAATTGGATTAATTGTTCCATTAGTCCGTTGTGCCAATAATGTCCAGTGCTCATTTTAATTATCTTTATTTTAACTTTGTTACTTTTAAGAAGTGTGCGTGCATCTGTTGGTAATGAATGGGGTACTAATTTATTCACAATTTTAAAAAGTGTATTTAAACCACAATGCGTAATGTCCAAGTAGCTATGTCATCTCTGAACCCGATGTCTCTCTTTATGTCACTGTCACGTTCATCAGATGATTCATTATCACTTTGAGTAAGGTAACCTTTTAAGAAATCTTCATCGAAAGTGTCATTGTCAAAATTTCGTAAAAATAATTCTGCGGAACCCATAACATTTTCTTTCATCTCTGCTCTGAACGGAGTCGCTGCTAGTAAAGTTCTTGTACCTGTTACATAGAGGTGCAGTCAACACTTTATTTATTTATAGAATAATAATAATAATGTTTATTTCTAGTAAAATGATTACAAGGTTACAGGTACAGTAATATGATACAACATAAAGTGCATTTAGTACCTGGCACCCAAACTAGGTTTATAGCCTGTGACTTGGAGACCAGTAATTCCATAAGGGTAGAGAGTTGATCAAAAAGTTATAACAGAAGAAGCTATGTAACTTGCCTTTTTGCATTAGCTTTTAAGCTGCATTCAATTACACATTATAGGGGAATAGGTTTTATAATAGCCCTATTACTTTTACAAATAGTACGAGGCCAATGCGACTACAAGGCTAAATTATTATATGTCTGAAAAGCCGTATTATAAGCTTCTATATGTCCAATGCTTTATAAGGGACTTTTACATTGGTTATTATTTTTTATATAAACGCATGTAAGATAAGGTGATAGATAAGACCATATTAGCAAAAAACACTTAAAACATGCTTTTATAAAGAGACTTGTAAAATATTATGTTTGCTAGTTGGAATGAGTATGCTGTGATAACTGAATCTTTTGACTAAAACTACGCTGACATACATCACACCTATAAGGTTTTTCACCAGTGTGTATACGAGTATGCCGTGATAAATTAATCTTTTGACTAAAACTACGCCGACATACATCACACCTATAAGGTTTTTCACCAGTGTGTGTACGAATATGTCTTGTTAAAGTATTCTTATTACTAAAACTACGCTGACATACATCACACCTATAATGTTTTTCACCAGTGTGTGTACGAGTATGCTGTGATAAATTAATCTTTTGACTAAAACTACGCTGACATACATCACACCTATAAGGTTTCTCACCAGTGTGTGTACGAATATGTTCCGTTAATTTAGTCTTGAATCTAAAATTACGCTGACATACATCACACTTATAGGGGTTTTCAACAGTGTGTGTACGAGTATGCTGTGATAAATAAATCTTTCGACTAAAACTACGCTGACATACATCACACTTATAAGATTTTTCACCAGTGTGTATATGAGTATGCTGTGATAACTGAATCTTTTGACTAAAACTACGCTGACATACAACACACCTATAAGGTTTTTCACCAGTGTGTATACGAGTATGCTGTGATAAACTACTCTTGATACTAAAATTACGCTGACATACATCACACTTATAGGGTTTTTCACCAGTGCCAAGTTTCGACATACGAATTTGAGTTGTCCTGATAACTTTCGAGACAGATTTGTCTTTTCCCACTTGCTCGGCTGTTATTGCTTCTTTTTCTTTTGTCCTTGGTTTGTCTAGTTTTGGTTTCTTCGCAATGTTCGCCCCTGTGACAATAAAACTGGTAAGTACAATGTTAGAAGAAGACTGACATGCACACGATTCAAAATAATAGCGGATTGCATGGTTCACACTATAGTCTCGACTTTCATTTAGCTGCAGTAAAATGACCCTTCTTACTGTCATTTCGTTTAAAAATGTTGCCACACTATCTCTACTAGTGATGTCATTAAAATGCAATGAAACATCGTTTTAATTTAGATATTAGAAATTTACCAATTTTGATTTAACCGTAAACACCAAATATTCTTTGTACTTATTGGATAAAAATATATGTTGTAGTTTCAAATCAGCGTAAATACATAGTCTACTAAAGACAATTCTGTTTCAATTTTGTCTCTACAACTCCGATTATTTGCAAAACTCCAAAAACCTCAAAAATAAGAGTATATAAAAGATATGTTTGTGATTAGTGGTGAAGCGTCACTGCCTGTTTCAACATAAAAATAAAATTATAACATTTTAGGATTTTTTCCTATACATAAATGTTAGTAATTCAAATTAAATATTTTAACCTCGCACCAATATTTGTTGCCGCAGCGCCCATGCATCAAGAACCTTTCTTGAGTTTTCTCGCTATATGACGGCAGTGTGCTTCCCGCCCCGTACAGAAACATTGCGGGTGCTCATCACTCCGCCTTTTGGAATTTCCTTTTTGGTGAAACCTTGATGATACTCGAAAATAAATGGACCTACATCTGTGCTTCATTGAGAACTTATAGTGCAGTGTTGATTTTTGGAGTTTTAACCATTCCACCGGTGGATTTAAGAAGATTTTGCTCGCCGGCCGGCAGCCTATACTTACAAGCCATCACGTGCGCATGAACAAGATATCATCCCATCTCCCTGGGTCTGAGTGAGATCTCTAGATTGCCAAGGTACATTCAGCTTCACAGAAATGGAACCCTCCCAAAACTTAAAGATTATCGACCGAGCACGCTCGTGCCCGCTGTCGCTCGTCGCTCGAGCGGCAGCGGGCGCGTCACGTAAGCCTTGAGCAGCTCCCGCCACTGCACCCATCTCTGCCCGAGCGCTACACCGATCCGCCTCAAATATTATTTGCAAGTTTTTAATCATTTTATATGGTATTTTTTCGGCTTCCTTCTGGCCGAACCGTAATACCAAGAATAACTTACAAAAAGACACTTTGCGTGCTATTAAGATACGAACCCGCACCACCAGGCGCCAGTCGATCATCTAGACCGTGCCTTATACCACTGGGCTATTGGCTCAGTTATCAACCTCAACGAAAATTTGATTAGCATTACCTACTCCTTTTGTCGAACAAGATTATTAACAGTCTAATCTTCTAGACATTAAGGTTTAAATTTCAACTTCCGTGTTATAATTAATACTAGCACCTTACTGTCTTGTTTTTACAAAATGCAATAAAAGATAAGGTTGAAATTAGCATAGATTTCTTGTTCGGTTGAATAAAATGTGTTGATTCCGATTGTTGCACTACCGTCATTTTACTTCAGAAACTTAACTGGTGTATGAACTGCAAGTTAAGGTTGAATTAAGTATAATTCTTCGCCTTATTTACTAAACTGTGATTGAGGGTATAATTACTTTTCAAATGGTATCGTTTTCGTGCCGATCCGCTTGTGTGTAATTATCTTCGTCGTAATATTACCCAATTTATTAAGTTTTTGACCAGTTGATACTATTAAACGGTGGTATGGTTCGATTAACAACTTTTTTGAAGGCTAAAATTGTTGCTCTCTGGGAACAGGAACAAAGCATAAAGAAAATATCACGAGATATGGGCATAACGGTAAGATTTACGTTATACTTACACATATACCTATTTATTGATGCAATCATATTGCATTATTACTTACAAGTTGGATTTTTTTATGTATTTCTAATATTATTATTTTCATTACAGAGAAAAACAGTTCGTAGGTGGATACAAAGGTATTAAGCGACGGGTGATGTGAAATGTGATCGACAACGTAATATTGTGAAAGTTCACTCAGTGGCACCCTTCAAAACTACGCATTCAAGTGCAGACCTAACTTCAAGAAGTGATAGACAGTGACATCCTCTCCGTTATTAATAAGCAATTTACTCGGCGGATTGATTGTGTAACTTATGTGATAAAATTGCATTGGAACATATATGAGCAAATGTTAATAATTCCCAATATTTGTGGGATCATTATCTCATAATTAATCAAAAACAAACAACCTTTATAATTATCAATCCAGTTACTCTTGTTTACAAGTAGTCTTGTAATGTGTTAACGATGCACCATCTGACCTCACATATTTTTCTGATGTTGTGTTAAATAAGGATTATCAGAAAATGTGATAAAAGAGAAAGATGTATATTGCTATACTATTATAGTTTAGCATGTTGGTTCTTTCTCTGTAATTCATAGACACGAATAACAACATTTAATTTTTAAACCAGGCTTTTTTCCTTTAAGATCATACAGAGTAAACTGTATAAAAAATGCATGTTTTCAAAACTTTAAATAAATAAATATTATTGTAGTTATGTTTCTACAAATACGGTATCTATAAACGAACCGTTACCTAATGTTAAACGTTCTAAGCCTCATCCAGGGTATCTATTTTGTGTTTAGTTAATATTCTAAGTAAATAACCCCAATTTAACACAGATAGAAAACTGTATACTCAACCAGGAAGTGGATTCCGTGAAGTCCTAGAAATGTAATTAGAAAAATAAATGAATATTGTTTATCAAAATGTCTAGCTTTTATTACAAACCTCCATTTGATTTCTTAAATAATAATTAACGAAAATCACCTATTAAAGAAACTTAAAAAAGGCGAAATAAATAAATAAAATAAAGAAAAAAATCTGCTCATCCGCGGATTTGAACTCGTGACCATTGCATTGCCAAGCCTCAGTGTTAACCATTAGCCCAACACGCCATTTACGTTACATTACAAAAAACTTAAATAGGTTTAATGTCAGTTCCAAGGGGTGTACCCTTTCTTTGCAGTGAACTGTACGTGGGCATGTTTTGTTGCTAATAATTCTTTGGAATTGGTTTCTCGAGGATTCATCAATAGGGAAATTGAGTTTTATTTTTGAGGTCCGCCATTACAGATGCGCAGTTTGGGTTTCGTGAGGGCTTGTCAACGGAGAGTGCTATTTTGACACTGAAGCACACGGTCTCATATTATGTGAAGAGAAGCACGCCTATCTACGCATGCTTTCTGGATCTATCGAAGGCTTTCGACCTAGTCAATTATAATAAGCTCTGGGCTGAGCTTGGGGAGATTGGTGTTCCCGCCGCACTTATAAATATCAAGGATCAAGTGGGGAAATGTGTATTCCGACGAATATTCATTAGAGTGTGGAGTGATGCAGGGGGGACTAACCTCTCCAAGATTTTTTAATCTCAATATTAATCAGCTGATTGGAGAGCTCAGCAACAGCCATGTCGGGTGTCAAATACATAACGTTTAATAAAAAATAAATAAAAATAAAAAAGCTTTATTGACACAAAAATATTTACAAAATGATTTTGTTAACAGTAAATACAATTCTGCAATTGAACACAATTTGAATGACCACTAACACCTAAACTAGGCCGAGCCTGTACCTTAGGCGTTAGATCTTTCCCGGGTAACTATCTACAGACGTGTACATTGATAATCCAAGATCCAATTGTATATTGTAAACAACTTTTGCACATTAAATCAATACAATAAAACCAACTAAACTAATATAATAAAATATAGATTAAACTGCGGGTACTCTTACTGCGGGTATAATGTAATAGACATATTATAACTAACTGGTTGACAAATATTCATTGTACAATTTTTCCAAATACCGTCCATTTAAAAAAACAAATAGTTTGACCACTGAGTGTATGAACTTGCGACTTTTTACATTTTTTGTTTTTCTATTTTGATTATGTTATTTTACTTATTTAAATTGATTTCATTGTTTTAGGGACATTACTGTTTTAATTATTATTTTTATATTGTTTATTATTTTTATTTTATTTATTTATTCAAAGTTTCCTATTGTGGGTTAATAAGTAAATTTTCAATTTCTAGATATGTTTTTGATTTTAGCCAGGTTATTAAAAGTTTCTTACAAGACTTACGTTTGCGTGAATAATATCAGTTACGCGGACGACATGGTGTTGCTGAGTCCGTCTGTTGGTGGACTGACAAAGCTGCTCAGTATATAGCCATGAATGATTGATTCTGTTATGAATTTACCAATTATGACCAATTTTCGTGGACAATTATGGGATTTCGTTTTTTTTTTACTTTTGACTGCACAAATATGATCAGTAACGGGTACGGATAGAGCACCATTTTTTTTGTACTAATTAAAAAGTAGTGGTGTATACAAGCTAACACTAATCATCATCATCTGAGTAGCCTTTTCCCAACTATGTTGGGGTCGGCTTCCAGTCTAACCGGATGCAGCTGAATACCAGTATTTTACATGGAGCGACTGCCTATCTGACCTCCACAACCCAGATACTATGGGTAATACGATACCCCTTGATAAGACTGGTTGTCAGACTTTCGGGTAACAACTTACAAGCTAACACTAATATCCATAAATATTGTATGTACAGACGCCAGCACATCGAGCCACCCGAAACTGTCAAATTTTCCCAATCAACTTTGAACCTTAATATGCTTTAGCTATAAAGTTGAAAATCTATTAAAGAAATTTGACAGATCGTAGTAGCTTGATGTGCTGGCGTCTGTACAAGTATACAACGTGGCGCTTCAATGGTGACATTAATTTAACACACATATACGTTTTCACATTTTCATTTCATGAAGCAATTATATTTCCATTAAACGTTATTATTTACGGATTTATTTAAAATTTTAGAAAATGCCATCTTAGAGCAACCTGTACTTAAAGAACTGTAGCGCCGGGTTCATTTGCCGGGGTCACGGATCATAACATCGCATCAATGAAGTTAAAACGAATAAGCAATACTATTAGGATGAAACAAATGCAAAGAGTAGGCGAATTGAAGGAAAGAGATATAATCCCTGTCGGCGAGCGGCGCGTGCTCTTTCCTTCCGGCGGCGGCAAGCGGCGCAGGCGACCCGCGCCCCCTTCCACCCGCGCCCCCGCACTGCACTCGTAGCCAAACCCGTGTCCTTGACACACTTCGTCAAACTAGTGCGCAAAGTTATGTCGTTATTTTTGTGAATGTTTCCGCGAAAAAGACGCTTACCTGTTGTTTTGTTTATTTATTGTTGTGTAATTAGGATAGTAATTTGATTATGGTACTCGTACTGCGCTAAAGACGTTTTGCTTTGTTTTCTAATCTAGTAGGTACGTTTTCATAGTGCGATAGGGACGGTTTTATTTGCTTGTGTAAACTTGTGATCGTGGTGGCAAATACACATCCGAACTACACAGCAGCTGAATATGCGGACGTGATGCTAATTTATGGAGAATGTCATCAAAATGCCGCCTTGCGGTAAGGACATATCGCGAGAGATAATGGCGATTCAAAACAATGCCTACTAACCTCGCACTATTGTAGGACCTCTTCAGCGCATCCACGAAAGCCGACCAGTGGTCTCAACGCCCAGATCGACCGCCTACACGACAAAATGTGCTACAATATTTCCAAGACTAACCCAAAACTGGCCTCCGCTATAGCGCTAGGAGACAAATAGAAGCAGTGATTAGTGATGACGTGATGAGTGATGTGATGATAGTTATAACTAATAGTAACAAGAGAGGGTGACGTTAGACTAAGCACCCCCGCTGTAGCATGTAGCTAGCTACATGCGCCGCGCGCCGCTCGCTCGCTCGCCGACAAAGAATCGGACCTATGACGAGTACGATCGCGCGAAGCGTAGGTAAGTAATTTCATGAATGAATTTTTGCAAGGGTGATCCCAATTTTAGTTACTATTATATTATTTAGTTTGTTAGAAACCTTTTTTTTTTCAATTTACGAATTATTTTAACCTATACATATATATATGATTAATGGGCACTAGCCCTACCCGTGTGTTCAATTAATGTCGCCATTGTTGCGGCACGTTGTATAAAAAGGGAAGAGGTCATTGGACATAAAAACATTCGTCCGCATAGAGCACAGTCGCAGACAGCAGTCTGGCCTCTTCCCATCGTCGCGTGCCAAGCCATTCAGTTCTAAAACAGTTGGCACCCCACCGGTGACAAAATCCCAACAGATGATTTCGTTAATACTGGTGTGCCATGCCATCCGACCAGATGATCTTAGCGTTACGCTCGTGAATGAGTGCTGCTTGTGGTGACTGGTCGTCTTACTGGCCATGGTTTTGTCATTGTTATCAGAAATTAACATTTTATTTATTTAACTACGATGGTCCTAGTTTTTCATTTGTGACTTCAGATCCATAGGACTCAATGGACAGAATTCAAAATTGTACCTGTAAACGGGTACGTCATTTAGGTAACGCAAACCACATCCTATTAGGTGAACCATTGGCCTGTTTGCTTATCTATAGATTAACTAAGTACAACTTACTTGTCGTCTCCCTGGCTCTTCGTTTCTTCTTAGATACTTCTTGTACTTCAGTTTGAAACACCATTAAAGGTAAATCATCTTCTGAATCTGATTCAGAATGGTGTGGTGGTATATCTGCTACATCTAGACAGCTATTGTCTAAATTTTCCGGTTCTAGCTCTGTAAGTAAACAAAAACAGACAAGAGTATTACTCATTTATTATTGTTTGTTTTATTTCGTAACATAATGTGGTTACCGTTAAAATGAATTAGACACGCACGAAAACATAACCCTGTCTTTATTGTCACGCAGTATCACCCGCGGGGAGTGCAGGGACAAAGTGTACCTATTAGTGTATGTATACACCTACATCGCGGAATGTAGGTGTATAACTTTTTATGTAGAAAATAATAATACTTCAATAAATAATACTCATACATTCCATGATATCACATTATAAATAAAAATAAGTACCTAGAGAGCGCGCCCTATGAAGCTTCACGTCATACCCGGGATGCTCGATGATATACCCAGGAACGCTAATGCCGTGTGATGTTTATAGTCTCTTAGTCTTTTGTTTCTGTAGACGCGTCACGACGCTGATTCACAGCGCCGCTTTCTTCACGACACCTTGGCGGTCTACTGACCAGATAATGTCATTACAATGTTTTTTATGTCCTTCCAACATCACTTTACGTCAACTATCAACAGGGTATAAAGTTCAGTGTGAGTCTATCTGGCGGGCCCCAACGAGATTTATCAACAGGTAGTTTTCATAAAGACATTATTTTGTTCCTAAAGAAAATAAATAAGATATATTTTGTGTCTGTGTGGTGCCGGGTCTGTGTGGTTCCGGACTTAAAGAATAGCACCACCCCATACTTCCCGTGGGTGTCGTAACAGGCGACTAAGAGTCGTACCGGAAAATGGGCAGCAGCGTTCTCTGTGCATTCCACCACCATACTATACTGCGATCGCCAACCCGCCTGCCAAGCGTGGCGATTATGGCAAACCCCCCCCCCCCAACTTGGGGGAGGCCTATGTCCAGCAGTGGACGTCTTTCGGCTGAAATGATGATGATGATGATGATTTTGTACCTCGACAGTATTTCGTTGAATGACGTTTTTGTGAAGTGTCTAACTAACTAGCGGGCCCCTTATGATTATTTTTATTGTTATTATACTTTCAGATCGCCGAATAGTGCTCGGAGCTAGAAAGTATCGTGATGGGGTAAGTAGGTATCCATATTTTTTTCAAAATTTCAAGCAGATTACCTATGTTATGGGTTTTCAGCATTTAATTTCGTGAAAATAAATAAAAATCTTTTATTTTGGAACAATAACAGATATAATAGGTATTATAAAAATAGTTAAAGGATGATAACTACAAAAGTTTATAACTGTGGCGCATGGCGCAGCTATCAATAATAGAATAGAAGAGCAAGGAACGCGCTAAGACAGGTGACCGCCAGCCCGTCAGTAAGTAGGTAACAAAACCCGGAAAAGGTCATTAAAACCTGCTTGAAATTTAAAAACTGGCCAAGTGCGAATCCGACTCGCACACGAAGGGTTCCGTACCACAAGGCGAAAACGCCGAAAAAAACACGTTTGTTGTATGGGAGCCCCCCTTAAATATTCATTTTATTTTGTTTTTAGTATTTGTTATTATAGCGGCAACAGAAATACATAATTTGTGAAAATTTTAACTATCTAGCTATCGCGGTTCTTGAGATACAGCCTGGTGACAGACAGACGGATAGACAGCGAAGTCTTAGTAATAGGTAGGGTTCCGTTTGTACCCTTTGGGTACGGAACCCTAATAATAGGGTCCCGTTTTTACCCTTTGGGTACGGAACCCTAATGAAAAAGGAAATGTTTTTCTGATATGAGATTATACCTACTTACCTACCTACTTGTCTACTTAACAATATTCATCGAGAGCGTGAAATTTCGCTAATTAATTGTGTAACGAACGGTGTATACCGTACTACCTACCTGTTTAAATGTAATATGAGTAGGTAGTTACTACTTAATACTCTAAGTAATTTTCAACAAATATGTAAAAATTAAGGATTAAGTAAAAGATCATTGATTATAAGCTTTCATAGGTATTATAAACATTGCGCTGGGTGTTTCGATTCAATTATTCAACCTGCTACCATAGAACTATTATTACTTAGCGTTCAGAACCGACGACGCGACGCCGCAAACCAGTTTATGCGCCAGGCTTTCCCCGCCTTCCGAATTGCGTCAAAAGCGATTATATCGCGAATCCGACCAACGCGCAACGTCACAAATAGTAGTCAATAGTCCTTATATTTTGTGACTATTAAATTTGGTCGGATTCGCGATATAATCGCTTTTGACACAATTCGGAACGCGGGGTATGTTACCGACCGGCAACAACTCATTTATTTAGTCTTGCATGAAACGTGTAAGCGCCATGAAATTTCCGGCGCTTATGACGTTTTGGTCGCGAGAAAACTATACGTTTTAAGCGGTCTAGCGCTGCATGTTTTATAGTTTGGTGAGACGACACCTACTGGCTACTGTTTAAGCGCTGCAGCAAATACGCTCGCCCCACTGTCATCCTGTTGTGACACTGTATTTGATTCGGATAGCTACGCTATTTGTTATCGCACAGTATTTTATTCTACACCACGACGATCATACGCACACACTCTCACGTACGCACTGCAGCACGACACATTACTAGTAAGAACAGACAAAAGCTATATGTCTCTTTCGCACGATTCTCGCTGTAGTTGCTCATAACGCGTTCAAGGCCAAAGTGGGGTAAGTTGATGTGCTGGCGACTGTACATGTGATTAATAACACAAGGCGACAAAAATTGTGGAAGCATTTTTTTTTATTCCTTTTATTTGTGGTTTTATTACGACGATAAGCTTATAGCACTTACGACGTTCTTAGTTCGTGGAAGAAGTCATCTTCCGTCGCACATTACGGGAACTTCAAACATATTTTTGTTTCACAAATCAGTCGCCGTCACTCTGTTATGACGAGAGGGCTGTGCTCAAATTTTCGGCTGCGCTGGTATTTAATTTATTCGCGTAAATAATATTTTCGTAATTTATCACTTTGTAGGAAAGACACTGTGACATAGAAAACATGGAAAAATAACTAAAACCACTCCCGAAACGATTATTAAAAACAATAATACTTGATAAACTAAATAAATACCGAGGCAAAACTATAAAATAATTCAATGTTGATATTTGAAACGTCAAGATGACATAGTATACATTCTTTTGACATATTTTTTACTGGTATACTACAACTAGCGCCATTGCTCTGCATTTCGGTCCATTTTCTTGCGGAGAAAATTTGCAACATAGCCAATTTCGCGTTCATTTGAAAGTTCATGCTGGAGATTTTACACCTTATTACGATTAACTCAGAAACCAAACGTCTACTCCTACTTTTCTTGTCAAACTCCTTGTAAAGTAAATCTAAAGGTGGATACAGACATTGCGAGGCATGCACAGCGCACGGCGCATCTCTTCGCATGTTTCGCAATGTGTGGACGTTCATATTCGTGGTGAGGCATGTGATTTCGCATGCCTCACCACGAGTATGAACGTCCACACATTGCGACGATCCATTTCGAATGACTTTTGGCCATTCCCTAAATCAAGTTGAAACATAAAGGTATGTTATGGGTATTTTACTATTGGTGTTTACAAAAGAAATAAATCGGAAATTAAACAGGTAATGGGTTTATTGTGGACAAAAGTATGAAATGGTGTGCACATGAATTATTTCATACGGATAGTGTTCTCATGACTAGCCTCTTTTTATGGTGGGGATGAGTAAAGGTTGTAACGGATCACATTGTTTGGGATTGTCGGCTTCGCCGATAAAAGAGTTGAGATCTAAATGGGTGCTAAGTTCTATAGAGTTCAAAGAAAGTCTAAAGTTCATAATGTAACTTGGCAAGTTTTCAAAACTAAAGTTAGACCAACAGAGGAACCTAATGAACTTTCGACTTACTCTGGCACCCATTTACATATAGTTGCCAATTTTTTTATCGGTAAATCCGACAATCCTGAACTTCTTTTATACCGAACTTGGCCTCTTTTTCTACTAATGTTTTCGGCAGAGATTTTTTCCTACTCGCACTTCGCGCTGGAAAGGTTTTCATAACACATTGCCATTTGACTTTTCATAATACAGTGCAAAATCCACCATACGAATATTATTTTTTACGTGGGTATCACTGTTGTTATTTTATTGACTTTAGTACGATCGTGCAAAACAAAATCCACGATATAGTATTATAATTTTTTACTGGATAACACTATTTTCCATCAATATGTCGTGACGTCCAACATGTACAAAGTTCTAAATAAAATTTGGTTACATTGGAATTTGAACTTTGTTACGCCAACATTGAGTTTCTAGTTCCAAAACATACACAAATATAATATATGATTTATTCCGGTCTGATCCCCAGAACCCCCCCTCCACCCCCCTCGATCCCCTGCTAGTTCGTCATCTGTTTTAATCTCTGACTTATTCACAGGCCGGGCGAAAACGTTCTGCATGGCGGGAAGGGATTGTGTTTTCTTTTCGACGTGTTTGGTGAGAGGGGTAGGCAAGGAGGCGCGGGTGAAATTTGATTTTTTTCTGGCTTTATGTGCCACCTTAAGGTGTTTTGTTCCAATTCTTTTGTAATTAGTTGGGCAAAATTGATCCTAACGTTAGGAAATTCTAGAAACTCGTAAGGTATGCCTTACCGCAGAAAATTGCCCAAGTAAGTTCCCGAAAATTCTGGTACAAGGTTCGTTCGCATTGATGACGTGGCGCGATCTGATTGTCCAGGGTCTTGTTTTGCATTTCAATTACTATTGTGTATTGTGACACATAACTGTGTATTGTGACTAGTGGCGAGTAGTGATACTATGTATTGTAATATGTATTATCTATTTTATCTACCCACTCACAGGTAGCATTAGAGGTAAAAATTAAAAATTTGGGAATTTCCGTTTTTCTGTTTTTGGTACTAATTACTTGTGCGAGAAAACGTTTTCCAAGATGAAATACACAAAGAATGTTTTCAGATCTAAATTAACCGATGAGCATCTTAAATCTCTTTTAATAATGGGTACAAGTAAAATTGATCCACAAAGTACAATACTATTGTCGGTGGAGAATCACAATAATTACATAAAACTCATTAGTTTTTTTTTAGGTTGCATAGTTTTCGATTTTTGATGAAAAATGTAAGAAAAATACCGTTCCGAGCCCTTATCTCCGAAGTTTGCAAACAGAAAAATCTGAAATAATTCTATGTAATAGAAGTTTACGTAAAGATTACAGGAAAATTAAAACGATGTCTCTAAATAGCACACTTTTTCAGAAATTACATGCTTACATGTGCAATGTTGAATTCTATTCAACATTGCACATGTAAGCATGTACTCCTTTAGGAGTTAGGGTTACCTGAATGGTGTTCACGCTACCATGTGCAATGTAAGCGTGTGCAACTTTGGGGTTAACCACTGGCCTGTTTGCTTACCTATACATTAAACAACTAATACATACCTTTCGTCCCCCTGGCTCTTTGTTTCTTCTTAGATACTACTTGTTTTTCTTCCACTTCAGTTCTACACTCCATTAGAGGAACATCATCTTCTAAATCCGATTCAGAATGGTGCAGTTGTGTATCTGCTACATCTAGACAGCTATTGTATAAATTTTTCGGTTCCAGCTCTGTAAATAAACAAAAACAGTCAAGAGTATTACTCAATTAATAATTGTTTTATTACACAACATAATGTGATTGCCATTAAGTTGAATTAAACTTAACACTGACTCGGGGCTCGCTGGACTGAACCAACGCGAATGTATACGTTCATCCGTGGTGGAGCGACCCAGACTGCCGGGCACTTCTTCTCCTGCAACCGAAGAAGAAGTGCCCGGCAGTCTGGGTCGCTCCACCACGGATGAACGTATACATTCGCGTTGGTTCAGTCCAGCGAGCCCCGAGTCAGTGTGTGGGCTATCCGCAACCTGCCCACCCGCTGCAACCGAGCGGGTGGGCAGGTTGCGGATAGCCCAATTCCGGCTGCGAGACTGACTGCAAACAGTCGATCACACATTGCAGCATCTCAGAAGAGATCCCGAAGAGAAGTGCCCGAACACCAAGTCCCAGGTTTAGGGTAACCCATATACCTTATCCCACGTACCAAATAATCCTGATCATCCCAACCCCTCCAGTCCTCCACACCATAAAATCCCGTCAATCCCTAGGCCAAATCCCAGACCTAAGGTGACCCCCCAGCAACCTATACCCCACCACCAAACACCCTCCCTCCTATCCCTACATCCCATCGGTCCCAGAGGACGGGTAACCTCGATTCCAAAAAAGCCCACCCCCTCAAAAATGTAACAATGCAGAAGGTAAAAGAAATTACCCAGGTGGGTTCCGGCCAAGCCGGGGAATTCCACACCGCTACAGCGGTCAGCCCCCAACGTATTCTTAGGGAACCAACTGCTCGACGTTGCCGTGCTCTTCAGCACGGCCGGCTGCTGCTTTAGCGCCCATTACCCAGGCAGCGACTCACGCGCCCATAAACACACCTACGGCTGCGTCCAACGCGCCAACAACCTCCACCACGGCTGCGACTCACGCGCCAATACCTACTACGACGTGCATGCCTCCCTCGAGCCTCTGGCAACAGAGCATCGTGCGGAATAGCATCACCAACCCAGACATTGACAGACACAGGCAGAAAGTGCTGGGGAAGGAAGACGAACCTAGCGACCCTACCACTCTCCAGGCTGATATGAGTACGACTGCTGAAGAAGCGCGGTAAAATCACCCGGGGGAGGAAAGTAGGCAACCGAAAGCGCAGCACCCGCGAAGGCATTAGCCAGCGCGAAGCGCGATCGTACGCCGAAGAGGTAGTACAGTCGGTGACCAACATTGTCTGACCCACCCAACATTGCCTGACCCACCGGCATATCTAGTTAAGCCATTTTAATCATTATCTTCTTGTCGTTAAAGTTGAAAAGATTTTAAGTAACACGGCCATACTTACTACCTAATCTTTAATTTCGCGTATTCTCAACCAGTCGTTGTGGCTTAGCGGTTCGATGCTGGATTCGCGACGAACAACATGTGGAAACGGAAAAAAGAGAACAGCCGCGAGTCCGCGAAGGGAAAACCCAGTGCGAAAAACGGCCAAACGTGGGACTACGCGACCAGCTGCAAGTCCGCGAAGGGGCAACCCAGCGCGAAAAGCAGCCGGACGCGGAACCGCACGTGCGGGGCAAGTCCGCGAAGGGGAAACCCAGCGCGAAAAACCCTTGCACACGACAGTCTGCCGGGGGCGCCAACCGACCCCACCACGCTAACACAGACACATCCCACGACATATCCCGACCCAGACACCACAGAGGAAAGCGAGGTGGATCCGTACACCCAGACGCCATCACCCTGCCAGGCACTACCATGCAGCAGCCTAGACCGAGTGGTACAGGGCCGGCGAAGAGGGAGCGCCCCGATCGGCTTCACCGAGCACGCTCCAGGGGGACGCCAAACGTGTGCGGGTCCACTCCGCCCAGGAGTAGCCGAGGACCTACGCGCGGGCCACAAAGGACATTCCTGCGCGGCTCGCCGTAGCAATCTGTTTCCCTCCCCCTTCCAGAGACTTGACAAAGGACGAGGCCGAGACCTACTACCGAAAACCTACTAATGGACACGGAATCGACAGCACCACTCCTTGCCTTCCGCGGATACCCACGGGTAGCGGAGGGCACAGTACAAATATGGTGCGAGGACGATTACGCCCTGACCTGGTTGGCTTGACCAAGAATGTACCCCTCCTTAAGCTCCCCAACATCGACCGTACACTGACAGTGCTCCGGCAGTCAGACGTGCCCACCCGTGTCAGAGCCTCCCTCTTTGTCCCTCGCTATAGAGGTGACCCACAGAGGCTCCGCAGCATCCGGAGGAGGTCATGGCCCGCGGGGCGATGGCTGATGATGTAGCCAGCATACCACCCGCATCTCCCGGCTGGAACGAGCAACTGTTAGCATCGTCGCCGGGTGAACAACATGCATGCGTAGCATGAACACTTCTATCTCTACGAAGAGTAGACACATTGCTTTCTATACAAAGTTACATTTTTCTTCATTTTTGACATACTGCCTAGAAATCTTTCTACAATCTGTCATTTTGTCTTTCGTTTCCAACGATCTTTGTCTAGGTCCTTTTATAAGTAGACTATTTCAGAAGAAAGTTTTCTATCCCAAATGTCAAAATCACACTGACAACTGTCAGTTGTCTAAGGTAGGAAAGAGATATAGTAATCGCTAAAGACAGTAGAAAACTTTCTACTCGACGGCCACAAAGTATAATTATACGGTTATCTACAAAATCCTACGAAATAAAAACAAAATTCCCAAAATTCCAACGGCTTAACGTGCTTTCCGAGGCAAGGGGGATCTCGGTATGTAAAGATGGTCACCCATCCACGGACCAACCGCGGCAAGCGTAGCATTACCTGATCGATCAACTTGTGCGGCTTTTATTATTTGGCTACGGACCCCTCCTTAAAACGTGACTTAATATCAGTAAAAATTAAGAATCAAAAAGAAAAAATAATCGTATGATAAAACTTCTGAGTCGAATTAAGTAAAAGAGTGAATTTCGTAAAAACTGCAGTTGACTCTTTCTTCTTTGCTGCCGTCGTACTGTCTACACGGAACGTCATTTTTGTCTACTCTTCCGTCGACAAACCGGTGCTCATGCTACGCGTGCTGCGCCTATATACCCAAAGATATCCCTACCACGCTACTCACTCAATTCTGTTCCAGAGACCTGACAGCTGTCAGGCTCCAGACCGAAGGTGAACTCCCAGACGTTGTACTGGCCTCCGTATACATGCCGGGCGAGGACACAGACTGCCCGCTGAAAGAAATGACCGACCTGGTACAGCACTGCGAGAGCACCAAATTAGACCTGATCATCTGCACCGATTCGAACGTCCATCACCCGCTCAGGGGCAGCGACGCATCATACTCCAGAGGAGAGGTACTATCCACCTATTTATTCTGTACTAACCTTAACATCGTTAACCGAGGCTCTGAACCCACTTGGGTTACAGTCCGAGGGCAAACGATCATTAATCGAACACTTGCTACAGAAACCGCGACAAATCTTGTAACAAATTGGCACGTATCGGACGAACCTTCTTGCTCAGACCATAGAAGAATCCGCTTTACTTTAACTACCAATACAAGGAAACCCATATCGAGACGAAACCCACGGCGCACCGATGTGCCCGGGTTCAAGCGCCTCCTTGCCGCCCTACTAGCTAGGCACCTATCACAAATAACTATAAGAGAACCTGCACAACTTGAATACACTGTGACAAAGCCGTCAGAATACCTAACCGAAGCATACCCTGCATGCGGCAAACTAAGAGCACCACGAACCAACAGTGAGATGAATCCCTGGTGGAACGCCGAACTTGTAAACTCAGAAACACACTACGGAAGCAATTTAACAGAGCCAAAAACACCAGACTCCCGGAAGACTGGGAGCTATACAAAGAGACCCAATACACATACAAAAAGCAAATCAGTACCGCCAGAAGGACAGCATGGCGGAAATTCTGTGAATCCATCGAAACCAATAATGAAGCCGCAAGAGTAAGGAAGATCTTATCAACAGATCAGGACCGAACCCTTGGCGCGCTGAAGATACCCGACAACTCGACAACACTGACAGACCATAAAACCAGCAAGGTCCTTCTCGAGACTCACTTCCCAGACTGCAAACTCCTAGAGGACAGGACCTGGGATGCTGAGCCAGATTGGACCCCGATTGGACCCCAACGGCACAAGACTGGTCCAGCGCCCACAGTCTGGTAACAGAAGACCGAGTAAAATGGGCCATCAACACCTTCCAGCCATGTAAGTCCGCAGGACTAGATGGCATTTTCCCAGCCCTACTACAATGGTGTGTTGACCATATCACACCACGCTTATAGAAATCTTGTATAGCTCTCAGGTACATACCCCTGGCCTGGCGCGAAGTGAAAGTCATCTTTATACCAAAACCGGGCAAAGCCGACTACACACAACCCAAGGCGTACATACCCATAAGCCTCACATCCCTTCTACTAAAGACCCTAGAGAGGCTCTGTGATCGACACATCTGAGATGGATCTCTTCGGGCAAAGCCACTCCACAAGCAACAGCATGCGTACTCCACAGACTAATCAACAGGGTGGTATCCAAAATTGAATGCGCAGTGGACCACAAATGCTCAGCACTGGCCGCCTTCATTGACATCGAGGGCGCCTTTGACTACTTTCAACAGCATCAGCACAGCCCTAGAGAGACACAACATAGACCCGTCCCTGAGCGACTGGATCACCAACATGCTGAAATGGAGGGCAGTAAAAGTGACCGTAAACGACACCACAAGGGCCATAGTGGCGAAGGGCTGCCTGCAAGGGGGCGTCCTGTCGCCGCTTCTATGAAACCTGGTCGTAGACAGTCTAATAAAAGAACTCAACAAGAAAGGCTACTATCAGTCAGGCCCTGAAAATAATAGAAAACTGGTGTGGTGAACACCAACTATCAGTAAACCCCACAAAAACCGAATTGGTTCTCTTCACAAAAAAGAGGAAACTGACGACACTACAACTACCACGTTTCTTTCGTACAACCCTAAGCCTTTCAACTGAAACCAAATACCTGGGCATCTTTCTGGACAAACAGCTGAACTGGGCAAAACACACCAGCTACATTACTACGAAAGCCAATAAATTACAACTGACACCGGCCGTGGCAGTTGCGTCGAGCTCGAGCGACGAATATTTTTCCCCGCCGACGTCGCCAACACCCGTACGTCGGCAGGGGAGAGGCCGGCCACCGAACAGCTTGGGACTTAGAGGCCATCCGGCCCCGAGTCGGGTCCCCGCTACCGGTGGTTGTGTGCAGCGCATGAGATGGACTCAGTCTATGAACGAGAACGTCATGCGCGCATATTACGGGTCTACAGAGGGGGGAATTAACCTCACTGCGTACCGCGATAGGATGCTGTCTCTGTTCCAGGAACTGGAACCAACCGTCAACGTTTCGGCCCAACGACTGTCGGATCAGGTGCGGGTCATCCAACGCAATCACAGGTTGGACGATATCGCACTTGATAGGCTGCGCTCAGAGGTACTGAGCAACCATATCGTCTCGACTTCGGCACAAACTGCGGCACAAGTGTCAACTGTTGATGCCATCCCGCCGCGGTTCAATCGTGTTGAGGAAGAAGATGATAGGGTTGACACAGTAAGTAGCCAGTGCAACGTTCGACTGAGGAGCGCACTGGAGGATGCATTACGCGAGTATAGGTCCACTCCAACCGAACTTAGGCCCCGATTACCACGGTTACCCATGCACAAAAAAAATAGGGCGCTGGTGTGTGCTTTGGACTCGCAGCTCAAGAATTTCTTCGAGAGCAGCGAGGATCTCGTTGATACACACTCGATCCTGTACTGTGCGGCTGTTGCGGCATGTCGTTTAGCTAACGTCAAATTTTCAAGTTGTGACGGAGCTACTCGACCAAAACCAGCCGTACAAGCCTGGCAGCGCAGGATCGAGCGTCGTATCGATGGGGCCAGGGTACTCATCGGCAAACTATACTGCTTCAGGGAGGGCAATACACGACCACGAGTGATGCGCTTTGTAAGGCGGGCATTCTCGGGGACTGGAATCAGCCCTCGAGAATACATGTCCCGTGTCACAGAGCGCATCGACTTCCTGAAGCAGAAAGTTTGTGCATGGGCGAGCCGAATTCGGCGGTATAAACGGCGGGTGGATCGATACACGCAGAATCGCATGTTCCGGAGCGATGAAAGGTGGGTGTATAGAGCTTGGGAGCGACCTGAACAAAATGTGACAGACGTATGCCGCCCAGATGATGCCGCCACAAGTGCATTCTGGTGCAGCATCTGGTCGGTGCCCGTCTGTCACACTGAGGCTGGCTGGATGCAGGATGTCGAGCGAGTGTGTGAGTCTGTACCAGAAATGGAAAAAGTCCTGATTACGCCATCAGACGTTGCCAGAGCAGTCCGTCCGTTATCGAATTGGAAATCACCGGGACCGGACGGACTGCACAACTTTTGGCTGAAATGGCTAATTAGTTCACACACTTGCCTGGCATCTCAGTTCCAGTCATCCTTAGAGTCTGGGTCGCTACCGCAGTTTCTAACAACAGGCGTTACCCACCTGCTCCATAAATCAGGTAGTCCCGCGGAACCCAAGAATTATAGACCGATCACGTGTTTGTCGACGGTTTATAAACTTCTTACATCCATTTTGAGAGCGAAAATTAATAAGCACATTGAGAGTAACTCGATTATGTCTGCTTCTCAAAATGGATGTAGGAACGGGTCCCGCGGTACTAAGGAGCTACTCCTCATTGATATGGCCATTAGCCAACAGGTTCGTCGATCCCGCAAGGATTTGTCGACATGTTGGATAGATTACAAGAAGGCCTATGACTCAGTGCCACATACATGGCTCATGAGGGTGCTGGAGTTGTACAAGATAGATGCAACTCTACGCACCTTCCTTGAGTCGTGTATGGGGCAATGGAAGACGGTCCTTCGTTATCCAGGATGTCGACAGATCCAGGGAAATGATGAGCCTGTATGGATTAAACGGGGAATATTTCAGGGCGACAGTTTGAGTCCACTTTGGTTCTGCTTAGCCCTGAATCCTCTAAGTACACTACTGGAGGATTCAGGTCTAGGCTATCGGTTGAGGAGAGGTGGTCAGGTCATATCTCACCTCCTTTACATGGATGATTTGAAACTCTTTGCCCCCAACAAATTGCGTCTGATGGAGCTACTTAAGGTAACTAAAACTTTCAGTAGCGCCATCAAGATGGAATTTGGTGTCGACAAATGTGCAGTCATGCATGTAAAGCGAGGGGAGATTATGGAATCCGAGGGAATTCAACTCTCGGATTCCATAAGCCTCAGATCCCTCTCCTCATCCGAAAGCTATAAGTATTTGGGTATGTCGGAAGCGTTAGGCATCAACGATGCTGACATGAAGCAATCGTTGAAGGAGCGCTTCTTTTGTCGCCTGAAGAAGGTATTAATTAGTCTTCTTTCGGGCGGAAATAAGGTGCGCGCCTTCAACGGTTGGGTCATGCCGGTTTTGATGTACTCTTTCGGCATACTCAAATGGACTCAGACCGAACTCGACGCCCTGGATAGAAGAGTCCGTACACTACTGACCGCAAACCGGATGCATCACCCACGATCATCGGTGATGAGACTGTATATCCCGCGGAAGTGCGGGGGTCGAGGCTTTTTAAATGCGAAGACCCTCCACAACCGCGAGGTGTGCAGTCTCAGGGAATATTTTTTAAAAGCCGAAGTGGGTATGCACCGTGATGTGGTCGCAGTGGACAAGGGGCTCACCCCGCTCTCCATGGCTAAAGAGAACTGGCGCAAACCTGTAGTACTTTCTACTGATGACCGCAAGAGGGTATGGCAAAGCAAGGAGCTTCACGGGCGCTTCTATCGGGCTCTTCATGAGCCCGGTGTAGATTTCATAGCGTCCGTATCCTGGCTACGTTTTGGTGACCTTTTCGGGGAAACTGAAGGTTTTGTCTGTGCAATTATGGACGAAGTTATCTTAACGAATAACTACCGGAGACATATTATGAAGGACGGGACGGTTGACGTGTGTCGGGCATGCCACCGTCCGGGTGAGTCTATCAGACATATTATCTCTGGTTGTTCTCGTCTGGCTAACGGCGAGTACTTGCACAGGCATAACCAAGTGGCTAGGATTATTCACCAGCAACTTGCTTTGAAATACAAGCTTGTGGATTCTGAGGTACCGTATTACAAGTATGTGCCCGACCCAGTTCTTGAAAATGACCATGTCACGTTGTACTGGGATCGGTCTATCATTACTGACAGGACTATTGTTGCCAATAAGCCTGATATAGTGGTGATAGATCGATTAGCGCGCCGCACAATGATTGTCGATGTTACCATTCCACATGACGGGAACCTCGTGAAAGCTGAGAAAGAAAAACAAATTAAGTATCTCGACTTAGCACACGAGGTTGTTGACATGTGGAATGTGAGCTCGGCTATCATTGTGCCGATTGTCGTATCAGCCAATGGACTGATGGCCGAAAGCCTCGATCAACATCTATCGAGGCTCTCGTTAGGTGGTTGGATCAAGGGCCTGATTCAGAAGGCAGTACTCCTCGATACGGCTCGCATTGTGAGGAGGTTCCTGTCTCTGGAGCCCTAACCACCGGTAGCTTGGACCCTGCTCCCGACACCGGCGGATCACTATTTTTTATATTTTTAAATGTTTTTTTATAGTTATTTTTTATATTGAAATATTTAAAAATGTAATTAATGAGGAAACTAAACGAATAAACGAAATAATAATAATCTTTATTACACAAGAAAGTGGTTACAAAATAGTGTGAAGTCCCTGACTCCTGTGCTAGGTGATAGACCTGTGTTAAAGTGTTTATTTAGCGATGATGGCATCACCTTGCGACAAAGCCCCGAAACAATAATGCTTCCAAAAGCATTATAACATAGTGCTTGAAGAGGAGCAGAGTGACCACTCAGGACCGAAAGAACTGAGAATTTACACCGATGGTTCAAAGACCGACTGCGGAACTGGAGTCGGAGTCTTCTCACACGATCTCAACATAAAAATATCCAAACCGCTGGGAATGCTCAAGACGGTCTATCAAGCAGAGTGTGTGGGCATATTGCAGGTGGCTTATGAGATAGCGGCCAGGAGAGTTACGAACACCCATGTTCGCATACTCTCCGACAGCGCCTCAGTCCTCCAGTCCTTAGATAAAAAACTTTTTTACAAAAAAAAAAACAACCGACTTCCACAAAACACTATAAAGTGAAAAATAACTTTAATTTCGGAAGTCGGTGTCTGGATTTGTATTTTAGTTTTTTGCCACCGACTTCCGAAATTAAAGTTATTTTTAACTTTATAGTGTTTTGTGGAAGTCGGTTGTTTTTTTTTTGTAAAAAAGTTTTTATTTTTCACTTTTTAGTGGGTTAGTTTGTAATTTATCTGAGTTACAATAGCCTAATGTCAACTGCTCATCAGCAAAATCGGTTCGTAAATGACGGAGTTATGCGCGAACAAAAAATGTAATGCAGAGTAAACGAAAAGATCGTTAATGTAGACAATGTAGGTAAATTTATAGATTTTTGTTGATTTTTCAAAAACCGCTTGTCCGATTTCGATAAAATTTTCATGGGACCATTTGGGAAGTATACTCTTTCCAACAAAAAAATAAATTTTCAAATCGGTTGGCAAACGACGGAGTTATGCGCGAACAAACATAAAAAAAAAAAAAATACAAACATCCGAATACCGAACCTCCTCCTTTTTTAGAAGTCGGTTAAAAATGCATCACATCGAATCTAATACTAGAATGTCACAATGCGCTTGAGCGGGTAACTGTATCGAACCGCAATTCAGTGACACTACAATGGATAAAAGGACACAGTGGATCGCTAGACAACGACGCAGCTGACGAGCTGGCCAGAAGGGCTCCCAGCATGTCAGTTTGTGGACCGGAACCTATCGTGCCCATCCCCTTCAACCAACTACGCAGGTGGCTACAGGAGCACACCCACACACAAGCAGAAAGCTGGTGGACGTCGTCACCAGGCTGCAGGCAGTCCAAAGAAGCCATGCCATCACTGGATGGCAGGCTAACCAGGCGCCTTTTACGACTGGACAGGAAAGGCCTGCGCCTGGTGACGCGGACCATCACGGGACACTGCTCGCTAAATAAACACTTTCACACATTGGGCATAACAGACAGTCCCCTGTGCAGGGCTTGCATGGAGGCTGATGAAACCATTGCGCATGTGCTCTTTGAGTGCACAGGCGTCACCCAGATAAAGTCGGAAACCCTCGGGACACCCAGATCGTACAGAGATGTTCTAAACAGACCAGGAGATTGGATCAGCTTCTGGAGGGAGATGGGCTGGTTGGAATAACCATCGACGGCCGCCATGGCCCACGCACAATGGTCCACGTCCAATATACGATTTTAAGACTAAAATAAGGATTGTTTACATTGCGCATTAATAGATTAGGTTGCAAATATAAGTAGGCCATATTGTAGTGCGACCAGAATTTTTGATACTTTTGGATGATCAAATTTACCGCTGATTTTAAATACATATGAATAAGTTATATCATGTTTGAAATTAAAAATAGTGATATCTATTTTCTGTTAGATATTACGTCATATTATTTTTTTTAAATCTTTCTTTCAGGAAAATCTGAGAGTACAATGAGGCGTATTGTAGATGAAATTATTATTATTGCTGGCCTTCAACAGCATTACGCCTGAAAAATGTAAAAACTGTTGCCGTCATGTTGCAACAATTGAAAAAGAATATTATGAACGAGGAAGAACCCTTTATTTATTTATTTATTTAATACTTCAAGCACATAAATGTACAGAGGCGGACTTAATGCCATAGGCATTTTCTACCAGTCAACCTTTGGGTGATGCAGAGACAAAGAGTGGTAGGTGCAATCAAGAACATTGAGGAATAAATATTTTAAATATACGCATATACCTGAAACCGCATATATCGCATATATCAAGATATAGATGGATTAGTCATTCGCCTAAGCGAAGAGCAGCAGCAATGACAGCAGTACCTAGCGAAGAAGTTTCATGGGATTTTTCATGAATAAAAAGTTAAAACATATTATTATAAAAAATATGTATGAACATTTTTCTTTTATTTACTCATTTTATTTGAACTAAAGAGACCATAGATTTGTGCTATCTGATCGTTTATGCAAACTAATTAAGGTCGGAAGGAAAACATCGTGAGGAAACCTGGACTTATAATTAATATAAGTCTGAAATCGCCAACCCGTCTTGAGCAAGCGTTGTGATCAATGCTCGTGCCTTCTCTGTTGAGAAGAGGCCTTTGCCCAGCAGTGGGACAGTAATAGGCTGGTATTATTATTTATAATGACGGTAGCATCTTTGTCTATGGTTTCTGTAGATTTTTTTAATAAGATTACGATTTTACGACTACCTTTCCTATACAGTTTAAAAAAAAAAGCTTGTTTTCATTAAAACCAGGTTTGCTTTTAGTACAAAATAATGTGCTAGTATCAAAATCAATTTAGTCACACTATACAGGGTTGCTACTTGCACGACCGCAGCGCCCTCATTTTTTTTCACGACTTTATAGACAGTCTGTAGTTTAAAACATTTTGTGATCAATAATCATATTATGTGAAATAAATAGTTATTGTATGTAGGTATATTGACAATATATATTATTTATTGACAATATTATTATTGTTTTTAAAAACATACCATCACTTTGACCTTCCTCCTTTGGCTCAATAACATCATCTACTCCCTCACAAACAGCTGGTAGTTCTTCTTTGATAATACTTTCTGTTTGACATTCATCATCTATACTTATGTGCTCTATTGGCGATTTAATAAGCCCACTACAAAACTCTAAGTGAGCTTGGTTTATTAAAGGATTGAGCTGTAAAAAGATATGTATAATATTAGGAAAAGTAGATGCTGATTACAGTACCTCGGAGTCATTCTAGACTCAGTAAGTTTAACTGGAGTAGTCATCTGGACAACAAACTGACACGGTTTGGCACGGCTGAATGGCTGGCTTTTGACTACATTGTATGTGTATATTTTATGTTTTTTTTTTATTTGTAATGTGCGCTTTTTTTGTGCAGAATAAATAATTGTTCTTTCTTAACTACATAGGGCTGGCATAACCTTCTGGCAGGTTAGGCAAATTGTAGGTAAGAAGTGGGGCCTATCCCCTAAAATTATACTTTGGCTGTACAGTCAGCCTCAGAGAAATGGGACCCCCCCAAGACTTGAAAGATTATCGCCCGAGCACGCTCGGGACCGCCGTCGCTCGTCGCTCGAGCGGTGGCGGGCGCGTCACGTGAGCCTTGAGCAGCTCCCTCCCCCGCCGTCGCACCCATCTCTCCCCAAACTCATCCACCGATCCGCCTCAAATATTACTTGCAAGTTTTTAATAATTTTATATGGTATTTTTTCGGCTTCCTTCTGGCCGAACCGTAATACCAAGAATAACTTACAAAAAGACACTTTGCGTGCGATTAAGATACGAACCAGGCGCCAGCCGATCATCTAGAGACCGTTATACCACTAGGCTATTGGCTCAGTTATCAACCTCAACGAAAATTGGAATAGCATTAGGCTACTCCTTTTATTGAACAAGGTTATTAACGGTCTAACCTTCTAGATATTAGGGTTTAAATTTCACTTCCGTGTTATATTTAATACCTTACTGTCTTGTTTTACAAAATGCAATACAATACTCCTCAATTAACTAAAAGATAAGGTTGAAATTAGCATAGATTTCTTGTTTGGTTGAATAGAATGTGTTGATACCGATTGTTGCACTACCGTCATTTTACTTCAGAAACTTAACTGCTGTATGAACTGCGAGTTAAGGTTGAATTTAGAAAACTTCTTCGCCTTATTTACTAAACTGTGATTGAGGGTATAATTACTTCCACCTTCAAGCGGCTCTTGCCCAACCTGAGGGGGCCAAATGCCTCCTGCCGGAGGCTATACGCGGGGGTCGTCCGGTCCAGGGCCCAATACGGTGCCCCGGTGTGGGCGCGTTCACTGCGGCGGCGAGCCGCCCACGATTTGATTTCTTAAATAATAATTAACGAAAATCACCTATTAAAGATTTTAGTTTCTTTAAATAGTAAAGGGTAAATAAATATAAATAAATAATATAAAGAAAAAAATATGTTCTCATGCGCAGATTTGAACTCGTGACCATCGCATTGCCAAGCCGCAGTGTTAACCACTAGACCATTACGTTACATTACCAAAAACTTAAATAGGTTTGATGTTGTAATATTGAAAAAGATAATCTAGCGACAATTGTAATAATAAAAAAATATAATTTAAAGTGAGTGTGTGGATGTTATTATAAATGTGTGTGTTGTACTCCAAATAAATAAACAATAAGTAGAAATGAAAATCCGGGCGCCAGGAGCACACACCAAACTATGCCAAGGATAGACTAACCTGCGGGAACTGGAAACTTTTAATCTTCAAGCGGGGAGTATCAATAAAAATCGACACAAAAGTTATTGAACGATTTTATTACCCGAAGGCTGCTGGTCTCAATATACAAGAAAATTCCTTTCTAATATTAAGTTCTAAGGTGTAAAACTAAGATGGAATAGAAATTAATTTTTGTCCTGTCATTATTGCACTTTTGTCAATTTAAGTTAAGTATTATAAACCATACCATATTCCGGCGAATAATCTAACAAACCGAATGGGCAAACCCTGGTGATTTTGATCTTCGCGGGGACGTCAGGCGGTCCATGATATATGTCGGTAGGGGCTAGCGTTAAAAATTTAAGTCTTAAAGTAAAAATAAATAAGAAACGCCTCACGGCTGAAATGAAACATGAATAACCGTTAGCTGATGTTCAGCGTCGACAAAAATGCCGATCGGAATGTTTACGACCAAATGCAAATTAACTCACCGTTTCTTTTCCAAAGGAAGTTTTTACATCAGTAGATGAATTAATCCAATATATATAAGGTTCAAAAGATCCTGAAACAAATATCGGAAACTATTAACGTCTGCCATCCAAATAACCACGCGACACGTGAGTAGGTTTGAAACCACGAAGAATTTTACCAACCTTTTACAAAATATGGACAATCCCATTATGATGCCGACAAGGGCAAATCAGCTACCACATAATTAGGACTGGATGTAGTCCTTTGGAAGTATCAACTTCCAGATTTCAATAGGAGCTCTAAAAACACTCCATTTTATATAAAGGTTCGGCCGGAAAGTGCCCTGTCAAAATCAACTGACAGCATCAAAAAAAAGAAAAAATCAGTGTGACCACTACACGACTTCCGATTCAAAAAAATGAATTTTTACATGGCAACACCACCCTGTTGCCTACAAATTAAAGCAAAGAACGCGCTATCATGTAACAGGCTTAAAAGACTCGTTACATTACATCCCCTCCCGAAAATAAAAGAAAGGAACTTTCTTTTATTAGAAAGAAATCTTCAACCAAATAAACCTGTCTTAACAACTTTCTAATTCAAAAAAAGAAAAAGAATCATATAAGATTCAAAGTGCAAATCAACTCTGAAAATGTCAAACGACAAAATCTCTAGAATTTAATAAAAGTAAAAAAATGTAAATGACAAAAAGTCAAAAACGAAATAGTGAAAAACAAAAAATTATAAGTTATAAAAACTCATTAAATGAAACGAAGAGAGAAATCTCTATGAGTGCAGTTAGGCTCTATTGCCACTGACTAAAAATTTCAAACAAATTCGGACAATTTACCAAAACAAACTACAATTTTTATAGTGCAGTTAGGCACCATCGCCACTGACTAAAAATTTCAAACCACTTGGAACAGTACAACTTTGAGTGCAGTTAGGCACTATCACCACTGACTACTATGTCAACCGCTTCCAACTCAACCATCTCTATGAGTGCAGTTAGGCTCTATTGCCACTGACTAACTCCGTATTCAACAATCCAAAAAATTTGAAAACTCCGAACAAAAGTTTTTAAATAAAGCTGAAAGACCTTATTTAAAATTCTGTTACAGGCACAACCTGCAACGAGACAAAGGAAAGCATATTGTGATCGGCTCATCACCACCGAATTCCCGAGCACAATAGCTGTAAAAGAATGCGAATGCTGTGACTGGCTCAACACTACCAATCTCCCAAACACAGACAAACACAAAAGACATTGAGATCTCCAATGAGAAATCTCAATAACAAAAAAAAAAGGCGAGAGCCAAAGTTTCACAATGCGACCGGCATACCACCACCGAACTTCCGAACGCAAAGGAAAAAGGATGACGAAAGTCAAAACAAAATCTCGCATCGTGATTGGAACAACAAAGTCCAACACAATGGAAAAAAGTCGAAATCAAGGTCAAAAACTACACCAAGATCCAAAAAATAATAAGGCATTTTGTAACAAAGGTTACAGAATGACCCTAAAAAGTAAAGTCCAGGATGAACGCGTTACTAACAAAGTCAAATCCGATCATTAAAAAGAATGAAACTCCAGTAAAAATGAGAAACAATTCTGTCAACGAACAGCACAAAATAGGTTTAAAAATCGATTACTATTTATGACGAAGAGGAAATAGAATGATTTTAAACTATGAAAAAAAGATTACAAAAACTTGAAATTGAATTTAAGTTTTTTAACCTCAAGGTAGAAATTACCTAAACTGTAGGGTTGTATAAGATCTTAATAAAATATAAACAGGTAGGTTACCCTTAAAAAAGAAGAATAAGATCTTAGACAATCCAACAAAAACAAACAAAACATAAAATAAGATCCTTCGATGTGAAAATAATTTGGTGTGAAAAAAAAATAGTATTAAATTAACCAGAATGACCTAAGTTTTATTTTTAGAATGTCTCAAATTCAACAAATTTATAAGAAGTTACCTAACATACAATTATAATGTTATAAATATAATAAATAAATAAATACATCTTTCAAATCACCGATAACCTATCATCCATCCTCTCGTACATCACACTGTCAAAAGTGACCTTCAAACAAAATTATCAAAATCAAGACTATCACTTGGAAACCAAATTAAAATTTAATAATATCTTTAACATGATAACGTCCCACTGAACCTTTATTTAAATCTTTCAAAACATAAACGTTATCTGAAACCTTTTCAGTTATTTTACATTTTACAAACTTAGGTGCAAGTTTAGCTGAAAAATATGCTTGTGCATTAGATTGAAGAAAACTTCTTCTCCACACCATATCACCCACATCAAAAGAAATGACTTTCCGACCCATATTATAATAAGCGGCATTACGCTTATACCCCTTTAACAAGTAAGCTTGAACTTTAACAAAAATATCACTAAGTGAATTAAGAGAAACTGCATAAGCATTTCTATTTGAAATTTCTAGTTGAGATAAGTTATCAACAGAACTACTAAAGTGATGTAATGACGCATCAAGAATAAGCTCCCTACCAAACATCAGAAAGTTAGGAGTAAACTCAGTAGCAAGGTTTACACTATTATTTAAAGCTAATTGAACATTGGGCAAAAAACTTGACCAAGTTCTATGATCATCTTTAACAAAACACGATATGCAGGTTTCGACCGTTTTATTATATCTCTCAACAGGATTATTTTGAGGCGTATACAAAGTATTATAAAATATTTTGGTTATATTAAAACCTTTCAAAAAATCTACAAAATGTTTTGAAGTAAATTGAGTTCCATTGTCACAAACTACTATTTTTGGACAACCAAACTTGAGAAATATTTCTTTTTCAAAATGTTTACAAATTACTCTAGTGGTAGCATTGATCATTGGAAAGAACCAGCAATATTTAGTAAAAACGTCTACGACCGAAAGTATGTATCTATGACCAGAATAAGTTTTAGGTAGAATTCCTATGATATCAACTGAGAGCATAAGCATGGGACGATCAACCTTTTTAGGATTAATCATCATACCAAAAGGTGGAGATGACAAAATGTATTGATGAATATCATTAAACATTCCCTTACAAAAATAATGTTGTTTTAATTTCTCTAAAGTTTTATGTATTCCCAAGTGTCCATGATGAACAAACAGCAAGGCGAATAGCAAACGAAAAGCAAAAACTAAGTTTCAAAAAGTTAAATGTTTGAAAATAAATTCTCAAATTTGAGGTTAATTATAAAAGTCAATGTGGGTAATCCCATAAAAAATTACTATGTTAATTTTATCGTTTTAAAAGTGCAATAATCACTTACAAGCAGCTTAAATCTAGATAAATTAAATGTACAATATTGTACTTAACAATTAGATTAAATTATTTACTTAAAAAGTTAAACTTAGTTTTTAAATAACTTTACTGTTGAGAACAACAAAACGCAGTCTATGCTATACAATTCTGTTGGTTTTGCTAAGAAAAAACATGATATTAAACAAAATCATCAATTGTAAACACCAAACATTGTTTACAAAGATTCACCAAATTAAGTTAAGAGTACTTATGAGTCAAAAATCAAAATAAACACAAAGTTATTAAAGTAACAATGTAGAACAAACCAATGCAAACAATAGAATCATAAGTTAATTAATTAATAGTGCAATAATGACAGTATAAGGTACCAGACAAACCTACTTCAAGTCCCTGTTCGCAGAGCGACAATTGTAATATTGAAAAAGATAATCTAGCGACAATTGTAATAATAAAAAAATATAATTTAAAGTGAGTGTGTGGATGTTATTATAAATGTGTGTGTTGTACTCCAAATAAATAAACAATAAGTAGAAGTGAAAATCCGGGCGCCAGGAGCACACACCAAACTATGCCAAGGATAGACTAACCTGCGGGAACTGGAAACTTTTAATCTTCAAGCGGGGAGTATCAATAAAAATCGACACAAAAGTTATTGAACGATTTTATTACCCGAAGGCTGCTGGTCTCAATATACAAGAAAATTCCTTTCTAATATTAAGTTCTAAGGTGTAAAACTAAGATGGAATAGAAATTAATTTTTGTCCTGTCATTATTGCACTTTTGTCAATTTAAGTTAAGTATTATAAACCATACCATATTCCGGCGAATAATCTAACAAACCGAATGGGCAAACCCTGGTGATTTTGATCTTCGCGGGGACGTCAGGCGGTCCATGATATATGTCGGTAGGGGCTAGCGTTAAAAATTTAAGTCTTAAAGTAAAAATAAATAAGAAACGCCTCACGGCTGAAATGAAACATGAATAACCGTTAGCTGATGTTCAGCGTCGACAAAAATGCCGATCGGAATGTTTACGACCAAATGCAAATTAACTCACCGTTTCTTTTCCAAAGGAAGTTTTTACATCAGTAGATGAATTAATCCAATATATATAAGGTTCAAAAGATCCTGAAACAAATATCGGAAACTATTAACGTCTGCCATCCAAATAACCACGCGACACGTGAGTAGGTTTGAAACCACGAAGAATTTTACCAACCTTTTACAAAATATGGACAATCCCATTATGATGCCGACAAGGGCAAATCAGCTACCACATAATTAGGACTGGATGTAGTCCTTTGGAAGTATCAACTTCCAGATTTCAATAGGAGCTCTAAAAACACTCCATTTTATATAAAGGTTCGGCCGGAAAGTGCCCTGTCAAAATCAACTGACAGCATCAAAAAAAAGAAAAAATCAGTGTGACCACTACACGACTTCCGATTCAAAAAAATGAATTTTTACATGGCAACACCACCCTGTTGCCTACAAATTAAAGCAAAGAACGCGCTATCATGTAACAGGCTTAAAAGACTCGTTACAATGTCAATACCAAGGGGGGTACCGTTTCTCTGGCCAAACTAAGGTGAACCACACTACAAGTGAGGTACTTAAGTAGTTCCAATGTAACTTCGCTGACCACTGCGGAAGCTATTGTTGCATAGCTCACGCTGACATCATATAAAACTACCACATTCCAGTTTCCTACAGAAGTTGTAGCAGTATTATATAGAGTATTAACATGTGATAATTTGTAAACACTTACATTTGGCAAAAGCATACATATTAACATTCAACACTTCATGGAATGCTTGGTGTGAAATCCAGACACAATAGGGATGAGCTTGAGAGGAATCACTTCCACATTATACTGGAATTAAGATATTATAAGAATAAATGGCTGTTGAAGAATACCTCACCTCATAATCCTCATTCATCATCAGAGTGAACAGTTCTTCGGCTTTCAGACATTGTCTTAGTAATTGGTAGCATTGCTTTAGTTTAGCACAACAGACGAAACAAGCAAGAATTGGTCTATTGTCTTCAGTAACAAACTGCAACAAAATTTGTATTGATTGCACTATTTTGTTTTTATAAAGAAAATATTTCTGTTGTGTACCTATAGTAATACTGTCCAAGCAAACAGTTTGTGGTTCTCAATGGTTTCTGTGCGCATCTTAAAGAGAAGGCATGAGCATTGATCGCCACTCATGCTCAAGGCAGATTTGCAATTTAATGTTCATGTTTAAGTCCAAGTTTCCTCAAGCTGTTTTACGGAAGCACTGGAGCCCGTCTTTGAGTAGAGGAGGTTACTAAAAACTTACAGGAATATCAGTCAGCTTCTCATACAGTTTGTGCAAGTTCCTGTTGACCACTAGATACATGCGGACATTCTCCGCTAGGCACATCCTACACATTGGCAGTTTTTCCATCTTTTAACTCAAAAAATCCGTCCTTATCCGACGACCCACTGACCAAAAAGTGTAAGTTATAATATATTTTCAACTGTTGCGCTAAATACTGTTGCGTTGCGTTCAAATAATGAGGGAGGCTTGCGTTTTAACTTAGATTCACATTTGGAACATAACAGGTGACGCTGACGGCCTGCAGTTTCTTCATACCCTCATGGAAAGGTGTGAGTTTAAGTATGTTTATGAACTAATGAACTTCACAACAAGCAGAAAAACACGAACAAATTTTACAAAAGCTATAACGAGGGGCTTGTTTTATTCAAGTATTCAAGTTCATAAAATTATTGTACTGTGTCTGAAATTCGAATGGTAACTTCTCTTCATAGTCTGTGGTCTATCGAAAAGTATTCTACTCTGTGACTTGACTATCTTGACATTTCAGTTTTTTTTTTTTAATACTAGGTCTTTACCACTGACCTCTATAATACAAGTGTATTATAGAGGTCAGTGGTCTTTAACTATGAAATTGCCGTTCTGCAGTACTGGCCATTTCAAATCAAAATAATTTTTGTTTGGCTAAGAATTCTAATTTAAAATAATTTTATTTTAAAAACATGGATTTTTTTTCCAAAAGTAGTCATTTGTTTATTGATTAGTGTTACATTTTCATCGCATTTCAATCTTTTTCGTCATCATGGATACGCTAAAAATTCGAGTAATTATGGAATATGAGTACCGTCGTGGCGTGGCAGCAACGCGTCACAAGCGGCACGCAACATCAACGACGTTTACGGAGCTAACACTACAAACCAACGCACCACCTGTTAATTGGTTTGCTCGCTTCCGTTCTGGAAATTTCGACCTGAAAAATGAACCTCGCGGTCGACCGAAGACTTTGGTCGACAATGACGAATTAAAGGCGATTGTGGAAGCGGATGATACACAATCTACGGTTGAATTAGCAGCAGCCTTCGACGTTAGCGTCAAAACAATAGTGGTCCATTTGCGTCAAATTGGCAAGGTAAAAAAGCTTGACAAATGGGTGCCCCACGAACTCAATGATCGCCAGCGCGAAGTACGCGTCGAGACGTGCCTTGCACTGCTCAACAGACACACAAATAAAGGAATTTTGAACCGCATTGTTACCTGCGATGAAAAATGGATTCTGTTTGATAACCGCAAGCGCTCAGCAAGTTGGTTGGATCCTGGTTCAGCACCTAAACAATGCCCTAAACGAAAACTTACCCCTAGAAAAGTGATGGTCACTGTTTGGTGGTCTAGCGCCGGTGTAATTCATCACAGCTTCTGACCAAACAGGGTGAGCATTACTGCAGATGTGTACTGTGAAGAACTGAACACAATGATGGAGAAGCTGGCACATCTCCAACCAGCCTTGGTCAATCGCTCGTCTCCACTGCTCCTGCACGACAACGCGCGACCTAATACTGCATAGCAGACGGTCTCCAAGTTGCAAGAACTGGGGTTGGATGCTCTCCGTCATCCGCCCTACTCACCAGACCTTGCGCCTACAGACTACTACTTTTTCCAGAATTTGGATAATTTCTTGGCGGGAAAAAAATTCAATACCCGAGAGGCAGTACAAAATGCCTTTGAAGAATTTGTTGCCTCCTGTCCAGCTGATTTCTTTAAGAAGGGCATCAATAAACTGCCACTGCGTTGGCAAAGATGCATTGATTGCATGGGTATTTTTAATTTTTAGGTGATCCTATTATTGAATATATTAGTCATCGCATATTATGATACCATACCTATTACTGGGTATTAGTCAAATATTAATGAACCGATTCATTATTACCCAATATAATATTGATACCTGCGTAGGCTGCGTAATATAGTCCGAATACAATATTATGGAGTCGCTGTGAGCTTTGGTCACTAGTCACTTCAAATATTATAAACTAATATCCGTATTAGCTAATACTAGACAATGCGACAGAAACAACTTGCGACCAAATGTAAAAAAAAAAAATTTTCATTGCTTGCTAACTTGGTAACCAACTCATGCAGCTTTCATACGAAGCCCGATGTAATGTGTATAACCTTAGACAAAGAAAAGTATAGACGGCGGGTAGCTCCATTTCATTTCCACAAGAAAGGGATAAAGAATTGAGTTATTATAAGTAACAGAAAAGGATAAAGCTATACTATTTCCGTCTCTCAGTGCATGCCCGTTTTTTCTCTCTCTACATAGTTATTGTACTCTGTGGGCATGGGTAATATCCTTAGACAAAGAAAAGTATAGACGGCGGGTATCTCCATTTCATTTCCACAAGAAAGGGATAAAGCATTGAGTTATTATAAGTAACAGAAAAGGATAAAGCTATACTATTTCCGTCTCTCAGTGCGTGCCAGTTTTTTCAAGGCAGCTACTCATGTAGCCTATGTTAGTTAAGTTAGTTTTTTGTCTCATGTGTGGCCACGCTACCCGATGCTCTATAGCTTTCTAGTATCTCTAAGTAGTCTGTGAGAGCTAGTAGACATCTCCGCTAGGAGTATAGTTTTCTGTGGTCCTTACCACAGAGTAATTTTATATATGTTACCTACCGACCAAAGACTACAATATAATGCGGTGTAACTACCGACTGACCAAAGAGTAAAGTAACTATAGCGACTGACTGATTCAGAGTCCTAAACAAAGAGTAATATAATAATAATACGGAAGGTCCTAAATCAGTGAACGTGTAATCTAATCAGGAGCTCCGGCGACTGAATTTGGAATCCGATATTTAGGAAGGTGTAATGCCTCTATAGTTACTTTACTCTTTGGGTGTAATAATCTCTTACTCTTAGGAAGAGAAGTTACGGCACATTATATTGTAGTCTTTGAGTTACGGTCAGTGGGTCGTCTTATGTTCCACATGTGAATCTAAGTCTCCCTCGTTATTTGTACGCAACGCAACGCAACAGTGTTTAGCGCAAGAGTTGATCTAAATATATCCTAACCTACTCTTTTTGGTCAGTGGGTGTATTTTTTGAGTTGAAAGATGGAAAAACTGCTAATGTGTAGGATATGTCTAGCGGAGAATGTCCGCATGTGTGTAGTGGTCAACAGGAATTTGCACAAACTGTATGAGAAGCTGACTGATATCCCAGTAAGTTTTTAGTAACCTCTCCTACTCAAAGACTTAGGCTCCAGTAAACATGTACAGACGCCAGCACATCAAGCTACCCGAAACTGTCAAATTTTCCCAATCAATTTTGAACCTTCTGCTTTAGCGATAAAGTTGAAAATCTATTAAAGAAATTTGACAGATTGTAGTAGCTTGATGTGCTGGCGTCTGTACATTAAATTGCAAATCTGTCTTGAGCATGAGTGGCGATCAATGCTCATGCCTTCTCTGTAAGATGCGCACAGAAACTATTGATAACCACAAACTGTTGGCTTGTACAGCATTACTATACAGAACAGAAGTATTTTATTTATAAAAACAAAACAGTGCAATACAAATTTTGTTGCAGTTTGTTACTGAAGACAAGAGACCGATTCTTGCTTGTTTCTTCTGTTGTACTAAACTTAAGCAATGCTACCGATTACTGAGACAATGTGTGAAAGCCGAAGAACTGTTCACTCTGATAATGAATGAGGATTATGAGGTGAGGTATTCTTCAACAGCCATTAATTCTTATAATTTCTTAAATCCAGTATAATGTGGAAGTGATTCCTCTCAAGCCCATTCCTATTGTGTCTGGATTTCTCACCAAGCATTCCATGAAGTGTTGAATGTTAATATGTATGCTTTTGTCAAATGTAGGTGTTTACAAATTATCATATGTTAATACTCCACATAATACTGCTACAACTTCTGTGTGAAACTGGAATGTGGCAGTTTTATAACATGTCAGCGCGAGCTATGCAACAATAGCTTCTGCAGTGGTCAGCGAAGTTACATTGGAACTACTTAAGTATCCTCACTTGTAGTGTGGTTCACCTTAGTTTGGCCAATGTATGAGCTTGCACAGCTTTTAGTAGGTATGGTGGCATTATCAGAGAATCTTATTCATTTAAACATGTGTTCGCCATGCAGGCTAGTCTTTGCAGGCGTTGTAGTTTGTTGAAGGCTGTGACTAGCTTGGTATGGGGCCACCATACCATGGTACTGTAGTGTCTTGTGTGTTCCGGCCTTTAGCAGAAAGGTCTGGCTAGATATAATATTCCATTCGAAGATTTAAACGAATATCTATACATAATAATAAATCTGTAGAAGGGTCAATTCTGTACATTGAAAATATTGAAAAAATAAATAGCGGGGGGTGTTGCTGGATCGATACCTGTCTGTCTGTCTGTATATGCAGGCATCACGTGAAAACTAACGGTTCAATTTCGATGAAACTTGGTATAATTATACCTTATTATCCTGGGCATAAAATGGGATACTTTTTATCCCGGAAAAATACGTAGAAAAAAAAATCTTATTTTTCAGTTTTATTCATAGACATTGTTCTGTAGAACCGCGAACACACGTTGCATTACCCGCAGTGGATAATTTTCCATTTCAATTTAAGAGAATACAGTTTCCTGTAGCTTTGTGTTACGCCATGACAATAAATAAGGCTCAAGGTCAGACCCTAGGAGTTGCTGGCGTAGATCTTACCGCAAGTTGTTTTTCACACGGGCAACTTTACGTAGCTCTTTCCCGTGTGAGCAGTCAAAGAAATCTTCATGTTTATATTCCGGACGAGCTCACTAACAATGTTGTGTATGCTGAAGCTCTCAATTAACTTTCTGTCGCATTGTCACGATCACTTTTTAATTATTGCAAACTTTTCGTCACTGTCAGTAATTTACTGCTACATGCTACTTATCAAGGTCGGAACTACTATGAAAAAAATATTTACTACAGAACGCGAGCTCAACAGCAGTAGCTCAATAGAGGGATCTCCTTAATTATTATAGGCTTAGCCGTATTTGAGTCCAATTGATATTTATAAGATGTCATTGTCAGAGTTACTCAAAATGGAGAAATAAACCATCCACGCGAAGACCGACATCCGCGCGGACGGAGTCGCGGGCGGAAGCTAGTGTGTCAAATATTTTAATAGTGTGTTTTTGTTATAAGATGTTAATTCATATAATTTCTGAAAAACTGTAATGTTCCTTTCAACAATATAATAGTTCCAAGTCTACGGTCTTTTAATTATAAACAAGGAACTGTGGAGGTCCAGTGTTGACCTCTACAGCACCGTAGGTGATCATGGGGCGGATCACTACGGTGCACAGCCAAAGTATAATTTTAGGGGATAGGCCCCACTTCTTACCTATCACTTTCCTGCACTGCCAGAAGGTTATGCAAGCCCTTTTTAGTTAAGAAAGAAAAGAAAGAACAATTAATTATTCTGCAAAAACAAAGCGCACATTACAAATAAAAACATAAAATATACACATACAATGTAGTCAAAAGCCAGCCATTCAGCCTTGCCGAACCGTGTCAGTTTGTTGTCCAGATGACTACTCCAGTTAAACTTACTGTCTAGAATGACTCTGAGGTACTGTAATCAGCATCTAATTTTCCTAATATTATACATATCTTTTTACAGCTCAATCCTTTAATAAACCAAGCTCACTTAGAGTTTTGTAGTGGGCTTATTAAATCGCCAATAGAGCACATAAGTATAGATGATGAATGTCAAACAGAAAGTATTATCAAAGAAGAACTACCAGCTGTTTGTGAGGGAGTAGATGATGTTATTGAGCCAAAGAAGGAACATCAAGATGATGGTATGTTTTTAAAAACAATGATAATATTGTCAATAAATAATCTTAAAATAAATTAAAATCTATTTCATATTGATCACAAAATGTTTTAAACTACTTCAAAGTTTTGGCAGTGTTAAGTTTAATTCAACTTAATGGCAATCACAGTATGTTGTGAAATAAACCAATTATTAATTGAGTAATACTCTTGACTGTTTTTGTTTATTTACAGAGCTGAAATCGGAAATTTTTTACAATAGCTGTCTAGATGTAGCAGATACTCAACCACACCGTTTTGAATCAGATTTAGAAGATGATGTTACTCTAATGGAGTTTAAAACTGAAGTGGAAGAAGAACAAGAAGTATCTAAGAAGAAACAAAGAGCAAGGGAGACGAAAGGTATGTATTACTTATTTAATGTATAGGTAAGCAAACAGGTCAATGGTTCACCTGATAGGAAGTTGCACACGCTTACATTGCATATGGTAGCGTGAACACCATTTAGGTGACCCTAGCCCCTAAAGGAGTACATGCTTACATGTGCAATGTTGAATTCTATCCATAGAATTCAGCATTGCACAAGTGTGGACTCGAAGTCACTAATAATAAACTAGGACCATCATAGCCAAATAATTGTGTAATACTGTCAATTTCTGATAACAATAACTAAATCATGGCCAGCAAGATGAACAGTCATCACAAGCAGCACTCATTCACAAGCATAAAGATGAGATAAAAACCGGGCAAGAGCGAGTCGGACTCGTGCACCGAGAGTTCCGTACCATAATATGTTTTTATATTGTCATCGGCGGGGCCTATATTCGTCAGAGAATTTTAACACTGTGCACTGCGGTGTAGAATATCTCAGTTTTATGTCAGCGCCATCTCTTGACCGATAGTGGAACTAATGTAACTTTTGTTGATGATTTCTGAAAAAGTGTGCTATTTAGAGACTTCGTTTTATTTTTTCTGTAATCTTTACATAAACTTCTATCACAGAATAATTTCAGATTTTTCTCTTTGCAAACTTCAGAGATAAGGGGGGAGAGGGGGCGGTATTTTTATTTTTTCCTGGTACCACACATGCCCTAGTAGCCCCACTTCGAATTTTTCAGACCCACTTTCAGTCCCTGTTGCAAAAAATATACAAATATTAGGGTTCTGTACCAAAATAGTAATTATACAAATATCAGGGTTCCGTACCAAGTAGGTCCTTTTGTTGAATACTTATTTAATTAACGAATATCTTCTGTTAAATTTAAAATTTGTAGGCAACTTATAAAAAAGTCATCGTTTTGCAGACACTGCTTTTGCTTTTAAATCTTATAAAGCCCATAAGAAGTCGTAATTTGGGATTTGTAAGGTATGGTGGGCTGCATCAATTGGGTACCCCAGTTGTATTAAAATTTTCATACAACTGGGGTACCCAATTGATGCAGCCCACTGTACATAATAGTTTCTAACTCCGAGCACTATTCGGCGATCTGAAAGTAAAATAACAATAACACTTCACAAAAATGTCATTCAATTAAAAACTGTCGAGGAACAAAATATATCTTATTTATTTTCTTTACTTTACATTATAATGTCTTTATGAAAACCACCAGTGTTGCCGTTTTAGCCACTTTGTGGCTAGATCTAGCGGATTTTCAACAGTTTTAGCCAAAAAGAAAACCATTTTAGCCACCAAAATAAATCTAGCTACTTCTGGCTGTTTTTTCGATTGTGTTAAACTTACTTTTATTACTATTAGAAGTCTACTAACGACGACTAATATCACCGTACAGTACCAATCTACCACCAAACTAAAATAATTAATTGTAGGCAACACCACCAATTAGTAGTAGTAGTCCGCATTATGGCGGGGGATTCCTCAATGAATGTTTTTTTAACGTAATTCAGATCCGATCGAATGAAAATGTAGGTTATTACTATTGCTATTCACCACTCAAACGTACCGCACCCCGCGGTTACGTCATCTGACACGTACCCGAAGGTTTTTTTTTTTGGCCGCGAGTCGCCCTCGCCACTTATACACTACTCGTACAGAAAAAAAATCTATGGACCGCTGTTAAACTAATGGCTGTTTCTTCAAGTGGATAGATTACAAACTTGTTTCGTAAAAAGTTACGAAACAAGTTTGTAATTATTAAAAAAAATTAAAGTCTTTTAAAGAAAAGACTTTAATTTTTTTAAATAATTGTTTATTTTTAATGTTTAATACTATTAAAATTGTTATTTTATTTAACCCATTTGTCCCCATACCTAAGTTGCCTACCAATAGTAATAGTAATAGCAATAACAGCCCAAAAGTATTTTAGCCACTTCTAGCGGAATTTTGAAAGAGATTTATTTACAAAACTGGCAACTTTTTTCTGACATGTAGCCAGAAACTAGATTGTCCTAACGGCAACACTGAAAACCACCTGTTGATGAATTTTGTTTGGGCCCGCCAGATAGACTCACACTGAACTTTACACCCTGTTGATATTTGACGTAAAGTGATGTTGGTAGGACATAAAAAAGATTGTAATGAAACTTCACACGTATAAGCAGGATACAAAGCTCTAAAAAGTTAGTAGAAAACATTTTCGAAATGTCTTGTTTAAATAAAGATAACTGGAAATATCTGTTTCTATGGAAAGTTTAAAATCGGTCTAATTTGGCTGTAACACTATTTTTTTGAAAATGGTTTCTACTAACTTTTTAGACCTTTGTATCCTGCTTATGAGTATGAAGTTCATTAAAATCGGTTCATTCACTTCGAAAAACAAGGGCTTGAAAATTTGTATGAAATGCCGTTCGGCGTAAACGCTCTTAACGGTAACCACATTATGTTACGAAATAAAACAAACAATAATAAATGAGTAATACTCTTGTATGTTTTTGTTTACTTACAGAGCTAAAGCCAGAAAATTTAGACAATAGCTGTCTAGATGTAGCTGATATACCACCACACCATTCTGAATCAGATTTTGAAGATGATGTGCCTTTAGTGGAGTTTAAAACTGAAGTAGAAGAAGAACAAGAAGTATCTAAGATGAAACGAAGAGCCAGGGAGACGACAAGTAAGTTTTAGTTAGTTAATCTATAGATAAGCAAACAGGCCAATCATTCACCTAATAGGATGTGGTTTGGGTTACCTAAATGACGTACCCGTTTACAGGTGCAATGTTGAATTCTGTCCATTGAGTCCTATGGATCTGAAGTCACAAATGAAAAACTAGGACCATCGTAGTTTAATAAATAAAATGTTAATTTCTGATAACAATGACACAACCATGGCCAGTAAGACGACCAGTCACCACAAGCAGCACTCATTCACGAGCGTAACGCTAAGATCATCTGGTCGGATGGCATGGCACACCAGTATTAACGAAATCATCTGTTGGAATTTGTCACCGGTGGGGTGCCAACTGTTTTAGAACCGAATGGCTTGGCACGCGACGATGGGAAGAGGCCAGACTGCTGTGTGCGACTGTGCTCTATGCGGACGAATGTTTTTATGTCCAATGACCTCTTCCCTTTTTATATACTTGTACAGACGCCAGCACATCAAGCTACTACGATCTGTCAAATTTCTTTAATAGATTTTTAACTTTATAGCTAAAGCATAAGGTTCAAAGTTGATTGGGAAAATTTGCAGTTTCGGGTAGCTTGATGTGCTGGCGTCTGTACGGTAGGATGCAGAAGTCCATAATCAAAGTTACGAAGCAATAGCTTGGACGTTTAGTTAGACTTACGACCTTCTTATAATGAGTAGTTTGACACACACACCCGCATATTAGTCGAATAATCACGCTATTGAATATCTAAATAAATAAATTATAAGGTGGACAGATGCACCATTCACCGCGACTAAATACTTAGAATGTTGTGGTTCTTTGTTGGTTGATAATAATTTCATATTGTGGGTTAGTGAAGTGTGTTTAATCTATTAGCGGTGTTGTTCATTTTGAAATGCAAGCAAATTAAAATATTGAGATGAAAGCGGTTATTATCACGCTGCGTAAAAGTGGACTTAATAGTATATCACAAATATTTGATGAAACCGGACTGACTGTGAGTATTATGATTTAATTATTTTATCGAACATTTATTTAATTAAAGTATAACTGCTGATCCTTGTAGTTATTTTATTAAACGTTTTATATTTACCATAGGGTCTAAATAGAAGAAAAAAATAATATTTCCAAGAGTTTATTTATTTACTTTTGGAATGATGAATATAGCATTATGTATAAATTATAATATAATCATTTTGTAACATTTGAACTATTTTCAAAATAATTTTGTTTCAAAAAAGTAATACTTAATATTTTATAATTTTGCTAGTAGCCTTACAATATTCCTTTTTTGTTTTAGAGAAATTACCTACTGTGAGTCGGAGGGTCAAAATATATAAGGAAGAGTATAGTCAGTGAATAAGAAACAAGTGGTTTTAACCAACCAGTTACCTACCAGATGAAGTTGCATTGCAAGGAAATATGAAGATATATGTTTAAACATTACAGGATCCATACGCCAGCGTTGACTTGATAGTTATAAATTACAAATTGATTTTAGTAATATTAAAATATTATTGTGTCATATCCGTAATAAAGAATTTTTTGAGGTTTATAGTTTCAATCTTCTTTTCAAAATGAATTTTGAAAATGAATACTTAAGCTGTATCCGCAATTAAAGCACAATATTATTTTATTACTAAGATAGTTACAATATTTTAAGTCTAATGGTCGTAGTTCACTGATTACCTGCTTTACTTCAATAAATTGTTCTTTATGAGAAAATCAACTGTTTTAGAAGTTTATTTATCAAATTATAACGAATAAAATTTTTGAAATCACTTACAAACTTTTTTATTCTTAACCCCATATTTAAATAACACTATAATAATACAAATAAAATAAATATTACATTATTATTCTCGTGTATTAATTTATCGAATAATAAAAAAAGATAAGATTATTGTTGAAAAAAAAAAACCCAAGTTTCATCTCGAGATTGGAACCCAGGCCTGCGTGTTTACTAATCCTATACGCTACGTTATCCACTAGCAGTACTTGTTATGGAGTCGTGAATTTTAGCAGTGGTATGAACCAACGAAGGTCATACGTAATTACGCCGCGCGTGTGAAAAAGCGACGACGGTATGCTTTTGTTTCGTTCAACGTTAGCCAGTGTACACACACAGATGTAAATACGGGCCTGCGGCGCGGCGGGTGCGGGGACGGCGCGAAGCATAGGACCATCATAGCCAAATAATTGTGTAATACTGTCAATTTCTGATAACAATAACTAAATCATGGCCAGCAAGATGAACAGTCATCACAAGCAGCACTCGTTCACGAGCATAAAGATGAGATAAAAACCGGGCAAGAGCGAGTCGGACTCGTGCACCGAGGGTTCCGTACCATAATATGTTTTTAAATTGTCATCGGCGGGGCCTATATTCGTCAGAGAATTTTAACACTGTGCACTGCGGTGTAGAATATCTCAGTTTTATGTCAGCGCCATCTCTTGACCGATAGTGGAACTAATGTAACTTTTGTTGATGATTTCTGAAAAAGTGTGCTATTTAGAGACTTCGTTTTATTTTTTCTGTAATCTTTACATAAACTTCTATCACAGAATAATTTCAGATTTTTCTCTTTGCAAACTTCGGATATAACGGGGGGGGAGGGGGCGGTATTCTTTTTTTTCCTGATACCACACATGCCCTAGTAGCCCCATTTCGAATTTTTCAGACCCACTTTCAGTCCCTGTTGCAACAAATATACAAATATTAGGGTTCTGTACCAAAATAGTAATTATACAAATGTGTTTGGGATGGTGTCTCTTCAATAAAATAGTGGACTGTATAAATGATGTATAATAAAATAACTGCATCGGTTGGTAACACAATAAACAAATATACCCGTTCGCTTGCGATGATGGTCTAACGGTCACTGGGCGGTGGCCCGCCGTCCGGTGGCGCGCGCGCGTCTCCGTCCCGCGCGCCTCCCCCTCCCGCTTTCGTCTGCCGTGGCATCTTAGCGCGTGAACAAATGTTAGGGTTCCGTACCAAGTAGGTCCTTTTGTTGAATACTTATTTAATTAACGAATATTTGCTGTTAAATTTAAATTTTGTAGGCAACTTATAAAAAAGTCATCGTTTTGCAGACACTGCTTTTGCTTTTAAATCTTATAAAGCCCATAAGAAGTCGTAATTTGGGATTTGTAAGGTATGGTGGGCTGCATCAATTGGGTACCCCAGTTGTATTAAAATTTTCATACAACTGGGGTACCCAATTGATGCAGCCCACTGTACATAATAGTTTCTAACTCCGAGCACTATTCGGCGATCTGAAAGTAAAATAACAATAACACTTCACAAAAATGTCATTCAATTAAAAACTGTCGAGGTACAAAATATATCTTTTTATTTTCTTTAGGAACATTATAATGTCTTTATGAAAACCACCTGTTGATGAATTTTGTTTGGGCCCGCCAGATAGACTCTGAAACTGACATGAGACAGTGCCAATTTGTTAGCGGAAGTGTGCGCATACTTCTTTTACCTAAATTGTTTGTTTACGTTTTTACTGTCGCGATAGCGACCAACAAGTGTAGAACAATTAAAACAGCGCATATTGGACGCATTTGACGAAGTGAAAAGTGAGCGAAGCATACTTTTATCGTTAAAAAAACCATTTAATTAACCTTTTGACCGCCACACGTCAAAAAATCAAAAACGTACCCTCGGCGTCAAAGTCTGTCATGTAGTCGAACCGTGGCGTTCTGGGCACATTTTGGTTTGTCATCCTGACTGTGGCGGTCAAAAGGTTAAACGTGCCCGTCTTTGTATTGATAATGGTGGTGGACATTTCGAATGACAGTTAACATACCTGTATTTTTTTTTAAGTTTTGTAAATATGTAAATTATTGTAAATATCAGCTGATTCAAACTTTTTAAGTACGCCTATGGTCCTAAGCCCAATTAAAGTACGAGTGCGAAGGAAAAGTTTGAATTGAATAAGTGCCGTTTTTACTTTTTCTTAGTTTTCCATCGTAAAGCATTAATATGCGTTTTAGTTACCTACAATTACAATAACAGCTGTTGGAGGCGGGGCAAGTTCGAGCGGAAACACGCGAACGCGAGAGCGAGAGAATACCATTAATGAATACTACTATGAATAGCCTGTACAATACTTCCATAAATTGAGTGACATTTTGGGATATAAACAAATGCTAATAACTTTGAGCTTTGAGAGCAGTGGTGGCCAAGTGGTAAAGGCCGCGACTTACGAGTTGTAGGTCGTAGGTTCGAACCCAGACAGGCGCTTTACTTTGTGTATATTATTTCGACGGGTCCCAAGAACAAAAACTTATGTAAATATAAGTCGATTTTTAGTTTTTTGATCAAATGTATTACAATTTAAAATAAAACATTAGCAAGCAAAAACAAGTAAACTAAATAAACAAATACCTTTCACCATAATTTTCTACATTTTTTTTTTTTTTTTTGCAACTTATTTGATTCGCGTAACTTTATTGCTACGCACTGCAACTAGACAATATTGAAGATAGGACTTTGTTCTTGGGACCCGTCGATTTCATCACCACTGATCTCAAAACTGTGAAGGAAAACATCGTGAGGAAACCGGCATGTCCTAGAACCAAAAATTCGAAGACATGTGATATCTGCCAATGCGCACTGGGCCCGCGTTTTGGATTACGGACCACTCCCCCTCACCGAGGGGAGGCCTGTGTCCCAGCAGTGGGAACATTACAGGCTGATTATGGTTATGGTTAATAACTTTACTGTTTAAGAATATTATTTATTGAGACTTTACCTAAATAATTTTAAGACATTTTATAATAAGCCCTTTAAGTATTTGTACTATTTAAAAATTAGTGGTGTATGTAGATATAGCTCAACCAATAGTATATTGCTGCAGCAGATGGGTAGTTAGATCTATGTCTAATGGATCTCGTGGGTCGAAATGTCCAGTTATAACGTCGATTGGTCTGCATCTCGTCAAGCTATGTATGGAGCTATTGTAAGCCAAAAGGGCGTAATTTATTAAATTTAAAACGGCTTTATTCTTTTGTTGCACTTTTAAAATACGTAAGTGTTCTAAGATTGTTGAGTGGAATCGCTTGACAATTCCATTTTCGTTAGGAGTATGAGGTGCTATTTTGTGGTGTTGGATTTTATGTAGTCTTGTGAATTCGGCGAACAGTTGGTTGGTAAACTCCGGTCCATTGTCCGTCACTACAGTGTATGGTACTCCGTGATGGGTACAGAACTTTAATAAAGCTTGAACTACACTTACTGCTGTCCCGTCCCTTAAGAAATAGGCTTGAGCGTATTTTGAGAAAGCATCAACAACAGTTAGAAATTTTACACTCTGAATAGTTAGTAGTCAAGCGGTCTCATTTGCGATAACAAAGAAGTGGCTCAAGAATTTGTAAATTTCTTTACTAGTATCCCACTCAAAACAACTGAAACCTTAAATTCCTCGCCCTCGCTCGCTTTTGATTTAGTAAGGGCGAACGTTTCAGCCTGCCCGATTGAATTTAACTTTAGGCATATTAACCCCTTAATTGTAATTAAAGCTTTTAAGCAAATTAAGATCAAATTGACCGAAGATCTTTGGGGAATGTCCATTAAGATCTGTACCTCAATAATTGAGACTATTGCACCTTACTTAGTATTTAATTCGTGTGTGGATCAAGGAGTCTTCCCCGATTTAATCAAATACAGTAAGGTTATACCACTTTACAAATCCGGAGACAGTAAAGACACCAATAATTATAGACCCGTATCCGTCTTGCCGGTTTTCAGCAAGGTGTTTGAAAAGATAATGCTCAATCAAATGCTCAATCATTTTAACACGAATAAAATCCTACACGATCAACAGTACGGTTTCACCAAAGGACGTTGTACGACCGACGCCGGCGTAACTTTATTAAAACACATTTTTAACGCGTGGGAAGAGGCCCAAGATGCCATAGGAATCTTTTGTGACCTCTCCAAGGCATTTGATTGCGTCGATCACCAAACCTTGCTTTTGAAACTTAAGCATTACGGACTTGGAAAACTTGCGCTCAGTTTAGTTAGTTCTTATTTAAATAATAGACAACAACAAGTTCAAATAAATGGTGTCAATTCACTTGGTTTAATAGTAAAAATTGGTGTGCCACAAGGCTCGATATTGGGTCCTTTCCTCTTTTTAGTGTATATTAATGATCTACTCCATTTATTAAAAAATCAACCACAAATGGTGTTATTTGCTGATGACACTTCCTTAATTTTTAAGGTAAATAGACGTGCTACAAATTTTGACGACGTAAATAACGCCCTACTGCAGGTCCAAAATTGGTTCACTGCTAATAATCTAGTATTAAATGGAAAAAAAACTAAGTGCATAAGATTTTCTTTACCAAATGTCAAGGGTAGTGATTGTGAGATAATATTGAATCAAGAGAAACTAGAATTCGTCGATGAAACTGTTTTCCTAGGGATCACGCTCGACTCAAGGCTACAATGGGGTCCTCATTTAAAATCTCTTGCAGGACGGCTAAGTTCAGCAGCTTATGCTGTCAGAAAAATCCGTCAATTTACTGATGTAGATACCGCGAGACTAGTCTATTTTAGTTACTTTCATAGTATCATGTCTTACGGTATTTTACTTTGGGGACGGGCTGCAGACAACGATTCTATTTTTATTCTGCAGAAAAGAGCCATCAGAGCCATATATAATCTCCGCAGGCGCGATTCTCTAAGGGAACTGTTTAAGGAAATTAACATCATGACGGTGCCTTGTCAATATATCTATGAAAACATCATGTATGTAAGGAAAAATTTACATCTTTTTAGTAAAAGAGGTGAAAGACATAATTATAGTACTAGAAATAGGGACCTATTAGTTCAACCAGGTTTCAGACTGGCTAAAGTAGATTCATCTTTTATGGGGTACTGTCTAAAATGTTATAATAAAATACCTCCCCACATTCTTCAACTGAATGAGACAAAATTTAAATCTTGTATAAAACGCACACTATGCAGTCAGGCATATTATAAGTTAGGGGATTACATCGCTGACAAAAATGCCTGGCTCAATGCTAGTCCTGCTCCACAACTAATTGACTAACACTTGAAAATACTGTTGGAGCTGCTGAAGATTGTAAGACTATCCTTGCATTGTATAAACTCAATTTCCTTTGTATTGTATAATTGCATAGCACAGATGTGAGTTCTATGTAATCTATAGCTACCATTTACTGGGTAATAATATATCTTTCATTGACTTGAATATTCCCTGGCGGCTGATAGTGTGTCATGCTCACTCAAATGTCTCGCTGGCGGTGGCGTGTATGTTGGATCATTTAGCTACCTTCAAAGTGGTTGAGCTGAATGGTGCTGATATATACGTCATGTTCGTGAACGGGCGCCGTCAGTTGGGACTGGTCATCACTTGGCCGCCTGGGCTTATTTTAATTGTTTTAATTTTGGATTGTTGTTTTGTTACTATTTGTTGTATTCTGGACGCTCTTAACGCGGACATCTTTTTTATTTTTTACATCGTTCTCACATTATATAATCATAAATTCAAAAGAAATGATGTAACAAATGTTTTTGTAAAATGAAATTTAAAAAGAGTGTCCATGGAGTTTCTTGCCCGTTCTTCTCCATAGGTACCTACGCTTTGGAATGGGCAACTAGCTTCATATTTTATGACTGACCGACTTCTTGACAATTCAAAAGTGCCTGTTAAAGGTTTAATTGAAATAAATGCTTTGAGTTTGAGTTTGAGTTTGATCTAGATGGACGGTTTCGAAAGGCTTACTAGGTGGAGGGACAAGATGAAACTGTTGTTTTATGGGATTGCAGTTATATTTGGCCTGGCCGCATACCTTGCACTCGTTAATAAATTTAGTGATATGCTCTCTCATTTTAGGTCAAAAGTATTTGTTGGACAGGGCCAAGTAGCACTCATTTATGCCTCTATGACTTGTTTTACCGTCATGATATTTGTTAATTATTTCTTGTTGTCTTAAATACTCTCTTACGTTTTCCAATTCCGTTTTTGCTATCGCGAGGTTCATGGCTGAGTTCTTAAAAGTCTTCTGTAGTACGGGAATAATTTTATATATTGCTAACGGTGGATTTATTAGTAAGCCTGTTTTGATTTTGGGGTGAACATACTCTTTAATAGCATTAATGACGTCTTCCTCCAGATTGGATTCCGACAGTTGAATGGCGGTACGCGTGTGCATTTCAAAGGGTTTTGTAACGGTTGGCCTTCCTTTGATGTCGCCTACGATAGTGAGTACTAGCTGTTTAGTGAATTTGTTGAGTGGTTGCTCAGTAATGGGGATTTCTAAGATGGGATTTTCAGCGTCGGTATGGACTGTTAAGGTGTTAGAGTCGTTTGCGGCCTCCGAGGCTGTAATCGTTCTGGACTCGTCAGCTGATTGATTCCTTTCAGACAGGTTTACAACTATTGAACTTGCTTCTTCGTTATGGAGCTCTAAGCGAGACAAGGCATCGGCATTGGTGTTTAGTTTGCCTTGCATATATACTACTGAAAAATCATATTCCGATAACTTTAGACGCCATCTTGTAAGTCTAGAATTGGGTTCTTTAAGGCTCATAACCCATTGTAGAGGCTTATGATAGGTAATAATTTTAAATTTTCTGCCAAATAGATAGGGTCGAAAGTACTTGCAAGCCCATACTATAGCTAGTAATTCCTTTTCTGTGGTGCTGTAACTAAGTTCGCTTGAATTTAAAGTTCTGGAGGCGTACGCGATAGGTTTATCCGAACCCATTGGACCCTGCGATAACACGGCCCCTAACGCGACATTGGAGGCATCAGTGGTCAATAAAAACTCTTTAGTAAAATCCGGGTATTGTAAAATTGGATCATTTGTCAACAGAGTCTTACAATGCTCGAAACAGCTTATATAATTTTGGTCATAAACTATTTTAGATCCCTTCTTTAAGCATTGGGTCATGGGTTTCGTGATACGCGCAAAATCCGGTATGAATTTTCTATAATATCCAAGGAGTCCGAGGAAACGTTTGATCTCTGTAGTAGTTTTAGGTAATGGGTAACTATTTATAACACTAATTTTGTCTGGATTTGGTTTAACTTCATCTCTACTAACGACATGACCTAAAAATTGGGTTTCCAGCTTCAAGAATTCGGACTTGTCCATTTGTATCTTGAAGTTGGATTACCTTAATTTTTTGAAAACCCTTTCTAAATTAATAATTTGCTCTTGCAAGGATGTACTGGACAGGATAACGTCATCTAAATACACTAAGCAAATGTCCTGAAGGTCTCTTAGGATATTATCCATTACACGCTGAAACGTTGCCGGAGAGTTTTTCAAACCCATCGGCATTCTTAGAAATTCATAATGTCCATTTTCCACGTTAAAGGCAGTTTTGTGTATGTCAGAAGGGTCTAACTCAACTTGATAAAATCCACTGGCAAGGTCGAGGGTGCTAAAATATTGACATTTGCCTAGCTTATCTAATATATCTGAAATGTTCGGTATGGGATACTTGTCATCAATAGTTTTTTCGCTGACTTTACGAAAGTCTATCACAAGGCGCCACTTAGTCTTACCCGAAGCGTCTGCCTTTTTGGGGACCACCCAAATGGGAGTGCTCCATGCAGAGTCCGAAGGTCTGATTATATTTTGCTCCAGCATTTTACTAATTTGGTCTTTAACTTCTTGTTTATGGATGTATGGATATATATAATTTTTAGCATGGACAGGGATTTCGTCAGTCGTCTTAATCTTATGTTTGATTTTGTTCGTAAATGTTAAAGGTTCTCCTTCCAGATAAAATACGTCTGAGTACCGTGCACATAGAGCTCTTAAGTTTGCCAATTCTTCCGGATTTAAGTGGTCGGTGCGGAGGCGCGATAAAACTTCCTGTGTGCGGTCAGATAATTGCTCTACCTCTTCACTCTGTACGTTAAATAGTTCGGCGGTAACGGGACGGTCCACAGAGAAGATTACGTCATTAGGTGACTTATTGGAGATTTGTACCCAACCTCTATTGTTTTTTACTGTGGTCAAGCAATCAGATATTAAACAGTTACTAATTACCTGGTCAGGAACGAATACCTCACCATCGTGGGAATTTATGGGCAACCTGACTAACTTAGATGTCTGAGCTGGTATGATCTCTTCGTGGAGATTAGCATTGCGAGAGTCATACATGGTAATGGGTATCTCAGTATTTCTGATGATTAGTTTCTTGTTTCTTAAGTCAACGTTAGTACCCCATGAGTCCAATAAATCAAAGCCAATCAAAGGCCATCAAAATACTTATGAAAATCTAGAATGAATAAAGTTATATCGCCTTCTTCCTTGAATTCGGGGAAACTAGGCAAGGTTATTGAATAATTATTTTTATAAACGTTGCGCACGTTGGTTACTTTAAACGGGTTATAGTTAAGAGGCACATTGGGAAAGTATTTTTCAACAGCCTGAGGTGATATAAACGACTGGTTGGCTCCAGTGTCTATAAGAAACTTTAAAGGTGGGTTATGGATTTGAATGTACCCAAGTTGTCTCTGTATATTAAAATTTACATCTATTTTGGCTTTTCTGATTTCGGGACCTCGGGAAAATTTCCATCCGATTTCCGGTTTTCGTTTCCGGCTTCGTCAGCGTTTGCTTTAAGTTCCTTTACCACTGGGACTTCATATTGCCCATAGTTATTGTAAAAATCCAGGTACTCTTGGTAAGCATCATAGTCTTGATTATACGCGGCATAAGCTAAGTCGTAATAGGGATCAAATACGCAGACATAGTTATTAAGTTCGCGTGTTCTGAAATAGTTACTGGGTGGCGGATTACCAGCTGTACGCCAGTCATGTCCAGTCGAGGGTAAAGGTTCATAGGACGTTCCACTCATAGGACGCGGCGTATTATTAGAATTAGTGGGTTGCACGGGTAATCCATTTGGGAGCCTAAAGGCATTACCCTGAGCGTTATAATTTGGGGGTGGTGCGCGGAACATCTGTTGAGTCCGAGTAGGGCCACGTAACTGTTGTGGCTGGGGTACATTGTGCCGCCAACCTTGGTAAGGTTGAGGAAAGAATTGCTGGGGACGCAGAGGACCAGGAATACTATATATATGTGTGGTTTCGAGGGACCGGGCGTACCTATTGCAAAAGGTTGCTGCATAAAATTATTAAATGGCAAATTAGTGTTGGGCTTGGAAGGCTGCTGATTATTATCCTTCCTACTAGACCCGCCTTCGGTGCGTTGTTGCATATAGAGGGTATTAAGCTCTTCCTGAACGAACTCGAGGGCATCTTCCATCGTTTCGGGACGCATACAACGGACCCTAGAACCTAAGGGATCTTTGAAGCCCCGCAAGTAACATTGTAGGGTTAGTCTCTTATAAAGATCGCGTTTCGCTGTGACTGTAGTAGCCACGGTTTCATGCAATGTGACGTATGTCATGATTGTGCTAAATAGGTTCTGGCAGCGCTCGTAGAATTCTTGTGGGGTAGAGGACCCCTGAGTTTGCAATGACAAATCGTTATACAAAGCGGTCTCGTCGCGATGGCCTGCAAAGTTGTTAATTAATGCATTTCGAATGCCAATCCAATTTTCGGGAATACCGTTAGTATTTATCAATCGTGCTGCGGAACCCGTAACCTTGTTTAATATGCCATTTATTAGAGCCAAATTGGTTAATTCATTACCCGGTTCTGTCTTGAAATATGCGAGTACCAGTTGGTCACAGAGATTTACGAAACGGGTTAACACGTGAGGGTTACCATCAAAATCAGGCAAAACCTTAAGTGAATTAAAAATCTCTCCTATTTTGTCGTGTGACATATCTGCGTCCAGTAATGCTGGTTCACCTAACTGCCTAGACTCGTCTATAGTGTTAAGCCTATTCGATCTACTACTACCTAAATTAGGGTTACGCGACTTTCTTGGGTGGAAAATCTTGAAAACTATTATATAAAACACTAAAATAAATCATACACACACAATATCTATATCATAAGATGCGTTATTAAAAAAAACTGTAACTGACAGGTAAGGATCTAGGTTAGAATAAAAATAGGATAATAAGGATTTGAAAGATTCAAAGTACAGTCGGTGACCAACATTGTCTGACCCACCCAACATTGCCTGACCCACCGGCATATCTTGTTAAGCCATTTTAATCATTATCTTCTTGTCGTTAAAGTTGAAAAGCTTTTAAATAGCACGGCCATACTTACTACCTAATCTTTAATTTCGCGTATTCTCAACCAGTCATTGTGGTTTCGCGGTTCGATGCTGGATTCGCGACGAACAACATGTGGGTTCGAAAACACAATCCACCTTTAATCAATTTCAATTTCTTTATAATTTCTTTTTCTTTATTTGTTTTCATTTATGATTTCTACAATATTTCTTGCATTATTATAGAACGACCAATATGATTTTTGCCTAACAACTTTTCTGGAAAACAAGTGGGTAAATAAAAAAAAACTATAAGTCCTCAAATAAGTAGGACGAAGTAAAATTTTACGTCGTGGGGTAGATGGATACTAAATTGATTTAAGTGACAAAAGTCAGTCTACCTACGCCTAAACAGTGACTGCGGAGCACAAACATTTCTAAAACGTTTGACGTAAATAGTGAAAAGTATTTTTAATGAATTTGGTGTAATCAAAGCGTCATGTCGCAATTAATGACTATACAAAACATTGCTGGCTGGATGGTGACGTCCTGCTGCCGACTGTGCGAATTGCCTATCCAAATACAGATATTTACTTCGTGCAAGATAACTGCTCCATCCACCGCGCAGGCATTGTGAAGAATTGGTTAGCTGCTCAAGAAGGTGTAACTGTTATTTACTGGCCATCATCATCTAAAACTCCCGATTTGAACCCTATAGAAAACCTATGGGGTCAAATGGTTTTAAATTGGGACACATCCGAAGTGCGAAATAAAAACAATTTGGCTGAGATCGTGTCATCGACATGGGAGCACATGAGAGGAAAAGATTTGTGTTGGAACATCGTGTGCGGTATGCGTAGCCGCTTACAGCAAGTTATAGAAGGAGATGGTGCGCCACTTCGCTACTAACTAATCTACTTCTAAGTATTTTGAAACACACTATGTAAGTAAATGCTCAATTCAATGAATGCTAAACCATTAAAATGTAAGATTCTGTGGTTATGTTATTGTTATCAATGGAAATGCATTTTTCTATTTAAATAACATGTTGATTCACTACATATACTTAGCTATAAATCTGTAAAACATTTCACAAATTCATTAATTTTCTCGCATTTATACATCAATGTTTTCTCAATAACACACTTCCAAGCAATTACCATTAGCATGACTTTTTTTAAATGTTTATAAATGGTTAGGTTTGATTATGATATTATAAAATGTATTAATTTTGAACTAAAGAGCATTTACTTACTTTATCTTACTTATGTATATTTTAATGAATTAATAAACATTTTTATTACTTGCAATGATTTTGCTTCATTTCTATACAAACTGCCCATTTAAAAAGATATTTATCGACTTCGTTCGTAAAAAAAAGTAAAAAAATAGATAATAATTAAAAACAAAACATTGCTAACAAAAAACTGTTAGGTTTTTCCTGGTTTCGAACGCAGACAACGATGATGAATATCGAGCTGCCTTAGTGACCACGAGACCAACTCAACTCTTGTAATATCTTTTGAAATTCGATCTTAGTTGTGATAACAGACGCAATATTCTAAAGAATTTGAATCATATCGTATATTTTCATAAAGTTCATTATCGCACAATCACAACCAGCTATTAAAATGAATCACGGAATTTAGCTATTAACCGTAGACAGCTTTAAAATGTTACTGATGCGCGATATTTTTTTTTATTCATCCACCCTCGCCTTGGTTTTTTTTTAGTAGTCTTGAAACTCATTAGCCTTTCAACCTTAACAGCAACAATATAATGATTAAAATCGCCTAACAACATGATTTATCGAAATGCTTGCACGGAGTATTCCAAATGTTCACGATAAGGTTCAAATTCGCTATCATTCAAGTGGGTCAGATAATGTTGGCCACCGACTGTACTTACAACATAGTTTTCTTGCCGAATCGATGTCTGGATTCACCTCTGCTGGCGCCTCACGATGTATGTAGATTCAGGATTCTCGAGAATCGGTAAGTCACGCGGGTCTTCGGTCCGATTTTAGGGGAAATCTTGACGCGTCACGTACCCACTATACCTCGAATATCCTACCGGCTGCGCCAATTAAGTTTGGTGGCAGCAGAGGATGCAAAAAAAAAACGATTTTATTTATAAGAATTTAATTAAGACAGAAAAATTACAATTATAATATTAATCTAATTACTTACTAAAGATATTGCTCAGTCGACGATTGACCAAATAAATAATTATATGAATTACGGAATCCAGTTGCTCGCGTCCGGTGTCAGCTTCGCGACGACACGAGGCGGCGCGTGTGCAGCGTCAGCGTTCCAGATATTGCTCGATGTTGTTGCCATGTGAATTCAGGGCGATGCATACTATAGCAATTTGCCTCGGCTATGCTTGCGTAACAAGTGTGTGTGCGTGTCTATAGTATAGAAACAACTTATATGTCGTGGATAGATGACGCCACAGTATAGTGAACAGCGCCATCTAAAAATTTGTTTGGTAAACGAAGAATCATGTGATCGGAAACGCAAGCGAGCCCTACCGCTTGGACACGATCGTCGGTGGAGGGGATGCAGCGAGGACTGGTGGAGAGACCAAGTGCTGCGACAGTCTACGGTCGACCGCCGTCGAGCTCGGACAGTCTCGACAAACGCGCAATACCAACGCACGTGTTTGTTTCCGACGCACATGTGCGTTTCGATTGTTGATCGCTAGTTTATTAAAGTTACTTTAAATTCAAATAATCTTTTCGTTCGAGTACCCACTGTAGTGCCCACACCTATCTAAACAATGTCGGATCGTGAAGAAGACCCGATGTATCGCATCTCGGCCACCCGGTGATGCGACATATAGAATAAGGTCGTAAGTCGAACCGAAGCGCCAATCTATTTCTTTGTCAGATCGCTAATCCACTTATGAACGCCGCTGTACGTATTCTATTGATTTAACAGAATTATAATAGCGCCTGCACGCCATCTAGCGTTCTCATGTCTAAACTATCGCAATCATGGCGCTTAAGTTTGCTTGTCAAAACTCCTAGTGACGCAACTGTCAAATTTCGTCTGGATTTCGCGATTGTTTTCCTCAGTAAATAATGTAAGTTATTTCCTAAAAAGGTCGATCGCGGGGACATTTCATTATAGAAAAGTGATAAAATGATTCGTTTTCAACAAAGGGTGTCTATGTTTAGCTTATAATCCCCACGAAAAATGTATAGACGGCCCATCGAAGCATCCGCCTTAAGAACTTAAACTTTAAAAGTGTAATGGCGGACCTCAAAAATAAAACTCAATTTCCCTATTGATGAATCCTCGAGAAACCAATTCCAAAGAATTATTAGCAGCAAAACATTCAAAAGTCCATAATCAAAGTTACGAAGCAATAGCTTGGACGTTTAGTTTGACTTACGACCTTCTTATAGTGAGTAGTTTGACACACACACCCGCATATTACTCGAATAATCACGCTATCAAAGACATTAAATTATTTACAATAGACGGGACATTGCGAACAAACCAGTGTTCCGATACTTGTTACCTAGGAGTAACAAGTCTCTCAGTCTAGTATGGTACGCCTGCGCGTCAAGTCGCATTGACTCATTCGTGTCCAACAAAATAAAAATATTTTATATGGAAATATGCTGAGTTGCGCATTACGTTACTGCAAGTCTAGTTATGGTAAAACAACTAGACCTAACTTCAGTTTATTTTCGTATGTATTATCTATATTTACTCAGTAATTAGAATTAAATAATTTTCATAAAAAGATCTGGAAAATTTGCTTATTTTGTATTAAACGCCATCTATTGCTGAGTTGCTTTACTATAGTTGGGTAAAATGACAGCTTAAGTGTACACTTTTTAACGAAATTAATATAGTGGTGTGACAAAATAATCGATTCATTCAAGTAACATTCAGTTTAAAATCGATCCATGTTTAATTGATTTTATAAAAGAGGGTAATACTTATTAAAAGAATTAAAAACTAATTAAAAGTCGGACTATACTGCCTTTTAGAGATGTGATGTTGTATATCGATTTTGTTATCGATAATATTTATTTAAATGTATGAGGGAGGTTATCTTAGGCAAACTACCTTTTAGAAATAGAGTATTTATTTGTGATATAGGCACAAAGTTAGTTTACACTTTAATTTTTTTTTTTAAACATTGGGAACGAAGACCCTTAATAATTATTCTTTCGCGTTACAATGGCGGCACGAGGGAGGCACGTGGCGACTTGCACGGTAGGATAATAAATACGCGTCTACGCAGTATGCGTGCGTGTGGGCAGCGGTCTGGGCACTGACGCGAGGGGCGCGCGTTCCACGTGCCTTCATCGTAACGGCAAGGCGAGAGAAAGACATAGCTTATTCTCTAAACCGTGCCGGAACGCGACCGCGGGACGCTCGCATTGGAAGACATTGTGTGTGTGTCTCTGCAAATGTCAATAAATGAACTATTCGTTCATGTAGGTTTCTGTTATTTTAGGTTTCCGAATGTAAATAATGTAGAACGTGAAAAGTGGGTACGGTTCGTTCAGATAGACCGTAGAGAAGATAATTGGCTGCCATCTGCCGCATCAAAACTATGCTCGAAGCATTTTAAAAGTGAGGACATCTACTTTAGAAAACTGGTCGATCAATTTAAAAATTGAAAAGGATTGGTACCTTGTACTAGAAGTGAAGTGGGTTGCATTCTTGATTTTTCGTAGTCGTTCTACATAGAACATAGTACTTAAAGCCCTCACTACTCACTTGACCTTGCTATTTGTCTGTTCGTCTATCAGCAGCTTCTATCTCAAGAACGAAATAGAAATCAGGTGTTGTAAATAACTACTTACTTAAAAACACACACTGAAACTGATACCTTGTCATAGACGGTGACACGGACAATGAATAGTAGCGAATAAAATTGTACTTAGAATATTTTTTTGGATAATTTGTTTAGTTTTCGATATTTATCTAACTGATTTGATTTATATTAGATTTTTCAGGCACCACCGATCCGATTTTCAATCCATCGATCGAAAATCGTATCTGGCAACACTAGCCACACTGGCCATCTACCGGGCGATAGCTGAATCTAATTGAATAAATTGCCGCTCTAATTTTGCTATACCTTGGCAGATGGCGGCACTGAGACATGGGATCACAGTTTTTCTAAGACATTTCTTTGCATAGCCCCTCTATTGTACCTATCTTAAATCTCTTTGCACGCTATTGAATATTATAGTTCCGTGTCATGTTCGTCTTGTGCAAAACTTTATGGTTATACCCGCAGAAATCTAAATAAATAAATTATAAGGTGGACAGATGCACCATTCACCGCGACTAAATACTTAGAATGTTGTGATTCTTTGTTGGTTGATAAAAATTTGATATTGTGGGTTAGTGAAATGTGTTTAATCTATTAGCGGTGCTGTTCATTTTGAAATGCAAGCAAATTAAAATATTGAGATTAAAGCGGTTATTATCACACTGCGTAAAAGTGGACTTAATTATATCACAAATATTTGATGAAACCGGACTGACTGTGAGTATTATGATTTAATTATTTTATCGAACATTTATTTAATTAAAGTTTAACTGCTGATCCTTGTAGTTATTTTATTAAACGTTTTATATTTACCATAGGGTCTAAATAGAAGAAAAAAATAATATTTCCAAGAGTTTATTTATTTACTTTTGGAATGATGAATATAGCATTATGTATAAATTATAATATAATCATTTTGTAACATTTGAACTATTTTTAAAATAATTTTGTTTAAAAAAGTAATAACTTAATATTTTATAATTTTGCTAGTAGCCTTACAATATTCCTTTTTTGTTTTAGAGAAATTACCTACTGTGAGTCGGAGGGTTAAAAGATGTAAGGAAGAGTATAGTCAGTGAATAAGAAACAAGTGGTTTTAACCAACCAGTTACCTACCAGATGAAGTTCCATTGCAAGGAAATATGAAGATATATGTTTAAACATTATAGGATCCATACGCCAGCGTTTACTTGATAGCATGGATAATAATGGGGGTTATACTACGTATTAAGTTATAAATTACAAATTGATTTAGTAATATTAAAATATTATTGTGTCATATCCGTAATAAGGATTATTTTGAGGTTTATAGTTTCAATCTTCTTTTCAAAATGAATTTTGAAAATGAATACTTAAGCTATATCCGCAATTAAAGCACAATATTATTTTATTACTAAGATAGTTACAATATTTTAAGTCTAATGGTCGTAGCTCACTGATTACCTGCTTACTTCAATAAATTGTTCTTTATGAGAAAATAAACTGTTTTAAAAGTTTATTTATCAAATTATAACGAATAAAAAATTTGAAATCACTTAAAAACTTTTTTATTTTTACCCCCATATTTTAATAACAAAATAATAATACAAATAAAATAAATATTACATTATTATTCTCGTGTATTAATTTATTGAATAATAAAAAAAGATAAGATTATTGTTGAAAAGATAAATCGAAGTTTCATCTCGAGATTGGAACCCAGGCCTGCGTGTTTACTAATCCTATACGCTACGTTATCCGCTAGCAGTACTTGTTATGAAGTTGTGAATTTTAGCAGTGGTATGAACCAACGAAGGTCATACGTAATTACGCCGCGCGTGTGAAAAAGCGACGACAGTATACATTTTTGTTTCGTACGACTAGTTAGCCAGTGTACACACACAGATGTAAATACGGGCCTGCGGCGCGGGCGCGGAGACGGCGCGAAGCATGTTCACAGAAATTTCAACCATAGCGTGCCTATGCAGAATTGTTGCATACTGTACCTTGGAAATCTAGAGATCCCACTCAGACCCAGGCAGATGGCAAGATATCTCGTTCATCCGCGCGTGATGGCTTGTAGGTATAGGCTGCCGGCCGGCGAGCAAAACCTTCTTAAATCCACCGGTGGAATGGTTAAAACTCCAAAAATCAACACTGCACTATAAGTTCTCAATGAAACACAGATGCAGGTCCTTTTATTTTGCGAGTATCATCAAGGTTTCACCAAAAAGGAATTTTCAAAAGGCGGAGTGATGAACACCCGCAATGTTTCTGTACGGGGCGGGAAGCACACTGCCGCTAATGCCATCTATCGGTTATATAGCGAGAAAAGAAAGGTTCGATACATGGGCTCTGCGGTAACAAATATTGGTGCGAGGATTCATCGATTGAGTAGTTAAAATATTTAATTTGAAATACTTACACATGTATATTATTATAGCAAAAATCCTAAAATGTTATTATTTTATTTTATGTTGAAAAAGGCATTGACGCTTCACCACTGATCACAAACATATCTTTTGAATATTCTTATTTTTGAGGTTTTTGGAGTTTTGCAAAAATCCTGTATATTAAAGGTTAATACCTAATGAAAACATTAATTAGTTTAAAAATTAATTTCTTAGATCGATATAGTTGAAGTTTTAGAGAAAAAATTGATACAAAATTATATTTAGTAGACTATGTATTTACGCTGATTTGAAGCTACAACATATATTTCTATCCAATAAATACAAAGAATATTTAAACCAAAATTGGTAAATTTCTAATATCTAAATTAAAACGATATTTCATTGCATTTTAATAACATCACTAGTAGAGATAGTGGGGCAACATTTTTTAACGAAATGACAGTAAGAAGTGTCATTTTACTGCAGCTAATTAAAAGTCGGACTGTAGTGTGAACCGTGCAATCCGCTATTATTTTGTATCGTGTGCATGTCAATCTTCTTCTAACATTGTACTTACCAGATTTATTGTCACAGGGGCGAACATTGCGAAGAAACCAAAACTAGAAAAACCAAGAACAAAAGAAAAAGAAGCAATAACAGCCGAGCAAGTGGGAAAAGACGAACCTGACTCGAAAGTTATCAGGACAACTCAAATGCGTACGTCGAAACTTGGCACTTATTTCAAAGAGCCTTACAAATTTGATCAGGGTAGCTTTAGTGAAAAAAGTAATGTAACAAATCATATTCGAATATACACTGTTCAAAAACCCTATAAGTGTGATGTATGTCAGCATAATTTTAGATTCAAGAGGTATTTAACGGAACATATTCGTACCCATACTGGTGAGAAACCTTATATGTGTGATGTATGTCAGCGTAGTTTTAGTCATAAGAGTAAATTATTACGGCATACTCGTATACACACTGGTGAAAAACTTTATAGGTGTGATGTATGTCAGCGTAGTTTTAGTAATAAGACTACTTTAACAATTCATATGCGTACACACACAGGTGAAAAACCTTATAAGTGTGATGTATGTCAGCGTAATTTTAGTAAAAAGATTAATTTAACTCGCCATATTCGTACACACACTGGTGAAAACCCCTATAAGTGTGATGTATGTCAGCGTAATTTTAGCAACAAGAGTAATTTATCACAGCATACTCGTTTACACACTGGTGAAAAACCTTATAGGTGTGATGTATGTCAGCGTAGTTTTAGTCAAAAGATTCATTTATCACAGCATACTCGTACACACACTGGTGAAAACCCCTATAAGTGTGATGTATGTCAGCGTAGTTTTAGTCGAAAGATTCATTTGTCACAGCATATTCGTTCACACACTGGTGAAAACCCTTATAGCTGTGATGTATGTCAGCGTAGTTTTAGTAATAAGAGTACTTTGACAAGACACGTTCGAATACACACTGGTGAAAAACCTTTTATGTGTGATGTATGTCTGCGTAATTTTAGTACAAAGTTCTCTTTAACTCAGCATATTCGTACACACTCTGGTGAAAAACTTTATAAGTGTGATGTATGTCAGCGTAGTTTTAATCATAAGAACAGTTTAATTTGCCATATTCGTACACACACTGGTGAAAAACCTTATAGGTGTGATGTATGTCAGCGTAGTTTTAGTCAAAAGGTTCATTTATCACAGCATACTCGTATACACACTGGTGAAAAACTTTTTAGGTGTGATGTATGTCAGCGTAGTTTTAGTAATAAGAGTACTTTAACAAGACACGTTCGAATACACACTGGTGAAAAACCTTTTAAGTGTGATGTATGTCAGCGTAATTTTAGTACAAAGTTCTCTATAACTCACCATATTCTTACACACTCTGGTGAAAAACTTTATAAGTGTGATGTATGTCAGCGTAGTTTTAATCATAAGAACAGTTTAATTCGCCATATTCGTACACACAGTGGTGAAAAACATTATACGTGTGATGTATGTCAGCGTAGTTTTAGTCAAAAGATTTATTTATCACAGCATACTCGTACACACACTGGTGAAAAACTTTATAAGTGTGATGTATGTCAGCGTAGTTTTAGTAAGAAGAGTACTTTAACAAGACACGTTCGAATACACACTGGTGAAAAACCTTATAAGTGTGATGTATGTCAGCGTAATTTTAATGCAAAGTTCTCTTTAACTCACCATATTCGTACACACACTTGTGAAAAACCTTATAAGTGTGATGTATGTCAGCGTAGTTTTAATCATAAGGTTAATTTAACTCGCCATATTCGTACACACTGGTGAAAAACCTTGTGATGTATGTCAGCGTAAGTTTAGTAAAAAGAGTAATTTAACTGACCATATTCGTAGACACACTGGTGAAAAACCTTATATGAGGGCTGCTTTTTAACTTGTGTCGTTTGAAATAAGTATAGACAATCCCACATCTTACATCCGTCGTCCAACGTCTTAAATCCGCCATTTTGATTTGATTATATCTCAATATACTCTCAATTAGAGAAGGATATACTACTTTAGTTTAATAGATATACTTTAGATTGCAGCTCGTACAAATCAAATCACTTAAGGGGGAAGCGCTAAGGTAGCCTGCGAAATTAAAATTGTCTTACGTGTTTCGCAATTTGCTGGTCAGTATTAAGTTGTACAATCATTTGCAAAAGTCGATAAGAATTCTCACAACGTATTCGTTTGACGTTTAGTTTGACGTACGACCTTCTATTTTCAAGTTTTCGCCAACAAATGATTGAAATTCACAATTTCATCAACTTAGCATAAGTCAAGATGGCCCAGTGGTATAGAGCACACAGATTGAAGCGCAAATCAGTGTGCCGCAAGTTCAAATCCCACGCAATTTTTGACTTTTGTAAGTTCTTACCCGATTGGAAGTTATGGATTAGCATTACATATATTAAATTATTCTTTAACTTGTTCACACATTTCTTAGAGTTAGAAAGGTAGATCACAAAAAAACTAAATAAAGAATTTTGTTTTTTATTCTTCTACCCGCACTGTTCTAACATAATAGTTCAATTTATTTTTCTCATCTAATTGACGATTATCTTGTGAAGTTCTCACAGTTCTTTTAACAGAAATTGAGGTTTAGTTTCAATCTTCTTGTCGTCAAGAAAATGAACAATTAGGCTATGAACTCAATACATTCATTGTGACGTTACATAAAAATAAAATGTTTACAAAGTCTAAATCATATATCACTTTTCAATAAATAACTGGATATAAAGAGTATTCTATTCTATTCTATAAACAATTCTATTTTATTTTATTAAAATTTTAATATCCTTTCATTGTTGCGTTATTCATTCAAAGATGTAACAACTAAATAATTGCAAATTACAAATATGATTCTTCTTGTGGATAACCGCAGAGTTAAATTTGCCCGCGTGAAAAAAAAAAATGTTGGCACTTGAGGATTACGTCATCACAGCGGGCGGCGGCCGCACGTTACAAAAAGGTGATTTACGACGTTGTTTCTTAGAATGGTGCTTACACTTGAATGTTTTTGTAATGGGAAGGGACAGGGCTATACAATAGCGTTTGTTTCGTTTGAATGTATGAATGTTATCATTTCTAAAATTGGTTGTAAAAATGAACAAAGATAATTTTTGTCTCAGATTTCAAGTAAATGGCTGTAATTAAAAAAAACAAGTGATGATCTATATGTTTTAAGGTTTTAAATGCATGGTGTGATTATTCTTAACATAAAAAATAAATAAAACCACATTGCATAGTACATTATTTATTATTTACAAGCATCCCAAGTTGAAAGAAAAATTTCGACTGAAAAAAATTATTGCGCCCAGACAAAAAAAAAAAATTCTACATATATCTGATACATAGGTTAAAAATATTGGTACCTGTAGTAAGCTTATGTAATGCTTCAACATATTTGTAAAAATCGTAGCAGTAGAATTAAACACTGTACTAAAATAAGGTTCTGAAGACACATACAAGTTCTATCAAAAAATATGACTTGCATTTATTTTCAAAAAAATGTCTTACAAGTTTGATCAAAATATAATATAATATTAATTAAATGATGTTTTATTAAATACCCTTTCTAAAGAAGTATTACACTTAACAATACGACACAATCAGAAAAAGTTACATGCATTTCAAGTTGATCTGTGCAAAATGTTCTCAAATTGCCGAACAATAAGGCTGGGTATACATATTGAAGAAAAAATCCGGATCCGAACTGAATACCTATCTATGAAATCCGTTAATCTATTTTTATTGATTAATGTGTAAAGACAGCAAAATCCATTCTCGCCCAGTAGAATAGAATAATACTTATATTTTAATTTTTACCGGCTACGGCGAAAAAAAGGGAGGGTTAGTTTCTATGTCCCTTAAACTAGTGAACTGATTTTAACAAGTGGAACCATGAGAAAGGTGGCGACGGCCACCGATTCCAAAAATTGTTTAATTTTAACCGACTTCAAAAAAAGGAGGAACATTTTCATAGGTGTATGTATGTATGTATGTGAAGAAATTGTTAATCGGATTGTGACAATATTTTTTTATTGTCTTACATTTACTTCAAGTTATGAAACAGTGCAAGTTTCATTACAACACATTACATAATGGTGTGCAAATATTCATTTTGACACTTTAAAAATAAAACAAAAGGTAAAAAAATGTAAAATGTACAAGGTAAAAAATAAAAAGTATAGGCATTACTAGCTATTCATACACGGAATATCTTAGGGGGTCATTCTACTTATCACTGCGAACAACTTTTACTATGCCATCCTGACAAAACCTGAAATCACAAGAAAAAAAAGTCTGAACAGCTGTTTTTTTTTCGCGATTACACGTTCGACCCTGTAGTGTATGCGCAGGCATTGGCGTGGCAGTCGCTTACCGCCGGTAGGCGCGTGCAGACGTTATCTGGGTTTCGCATAGACTACTTCACCTTAACTGATCTGTCAAAGTGTGTTTTATTAACCCAGCGAACATTACAAGTGGCGACGAGGATAAAAGTAAGTGCTGAAAACATTTACCAAAAAAAGGGGAAGAATGCACGCTGAAAAATAATGCACGTTGAAAGTTGTTTACGATCTGTTAAGCGACTATATTTCGATAAGGATCGTTTATAGTTGGATACTAAAGTAAAAACAGAACGTAGTCACGCTGTACCTACCTACCTACACGTAAATAAATCGTTACCAAGGTAGATGGTTACAGCTAATGATTGCTTTATTGTCTGTTTCGTATGATTAAGTTACGAAAAATAAATTCTGCTTCGACTGATGTAAACAACAAAAGCGTAGGTAAATGTTAAAAAGGCCATGCAGGGAATATTGTTCACAACAAAACAAAGGGCCATGCCTGAATAGTACGCAATTATTTTAAATGTGCTGTAGGTAATGCAAACAGTAAATTATTGTTAGGTAGTTATTATTATTAGAAAGAAAGAAAGAAAAGAAAAAAAAATCAAATCAGTAGATACTATTTTAATCAAGTCACTGGTTTTGCCAGGATCAATTGTTTGCATTTCGACACAGAAATATCAAGGTCACGCAAATACTATTCGCAATACGACCATGCTTAATGGATAAATATCAGAAAAGACCGGGAAACGTTAGTGTAAGCATCAATAATGGCTTAATTACTAGCATATTTACTGCCAACTAGTTAATAAACCTAATTTGTTAATAGATAAAGGTTATTATCAGTCAATTCCCATAATAATAGTAAAGTATAACACATAATATCGTGTCCTGCGTGTCCTGTCAGCTGCACGTTACAGGAACTGATGGACGCTGGTGAAGGCGCCAAACAAGTATCCGAATTCTGGGCCGAGTCCATTTAGATTGCTATTCTGGGCCGAGTTCACTTAGATTGCTATCGACACACTAAAAATAAGATTGTAAAGTAACGTTACTGAATAAAGTTATTCAGTTTATTTAGTTAGTCATACTTACGCTTACGTCAAAGGTCATGCTGAATCCGAAATGCTCTAATGAGCACGCATACGAGTCTCAAAATCCTGTTACAGGACGCCACAAAAAATGACTCACGCAATAAGTACTTACATAACATACATACATAATCAGCCTATAATGTTCCCACTGCTGGGACACAGGCCTCCTCTCGGTGGGAGGGAGTGGGCCGTAACCACACCACGCGGGCCCAGTGCGGGATCGCAGATGTCACATGTCTTCTTGTCTTCAATAAGTACTTACAAAAATATAATAGGGCATGCAGTTGTGATACTGTTACTGATTTTCAGTAAAAGCCACGCAAAAATAAGAATCGATACAGAGTAATGTATTCATTGTAATACTTACGAAAGATAACAAAAATAAAAATAAAAAAAACCGTCCCACAGAGGATAATTTCCAGCATGTAGGAAGAACTACCTAATGAGTACTACTGATAATGACATATGTACCCGAGTTCTAGGGTGACATAATTTAGATTGCTACCTATCAACAGACTAAGAAAAAGACAAAAGCTATGTAATTGTTACTATAATTAAATACTAGTACCAACCAGTTAAAATAATAAGTATACATACTTTGAAATAAAATGTGGGCAAAGTGAAAATAAAAAGTCACAATAACAACAAACTGCTGTTTGATGTTATTGCAATGTTAATAATAATAACAGAAAGCTGCCATCTTAAACACCTGCAGAATAGTTAGGAAATTCATGCAGTTAGAGGAAGAAAACACACTCTAATACACACCACACGTTGCATTTACTTGGTTTTGGCCCGTAAATGTAGCTAAAACCAGCCTAAGAGGTGAGAAAAAAAGACACAAAAATAATAAAAATAATGTTTATTTCCAGAACAATGTTCACAAAGGTTACAAGTACAGTAATATGGTACAACATATAGTACATTGAGTATTATCTCCTGGCACCCAAACTAGGTTTATAGCCTGTGACTTGGGGACAGATAGATGAACAAAATGTTTTAGTAAAACTCTTTTCAACAGTAACATGAACTAGAATGACACAATATTTTCTTATGATAATATGATGAATCGGTAAATCAATTTTGTAGAAGAGAAGTTCCCTTCTTCTGTTGGAATTTTGTGGTAGTACCTTCAAAGGTCACTAAGTTACAGGTGCCATGTAACATTATGTGAAACCAAGACAATAATGTACAATAAAGCAATAAAGATTGCTTATCTATTCAAACATAGGCGGGAGAACAGGCGTGATGTGGTTATGAGATTATAATTCTTATTTATCATAAAGTTGATAATACTGCCCTATGTGAGGTAATTAAAATGTATTTGTGATGTACCTACCATTATTGATGTAGCACACAACTCAGTGGCAACACTGCTCGAGTCAGTCACGGCTTACCCCCGTGTCGACCCCTTATGTAAATAATATCGAGAAAATATTATTCGATCAAATAAAAAAATGTTCCAGCGAAAATATCGTTAACGTACCAGTTTTTTAAAAGAAGTTCCACTACGGTAAAATCGAAGTTAAGTAACAAATAAAATTATTATCTTACCTACTGTTATAACTAACTAGTGTCATAAAATCTGTTATGGTTAAGGGTAAATCTTGAGATTGAGAATATTCAGTTGATTCCCGTGGCGCATTTTTATTTTTTTTACAAATTACAGTTTAGTATGATTTTTAGCCGAATTATAAACACATTTATCAAATAGGGGTCAGTTTTGAACAACGCATTACAAAGATATTTGAAAACATATTTTTTTTGGGCCAGGGGAATCAAAAAACGATGACAAGGGAATCAAAATTAAAACCAAGGTACTTAAGTAATAAAACATACTATTTATTAAATAATCTGTCTCTTGTTCTCAGTTATTGGCACTTTTACACCTAATTATCAATAACTTTATTCCTAAGTACCTAATAATGATAAAATGTACATACCTACTAAATAATAAAAATTGAAACTAAAACTTTTCTTTTTAAACATAATCAAAAATTTTAACAAAAATTAGGAACCTTTCTTTGGATGACACAATTAAAAAAAAAATAGTAATCAGATCAGATTCACAACCTTGTTTTATTACCTATTGTCTAAAAAATATTTAAGTCAAAGTCAGAATCACTAGCACTGGAATGTTTGCCGTGAAGAGCTGTCAATACAGCGTTAGTTGTAGAAGCTGACAGATTTTCATTTATTGAAAGAACTTCTGCCCAGTAGCTATCATCGGAGGGTACACGTAGGTCCTTTTTGGTAATCTCTGCGTGCAATAGTATAAATCGCATAACGATACGATACAAACGGATTATAACTTATTTGAATAAATACTTAGATAACCAGGCAAAACAAAACACTCAACACTGTCTGAGCAGACCGTGCAATTTGGAATGAACAAATAAAAAAGTACTAGACGAACTAGAAAATATTGATTACCCTGGCAAAAACGCCAAGGGAATCAACACCAAGGTAATCAATAAAAGTTTGTTTTTTATCGATTACGTAAAAACTTAAAAGTTCTAAGCAGTAATAATAAGATTATTCAATCAATAATAACAAGATTAGTACTAATAATAAAAAAGATTAGTAAAGATATATTCGAGAAAAAACGTATACCTACAATTATTTACGCCGTCAGGGTAATCAATGACCTAGTGAAACAAAACCAGGGGAATCAGATATTTACCTGCGTAATTTCGTCCACGGGCAAAGTGAGACGCCACCTTCCACCACGGCGTTTTAAGCGCTACTAGAGCTCGCACAAGAATGTTCGGGCGCCTCCGGCAATCTTCGGCTGCTGTCGTGAGACAACGGAAGGCGGCGAGCGGCGGCGAGAGGTGCGGCGTGCGGGACGCGGGCGGTCGGGCCACGCCACTTCGCTACCGATCTCGGACGACGGCACGCGCGCGCACTCCATACGTTTCCCAACATCGACAATTTAATTTTATATTGTACCTATTTGGATTATACTCTTAAAACTACAGTCCATTGCTTTTGAGTTCAAGTCCTTAGTTAGGTCCCTTACATATGGTCCTTCGAGCCTCCATAAAGTCGCGTTTTGGTAAAACAAAATTCATCGGCTACTGGCATTACGACTCGACGTTGGTGAACTTTGGACTCCTAGAAAACTTGAATTCGCTGCGTCACCGGAGCAACGGTTTTTTCTAGCGAAGTCGATTAAACACAAGAAGAACAAGGATTACACTATATTTCAAGTCTTGATAACGACGCCGGCGCTTATTACATCGACTGGATTGTACGATTTACGCCGAGTCATCGCTTGGAAGGATTGTTCGACAGGTTTCTTGTGGATATAGTTTCGGTATTGGGTGAGTTCGTTCCAATTTTTTCCTTCTTTATCCTTTTCAAACAAATTTTAAGTGTTTTTTTCCGTTAAATTCAAATTATTTCCCGTTTTCACGTTCATATTTGAGTCAATACCTACGTGTTAATACTATACATAGCTATATCTTTCATTCTTATGCACTGCTTACGCTTGTGCGCTGCTAAATCCCCAGGCTATTTACCGTTAATTTGGTGCATGATCAGCTGTGTGCGTATAATAATTGTAACAGCTGAGCGGTCTCCGTGACGTTCGTCAAGGTCACGCGGCTATTCATTAGCATATTTTATGTGTTTTGTTCAAACTTAACTGCCAACTTCTTTACGAAACTTTGCTACGCATAATCAATTACTGTTAATATTATCAATTGCTTTTTTACTGGATAACGCTATGGCCTCTTTAGACTTATTGTTAAGAAAGCGAAGTGCCATTAAGGCGAAGCTTACAAATTTCACCAATTACATGAATGTGCTTCTTAGTTGCAAAATTATTTCCGACATTCAACGCTTAGAGTTGGAGAGCCGTTTTAAAAAATTTGAAGCTACATACGACGAATTCGACAATTTACAGATAGACATCGAGGTGCTTTCGGATGATCCAGACGAGGCGTATGCAGAGCGAGCAAAGTTCGAAGACCGTTACCACGCACTCGCAGCGCAGGCGCACGGCCTGCTTGCTAGTAGCGAGAGCAATGATGGCGGGTCTGTAACAGGCTCGGTGAACAAACACTCAGGTGAATCGTTCCAACAACGTAACTTTATTCGCCTACCTAAAATTGATTTGCCTAATTTTGATGGTGGTTATCAGTACTGGCTTGAGTATAGAGATACATATTTGTCACTAATCCATAATAGTAGTTGCATAGATGCTATTAGTAAGTTCCACTACCTACGTGCGTCGCTTCAAGGCGATGCTTTGGAAATAATAAAAAATATTGATTTTAAGGGTGATAAATTATGAAATGGCGTGGAAGTTACTATGCGACCGCTTTGATAATAGTAGGCTTTTAGTAGATACTCATGTGAAGGCCTTGTTCAATGTAGAATGTATTACACAAGAATCATCTACTTCTTTGCGGCGTTTAATTGATTTAATTAATAAAAATATCAGGGCTCTCAATACAATGAACGAGCCCACGGACAATTGGGATACGTTGATTATTTATATGATGGCAATTAAACTAGATCCTATCACCAGCAGGGAATGGGAAGCTCATCGTAATACCATACCAACAAAACCAACAGTTTCTCAATTTTGTTCTTTTATTAGTAAAAAAGCTGATTTGTTGGAGACATTAGAACATAATAAAATCACACTTAATATAGAAAGTAATACTAACACTCGTAACAACGAAGTAGAAAACAAACATAAATCATTAATAATAGCAACTAATCAAACCAATAATTCAAATCAAAAATATAAAACAAAATGTCCCTTATGTAATCAAAATCATCTATTATACACTTGTGATGGGTTCCGAAAATTAAACATAGAACAACGTATATTAAAGGTTAAAGAATTTAAAGTTTGTTTTAACTGTTTACGTAGTGGACATGTAACAAAGCGATGTAGATTAGCTCGTTGTAAATATTGTAAAGGTAGACATAATACCCTCTTACATGTAGAACAGCCCACTAATGTCCAAGATCCTATGCCCAATAGTGTAGCATTGCCCACTGATGTTTCTGGAGGTGCCACTCCATGCACCTCAGAAAATATCTCCTTGTCGAGTGACGCTCGGTCGCAACATACTACCTCTCATATTTTACTGTCCACAGCGTTGGTGAGAGTGGTGAACCACCGAGGCATCAGGAGCGACGCCAGGATCCTGCTCGATAACGGTAGCACGGCTAATTTTATTACGCAGAAACTATGTGATCGGCTAGGACTTCCTCGACGTAGCACGAGTTCCACGGTGACAGGTATAAACAGTAATACTACATTAAGTACGCAGTCTTGCAAACTAACCATTGAATCGTGCAGCGGCAGTTATAAGACAGATATAAGTTGCTTCATATTACCGACAATTACCAAATTACTGCCGTCTACTTTAGTCGACATAAGTAGCATTCCCATACCAGTAGATTTAAATTTGGCCGATCCGTCATTCAACGTTCCATCAGAAATTGACATTCTGGTTGGTGCTGAGATGTTTTGGAATATTATAGGCAGTGCATCTATTAATTTGGGAAAAAATCAGCCCAAGTTACATGAGACAAAGCTCGGATGGATAGTATCAGGTTCTGTGGCTCTTCCAAAGCATCCATCCAAAAATACATATGCACATTTCTGTAATATGTCCATGAACGAGTTAAATAACAGACTTAATAAGTTTTGGGAGCTCGATTCCGTTTCTTCTGAGCATTCCTTGTCACAGGAAGAACGAGCTTGCGAAGAAAGTTTTCGTGTTAACACTGTGCGTGATCAAAACGGGCAATTCATAGTTACAATGCCTCTTAAAAATGATCCCAGTGAGTTAGGCGAGTCTTATGAAATGGCTAAACGTCGTTTTTTATCTTTGGAACGTCGTTTCCAACGTGATCCTGCTTTTAAGGAAAGATATGTTGCATTCATCGAGGAGTACGTGAGCTTGGGGCACATGACTGTGAATAACTCAACAAGGAAACCTCATTCAGGTAACAAAACTGAGTATTTTTTGCCACATCATGGAGTCATCCGAGAATCCAGTACCACCACTAAGCTCAGGGTAGTCTTCGATGCATCAGCAGCGACTACTTCTGGAGTGTCGTTTAACGACATCCAAATAGTGGGGCCCACTGTCCAAGATGACCTCTTTTCTATATTGCTGCGTTTCCGTCAGCACAAGTTTGTTATTTCTGGTGACATAGAAAAGATGTATAGGGCCATTCAGGTAACACCATCACAACGTAACTTACAACAAATCATCTTTCGTGCTGACCCTAAGCTACCACTTCAAACGTACAGTCTTAATACTGTTACTTATGGTACAGCTTCCGCCCCTTATTTAGCTACTAAGAGCTTAGTCAGTCTAGCAACAACCGCCTCTAATGACATTGTAAAATCGTCTATTGAACGAGATTTTTACGTTGACGATTATCTGAGTGGTGGCGACTCGGTTTCCGAGGTGGTCCAGATGGGTAAAGAAGTTGCATCCATTTTAGCGTCAGCTAACTTTCATTTGAGAAAGTGGCAATCTAATAGTTTAGATATTTTAACAGAAATAGCCGGTGTTTCAGGGCATTCTGATAGGTTGAACTTGTCGGAGGATAGAAACGTGTCATCTAAAACGTTAGGCCTATATTGGCTATGTAACACTGATTCTCTCGAGTTCTCAATATCAGTCGATACCAGCAAACCAGTCACAAAGCGCCACATTTTATCGGTGATTAGCCAAATATTTGACCCATTAGGTCTGGTAGGTCCTTGCATTATCGAGGCTAAAATTATCATCCAAAGTCTATGGACGGCTAAGTGTGACTGGGATGAGCAAGTACCAGATAATATACATACCTCCTGGTTAATGTTCGTAAATAGTCTGCCATGTTTAAATACCCTTAAAATACCCCGGTGGATTTCATGTGACAACTCAACTGTTAATGAGATTCATGTGTTTACAGATGCATCCGAAAAGGCCTACGGTGCATGTATTTATATAAAGTCTAGTACTAAGGATGGGTTAGTAAGAGTACAGCTGTTGGTGTCTAAAAATCGTGTTGCGCCAATCAAGCCAACAACCATCCCTAGACTTGAGTTATGTGGGGCTTTATTAGGAGCAAGACTGTGTGTTAGTGTACTGAATTCCTTCACCAAACCCGTTAGTAAATGTTACTTTTGGTGCGATTCGACAATAGTGTTAAGTTGGCTTTCTATGACACCCAATTTATTAAAACCTTTTGTCCGTAATCGCATTAATGAAATACAAGAATGCACTATAGGGCACACATGGAGCTACGTGCCGTCGAAGGAGAATCCGGCGGATCTTGTTTCTCGCGGGCTGAAGGCTGACCTTATCAGCGAGTGTTCCTTATGGTGGTCAGGTCCTCAGTTTTTGTTAAATGATGAAAAATATTGGCCAAAAATGCCCAATGATAACTTGAAACAAGATCTACCTGAAATTGTATCATCACATTTCACTGATCACGCATCCCATCATCAATCACATACTAATATAACTTCAAATCATTTGTCACATCATAACAATAATCATTTACTCATTAAGTGACTTATTCACAAATATTCCAATTATAATCATTTACAAAGAGTCGTCGCTTATATACTAAGATTCATTCACAATTTAAAACATAAACATAATAAATTCCTTGGTTCCCTTTCCTGTGAAGAACTTACAAATTCTACAAATTTTATTTTACGTCACGCTCAAATGGATATGTTTCCTAATGAGTATAATTTACTGCAATCAGGAAAGTCTTTACCGAAAAAAATAGGCTTATTTCTTTGAGTCCTTTTACAGATTCGAATGGTCTCATACGCGTAGGAGGGAGACTTGACAACTCACCTTATGATTATAATGTCAAGCACCCGGTACTATTATGTGGTAAGCACCATATAACTAAAATAATATTTCATAAATATCATCTTGACTGCTTACACGCTGGCCCTCAGCTGCTCTTGGCAAATATACGCCAAATGTATTGGCCTCTTGGCGGTAGAAATCTTTCCAAATGTATTGTTAAAAAATGCATCAAATGTTTCAAATACAAGTGTCAAACTGTGCAACCTACAATGGGTCAGTTGCCCTCTTCAAGGACACATTTAGAACATCCATTTTTAAATTGTAGTGTGGATTATGCTGGGCCAGTGCTGATAGCTGATCGCAAAGGGCGAGGGTGCAGGCTTATAAAGGCGTACCTGTGTATTTTTGTTTGCCTTGCCGTTAAGGCTATTCACATCGAGCTTGTTACAGACCTCACGAAAGAAGCCTACATGGCTGCCTTGAACCGTTTCGTGGCTCGTCGTGGTAAACCCGAAAGCATCTTGTCCGACAATGGGACAAACTTCATAGGTACTTGCAATGAGCTACGTAAGTTTTTACAAGATTCGAATCTTGCGCCTGTAGTTGCTCAACAAGGCATCAAATTTTCTTTTGCGCCTCCATACTCCCCCCACTTCAACGGCATTGCCAAAGCCGCCGTCAAATCTACCAAACATCACCTAAAGAGACTTTTAGGCTTGACGCACTTCACATACGAGGAGATAGCCACGTGCTTGACTCAAATAGAGGCCGTCTTAAATTCCCGTCCTCTTACCCCTCTTTCCACTGATCCTCTAGATTTTTCCGTTCTTACTCCTGGACACTTCATAATTGGGCGACCACTAATATCTGTTCCGCATCCACAGGTTACTGATTTCAACCTCGGGCGACTGGAGCGCTACCAAAGAGTGGAGCACATTAAGCAACATTTTTGGAACCGTTTTCAATTAGAATATGTTTCTCTGCTCCAGCAAAAAACTAAATGGACAGCGTCAACAGGCCAACTTTCAGTGGGAGCTCTGGTTCTCATCAAAGAGAAAGGCCAACCGCCCTTGGTGTGGCCACTGGGGCGTGTCATCAAGGTCTTCCCTGGCTGCGACGGGACCACACGGGTCGTGGAGCTGAAGACGAAGAGAGGAACGGTGGTGCGGGCTTACAACAACGTCTGCCCACTTCCTCTCACTTGAATGCTTCAACCCGGGGAGGATGTTCGGGCGCCTCCGGCAATCTTCGGCTGCTGTCGTGAGACAACGGAAGGCGGCGAGCGGCGGCGAGAGGTGCGGCGTGCGGGACGCGGGCGGTCGGGCCACTTCGCTACCGATCTCGGACGACGGCACGCGCGCGCACTCCATACGTTTCCCAACATCGATAATTTAATTTTATATTGTACCTATTTGGATTATACTCTTAAAACTACAGTCCATTGCTTTTGAGTTCAAGTCCTTAGTTAGGTCCCTTACAAGAACGAATAACTGCGCTTCGCGACCGCTCCACTAGCGATCTATGTCTAATTATGTAGCGCGCCACAGGAATCACTGTTTAGCTCTGGACAAAACTTTAAATCTATTTCTATGTAAAACTATGGGATATAATAAAAACTGTATATTTTTATTTTCAACATATACTAATCTAGTTGTTGAAAAACTACATAAATTGATCATTTTACATTTATAAATTGGCGACTTCGGGTTGCTTTCATTAAAAAATGTGTAAAGGACGCGCCAGGGTTATCAATTTTTGTGACGTTTTGTATTTTTTTTCGATAATTACACCCAAATTAAAAAGAGTAACTATTGTGCATCAATTAGATACCATAGTGATAAGACGTACAAAAAATACTTTGGGTCTTTATTTCAATATTGCGGGTACTTTATACCTCCGGACATCATAAATTGAGCCTCTCAAGATTCACCCTTAATGATTGAACTAATCGTAGTCAAATCAAATGCATTTTGCACTGGCTATTGTAATTTGTAATCAACAAAAGAATTCATAGAATTCATTACAGTGTTGTAATATCAAGTGAACATTTGCTTTAATCACATAGCACACGTCGTCAAAGGACCTTTGTTCGACTTGCTGGCTAGTCAAATATGAACGGCGGTGATTTAGTTTAAATAAACTTTAATTACAATTATTACAATTATAGGACAAAAAACATTGAGCAACTGTACTGGGTATGGTACAACAAGACATATTTTGATATACATTAAAATATGTGCGTGTGTGTGTGAAAAACACAAATGGAACAAGTTCCAACAAAACAACCTAATGGTTGCGAAAAACACAAATGGAACAAGTTCCAACAAAACAACCTAATGGTTGCGAGAAACACAAATGGAACAAGTTCCAACAAAACAACCTAATGGTTGCGATTAATACTGGCAAGTTAACGAATGAGGTTTATTTAATTAATAAAATTGTTTCTCCAAATAGTTAGTGGCAAAATATAGCATTATTGATTGACTATTTGGGAAACACGGGAAGTACTGGTGTTATTTTCGGGAACATGCGAGTGTAACATCTAATAATTCTAAATTTGCTTATATCTCGAAAACGGTGCGTCCTATCGAAAAAATAATGGAAAATTTTCCCCCCTTTTAGAAACCCCTTGTCGCAAAATTCGCGACATGGACAAAAAAAAAATGACTATGTTATTTGTACAGCGTTTTAACTTTCTTATGCTTAATATGTACAGTGAATTTATAGTTTTACTTTTATTTCGTATAACCTCATTTGTTGATAGGTGCCAACCCAACTGTTGGTTAACAGAATTGCCTAATATTAGGCAAATAAAATCGCGGAAGTCGCGATACTGATAGATTATGTGGTTAATCGGTATCAAAACATTACGAAGTAATTTGAAGAGGTAAACAATCAAATGAATAGTGGGTACCTAAAAGTTAACAATCTATACTAGTCTATACTTCTATACTAATATTATAAAGAGGTAACATTGTTTGTAAGTTTGTATGTTTGTAAGTTTGTATGTAGGGGGTAATCTCCGGAAGTAATGAACCAATTTTAAAATTTATTTCACTGGTAGAAAGCTACATTATTCGTGAGTGCTATAGGCTATAAATTATAAAGATATCATGCATATTAGCCGAACTATCTCAATTTTTGTCTAGCCAGGCGGAAAACAATAGCTCTTACAACAGAGTTATTTGCATGCGCTGCCTTAACAGTTGTATATAATTGAAAACAATGTATGGCAACCTGGTCCGCTTTGAATAGTTCTACAAAAAAGTCCGCGACACCATATTTCTATCTTTTATATTTTAGCAGATATAGTAGCTTTTATGTGTTAAAAAAAGTAGTTTTCGACGTACTTACATTTGGACGATTTTTTAAACAACAAAATATTAAAGCTTATCGAAAAAAATATTATTTTGATCACAAGAACATCATAGAGATACGATTTGCCCAAATCAGTATGTCAATTGGTTAAATAGTTTCGAAGATAATATAAAATTACTAAATCACAAAATGCCGCCGTCCATTCACGAACCGCATGTACGGACGTTTTATCCATTTACCCATAGATGGCGTTGTGCAAATACGTCATTTTTCTGAATCGCGGTGTTAAGATTTTCCGAGGATTAATTACTCTCTCCAGTTATTATTTAACTTTCGTGATTTCGTCGTTAGGTAGGTGTGTTGTACGCGGTTGGTTGGATGTCGTTGGTCTTTAAAATTGTTTTGGTTGTTGGTCTTAAAATTGTTTTGGTTGCTCAGTTTCTTAAAACACAAACACTACTTCGTTCTCATTCTTCGAGTTCGAAGCTGTGCCAGCTGTGGTATTTCTGTTTTTGGGATATCGGACAGTTTCAGCGATTGTTTGTCATGCCTAAAAAGAAATCACAACTTTACCGTCAGACATCCCAGACAAGAGCAGCTCGAGTACGCCGTACGGAAGAGTCTGCTCTTGAAAATCATCAGCGCCTCTCGAGGAATAGAGAAAATATTTCGCAAGCACGCGCTGGGGAATCTAGCTCCGAGCTTCACAGCGGCTTGCTAACCAAAGCTGGAGAACATCGCAGGTCCGTGCTCGGGAATCTAGCGCTGAACGTGCGCAGCGTCTTTCTGATTTAAGGCAGCATGTCTCTGCAACAAGGGATAGAGAGTCTAGCGATGAGTGCTCGCAGCGGCTCGCTAGCCAAAGCGCGAGAACATCGCAGGTCCGTGCTCGGGAATCTAGCGCTGAACGTGCGCAGCGTCTTTCTGATTTAAGGCAGCATGTCTCTGCAACAAGGGATAGGGAGTCTAGCGCTGAGCGCTCGCAGCGGCTCGCTAGCCAAAGCGCGAGAACGTCGCAGGTCCGTACTCGGGAATCTAGCGCTGAACGTGCGTAGCGTCTTTCTGATTTAAGGCAGTATGTCTCAGCAACAAGGGATAGGGAGTCTAGCGCTGAGCGCTCGCAGCGGCTCGCTAGCCAAAGCACGAGAACATCGCAGGCTTGGGAATCTAGCGCTGAACGTGCGCAGCGTCTCTCTGATTTAAGGCAGCATGTCTCAGCAACAAGGGATATGAGTCTAGCGCTGAGCAATCGCAGCGGCTCGCTAGCCAAAGCGCGAGAACATCGCAGGCCCGTGCTCTGGAATCTAGCGCTGAACATGCGCAGCGCCTAGCAACACAAAGACAGGCAGTTACAGTCAGAGCACGTAATCGGAATTTAGCTCATGGACATAGATCAGCTTTCAATTACGATGCCATATGCAATAAAAACAAAACCCTCCTTTTGGCAGTCAAGAAATAAATCATAGCACTCAGTACTAACCGAACCACACTCATAATTTCATCACAAGTTAAAATGTTTACCGCCCAACGAAGTGGGCGCGGGTCAGCTAGTCCTAGATATGAGGGGCACGTGGCTAAATAATAACAGCCGCATAGGTCGATCGATCAGGTTAAGCTACGCTTGCCGCGGTTGGTCTATGGATGGGTGACCATCTTTACATACCGTGTCCCTTCCGTGCCTCGGAAAGCACGTTAAGCCGTTGGTCCCGGCTGTCATTCGTGAATCTTTGACAGTCTTTACGGGTAGTCAGAAGCCCGGAAAGTCTGACAACCAGTCTTATCAAGCGGTATCGTATTACCCAGTAACTGGGCTGTGGAGGTCAGATAGGCAGTCGCTCCATGTAAAATACTGGTATTCAGCTGCATCCGCTAAGACTGGAAGCCGACCCCAACATAGTTGGGAAAAAGGCTAGGCAGATGCCAATACCTAGGTATGGCAGTAGAAATCACAAAAGAGATAAAATTTCCTGACCTGTAAATAATGCAAATTGCATAAAAGGGTAAAAGTTTCCTGCCCTGTAATTAATGCAAATTGCATAAAAGGGTAAAAGTAAAGGATGTAACTTCAGTAAAAATCACAAATGAGATAATAATTCCTTGCCCTGTAATTAATCCAAATTGCAAAAAAGGGTAAACGAAAAACGGTAAACTTAGTAAAAATCGAAAAGTAATAGACTAAGTAAAAATCACAAAATAATAATAACAATAATAATAATCTTTATTTCAAAAAGCCAAGTACAATTTGTCCATCTCAATCAAGCATTAAAAAAAAAACAAACAAAACAAAACAATGAAGTACAACGCTATGCATTATTTGAGACAGAGTGAACGTCTGTGTCTGTGCTAGTATAAACTGTGTTACAGACACAGGCTGCAAAAGTGATAATAGTTCGTGCCCTAAAATAATGCTAATTGCAAAATTACCTTTAATCTCACTACATTTTGACAAGTTTTGACATTTGTTTGTCGCCGATATGAGACTGAGACTAGATTTTGAACGTTTTAAATTAGTAGAATTGGCCTTCTGGTGTCATACCGCACCGTGTCATACGTAGGCACATACACATAATAATAGCATTTAATTTCAGCACAACAGTGGTGGTGGTCTAGCCCGACTAAGTTCGTGGGTTCGAAACCAGGCAGGCATTTTGTGTATTTTCACTCATCACCACTGTTCATCAATGGTGAAGGAAAACACCGTGAGGAAACCGGCATGTCTGAGAACCAATACTTCGAAGACATGTGATTCATTAAATTGGACGCAATGGGCATCCATTAGATTGGACGCATTTGGACATCCATTAAATTGGACATTACAAAATGGTGAAGAAAAACATCGTGAGGACATCGGGAGGACATCATCGTGAGGACATCGTGAGGACATCATCGTGTGGATCGTGCCATATGTAACACTCCATTAAATTGGATTTATCAAAGCGAAAATTCTAGGAAAATCATCTACTTTTACAATATTTGTAAATAATTTGTAAATATGTGAGCACCTGTATCTATCACATAATTGATTTACCTGCCATTGCTTCATTTTAATTCTTTATGTGCGTGTGGTGTGAGGGCCACTTTGTTAAAACTCTTTGAAAATGTGCTTAGGATTTAGTGAACATTCCCAAAGAATTGTGAAAGTTGGTATCAGATTTTGTGAAAGTCTAATAACCGAGTTATAGACTGTAAAGTTGGGCCTTCAGTTCTCACATAGAGGATTGAGGGCCCACCTGAAACTGATAAACTATGGACACTACAGAAAAAGTCTTTATGCCAAAAAGTAAGCAAATACCAAACAAAATTTGTGAAAACAAGATATTATCGCAAAACACTGTCCTACTTTGTATATCTTCGTACAAAATGGGCCCTCAATTCTCATACATGTAAAAGTTTATTACGCATTTATAATGAAATCATTAACTTACAGCTACTGTTTGAAATCGTATATGCTACTAAATAAATTGTGAAATTTTATAAAAGCAAGAACAGGTCACCACTTTTTGTTGTTTGAAAGTTATCCCTCAGTCCTCCATTTCTTTTGTTTTCGATTTATTACGCTTATCGTATGAAAGATAAGACAAATACAAAATTGTCTCTTTTTGTGTCAAAATTGTGCAACAAATTCGATACCAGAAAGAAATTAAAAGACCCTTTATTATATAAGAAAATCGAGTTTTATTTTTATTATCTGAATTTGCAAATAGGGTGACCACAATTTCTTTTAGATTGCAGTAAAGATTAGTAAATGTAGAGTATAAGTTTTAATAAACTTTCTTCGATTTTTCGCTTATTATCGTCATAGCATTTGTACTCAAGTTTCGTGATAAAAAAAAAATATTTCGGAATTCGAATGATCACAAAAAAAAAATACTGTTACCCATATAATTTTTGCTTGAAATATCGTTCGTTCTGATGACAATAATCAAATAATTTATTTATTATTTTTATAAAGGCTTTTGCCCAGCCATGGGACAATGTAGGCTAAATCTAACTAATATTATAAATAAAACTAATAACTAGCTAATATTATATTAAAAATATTATTACATGTATTATATTGGTACGTGGGTACACGCCGAACCGTGCGGGTGTGTAATTAGAAAATGGCGAACTCAAAAATCGTAAAGTGTAAAACGTGTAATATCGTGATTAACGAGTTGCTGGCATTTGTGCAAAAAAAGCATGATGTGATGGACAATGAGAGCCTCATAAATATTTGTGCAACGGGTTTCTCCGGTGAAGATATCGATCAAGCAAAGTCGTTATTATTTTGAATCTTTGTCGTCGGGCAAGCGTAAAATATCCTGACGTAAAGACAAGCGTCATAAGGACCTGGAAGACATTATAACTCTGTTTAAGAATACAGACCCCGAGTTAATTCCTATATTTGTGGCAAGAGAACTGAGCAAACTGCCTCCCGTAACCTTTGACCATGTTGACGTTACGGGACTGCTTAAGGATTTAGTACTACTTAAAAACGAGTTAAAACTCGTAAAGAGTAACTATGCAACGGTTGAGCAGCTGCAGGAAATAAAAAGTGAACTACATAATTGCAAATATGGGTCAATGGTAGGAATAGATGACTACAACGCCAACGTAAACACACGTATGCGAGGCGCATTTTGTATGGATAGCGGGCCAGTAGGTATATCACCGGTAATAAACAGAATCACGGAGGCGACACGGAGTCAACGCGGCAGTGAGAGCACACCAGAAGTGCTATCTCCGTCATACCTGCGCCCGGAGGATAGCTCAGTGAGCGTGACCGGTGTAACCGAGCGGGACACAAATATGCACAGTGTCGCGCCAGGTGGAAATCAACATGTTTTGACCTCGGTTAACTTGTTAGCACAAACAGCTGAGGAGGTACGTGCAACTGTACCGGTTTGTACCATAACTACGTCCACTAAAGGCTCCGAAAACCCATTAACTATGGCAGAAATCGTGAAAAAAGACGGAGATTTCAAGACAACTAATCCCGATCCTGGTTGGACTGTCGTTCAAAGAAACCGTCTACGAAATCGCTTTGTGAGTCAGTTAGGTAAGGCAACCACGGAACCTTTGAGTAATTTTAAGGCGGCTGACATAAAAGTGCCCCTGTTTGTATCCAATGTACATAAAGACACTGCGGAGGATGACATAATGCAATACATTTATAATAAAACGCAGGAAAGAGTGACCCTTACTAGAATTAGAATGAAATATGATAAAGGGTACAACGCATTTAAATTGTATGTATCGAAATGCAGAATGTATTTGTATCTTGATGACAATCTGTGGCCGGACGGAATTAAGTTCCGCCGTTTTGTGAGTATGAGAAAGGGGCAAGATGCGCAAAATTCTAATGGAACAAAACCAAAACAGCATACTGGCTAGCTTTAATTGCAAAAATGTGAAAAGGAGTGTGGAATGTGTGCGATCACTGTGCAAGCGCGTGGACTTAGTAGCACTTCAGGAGACGTGGCTGGTGCCACGAGACGTGCCTTTCCTGGGCAGCATCGACGATGAGTTTAGTTATACCGGAAAATCGGCGATGGACTTATCGTTCGGGGTGAGGCGAGGGAGACCTTTCGGTGGCGTCGCGATTCTATGGCGTAAAAGTCTGTTTACGAAAGTGTCGGTTGTGAATTGTGAAAGTGATCGTATTACGGCAATTAGAGCGACTACAGGTAATAATCGTGAAGTTTTAGTTATATGTGTGTATATGCCTACTGACCAGTCTGACAACCTACCAATGTTTACGAACTGTCTTGGGGAGATTAGCGCTATTGTGCAACAAAATAACGTGGAATCAGTATTTATTCTGGGTGATTTCAACGCTCACCCGTCTGCTCCTTTTTGTGACGAGTTATTTGACTTTTGTGACGATAATAAATGGATTTGCGCAGACATAGCTAGGCTTGGTAGGTCGTCAGATACACATACGTTCTATAGCGAGGCACATTGTTGTAAGCGCTGGTTAGATCACTGCTTAGTCACGGAATCAGCCTGGCAAACAATAACTAGCATTAATGTTGACTATGGAGTGTATTGGTCTGATCACTTGCCTTTAATTGTTAAATGTAATCTTGACATGATTAAAACTAAATGTATTTCAGACGACTGGATTTCTAATGACATTTTGTGGGGTGATAGAAACAGTGACGAAATAGGAATTTATTTTGACATTTGTAATAGTAAACTTAAAGACCTTGACTTCCCCAATGAATTTTGTGTTTGTGCAGATAGTATGTGTAGTAATCTGGAACATAGATATATTATTGACAATTTATACAATGACATTGTTAACATTTTATGTGAAGCATCTGAGCAAAGCAAGAAGGTGAGAAAGTTTAAAAAGGGCAAACCGGTAGTTGGGTGGAATAAACACGTGAGAGAAGCTCATAGTCAGGCTAGGCAGGCATATCAAACGTATCTAGAGCATCGTAAACCCGAAAGTGGGCCTGTTTATGATAACATGTATTGTACACGGAAAATATTTAAATCTAGACTGAAATTCTGTCAAAACCACCAAGACCAGCTTAAAATGGATCTATTAGCCTCACATGTTAGGGATAAAAACTTTCGAGCTTTCTGGAAGGGTACTAAGAGGATGAACGGTAGGGTCAGTAGGCCAGTCACTGTAGGCGAGTGTAGTGAGCCTAGAGATATAGCAAATCTATTTAAAAATCATTTTAAAGTTGAGTCACCGCTTGCCGACAGCTCTGTTGCCGCGGATGTTGAGGCCGTCACTGTCTGTGAGAACACTGAGAACCCGATTGGGTTTTCTGCTAAAGAGGTGAAAAATATTATTCAGAACATGAAACGTGGTAAATCTCCGGGTAGTGACGGACTCAGCATTGAACACCTGCAGCAAGCGGGTAAACATTTATTTAGAGCACTGGCCATGTTCTTTACTTTCTGCATACGTCACTCGTACTTACCTTCTAAGATGACTGAAACTATTGTTGTGCCTGTAGCAAAGAATGTCACTGGTGATGTAACTGATAAGAATAATTATAGACCTATATCCCTGGCGACTGTCTTGGCGAAGGTCTTCGATGGTCTTCTGGATGCTCAGCTCAGCAAGTTTATTAACCTACACGATGCCCAGTTTGGATTTCGTGAGACTCTGTCAACTGAAAGTGCTATATTGACACTAAAGCACACAGTCGCTTACTATGTTGAGAGGAAAACACCCATATATGCTTGCTTTCTTGACCTTTCGAAGGCCTTCGACCTGGTCGATTATAATAAGCTCTGGACTAAGCTTGGGGAGGTCGGGGCTCCCGCTGAACTAACTAAAATATTGTCTTTTTGGTATAACCACCAAAAAAAACTTTGTCAAGTGGGGAAACGTATATTCTGAAGAATATTCACTTAAGTGTGGAGTGAGGCAAGGGGGACTGACCTCTCCAAGACTTTTTAATCTGTACGTCAATCAGCTGATAGGTGGGCTCAGCGACAGCCATGTCGGATGTCATATAGATAACGTTTGCGTCAATAATATCAGTTACGCGGACGACATGGTGTTGCTGAGTCCATCTGTCGGAGGTCTAAGGAAGCTGTTATGTATCTGTGAGGCCTATGCTGAGGGTCACGGCTTAAAGTACAACGTTGGAAAAAGTGAGTATATGCTCATCAGAGGTAATAATAAACAACCAGAGCATATACCACCAGTCTATCTCAACGGGGTATCTTTGAGTCGGGTCTCTCGGTTTAGGTATCTAGGGCATGTTGTGACCGAAACCCTGCATGATGACGCAGATATTGAGAGAGAGCGGAGAGCATTGTCGGTGCGCGCTAACATGTTGGTGCATAGGTTTGCGAGGTGTACGGCACAGGTAAAGTTAACTCTGTTCAGAGCCTATTGCCAAAGCTTTTACACCAGCGCCCTATGGACCAACTACACGCAGCGGGCCTACAATGCTCTCAGAGTGCAATATAACAACGCCTTTAGGATTCTGGTGCGACTACCTCGATTTTGCAGTGCCTCGGGCATGTTTGCCGACGCGAGGGTGAGTGACTTTTATGCTATAATGCGCAAAAAGTCAGCCTCATTAATTCGTCGCATTCGAGGGAGTAGCAACGGAATCCTAAGGATGATTGCAGACAGACCAAATGCGGCAGTTGTAGGAAGGCTCATCAGGCTGCATGTAACCTAGAGTCCTTTGAATTATTTCAATTTAATCAGTTTTTTTGCAATTTTATTTTCATTTTAGTCCATAAAAAAAAAAACTATTCATTTCAATTTAATTTTAATTTATTTTAAATTATTTACGAGTATTTCAAGTTTTCATTTAAATCAACTATTAACTTTAATTAATTTATTTATTTATTTTCAATTATAATTTGTTCCGATTAATTACGTCAATACATTTTTATTTTTTATTTTGATCTCCTCATGACTAACATAGTTTTAAGATAATGTAATACTAACAAAATATGGACATTTAAATAGTCTGAATTAAATACTTTTTATTTTATTTTATTTTTTTATTTTTATTTTATTTTATAATTATTGTTTACATATATGCACAATAGTTGTAATATTTAGTGTAGTTACTAAACAATAGTTCCCAAAGAATTGTGAAAGTTGGTATCAGATTTTGTGAAAGTCTAATAACCGAGTTATAGACTGTAAAGTTGGGCCCTCAGTTCTCACATAGAGGATTGAGGGCCCACCTGAAACTGATAAACTATGGACACTACAGAAAAAGTCTTTATGCCAAAAAGTAAGCAAATACCAAACAAAATTTGTGAAAACAAGATATTATCGCAAAACACTGTCCTACTTTGTATATCTTCGTACAAAATGGGCCCTCAATTCTCATACATGTAAAAGTTTATTACGCATTTATAATGAAATCATTAACTTACAGCTACTGTTTGAAATCCTATATGCTACTAAATAAATTGTGAAATTTTATAAAAGCAAGAACAGGTCACCACTTTTTGTTGTTTGAAAGTTATCCCTCAGTCCTCCATTTCTTTTGTTTTCGATTTATTACGCTTATCGTATGAAAGATAAGACAAATACAAAATTGTCTCTTTTTGTGTCAAAATTGTGCAACAAATTCGATACCAGAAAGAAATTAAAAGACCCTTTATTATATAAGAAAATCGAGTTTTATTTTTATTATCTGAATTTGCAAATAGGGTGACCACAATTTCTTTTAGATTGCAGTAAAGATTAGTAAATGTAGAGTATAAGTTTTAATAAACTTTCTTCGATTTTTCGCTTATTATCGTCATAGCATTTGTACTCAAGTTTCGTGATAAAAAAAAAATATTTCGGAATTCGAATGATCACAAAAAAAAATACTGTTACCCATATAATTTTTGCTTGAAATATCGTTCGTTCTGATGACAATAATCAAATAATTTATTTATTATTTTTATAAAGGCTTTTGCCCAGCCATGGGACAATGTAGGCTAAATATAATCCTAACTAATATTATAAATAAAACTAATAACTAGCTAATATTATATTAAAAATATTATTACATGTATTATATAATTATTGTTTACATATATGCACAATAGTTGTAATATTTAGTGTAGTTACTAAACAATAGTTTATGATACTGCAGCGGAAGTTGTAGGTAATAAAGTATTAAGGCGAGTTTTATGAAACAGTTGTCGTGAAGAATAAAAATAATAATAATTTTTTAATACGCAAATACATCTTCGGTCAAGACACTCAATCTTCGGTCAAGATATCAAACGTTTAAGGTAAGTTTGTTTTGATACCTAGGTACTCATAATTTTATAAGTTCGTAATATTTTACTAAATAGTACTTAGATAGTCACTCTAAGAATTGTTTAGGTAATTCAATTGCACCTATTTATAAATTTTAAAATTTTTAAAATAAAATATAATTATTTCATACTCCAGGAAACATCTTTGTTATTGTGCAAGTAGGAATAAAAAAAACATCCAGGAACGCACTGCTTTATTAGGTACTAGTTTCTGCCCGCGACTTCGTCCGCGTCATAATAACGTTATTATTGTTTTCCTCGGGAACAGCACTTTTTTCGGGATGAAAGGTAAAGGTGGTTTAAGCGTGAAAAGCTAACAAACACACTTACTTTCGCATTTATAATATTAGTAAGGATTATATTTAGCATACACCATGGGACACCATCGCTGGGCAAAAGCCTTTATAAAAATAATAAATAAATTATTTGATTATTGTCATTAGTTTTTTCGGAACGAACGATTTTTCAGGCAAAAATGGTTTGGGGAACAGTATTTTTCTATGTGATCGTTCAATTTCCGAAATAATTTTTTTTATCACGAAACTTGAGTACAAATTCTATGACGATAATAAGCGAAAAATCGAAAAAGTTTATTAAAACCTATGACTCTACATTTACTAATCTTTACTGCAATCTAAAAGAAATTGTGGTCACCCTATTTCCTAATACAGAGAATAAAAATAAAACTCGATTTACTTGTACAATAAAGGGTCTTTTAATTTCTTTCTGGTATCGCATTTGTTGCACAATTTTTTTCACAAAAAGAGACAATTTTGTATTTGTCTTATCTTTCATACGATAAGCGTAATAAATCGAAAACAAAATAAAATGGAGGACTGAGGGCCCGAATTTTATCAAGGTCATAACTTTTTAACAACAACAGGTGGTGACCTGTTCTTGCTTTCATAAATTTTCACAATTTATTTAGCAGCATATAGGATTTGAAACAGTAGCTGTAAGTTAATGATTTCATTATAATTGCGCAATAAACTTTTACGTGTAAGAGAATTGAGGGCCCATTTTGTACGAAGATATACAAAGTAGGACAGTGTTTTGCGATAATATCTTGTTTTCACAAATTTTGTTTGGCATTTGCTTAGATTTTGGCATTAAGACTTTTTCTGTAGTGTCCATAGTTTATCAGTTTTAGGTGGGCCCTCAATCCTCTATGTGAGAACTGAGGGCCCAACTTTACAGTCTATAACTCGGTTATTAGACTTTCACAAAATCTGATACCAACTTTCACAATTCTTTGGGAATGTTCACTAAATCCTAAGCACATTTTCAAAGAGTTTTAACAAAGTGGCCCTCACACCACACGCACATTAACCCATGTGCGTGTGGTGTGAGGGCCACTTCGTTAAAACTCTTTGAAAATGTGCTTAGGATTTAGTGAACATTCCCAAAGAATTGTGAAAGTTGGTATCAGATTTTGTGAAAGTCTAATAACCGAGTTATAGACTGTAAAGTTGGGCCCTCAGTTCTCACATAGAGGATTGAGGGCCCACCTGAAACTGATAAACTATGGACACTACAGAAAAAGTATTTATGCCAAAATCTAAGCTAATGCCAAACAAAATTTGTGAAAACAAGATATTATCGCAAAACACTGTCCTACTTTGTATATCTTCGTACAAAATGGGCCCTCAATTCTCATACACGTAAACGTTTATTACGCAATTATAATGAAATCATTAACTTACAGCTACTGTTTGAAATCCTATATGCTACTAAATAAATTGTGAAAATTTATGAAAGCAAGAACAGGTCGCCACTTTTTGTTGTTTAAAAGTTATGACCTTGATAAAATTCGGGCCCTCAGTCCTCTATTTTATTTTGTTTTCGATTTATTACGCTTATCGTATGAAAGATAAGACAAATACAAAATTGTCTCTTTTTGTGAAAAAAATTGTGCAACAAATGCGATACCAGAAAGAAATTAAAAGACCCTTTATTGTATAAATAAATCGAGTTTTATTTTTATTCTCTGTATTAGGAAATAGGGTGACCACAATTTCTTTTAGATTGCAGTAAAGATTAGTAAATGTAGAGTCATAGGTTTTAATAAACTTTCTTCGATTTTTCGCTTATTATCGTCATAGCATTTGTACTCAAGTTTCGAGCTAAAAAAAAAATAATTTCGGAAATTGAACGATCACATAGAAAAATACTATTACCAAAATCATTTTTGCTTGAAAAATCGTTCGTTCCGAAAAAACTAATGACAATAATCAAATAATTTATTTATTATTTTTATAAAGGCTTTTGCCCAGCAATGGGACAATGTAGGCTAAATATAATCCTAACTAATATTATAAATGTGAAAGTAAGTTTGTTTGTTAGCTTTTCACGCTTATACCACTGAACCTTTCATCCCGAATTCCTAGGTAGGTACTTGCACAATAACAAAGATGTTTTCTGGAGTATGAAATAATTATATTTTACTTTAAAAACTTTACATTTTATAAATAGGTGAAATTAAATTAAACAATTCTTAGAGTGACTATCTAAGTACTATTTAGTAAAATATTACGAACTTATAAAATTATGAGTACCTATGTATCAAAACAAACTTACCTTGAATGTTTGATATCTTGACCGAAGATGATCGAGTGTCTTGACCGAAGATGTGTTTGCGTATTAAAAAATATTTTTATTTTTATTCTTCACTACATCTGTTTCATAAAACTCGCTTTAATTTAGTAACTACACTAAATATTACAACTATTGTGCATATATGTAAACAATAATAATTATATAATACATGTAATAATATTTTAAATATAATATTAGCTAGTTATTAGTTTTATTTATAATATTAGTTTGGATTATATTTAGCCTGTATTGTCCCATGGCTGAGCAAAATAATAATAATAATAATAATAAATTGTTTAATTTTCGGACAACAATGGAACCATATTTGTTAGTAACTTACATGCTAAAACTTAAACACTAGGATTAGTAATTATAATTAAAGCCTTTATAAAAATAATAAATAAATTATTTGATTATTGTCATTAGTTATTTCAGAACGAACGATATTTCAAGCAAAACTGATTTGGGTAACAGTATTTTTTTGTGATCATTCGAATTCCGAAATTATTATTTTTTTATCACGAAACTTGAGTACAAATGCTATGACGATAATAAGCGAAAAATCGAAGAAAGTTTATTAAAACATATACTCTACATTTGCCTACTAATCTTTACTGCAATCTCAAAGAAATTGTGGTCACCCTATTTGCATTTCAGATGATAAAAATAAAACTCGATTTTCTTATATAATAAAGGGTCTTTTAATTTCTTTCTGGTATCTAATTTGTTGCACAATTTTGACACAAAAAGAGACAATTTTGTATTTGTCTTATCTTTCATACGATAAGCGTAATAAATCGAAAACAAAAGAAATGGAGGACTGAGGGATAACTTTCAAACAACAAAAAGTGGTGACCTGTTCTTGCTTTTATAAATTTTCACAATTTATTTAGTAGCATATAGGATTTCAAACAGTAGCTGTAAGTTAATGATTTCATTATAATTGCGTAATAAACTTTTACGTGTATGAGAATTGAGGGCCCATTTTGTACGAATATATACAAAGTAGGACAGTGTTTTGCGATAATATCTTGTTTTCACAAATTTTGTTTGGCATTAGCTTAGATTTTGGCATAAATACTTTTTCTGTAGTGTCCATAGTTTATCAGTTTCAGGTGGGCCCTCAATCCTCTATGTGAGAACTGAGGGCCCAACTTTACAGTCTATAACTCGGTTATTAGACTTTCACAAAATCTGATACCAACTTTCACAATTCTTTGGGAATGTTCACTAAATCCTAAGCACATTTTCAAAGAGTTTTAACAATGTGGCCCTCACACCACACGCACATTTCATTTTAACAGTTCAACAACATCCGTTGCGTTATTTACTTTGTTGAGCACAATTTTTACGAACACATCAAGCATTGGATTAGCAATGCAATATCCTTCTAAATGATTCAGTGTGTTACGCGATTAGTTTACAGTAAATGAAATTCAAACAACCAGTAAATTATTTTAATTTGTTATTTATTGAAATCACAGGAACTTACATGAACTAAAATCCGCTATAATTTAGGCACATGAAAAGCAAATTAACAATCACTCAATACTCAATCATTTATTGCATTCCACAATGTATATGCTTAGGTGGTAGGTAACATTTGTTGTAACAATCGTGGACCCTGTCGGGCACAGCAAAACAAAAATGTTAAGGAATAGGGCTTATTTATACATGCAAACTAACTTAATCTAAATACAATTTAACACTAATTACTTTACATAAATATTGAACCATACCATCATTTTATTAGATCGGTATGTTTTATTAGGTGTTAGGTCGGGGGGAAGCCAAGTAGTAGGTAATCCCAGTGAAAATCTTTCGCGGTAACGTGCATCGAAGTAGTATCGCAGTGAAGATCTATCGCAGTAACGTGCATCGAAGTGTGTTCGCAGAGACGGTCTTTCGCAGTAACGTGCATCGCAATTTTGTAGCATCGTATTAGCATTTATCGATATTTTGTGCGTCGAAATTCCGTATTGTGCTCGTGATGGGAACTTACAGTATCATCCATCATCGACAGAGATACAAATTATTGAAGCCAACTCGAAAATTTAAATGGAACCTAAGATTTTAACTTGGACTTAAGACTTCAATTTAATTGTGAGCTTAAAACTTAACAAATCTCCTCGCACAATACAACACGTACAGCAAATCAACTCAGCTATACCAATTGAGACAGATACAATGATGATCACTTAGTCTTTACTTCATCATACACTACCATGCACTACTGATTACAATAATTTAAAATAATTCATAAGTAACGCTCAATAAGTAAAACAAATTAATAACCGGTACTATTTCCAGTCAAACAACTTAAGCAATTTTTGCAGCTAACTCTAATCGTCCACATCACACTAATATTAAAAAGTGGAAAGTTTGTGAGTGTGTGTGTTTATATGTTTGTTACTTCTTCACGCTTAAACGGCTAGACCAATTTTGATAAAATTTGGTATGGAGGTAGCTGACACCGTGGATTAACATAATTATACTTTTTATCCTGATATTCCCACGGGATCGACATTTACGCGGGTGCAACAGCCGGGCGCAGCTAGTTATTTCATAATTGCAGCAAAGTAAATTGCGAATCAAACGAGCTTACCTGTTAAGGCGAAAGCGCCAGGGTGGCCCATGAAAGTCATTTTTTTTACGTTTTCTGCAATTTGCAGGTCAGTATTAAGTTGTACCTTGGTTAAAATATGACTCGCAACCGTAACAAATATGTATTTACATAATTATAATCATTAAAGTCATCAGCACAACTCTGAGAATGACTATTTCATAAAATCTTGACATTTTAGGATTATAATAGCTAAATAAGTTGTATTAGGTACTGAATCTTAGGTACTGATTAGGATCAGTAATACAACTTGTTAAGTTAGTATAATTGTAAAATGTCAAGATTAGTGGATGCAGTACCGGTTCCTTCTTCAGAACCGGGACTGGAGTTTCGGTATTGGACTAGACACCGGAATTTCCCGGGAAATTCGGTACTTTCGGTACTTACGTACAAATGTCGCTATTATTTATTGAATGAAGGGCACGTGTGCATACTACATATAATTATCTAAATCTGTTGAAAAATAAACTTATTACAAATGGGGGTTGTTGTAGTTAATAAAACTATGTATTATTCGTAAATCTATAATTGACAATAATCATCGGAACACAATCACAACCGAATATAAATGCTTTTTTGAGATCAAATTAGGAAAAATTATCAAATAGAACTTAAATTCAAGGTATATTTTGAATTAGAAATAAGCCTTTTTTCGTCACGTAATCACTTTGTATAGGACGTATTAATAAATGTTAGTGTGATGCAAGGCAAATAAAATTGTATGGCGCGAAAATTCTCAGTATTTTCGATTAAAAATGTTTTATATTAACATTATTGTATAAAAAGTAGTTTATTGAATATGATTTGTTACTTTATATTGAAAAAAGGAAAAAAAATAAAGTACCGAAAGTATCGAAAGAACCGGGCCTAGGGGTTGAAGACCCGGTACCAAAATTTTTTCCCGGTATTTTCGAGACCCGTATTTCCCGGGAGCATGCCCTAGTCAAGATTTCATGAAATAGTCATTCAGTGGGATTACATGGTCTTACGAGTGGTGTTGATGACTTTAATGATTATAATTCTGTAAACAGGTATTTGTTACGGCCGCGAATCATATTTTAATCAACGCACAACTTAATACTGACCAGCAAATTGCAAAAAACGTAAGAAAATTTTAATTTCGCAGGCTACCTTAGCGCTTCCCCCTTAAGTGATTTGATTTGTACGAGCTGCAATCTAAAGTATATCTATTAAACTACGTAGTATATCCTTCTCTAATTGAGAGTATATTGAGATATAATCAAATCAAAATGGCGGATTTAAAACGTCAGACGACGGATGTAAGAATGTCTGGAAAACAAAAATTGTACTATGACCATGTGGGATTGTCGATAATTATTTTAAACGACAACTTAAAAAGCAGCCCTCGTATATGGTTTTTCACCAGTGTGTCTACGAATATGGTCAGTTAATTTACTCTTTTTACTAAAATTACGCTGACATACATCACACTTACAAGGTTTTTCACCAGTGTGCGTACGAATATGGCGAGTTAAATTATTCTTTATACTAAAATTACGCTGACATACATCACACTTAAAAGGTTTTTCACCTGTATGTAATCAAACATGACTTGTTAAACTTCTCTTTCCACTGAAACTCGACTGACATACATCACACTTGTAAGGTTTTTCACCAGTGTGTATACGAATATGACTTGTTAAAGCACTCTTTTGACTAAAACTACGCTGTCATACATCACACTTATAGGGTTTTTCACCAGTGTGTGTACGAATATGGTCAGTTAAATATTTTTTTTTACTAAAATTACGCTGACATACATCACACTTAAAAGGTTTTTCACCAGTGTGTGTACGAATATGGCGAGTTAAATTAATCTTTTTACTAAAATTACGCTGACATACATCACACTTATAAGGTTTTTCACCTGTGTGTGTACGCATATGAATTGTTAAAGTAGTCTTATTACTAAAACTACGCTGACATACATCACACCTATAAAGTTTTTCACCAGTGTGTATACGAGTATGCTGTGATAAACGACCCTTTTGACTAAAACTACGCTGACATACATCACACCTATAAGGTTTCTCACCAGTATGGGTACGAATATGTTCCGTTAAATACCTCTTGAATCTAAAATTATGCTGACATACATCACACCTATAAAGTTTTTCATCAGTGTGTATAGGAATATGATTCGTTAAAGTACTCGTTTGACTAAAACTACGCTGACATACATCACACTTATAAGGTTTTTCACCAGTGTGTATACGAATATGACTTATTAAAGTAGTCTTATTACTAAAACTACGCTGACATACATCACACTCATAAGGTTTTTCACCTGTGTGTATACGAATATGAATTGTTAAAGTAGTCTTATTATTAAAACCACGGTGACATACATCACACCTATAAAGTTTTTCACCAGTGTGTATACGAGCATGCTGTGATAAATGAGCCTTTTGACTAAAACTACGCTGACATACATCACAATTATAAGGTTTCTCACCAGCAGGGCTAGCATGGGCTGGGGATAAAACTTTTCTCCACCGGTTATTTCCACTGACAAGGGATAAAATTATTTTATCCACCTGCCAAAGCACGGCAACAGGGGGAAAGAGAATTATATCACTTTTTGACATTAGACGTGGATACTCACCCCCCGTCTATAGCATGGCGACTAGTGGAAGAGAAAAATTACAGATATTTTGACATAACAAAGGGAGAAATTTGTCCTCGTCTTTAGATGGTGGGTTTAAGTATATCTCTTGGAGAAAATATAATTAATTGTACTATAAAAATGTCTCGTGCTTACTGCCACCGTGAATAGTTTATCCACCCATGTCGCCATGCTCGGAGGGTGGACAAAATTGACAGAGGGGAATAGTATTTTCTCCTCTCCCTGTGGATAAAATGTCTCCGGCCATGCTAGCCCTGCTGGTTTGTCCACCGTGAATAGTTTATCCACCCATGTCGCCGTGCTCGGAGGGTGGACAAAATTGACAGAGGGGAATAGTATTTTCTCCTCTCCCCGTGGATAAAATGCCTCCGGCCATGCTAGCCCTGCAGTGTGTGTACGAATATGTTGCGTTAAATTACTCTTGTTACTAAAAATACGCTGACAGACATCACACTTATAGGGTTTTTCACCAGTGTATATTCTAATATGGTTTGTTGAATTACTTTTTTCACTGAAGCTACGCTGATCACATTTGTAAGGCTCTATGAAATAAGTGCCAAGTTTCGAGGTACGAATTTGAGTTGTCCTGATAACTTTCGAGTCAAATTTGTATTTTTCAACTTGCTCGGCTGTTATTGCTTCTTTTTCTTTTGTTCTCCGTGTGTCTAGTTTTGGTTTCTTCGCAATGTTCACCCCTGTGACAATAAATCTGGTAAGTACAATGTTAGAAGAAGATTGACATGCACACGATACAAAATAATAGCGGATTGCACGGTTCACACTATAGTCCGACTTTTAATTAGCTGCAGTAAAATGACACTTCTTACTGTCATTTCGTTAAAAAATGTTGCCCCACTATCTCTACTAGTGATGTTATTAAAATGAAATGAAACATCGTTTTAATTTAGATATTAGAAATTTACCTATTTTGATTTAAATATTCTTTGTATTTATTGGATAAAAATATATGTTGTAGCTTCAAATAAGCGTAAATACATGACTATGTATTTACGCTTATTTGAAGCGTAGTAGACTTACTAAAGATAATTTTGGTTCAATTTTTATTCTAAAACTCCTACTATATCGATTTAAGAAATCAATTTTAAACTAATTAAACATACAGGATTATTTGAAAAACTCCAAAAACCCCAAAAATAAGAATATTTAAAAGACTAGCTTTTGCCCGCGGCTTCGCTCGCGTTAAATATTATTAAAAAAAAACGATTACATTTACATCCTCCATCATCCCTTATTTTATCCCCACGGGGGTTGAATTTATCAAAATCCTTTCTTAGGGGATGCCTACGTCATAGTAGCTATATGCATGCGAAGTCTCGGCCCGATCGGTTTAAAATTGACAAAGTTTCATACAAAGTTTCATCCCCTATTTTATCCCCTTGGGGGTAGAATTTATCAAAATCCTTTCTTAGCGGATGCCTACGTCATAACATCTACCTGCATGCCAAATTTCAGCCCGATCCCTCCCGTGGTTTGGGCTGTGCGTTGATAGATCACTATGTCAGTCAGTCACCTTTGAGTTTTATATATTTAGATATGTTTGGGATTAGTGGTGAAGCGTCAATGCCTTTTTCAACATAAAAAATAAAATCATAACATTTTAGGATTTTTTTCCTATCCTATAATATAATATGTTAGTATTTCAAATAAAATATTTTAACTTCTCAATTGATGAATCCTCGCACCAATATTTTATTATTATTTGCCGTTGCCGCAGCGCCCATGTATCGAACCTTTCTTGAGTTTTCTCGCTATATGGCCGATAGATGGCATTAGCGGCAGTGTGCTTCCCGGCCCGTAGAGAGACATTGCGGGTGTTCATCACTCCGCCTTTTAAAAAAATCCTTTTTGGTGAAACCTTGATGACAATCGTAAAATAAATGGACCTGCATCTGTGCTTCATTGACAACTTATAGTGCAATGATGATTTTTGGAGTTTTAACCATTCTTATACCTACGATCCATCACGCGCGCATGAACGAGATATCTTCCCATCTCCCTAGGTCTGAGTGGGATCTCTGGATTGCCAAGGTACGTGGGCATGTTTTTCTGCTAATAATTCTTTGGTATTGGTTTCTCGAGGATTCATCAATAGAAAAATTAGTTTTGTTTTTGAGGTAGGCCATTACACTTTTAAGTTAAGTTCTTAATTCAAATTTTTCTCACAAAGGTGCATGCTATTTACACGCCTCACCAATTAGAATTAATGCTTTTTATAAACCCAATCTGATCACTGATGTGATGACAAAACAGTAATTAGGCATTGCTCAATGTTTTTGCTGTAAATTATCGTGAATTTCATTATAAATATCATCCTCTAATAATATTATCCTCTTTTATAAAATCAATTTAACATGGATCGATTTTGAACTGAATGTTACTTGAATGAATCGATTATTTTGTCACATCACTATTTAACGTTAAAAAGTGGTAACACTTAAGCTGTCATTTTACTACAGCTAATTAAAAGTCCAACGAACCGAAATGTACGAATTTCTAGTGATATTAAATAATACACTTCATCACTAGAGACATGAAGAACAATATTGTACTAACATAATATGATCTGTTCCAAAAATATCAGATAAAAGTTTAAACAGTGGTCAAGAGTTTTAGTAATACATTTATTTGTATTTAGGTTTCAACTTGTATCTCACTTAATATTTCTATTCAAGAAAAAACTATTATTGGGTAATCCATATATTAAATAAAATTCAAAGTCCTGACTGAGTGATATATCAACGCACAGCCTAAGCCGCTGGTCCTAGAGATATGAATTTAGGACGATGCGTTCTTTGTGAAGAGTAGGTATCCACTAAGTAGGCGTTTTTGGAAATTCAACTTTTAAGGGAGTGAAAAAGGAGGTATTTTGTTTATATGAAAAATCTTATTCCTTGAGTTAATAACCTTGACCTTGTCAATAACATTGAGTTTTCAGTCCAATAGTGACATGGTCGTATCGCGAATGGGCAATGTGCGATATAGACCAAACGCTTATTTGAAATGACGTTTAGGCACAACGCGACTTGGGCACACTGCGTTATAGGTATGCAGCTAGTAAAGGGTCCGTACGATGTGCAAGAGAGCTCCACATCGTTCTGTAGCGATCTCGTCAACTCCCACGAACTTAGACTAGACTCTGTCAAGCACCACCAGATGGCGCTGGGGTTCCGAATAGTCAAACGAATGACCGGATGCGACATATATATTTTATGTCAAGTATATAAAAAGGGAAGAGGTCATTGGACATCAAAAAATTGGTCCGGATAGAGCACAGTCGCTCGGATAGACAGCAGTCTGGCCTCTACCCATCGTCGCGTGCCAAACCATTCGGTTCTAAAATAATTGGCACCCACCTGACAGGTGACAAGATCCCCACGGATACTGGTGTGCCATGAATCGTGAATGAGTGCTGCTTGTGGTCACTGGTCGTCTTGCTGGCCATGGTTTTGTTATTGTTATCAGAAATTAACAGTTTATTTATTTTACTACGATGGTCCTAGTTTTTCATTTGTGACTTCAGATCCATAGGACTCAATGGATAGAATTCAACATTGCACGTGCAAGCGGGTTCGCCATTTAGGAAACGCAAACCACATCCTATCAGGTGAACCATTGGCCTGTTTGCTTACCTATAGATTAACTAACTAAAACTTACTTGTCGTCTCCCTGGCTCTTCGTTTCTTCTTAGATACTTCTTGTACTTCAGTTTGAAACACCATTAAAGGTACATCATCTTCTAAATCGGATTCAGAAAGGTGTGGTGGTATATCTGCTACATCTAGACAGCTATTGTCTAAATTTTCCGGTTCTAGCTCTGTAAGTAAACAAAAATAGAGTTTTGTTTCATAACATAATGTGGTTACCGTTAAATTAAATTATATACGCATAAAAACATAACCCTGTCTTTATTGTCACGCAGTATCACCCGCGGGGAGTGCATGGACAGTGTATTAGTGTAGTTATACACCTACATCGCGGAATGTAGGTGTATAACTTTTTATGTAGAAAATAATAATACTACGGAGCCCTTCATTGTGCGTGATCCGACACGCACTTGGCCGGTTTTTTTGAAATCTGAAAGCGGGGTCCTATCTGAAACACGAAACACTCAAATATTTGTTCGGCGTTCCAGAGAACCCCCACCACCACCACCACCACCACCACCCACCACCTACTCAGCTAGTACGTCCAGTAGTTCGTGCTGAATATGCTTGCTGAACAACCCCCTGGGCTCCACTACCATACCGTTGTTGGGTGTCACAACCGTCCCGGACGTTCTATTTATGGCGGGAGGCGTCATAAGCGCGCTCTCACGAGTTAATATTAATAATGTGATATCGCGGAATGTAGATCTATTATTTATTGATCATACCTACATACGGCGATGTGGCTGTACATACTATACACCTCTGACCCTGCAGGTGATGAGTACAGACGCGATGTTGTGTGTAATTACTGAAGTGGTTTGGATTACTCAGTCGTTTGGGCGTTTTTAAGTGTCATGCAGATTTGCTCCTACATGTGGAATAGATCCGAATGCGTCTCGCATGCGTGATTGTATTAATTATTTTTGTCTGAGCAACTAGCAGCATGGTCGTCATGCTCCCTAGTTGTCAATGCTAGAGGTAGCGTCGTGGCTCAAAAGCAGTGAGCGGGTAATGACTGATCTTGTAATGAATGTAAAACTACTCTTAACGGACTGGTAAAAATCATGCTCTGTGCGTACGACGACATTGAACTTACATTATAATAATAATAATAATAAAAATATTTATTGCATTAAAGGGTATTTGTGGTACATACATATTAAAGTTATTAAGGACGCTATCACATTTTTCCACGAATAACAGTGTTTTTCAGGTACCATTTTAACAAACTGGAGTCACAACTGCGAGTATATCTTGGTTTCAAATTAAAGATAATATATTCATCTCCAGACTGGGCCCAAAGCAATTAAACAGCCCCATACAAAATATTCACACAAATACGTTTTTACCATCTCAATAATCGCAAAAAAATTAATATAAAGGGGTCTGAATAAGACCCAATATAGCTAAATCCAATGCATATTTTAACTTAAAAATAAGAAGATATTGTTGCCTATATATAATTCTATAAAGATAAGCTAAATATTTTGTAGATAAATAAATAACATTTCATTTATGAGAAAAATAAGAAACGCCCTCAAATTTCTCCATACATTTTCTACCCGCGGACACTTGCCGGTCGGTCATTCTGCGCTCAGACGCGCCCGTGAAATCACGGCTATGTCGCTATTTCGCAAAAAATAATTACGTTAAAAAGTGAGTTCCGTTTTGAGTACTCCACAATACGATGTTGATACTTTTTCGAGCCGAAATAAAATTAAGTACGATTTTCGGAATTTGTTTTAGATATAAATACTTAGTTGTAATTTTTTGTTTAATGGATGTAGATGACGGATAAAGATTGTATAAATATTTATGTTAATAAATTATAATCAAATGAAAATGACAGAAACAATTTTTTTTTGGGATATTCGATACTATAGTCGATTTTGGGGTGGTGATTACGAATAATTATGACATCCATTTTTTTATTCAAGATGGCGAGTGTATTTTTAACCGACTTCTAAAAAGGGGGAGGTTGTATGTTCGGGCATAACTCCGTCATATACGGACGGACGGCTTAGCAAAATTCTTTCTTTGTTCGAAAGAGGTTTATTCCAAAATGGTCCCATTTAAACGTAAAGATCTGATGATGAGTTTCGGAGACAGACAACGGAACTCTTCAAAAAATGCCAGCAAATCAACCGTGATTGCTGCTATCGCATATCTATACATTGTTTATGCAACTACACATCATAACCCTGTACCCTCTAAAGGGGTACGCGGATGTGTTCAGTAGCTTCCTGTCACTGATATTCACATAGCAAGTAGTGTTATATGAATTTGTGTGGAGTAGGTGGGTACAACTAAAAGTGAAAAATAAAAACCATTTTACAAAAAAAAAAAAAACCGATTTAAAAAAAAAAAAACTACGAACGGAAAAATAAATTTTTGTTTCTTGTTCTTTTTTTGTTTGAAAGGATATACTTTCCAGGTGGTCAGGTCTATTGTCATCAAGTCAGGATCTAATGATGGGATCCTGGAGAAATCGAAGGAACTCTTCAAATTTTATAGGCACACACACCTATAGCGATTTGGGTATTTTTTATAGTAACTCGTGGATTTGCTCTCGGAAAGCACCGTTTAGTGAAGAGGAACTGATTTATTTTATTTTATTTGGGAAACAAACAGATGCAGTAACAAATATACCACTGACTGTAACTGATGATGAAGACCACAGATGGCTACCGGAAATACTCAATAATAAGTATTTCACGGGTTGCGAACTTGCGATTCGATTAGATTACTTTAATATGGTTGCTAAGCAATTCATGCTCGTCACAATACGAATAGTAAAATGGAGCTGACAGGTGCACTCCTCAACAATTGACGTCCCTGCATTGAAAAAAGCAATATTTTGTAAAAGGGGATGAGCAAGTTGACATTAGGTTATTGTAAGTTAGTTACATTATAAACGGACCCGACTAAAAAGCGAGAAATAAAAACCTTTAAACAAAAAAAAAACCGACTTCCAAAAAAACACTACAAAGTGAAAAATAACTTAAAGGACATGGCTAAACTGAAGTATGGACGACTGATCCCGCAATGAAAATGCATGTATAGACATGGTTCCTAGCAATATATAATGCCAAATAGCTGAAAATTTGTATTTTGTAATTAAAAAGGTTCAGGAACTTTTCATATCTGCACATTCCTGAAAATAAAATCGCGTAACTCCTACGATAAAGGTACAAAAACTTCAAACGATGACATTGCTATGCACATTTATCTAGGCGTTTTAACGTGTCGGCGACGATTTTTATTGATTAGTGTTTTTCATTGGCGATTTTGGACTAAGGTACTTGAAGTAAATATCTACAGAGGAGTAATTGCACCAAAAAAACTTGATAAAACGGACTTACGATAGATAATCTCCATTAAAATCATAATAATATAAGTATTCTGTCGTAAAACCTAAACTACATATCCAAATTAGTTAAAATAAAGACAGTATTCACAGACAATGTAAATAACATTATGGTTGAAATGATGAACGTATTTGAAAAAGATCTTAAAGATTAACCAAGCCTAATATTTGTAATTTCTGTATTGAGGTAGGTAGGTTAACAATTCTGCCTAAAGTAGATAACTAACGTACTGAGTAACCAAGGGCATAAAAGATATTGAAATAAAACAACAAAAATGCGATTTACCTATTTATTTACTCGTTTAGTCTTAAAAAACGACGTCTGACATCTGACATTAGTTTTTTTCATAGAGATGGGATTGAACGTCGAGTGGAAGAGAATCGATAAAATAATCGAAAGGGTTAAAAGATACAAATAGAATTAGTTTTTGTCGACCACTATTCAGTTAATATTTTTCGACACAAAATAGGTAGTAAGATTAAACAAAGAAGCATATTCCGAAGCTTTCAGTTATTTTTATTTGATTTTGATTAAGTAGAAAAAAGTGGAATTGAGTATAGTCGATTGTCACTTTAAAAAAACCCCATTTTCCGAATCAAAACCCTGTGACAAGCAACTAAACAGGACACCGAACTGAGCGCCATCAATTCCCGTCGAAAACTTTGATTGCCATTTCTTAGTTTCAGAAAATAAATCGTTTTGATACCCGTTATCAAAAACCGAGTTTCGATTTGACATTATGGAACAGCGATATGACTCCTCCCTAGCTTGCAGTACTGTATTATTTCCTTTGAGTATTAAACCAACTGGAGGCGCCATTGTCAGGCGATCCCCGTTGCCAAAGGTACGAGACCGCCGGTCATAGCGGTTATATACAATATGTGTGCGTATAGTTTATGCTTGTGTTTGTTTTTTGTTTTGTGTGCGTGCGTAACAACGCGATCGAATTGCATTAGTGTATTATTGCGTTCCCTCGTCCCCGCGATGAAAGTGACAGACTTATTTGCATAGATATTAGTACTCGTGGCGTCTCCGGTTGGTTTAATACTCAAAGATTATTTCCCCTTGAACGTGTCATGTCAATCAAAAAAAGCAACTGAGATACTTTTTTATGTTTAATAATTCACGAAAGTTCTTGGAAATTAGTAAACACTAAATAATTCATGAATGAATATTTAAATATTACTAGTTAATGTGAGGTTACTATACATGCTTGGGGCAGTCATTTAGCCATCTCCTTTCGAAGTCGGTGGCAAAATACTAAAATACAGATCCAAAGACATCGACTTCCGAAATAAAGTTATTTTTCACTTTTTGGAAGTCTGTTTTTTTTGTTACATAGTTTTTTTTTTAATGAAAAATAATGAACTCTCGCCTCAGTAAATAAAATACTTACTGTTTTCATAAGTGAATGATTATTTTTGAATATCACAACGAAACTCTACGACAAATCCCAGGCTAGTATTTGATTATGTAGGTAATGCTCCAACAATTGTCATCAAAAATAAAATTTAAAAGTACTTACATCTTTTCAAACTAACAGCAGACTGAAGGATAAACGTAGATGTTCCTTGTAATACTAAAATGTTAAGGTCGTTTTTCGGCACCTGCCAGGGGCGCGGATGAATGCGCAAGCGATACCCGTACCCCCGGCAATAGGAAGGGAACACCGGGGTGTTTTTTAGCCGGTAAGAGTCCGGCATGCCCCTCCGCCTTCCCCAGGGCGGAGGATGTCCATGAGGATTTTCCCCCCCGAGACAAAAAAACAAAAAAAAAGGTCGTTGCTCGGCACCTACTTATTGTACGTAATGACTGATGAACTTCAACAATACTAAAAACGTGATTATAACATATAGTAAGTACTAATAACAGTTACCAAATTCGATTGCGAACTAACAACTAACTTTACTTAATAAATACCAGTAAAATTAAAAAATAATACCTTCAAGTACCAAGATTAGTTATAGTTACGTATAAAATCGAGTGGACAATGGGTTGTACTCCTTTAGGGGTTAGGGTTACCTAAATGGTGTTCACGCTACCATGTGCAACTTCGTATCAGGTGAACCATTGGCGTGTTTGCTTACCTATACATTAAATAACTAATGTCATACCTTTCGTCCCCCAGGCTCTTTGTTTCTTCTTAGATACTTCTTGTTCTTCTTCCATTTCAGTTTTAAGTTCCATTAGAGGAACATCATCTTCTGAATCCGATTCAGAATGATGCGGTTGTGTATCTGCTACATCTAGACAGCTATTGTATACATTTTCTGGTTCCAGCTCTGTAAGTAAACAAAAGCAGTCAAGAGTATTACTCGATTAATACTTGTTTTATTTCACAACATAATGTGGTTACCAATAAGTTGAATTAAACTTAACACTGCCAAAACTTTGAAGTAGTTTAAAACATTTTGTGATCAGTATGAAATAAATAGATTTTAATTTATTTTAAGATTATTTATTGACAATACTATTATTGTTTTTAAAAACATACCATCATTTTGATGTTCCTCCTTTGGCTCAATAACATCATCTACTCTCTCACAAACAGCTGGTAGTTCTTCTTTGATAATACTTTCTGTTCGACATTCATCATCTATACTTATGTGCTCTATTGGCGATTTAATAAGCCCACTACAAAACTCTAAGTGAGCTTGGTTTATTAAAGGATTGAGCTGTAAAAAGATATGTATAGTATTAGGAAAATTTGCTGCTGATCACAGTACCTCGGAGTAATTCTAGACAGTAAGTTTAACTGGAGTAGTCATCTGGACAACAAACTGACATGGCTCGGCACGGCTGAATGGCTGGCTTTTGACTACATTGTAAGTGTATATTTTATGTTTTAATTTGTAATGTGCGTTTTGTTTGTGCAGAATAACTAAATTTGCCAAATTTGCTTCATCCAACCCTGTTGACCAAAAACACTATGTCGTCCATAGCTACGACGTACGGGCTGACACCAAACATAAAATGCATAAAGCGTGGTCAAGAGTGTGGCGGGTAAGCTCAAAGCTTAAGGGGACGTACTACGCCAGTATCCAACCCGACATCCAAAGAAAACCTTGGTTTTTTAAATGTACTAAATTGTCCAAAAGAACTGTTTCATCCTTGTGTAGACTGAGACTCGGCCACTGCTGCAGTCCAGTATTCCTGAATAAGATTCGTGTACGTGACAGTTCCCTGTGCGAATGCGGTCTTGATGATGGTACTCTGGATCATATATTTTTTTCGTGTCCTTTATATTCCCAATCTTTTGATTTGTACCATAAGCTTCCCAAAATTAAAATCACACTTCCTACTAACTTCCATTCCCTTTTAATTAACTTTTCTCCTAAACTAATCCAATTATCCAAGTTCTATCAAAATTTTTGGGTAATCTTTAGTATCGTTTGGCAGGCGGATGGGGGTGGGAGGGGGAGGGGGGGAGGGAGGGGTGTCCCCCCTCTCCCCTGGTACCATTCCCGTGAAAAGGTAACGCACCACTTTTGAGAAAAACAGATATTTGTAACCTAACCTCAAAACACTATAATCGGTAAAAATTTAGTATCCGGGGGCACGAAAACGAGGTGGTGGGGGGTGGAGGGGGGAGGGGGTTCCCCCGTTCCCCCTGGTACCACTCCCATGAAACGAGGACGCACCATTCTTGAGAAAAACAAATTATTGTAACCTAACCTCAAAACACTGGTTTTCAATACAAAGTTGCTTCTGCACGTCTCCGGCGCTGCGGGAAGTGCAGCCCCTTCGCCCTTACGTAACAAAGGATAGGCACCCATGCTCACCTCCGCAGCTTCGGCTTACTGGTCGCCTCCGGCGACCAGCCTCAGCCGCTACGGCTCGCACGGGTGCCTATGCTTTGTTACAGCGGGCGGGGGCTGCACTCCCTCCGCGCCTCCGGATTTTTAAATACACCCTCGGGGTAGCAGCCAAAAGACTACGTGGAGTCGGGGTGCCCCGAGTCGGTTTTGGGACAGATTCGACCTATTCCAACCATAAAGTGGGGTACATAACAAGACAAATAAAACAACAAAACATTCACACACAACAAAGCATTCACTCGTGAAGAAACGGAATGAACCACAGAGTACTTAATAACACTGACAGTACAGTTCTTTTTTTACGTTCCGTTTCACCAATTTTACAGACATTTTACACCACAGACAATATACTGGTACAGATTTGGTTGTCAACAAGAAGCTTATAGATAAAAGTGGAGGCAACACTCTAAATACCTAAGTGAAACCGACTGTGGTCGGACACTCTCTTTCTAAACACATACATATGACAAAGAAAACACATTCACTGTCTCGTTCTTATGTGTGTATTTAGAAAGAGAGTGTCCGACCACAGTCGTCTTCACTTCGGTATTTAGAGTGTTGCCTCCATTTTTATCTATAAGCTTCTTGGTTGTCAATCGCCTATTTTAACGTTTCGTTACACTTTTTATCTGATTTGAGGTTAGAAACAATTTTTATTAATTTCTCGAAAAATATCCATTACCTTGTAATAAGAGCGGTAGCGTTATAATCGGGGACCCACCCTCTACCAGATTTAACCACTTTCAACCCCCTCCGCCTGCCAAACGATACTAAAGCCAACCCAAATTTTTAAATGACAATGACATTAAAATGTAATTTGGTGTGTAATAATAATTTTAATTGTAAATATCTGTGCCGTTTTATAGTAGAATATTTTATGTATTAAAAAAATTATGTTAACTAACAAAACCTGTATTGTCTTTTCAGCTACTAACATTAAAAATTAACAACTACCACAAAGTGCAAAGTTCGATGGCTCATCTTGCTGTCACTACATGACGCTGGCAGAATAGTCGACATCGGCTCAGTTGCCAAAAACGGAAAAAAAAAAAAAAAAAAAAGTACCTTGTATTATAGAGGTCAGTGCGCTAATGGCTAGGCTAGTAGACATCTCCGCATACGTAGTACCTATCTCTAAGTACATAGTCTGTGATCTCCGCTAGGAGTATAGTGTAGTTACTACTCTTTGTATCTCTCGGAGTATTTATGTTCTGTGCTTTGTATAGTGTTCTGTGCATTGAGATGTCAATGGTTCTGTGGTCCTTACCACAGAGTTAGGCATGGGTAATATCGCTTTTACACTATATCAAATCGTATCTATGTATCGGTTTAGAATATCGGATATCGTATCTATATATTTCAATACCTATATATTGGCTGAATCAGTGTGGCATTCGGTAACGAAAATGGTACTCTGATTTTTAGGTTCGGTCGGTTTTGTTCGATTCATGTACATCATTGTATTTTATTTGTAACTGTATAGGTACTCGAAATCAGTAAATGTATTTTTTGGTAGTGTTGATGATATGGCACTGAAATGAAACTAGTACAGTCGTTTCGGTTTTTTAGATTTAGGTATATTTTTATCAATTATATAAATAGGTCAAGTATATTTATCAGTGAATTGAACTTTCCTTCATACTTTTCTCAGGCTTAGGACTGACTGCATTAATAAGCGAATAAAGAAATTTACTGTTAATAAATAAAGGCAATGCAGGCGTATTTAAAAGTTCATAATATATACATTTTGTGAATTATTTACAAATATTTACAAGCGGTATTTAGCATTTTTTTTTTGTTTTTTGTTTTTTTTTTTTTTTTCCGGTTTTCGATTATTTACTTATATGGATGGAATCTCTTTTGGTCTAAATTAACGTTTAAGAAAGTCAGTTGCTTGACTTTTTGTGATGTTAGTCGCGTCCGACGGTCGCTGATGATGAGGCCCGTTTTACTAAATATTCGTTCACAGGGAACAGATGAGGCCATTATATTTCCATATTTTTGGACAAGTTTGGCGAGATGCGGGTATGTGAATTTGTGGACACGCCACCACTCGAGAGGACAGCTCCATTTGTTTCCGTGGAAGGTTGGCAGCGGATCGTCATTAATATATGTGTCGATCTCTTTAATAGCCTTCGACAAAGGAGTCCCAACTGGATGTTGCTTTTGGCCTATAATTTCATCCAGTATAGCCCGAAATCCATCAACAGTGTTGCTGCTACCAGCAGCCGATGCTGACGGCAGAGACGACGACTGTTCTACACTTTCTTCAGCAATCATCGCAACTAACATTTCCTGCACGCGACTCCTGGTATTCCTGGCTTCATTCTGATCGCTAAATACAGATAATTTGTATCGGGGATCTAGGAACGTGCATGTAGAAAATGTTCGGCTTCTTTCAATAAGGCCGAATCTTGTCACCAGTCCCGTTCTCAGGCGATATATGACATCTTTTGTCACTTCATAAAAGGGTTCTATTATAAATTTATCACAGGCTGTTAAAAGGCAGCGTGTCATTACAATGACTAAGCTCCCAGTCATGTATTTTTCACCACTGATTGTTTCAGTGGCTTGGTCAAACGGCTGTAAAATTTTTGCTAACTCGGATAGCAACAACCATTCCTCGTTTGTGATAATGGGTAAATCTTTTTTTAAAACCGCCATTGTGGCCCTCAAATACTGCTCCAGTTCTACGAAGCGCCTAACCATATGGAAACTTGAGTTCCATCGCGTGGGTACTTCCTGTATCAGACGTTTTGGGATACAGTCCGCCTTGTCGTCCGTTTGGGCCTTCAGTAGTTTCTCCAAAGCCGTGCTACTTGTTTTATAATGCCTAACTACTTTTTTTACTTTTTCCAGTAGAGGCTGAATGGTACTGAGAGCAGCTTGCACTATTAAATTCAGGGAGTGCCCGAAACAGCCATAATGTTTCCATCCAATATTATTGATGGCCTTTTGGATGTTAGCTGCGTTATCTGACACCGCGAAATTTATTTTATTGGTTAGTCCCCATTCGGCCACAATATTAAGGAGCATTTCTTGTATATTTTCACTGGTATGGGAGTCTTGAAAATTACAACAATCTAATAATATACATTTTAGCTCTAAATCGTCTGTCATATAGTGACCAGTAACGGCTATGTACGACTCGTTGGATCTCGAAGTCCATAAATCCGTAGTGATACATACGGAATTATTGCATTCCGGGCCTAATTTTATTTTTAATTCTGCTTTGGTTTGGTCGTACAAAGCTGGCAACATGATAGTGGAAATTGTTTTCCTACTTGGCAGTTGGTAGCCAGGAATCCAACGAGCAAACTTTCTAAAAGCTCTTTCTTCAACCAAAGAGAACGGTTGGTAACTATCTATAAATAGATCCATTAAATCTCGATCAATTTTTTTTTTCATTTCGTTCGAAATTCGTCTGTTAGCACCATAACTTCCTATTGTCTGTTGCCTAAGTGTAGGCATTATGGGAAGACTAGCAGCGGATGCGGATGTTGACGTACCGGGAGAAGCACTCACAACAGTTGATGATGACGTACCGGCAGAAGAATCGGTCTCTGCTGTCTGCACCAAAGATTGAGTTTGGCTTTGATGAATCGGCCTAGATTCATGCTGTGCCCTGGACACTGTTGTAAATGCATCTAAGTGCTTTTTTTACAAATGAGCCTTAAGATTTCCTGTAGAGCCCTTGTAGCTGTACATTTCGCAACAAATACGACATTTTGCTTTTTTGTCGACAATATTAGTTTTGTCGAAATAGTCCCATAATATGCTCGTACTTGGACGAGACATATTTCTTACCTATTTTTTTAAACACTAACTTAGTCACTACTCACTAACAAGAGTTTTATTTAAATAACTAGAAATATACCTAAGTATTAATTACTATTTAAAATATTATTTATATTTTATTTACACTAATAATACACAACATGAAAATTATCCCTCACAAAACTAAACAATTACGCACTTTAACTGTAGAAAGTAAAGAAAGCAAGCAGAGAAATTCGGTCACCTGCAGCTATCGCGACGCGTAACTAAAAAGTAAAAATAGAACACGAAAACTACTAAAACAGCAAAGTGCAATCATGGGCAAGGTCAAGGGTCACGTAAAATGAATTCAAAACTATTTTTGTTAAGAGTGCCATATTTATTATGATTTAAAATCCTTGACGTGATGGTTTCCTGTTTACAATTTCAAGTGTTTTGGAAGTGTTTAGAAAATAAAGGTATGCGGTATTAAACTCTATGCTCCTGTAAATAATGTTTAAAATTAGTATTAGACATTAGCGTATCGCACTCTCTCGCTCGTTCATCTACAGCTACATCACTCCCGCCCGCGCGCATAGCAAGGCAAGGAATACTCGATACCATGGACCGGACCACCGTACCACTCTACCCGAACGAAATACCCGAATCAGTTTGAACCGAATATCATAGATGATGCAATACGATATCGGTATTATTCGGTATAGTGTGTTGTTCTGTGCCTTATCGCGCTATATTCGCTACAGGTACGCGGATACCTGATATATAGATTCAGTGCCGTCCGATATATAGGTATTGGATATTGTGCCGATACATAGATATTGTATCTATATACGATTTGTATCGCCCACTCCTACACAGAGTAATTTTATATTATGTTACCGACCATTGAGATAGGAAAAATTACCGACTGACTGATTCAGTGTCCTAAACAAAGAGTAATATAATAATACGGAAGGTCCTAAATCAGTGAACGTGTAATCTAATCAGGAGCTTCGGCGACTGAATTTGGAATCCGATATTTAGGAAGGTGTAATGCCTCTATAGTTACTTTACTCTTTGGGTGTAATAATCTCTTTGTCTTAGGAAGAGAAGTTACGGTCAGTGGGTCGTCTTATGTTCCACACACAGAACACTATACTCCTAGCGGAGGTTCCACATGTGAATCTAAGTTAAAACGCAAGTCTCCCTCGTTATTTGTACGCAACGCAACGCAACAGTGTTTAGCGCAACAGTTGATCTAAATATATCATAACCTACTCTTTTTGGTCAGTGGGTGGATTTTTTGAGTTAAAAGATGGAAAAACTGCTAATGTGTAGGATATGTCTAGCGGAGAATGTCCGCATGTATGAAGTGGTCAACAGGAACTTGCACAAACTGTATGAGAAGCTGACTGATATTCCAGTAAGTTTTTAGTAACCTCTCCTACTCAAAGACTTAGGCTCCAGTAAACATGTACATTAAATTGCAAATCTGCCTTGAGCAAGAGTGGCGATCAATGCTCATGCCTTCTCTGTAAGATGCGCACAGAAACCATTGAAAACCACAAACTGTTGGCTTGTACAGCATTACTATACAGAACAGAAGTATTTTCTTTATAAAAACAAAACAGTGCAATACAAATTTTGTTGCAGTTTGTTACTGAAGACAAGAGACCGATTCTTGCTTGTTTCTTCTGTTGTACTAAACTTAAGCAATGCTACCGATTACTGAGACAATGTCTGAAAGCCGAAGAACTGTTCACTCTGATGATGAATGAGGATTATGAGGTGAGGTATTCTTCAACAGCCATTAATTCTTATAATTTCTTAATTCCAGGATAATGTGGAAGTGATTCCTCTCAAGCCCATTCCTATTGTGTCTGGATTTCTCACCAAGCATTCCATGAAGTGTTGAATGTTAATATGTATGCTTTTGTCAAATGTAGGTGTTTACAAATTATCACATATTAATACTCCACATAATACTGCTACAACTTCTGTGTGAAACTGGAATGTGGCAGTTTTATATCATGTCAGTGCGAGCTATGCAACAATAGCTTCTGCAGTGGTCAGCGAAGTTACATTGGAACTACTTAAGTATCCTCACTTGTAGTGTGGTTCACCTTAGTTTGGCCAATGTATGAGCTTGCACAGCTTTTAGTAGGTATGTTGGCGTTATCAGAGAATCATTTAAACATGTGTTCGCCATGCAGGCTAGTCTTTGCAGGCGTTGTTGTTTGTTGAAGGCTGTGACTAGCTTGGTATGGGGCCACCATACCATGGTACTGTAGTGTCTTGTGTGTTCCGGCCTTTAGCAGAAAGGTCTGGCTAGATATAATATTCCATTCGAAGATTTAAACGAATATGTCAAATATTTTAATAGTGTGTTTTTGTTATAAGATGTTAATTCATATAATTTCTGAAAAGCTGTAATGTTCCTTTCAACAATATAATAGTTCCAAGTCTACGGTCTTTTAAACTGTGGAGGTCCAGTGTTGACCTCTACAGTACCGTAGGTGATCATGGGGCGGATCACTACGGTGCACAGCCAAAGTATAATTTTAGGGGATAGGCCCCACTTCTTACCTATCACTTTCCTGCACTGCCAGGAGGTTATGCAAGCCCTTTTTAGTTAAGAAAGAAAAGAAAGAACAATTATTTATTCTGCAAAAACAAAGCGCACATTACAAATAAAAACATAAAATATACACATACAATGTAGTCAAAAGCCAGCCATTCAGCCTTGCCGAACCGTGTCAGTTTGTTGTCCAGATGACTACTCCAGTTAAACTTACTGTCTAGAATGACTCCGAGGTACTGTAATCAGCATCTAATTTTCCTAATATTATACATATCTTTTTACAGCTCAATCCTTTAATAAACCAAGCTCACTTAGAGTTTTGTAGTGGGCTTATTAAATCGCCAATAGAGCACATAAGTATAGATGATGAATGTCAAACAGAAAGTATTATCAAAGAAGAACTACCAGCTGTTTGTGAGGGAGTAGATGATGTTATTGAGCCAAAGAAGGAACATCAAAATGATGGTATGTTTTTAAAAACAATAATAATATTGTCAATAAATAATCTTAAAATAAATGAAATCTATTTCATATTGATCACAAAATGTTTTAAACTACTTCAAAGTTTTGGCAGTGTTAAGTTTAATTCAACTTAATGGCAATCACAGTATGTTGTGAAATAAACCAATTATTAATTGAGTAATACTCTTGACTGTTTTTGTTTATTTACAGAGCTGAAATCGGAATTTTTTTACAATAGCTGTCTAGATGTAGCAGATACTCAACCACACCGTTTTGAATCAGATTTAGAAGATGATGTTACTCTAATGGAGTTTAAAACTGAAGTGGAAGAAGAACAAGAAGTATCTAAGAAGAAACAAAGAGCCAGGGAGACGAAAGGTATGTATTAGTTATTTAATGTATAGGTAAGCAAACAGGTCAATGGTTCACCTGATAGGAAGTTGCACACGCTTACATTGCACATGGTAGCATGAACACCATTTAGGTGACCCTAGCCCCTAAAGGAGTACATGCTTACATGTGCAATGTTGAATGAGAGGTTTTTCTTTTCAGTGTTTAAAAAAAAAACATAGTTTCCAAGAACCCTGAAGATGGCGTTGAACTGACTATGTTACTAGGTGCCAAAGTCAAATCGCTTGGGAAAAAAAACATTGCGTCACGTCATATACGCTCGTTGAGTGACAGTTTCGTTTGCTTTCGTTTTACGATCTCAAAATTACATCCAAGTGAATTAATAAAAAAATTATGTGACTTCCGTTCCTTGCAGTGACTTACCAAGTTCAGCGCCATCTATCCAACGACTAGGGAAGCGTTAAAAAAAACAGAAACAGAAAATCCCTCATTCTATCCATAGAATTCAGCATTGCACAAGTATGGACTCGAAGTCACAAATAATAAACTAGGACCATCATAGCCAAATAATTGTGTAATACTGTCAATTTCTGATAACAATAACTAAATCATGGCCAGCAAGATGAACAGTCATCACAAGCAGCACTCATTCACAAGCATAAAGATGAGATAAAAACCGGGCAAGAGCGAGTCGGACTCGTGCACCGAGAGTTCCGTACCATAATATGTTTTTAAATTGTCATCGGCGGGGCCTATATTCGTCAGAGAATTTTAACACTGTGCACTGCGGTGTAGAATATCTCAGTTTTATGTCAGCGCCATCTCTTGACCGATAGTGGAACTAATGTAACTTTTGTTGATGATTTCTGAAAAAGTGTGCTATTTAGAGACTTCGTTTTATTTTTTCTGTAATCTTTACATAAACTTCTATCACAGAATAATTTCAGATTTTTCTCTTTGCAAACTTCGGATATAAGGGGGGGAGGGGCGGTATTATTTTTTTCCCTGATACCACACATGCCCTAGTAGCCCCACTTCGAATATTTAGACCCACTTTCAGTCCCTGTTGCAAAAAATATACAAATATTAGGGTTCTGTACCAAAATAGTAATTATACAAATATTAGGGTTCTGTACCAAGTAGGTCCTTTTGTTGAATACTTATTTAATTAACGAATATTTTCTGTTAAATTTAAAATTTGTGGGCAACTTATAAAAAAGTCATCGTTTTGCAGACACTGCTTTTGCTTTTAAATCTTATAAAGCCCATAAGAAGTCGTAATTTGGGATTTGTAAGGTATGGTGGGCTGCATCAATTGGGTACCCCAGTTGTATTAAAATTTTCATACAACTGGGGTACCCAATTGATGCAGCCCACTGTACATAATAGTTTCTAGCTCCGAGCACTATTCGGCGATCTGAAAGTATAATAACAATAAAAATCCAAGGGGCCCGCTAGTTAGACACTTCACAAAAATGTCATTCAATTAAAAACTGTCGAGGAACAAAATATATCTTATTTATTTTCTTTACTTTACATTATAATGTCTTTATGAAAACCACCTGTTGATGAATTTTGTTTGGGCCCGCCAGTTAGACTCACACTGAACTTTACACCCTGTTGATATTTGACGTAAAGTGATGTTGGTAGGACATAAAAAAGATTGTAATGACGTTATCCGGTCAGTAGACCGCCAAGGTGTCGTGAAGAAAGCGGCGCTGTGAATCAGCGTCGTGACGCGTCTACAGAAACAAAAGACTAAGAGACTACAAACATCACACGGCATTAGCGTTCCTGGGTATATCATCGAGCGTCCCGGGTATGAAGCTTCATAGGGCGCGCTCTCTAGTTATTTTTATTAATAATGTGATATCATGGAATGTATGAGTATTATTTATTGAAGTATTATTATTTTCTACATAAAAAGTTATACACCCACATTCCGCGATGTAGGTGTATACACTAATACACTTTGTCCCTGCACTCCCCGCGGGTGATACTGCGTGACAATAAAGACAGGGTTATGTTTTCATGCATATCTAATTCAACTTCAACAATTCAATTTAAGAGCGTTAACGCCGTACGGCATGGCATACAAACTTTCAAGCCCTTGTTTTTCGAATTTAATGAACCGATTTTAATGAAACTTCACACGTATAAGCAGGATACAAAGGTCTAAAAAGTTAGTAGAAAACATTTTCGAAATGTCTTGTTTAAATAAAGATAACTGGAAATATCTGTTTCTATGGAAAGTTTAAAAGCGGTCTAATTTGGCTGTAACACTATTTTTCGAAAATGGTTTCTACTAACTTTTCAGACCTTTGTATCCTGCTTATGAGTATGAAGTTTCATTAAAATCGGTTCATTCCCTTCGAAAAACAAGGGCTTGAAAATTTGTATGAAATGCCGTTCGGCGTAAACGCTCTTAACGGTAACCACATTATGTTACGAAATAAAACAAACAATAATAAATGAGTAATACTCTTGTATGTTTTTGTTTACTTACAGAGCTAAAGCCAGAAAATTTAGACAATAGCTGTCTAGATGTAGCTGATATACCACCACACCATTCTGAATCAGATTTTGAAGATGATGAGCCTTTAGTGGAGTTTAAAACTGAAGTAGAAGAAGAACAAGAAGTATCTAAGATGAAACGAAGAGCCAGGGAGACGACAAGTAAGTTTTAGTTAGTTAATCTATAGATAAGCAAACAGGTCAATCATTCACCTAATAGGATGTGGTTTGCGTTACCTAAATGACGTACCCGTTTACAGGTGCAATGTTGAATTCTGTCCATTGAGTCCTAAGGATCTGAAGTCACAAATGAAAAACTAGGACCATCGTAGTTAAATAAATAAAATGTTAATTTCTGATAACAATGACACAACCATGGCCAGTAAGACGACCATTCACCACAAGCAGCACTCATTCACGAGCGTAACGCTAAGATCATCTGGTCGAATGGCATGGCACACCAGTATTAACGAAATCATCTGTTGGGATTTTGTCACCGGTGGGGTGCCAACTGTTTTAGAACCGAATGCGACGATGGGAAGAGGCCAGACTGCTGTCTGCGACTGTGCTCTATGCGGACGAATGTTTTTATGTCCAATGACCTCTTCCCTTTTTATATACTTGTACAGACGCCAGCACATCAAGCTACTACGATCTGTCAGATTTCTTTAATAGATTTTTAACTTTATAGCTAAAGCATAAGGTTCAAAGTTGATTGGGAAAATTTGCAGTTTCGGGTAGCTTGATGTGCTGGCGTCTGTACGGTAGGATGCAGAAGTCCATAATCAAAGTTACGAAGCAATAGCTTGGACGTTTAGTTAGACTTACGACCTTCTTATAATGAGTAGTTTGACACACACACCCGCATATTACTCGAATAATCACGCTATTGAATATCTAAATAAATAAATTATAAGGTGGACAGATGCACCATTCACCGCGACTAAATACTTAGAATGTTGTGGTTCTTTGTTGGTTGATAATAATTTCATATTGTGGGTTAGTGATATGTGTTTAATCTATTAGCGGTGTTGTTCATTTTGAAATGCAAGCAAATTAAAATATTGAGATGAAAGCGGTTATTATCACGCTGCGTAAAAGTGGACTTAATAGTATATCACAAATATTTGATGAAACCGGACTGACTGTGAGTATTATGATTTAATTATTTTATCGAACATTTATTTAATTAAAGTATAACTGCTGATCCTTGTAGTAATTTTATTAAACTTTTTATATTTACCATAGGGTCTAAATAGAAGAAAAAAATAATATTTCCATGAGTTTATTTATTTACTTTTGGAATGATGAATATAGCATTATGTATAAATTATAATATAATCATTTTGTAACATTTGAACTATTTTCAAAATAATTTTGTTTCAAAAAAGTAATACTTAATATTTTATAATTTTGCTAGTAGCCTTACAATATTCCTTTTTTGTTTTAGAGAAATTACCTACTGTGAGTCGGAGGGTTAAAAGATATAAGGAAGAGTATAGTCAGTGAATAAGAAACAAGTGGTTTTAACCAACCAGTTACCTACCAGATGAAGTTCCATTGCAAGGAAATATGAAGATATATGTTTAAACATTATAGGATCCATACGCCAGCGTTTACTTGATAACATGGATAATAATGGGGGTTATACAACGTATTAAGTTATAAATTACAAATTGATTTAGTAATATTAAAATATTATTGTGTCGTATCCGTAATAAGGATTATTTTGAGGTTTATAGTTTCAATCTTCTTTTCAAAATGAATTTTGAAAATGAATACTTAAGCTATATCCGCAAGTAAAGCACAATATTATTTTATTACTAAGATAGTTACAATATTTTAAGTCTAATGGTCGTAGCTCACTGATTACCTGCTTACTTCAATAAATTGTTCTTTATGAGAAAATAAACTGTTTTAAAAGTTTATTTATCAAATTATAACGAATAAAAATTTTGAAATCACTTAAAAACTTTTTTGTTTTTACCCCCATATTTTAATAACAAAATAATAATACAAATAAAATAAATATTACATTATTATTCTCGTGTATTAATTTATTGTATAATAAAAAAAGATAAGATTATTGTTGAAAAGATAAATCGAAGTTTCATCTCGAGATTGGAACCCAGGCCTGCGTGTTTACTAATCCTATACGCTACGTTATCCGCTAGCAGTACTTGTTATGAAGTTGTGAATTTTAGCAGTGGTATGAACCAACGAAGGTCATACGTAATTACGCCGCGCGTGTGAAAAAGCGAAGACAGTATACATTTTTGTATGTGTGTATATATTGTGATGTATGTCAGCGTAGTTTTAATCATAAGAATAGTTTAATTCGCCATATTCGTACACACAGTGGTGAAAAACCTTATAGGTGTGATGTATGTCAGCGTAGTTTTAGTCAAAAGATTAATTTATCACAGCATACTCGTACACACACTGGTGAAAAACTTTATAAGTGTGATGTATGTCAGCGTAGTTTTAGTAAGAAGAGTACTTTAACAAGACACGTTCGAGTACACACTGGTGAAAAACCTTATAAGTGTGATGTATGTCAGCGTAATTTTAATGCAAAGTTCTCTTTAGCTCACCATATTCGTACACACTGGTGAAAAACCTTATAAGTGTGATGTATGTCAGCGTAGTTTTAATCATAAGGTTAATTTAACTCGCCATATTCCTACACACTGGTGAAAAACTTTGTGATGTATGTCAGCGTAATTTTAGTAAAAAGAGTAATTTAACTGACCATATTCGTAGACACACTGGTGAAAAACCTTATATGAGGGCTGCTTTTTAACTTGTGTCGTTTGAAATAAGTATAGACAATCCCACATCTTATATCCGTCGTCCAACGTCTTAAATCCGCCATTTTGATTTGATTATATCTCAATATACTCTCTCAATTAGAGAAGGATATACTACTTTAGTTTAATAGATATACTTTAGATTGCAGCTCGTACAAATCAAATCACTTAAGGGGGAAGCGCTAAGGTAGCCTGCGAAATTAAAATTGTCTTACGTGTTTCGCAATTTGCTGGTCAGTATTAAGTTGTACAATCATTTGCAAAAGTCGATAAGAATTCTCACAACGTATTCGTTTGACGTTTAGTTTGACGTACGACCTTCTATTTTCAAGTTTTCGCCAACAAATGATTGAAATTCACAATTTCATCAACTTAGCATAAGTCAAGATGGCCCAGTGGTATAGAGCACACAGATTGAAGCGCAAATCAGTGTGCCGCAAGTTCAAATCCCACGCAATTGTTGACATTTTTGTAAGTTCTTACCCGATTGGAAGTTATGGATTAGCATTACATACAAGCTGTTGATTTGCATCCTCGTCAAATTTCAGGAGGTTGTCATAAAAGACATAAATAATCATTTGAAGTACGGTAGGGGGCAATAACTAGTAAGCGCTGCTTTTTTTTTTGTTGTAGAAATTTAACAGTATTTCAGAATTAAACCCTTAATTCAATACAAATAAAACAGAATCACCCGACTATGCACACAGCGACAATGCATGCAGCTGCCATGTAATTCCCCGCGTCGGCCGTCGCGCCGTCGAGCAATGACCGGTAGCAATATTTTTTTATTATTATTATTATTAGCCTGTGATGTCCCACTGCAGGGCAAAGGCCTCCCTACTCTCTTTCCACTTCTCTCTGTTCAAAGCTGCTAAGGACCAGTTCTTGTTGAAGGAGTCCAGCTCATCCCGCCATCTCCGTCTGGGCCTGCCACGATGTTGTTTGCCATTAAGAGGGACCCATTGGGTCGTAAGTTTGGCCGATACCTAATTTTATTTCGAAAATCACCTACATTATTGTCATAAATTTCGCTTGATCATTAACTAATTTTTGAGCATCATTGGAATACGGCAATCTTACTAATGACAGTAATACTAGTGCGCCAAAGAAAAGTTCACTGACCTGCTATCAGATGATTAATAAAATCCTTCTAGCTAAAGTTTTCGTAGTGATTTTGTTTTTATTTGTGGATTAAATTGGTTGATTTGAAACTTTCCTTCCTACATAACGGGCTTAGGACCGGCAATAATCCTACCTTTGTTGGTGTACCGATCTACTAAGTCTAAAAATGTTTTCTACGTTTGATGGAAATGGAAAGACGTTCTAGTTAAGTGTAAGTACGTGGTATACTTTCGACTCTTAGGTATTATTGGCGTAGGTAGTTAAAAATTTGAAATAACTTATTTACACAAATGAAATTGATTAAGCTAACAACGTATTTACAAAATGTACAAATAAATAAATTACTTAACTATGTTACCGGAGGTAAAGTTGCCACGTACTTAGGTAGTACGTACTGGTTTTCCTTCAGCTTATGTAACACTAACACATTCGTTTTTAAAAGTGTCGAAAACGACAAAATGTAATCCGCACGGCATTATCACCTGGGTGAATGTCTTGTGCCTTGCGGTAGTGGAACGGGTGTTGCAGTTCACGCTTCAGTATGCGCAACACTGGTGTGGTGCATAGCAGCCAGCATGACGCTCTGTGATGGGGGTTCCCGATCGGGAAACATTTCCGTGAATATCCGGATGACTCCAAGTAGGCTGTCTCCACTGATGGCATACCCACCTGACCATCTCCACCAGCACGACATTTGAATTGAACACTTTGTACCTACGTCTCAACGATGTACCGAGAAGCGGAATTCGCAAAGCGCACGAACGCGGCGGCGATTTCAATTACATTGTTAGTTCCGGGGCCGCGGGGGCGTGGCTTAGGGTGCGCGGGAGAGCAAGTACCCGCGTCGCCGCACCGTGATTGGGGGATGGGATTGATTACCTACGAATTTATCGAATGATCGATTCTCATGCGCATTTACATGTGTGTGTGTGTGTGAAATAGGGCTAGTAACAGACGGGCTGCGTTCAAATACGGCTGGTTCACACTTACGGATTTCCGTAAATAAGAAAAAAAATACCTACCCATTTTATTGTTGATTTGGGTCGAGAATCATTAGCATAATTGGACGTAGTTAAGCAGAAAGGACTCAACAAAAAAAATGACAAACAGAAAAAGCGTTACTCTGTGTAATACAACTTGACTTATGAAAATGTTAGTATATTATCCCATAGGTGACAATATTTCAAATAATTCCAGATACAACATCATTGCAGGAATACACACCTATTACTTAAAACCTCGATAACTCAAAAATAACTTTTTGTGGGTTGAGTCCTTTCTGCTTAACTACGTCCAATTATGTCCTTGAATTTGACTAGGATGCAAATCAACAGCCTGTATATTAAATTATTCTTTAACTTGTTCACACATTTCTTAGAGTTAGAAAGGTAGATCACAAAAAAACTAAATAAAGAATTTTGTTTTTTATTCTTCTACCCGCACTGTTCTAACATAATAGATCACAAAAAAACTAAATAAAGAATTTTGTTTTTTATTCTTCTACCCGCACTGTTCTAACATAATAGTTCAATTTATTGTTCTCATCTAATTGACGATTATCTTTTGAGAACTAAAGTTCTTTAACAGAAATTGAGGTTTAGTTTCAATCTTCTTTACGTCAAGAAATGAACAATTAGGCTATGACCTCAATACATTCTTTGTGACGTTACATAAAAATAAAATGTTTACAAAGTCTAAATCATATATCACTTTTCAATCAATAACTGGATATAAACAATTCTATTTTATTTTATTAAAATTTTAATATCCTTTCATTGTTACGTTATTCATTCAAAGATGTAACAACTAAATAATTGCAAATTACAAATGTGATTCTTCTTGTGGATAACCGCAGAGTTGAATTTGCCCGCGTGAAAAAAAAAATGTTGGCACTTGAGGATTACGTCATCACAGCGGGCGGCGGCCGCACGCTACAAAAAGGTGATTTACGACGTTGTTTCTTAGAATGGTGCTTACACTTGAATGTTTTTGTAATGGGAAGGAACAGGGCTATACAATAGCGTTTGTTTCGTTTGAATGTATGAATGTTATCATTTCTAAAATTGGTTGTAAAAATGAACAAAGATAATTTTTGTCTCAGATTTCAAGTAAATGGCTGTAATTAAAAAAAACAAGTGATGATCTATATGTTTTAAGGTTTTAAATGCATGGTGTGATTATTCTTAACATAAAAAATAAATAAAACCACATTGCATAGTACATTATTTATTATTTACAAGCATCCCAAGTTGAAAGAAAAATTTCGACTGAAAAAAATTATTGCGCCCAGACAAAAAAAAAATTCTACATATATCTGATACATAGGTTAAAAATATTGGTACCTGTAGTAAGCTTATGTAATGCTTCAACATATTTGTAAAAATCGTAGCAGTAGAATTAAACACTGTACTAAAATAAGGTTCTGAAGACACATACAAGTTCTATCAGAAAATATGATATGCATTTATTTTCAAAAAAATGTCTTACAAGTTTGATCAAAATATAATATAATATTAATTAAATGATGTTTTATTAAATACCCTTTCTAAAGAAGTATTAACAATACGACACAATCAGAAAAAGTTACATGCATTTCAAGTTGACCTGTGCAAAATGTTCTCAAATTGCCGAACAATAAGGCTGGGTATACATATTGAAGAAAAAATCCGGATCCGAACTGAATACCTATCTATGAAATCCGTTAATCTATTTTTATTGATTAATGTTTAAAGACAGCAAAATCCATTCTCGCCCAGTAGAATAGAATAATATATTTTAATTTTTACCCGACTACGGCGAAAAAAAGGGAGGGTTAGTTTCTATGTCCCTTAAACTAGTGAACTGATTTTAACAAGTGGAACCATGAGAAAGGTGGCGACGGCCACCGATTCCAAAAATTGTTTAATTTTAACCGACTTCAAAAAAAGGAGGAACATTTTCATAGGTGTATGTATGTATGTATGTGAAGAAATTGTTAATCGGATTGTGACAATATTTTTTTATTGTCTTACATTTACTTCAAGTTATGAAACAGTGCAAGTTTCATTACAACACATTACATAATGGTGTGCAAATATTCATTTTGACACTTTAAAAATAAAACAAAAGGTAAAAAAAATGTAAAATGTACAAGGTAAAAAATAAAAAGTATAGGCATTACTAGCTATTCATACACGGAATATCTTAGGGGGTCATTCTACTTATCACTGCGAACAACTTTTACTATGCCATCCTGACAAAACCTGAAATCACAAGAAAAAAAAGTCTGAACAGCTGTTTTTTTTTCGCGATTACACGTTCGACCCTATAGTAAAAGTTGTTTATAATGATGAGTACAATGACCCTGTAAAGTTTTATTGTTGAACAATACAACAATAAATGAAAACACTGGGAATACTAATGCATAGGATTATTTTGGAAGTATCAAATTAATCCTAACATCAAAATAATAAAAGTGAGTTTTCAAACAAAGTAACTACTTAGTACCTATAGTGATGGGCCGACTATGAGTTTTGCCAATCTTTGACTAGCTATAGTCACTATAAACTATTGGATATATTTGGTTGGATTTGAACACGTTGACTGCCAGACAACAGACACAATAGAAAATCTATTAGAATAGAATAGAAATAGAATACTCTTGATACACTAAATTACAAACATAAATTTTAATATAGAAACCGTAATATAGATCTATTGTTGGCGGACACCATGTGACCACGGTGGCAGTCAACAATTAAGATATTTCGTGTATGAATAGGTAGATTACATACACTAATTATGGATAACACACAAAAGTCACTAAGTCAAAGAACAAAAAAGACACAAAAAACTGGCCAAGTGCGAGTCGGACTCGCACACGAAGGGTTCCGTACCACAAGGCAAAAACGCCGAAAAAACATGTTTGTTGTATGGGAGCCCCCCTTAAATATTTATTTTATTTTAATTTTATTATTTATTATTAAAGTTAAAATACAACTGAGTATTTTGTGAATATTTCAAGTGCCTACCTGTTGCCATTTTTGATATCGAGCAAAAAAAGGCAAGAAAATCGCGTTTGTTGTATGGGAGCCCCCCTTAAATATTTATTTTATTTTGTTTTTAGTATTTGTTGTTATAGCGGCAACAGAAATACATAACTTGTGAAAATTTCAACTGTCTAGCTATCGCGGTTCTTGAGATACAGCCTGGTGACAGACAGACGGACAGACGGACAGACGGACAGACGGACAGACAGCGAAGTCTTAGTAATAGGGTTCCGTTTTTACCTTTTAGGTACGGAACCCTAAAAAAGAAGGGATGGGTAAGGCACAGAGCTTGTCCACATGAGGCGATTTACGCGCGATTCGAGTAGAGCGGTAGCCAATCGCGACGCCCAAATCCCAAAATTTAACAGGATTTGAGCGACGATATTGTCTATATACGCGGTACTCGACTCGCGCGTAAAACGCCTCATGTAGACAAGCTCATAGGAACTGTTTCGCAGGCTATTGAACGACTGTTCGCGATGGAACAAAAGAAACACTTGGATTTTGAATTCTAATGCGTATAATAGTTTTAGCAAGATTTTACAATGGATATTTGGAATGATTAATTTAAAAGGTGGCAGTTTAACAGAGTATTTTTGGATTTTGGGCTATGCCGATGCGGCGTTGTATAGTAAGTAAGAAAAGGTGTCCGGTGGTGTTGCTTGCGAGCTGCGATCGCGTGAGAATCGGCTTCGACGATTGGCTGTTGATGACCGATGCGCGGCAGACATGACATGATTTTGAACGTCGATGATTGGTCAAGCAGTGGCGTAGATATCCTCCCGGCCATTGAAAGCTCTAGTTCCAGCTGGTCCTTTGTTGGAGTTCAGAAATATATTCGGAGGCCCATCGATTCCAAAAGTGTTGCCTTGCTTGTTCGAGGCGCTGGAACCGGTCGAGGCGGTGCACGTTGGAGTCCACGAAGCTCGGCGTAGGAAGCGACGTTAGTGACCTACCGATTAAAAAGTGAGCTGGGGTAAGAGGTTGGAAATCATTAGGTGAAGGGCTGAGAGGACAAAGGGGTCAGCTATTTAGGATTGCCTCTATCTGAGCAAATACAGTGGTCAATTCCTCGAATGTGTGGTGAGACTGGCTTAAAATTCTGTGTAGGTGGAATTTTGCTGATTTCACGCCGGCTTCTGCCAGACCGTTGAAATGAGGAGCGTACGCAGGGGAGAAGCGGAATTCAATGCCCCGGCGAGCAGCAAAATCTCCAATAGGCTCAGTATTTGATATGAGAAAGCTACCAATTTCCTTTGCGGCAGCCACAAAATTACGACCGTTGTCGCAATAAATAGTTTTAGGCAGTCCTCTACGAGCAATGAATCTATTCACGGTTTGTATGAACGCATCTTTAGTTAGGTCACTTACGACTTCAAGGTGTAGGCATCTGTAACGGAGACAAACAAAAATGCAGAGATAACATTTTGTTATTTTGCATCTGCGACCTTTGCGATCTGTACCGGCAAAGTCAGTGCCAACAGTACTGAAAGGAAAGTCAGGTTCAATGCGATCAGTTGGCAAATTACCCATAATATTAGACATCCTTTAAATCTGCGGCATACAAAACAATTGCGTGCGACGTTACGAGCTAGTTTCCTACCTCCTATAGGCCAATAGCGCTCTCGAATAGAGGCTAAAAGATGTTGAGGCCCTGAGTGAAGTAGGCGTAAATGTTCATTTTGAAAAAATAATTTACTTAGTTAGACAATGATCTGCCTTTAAAACAATAGGATGTTTTTTATTGTACGAGTACGAAGAATTATTAATGCGCCCTCCAACGCGAAGGAGGCCTTCGTCATCGAAGAATGGGTTTAGAGAACAAATGTTAGTCTTAGCTTTTAATGGTTGTTTAGATTTTAATGAAGATTATCTCTTTAGGAAAGGACTGATACCGAGCTATTTTAGTGAGAATAGTCAAAGCCTTCTCAAGCTCTTGAACTTGTAAGGTTCCTGTAATTTTAACTCTAGGGTTTCGACAATTGTGTATAAATCTAATGACTGTAGCGTACACTCTTTGTAACGTAGAAAGTTTGGACAATTGTTGAAAATTTGGTATTGTAGGTGGGGTTTCCGTCACACTGCGGGCATTGCCTTTAGTTCGGGTAATTCTACATTTGAAAGCGAGAGTACGGGCCATGTTGACTCTGGCTGTTTGAGAAAAGAGGGCCCGAACCACCACAAACTAGATTTGCTGACGTCTTCCGGATCTATGCCGCGAGAAGCGAGGTCCGCTGGATTTTCCACGGTAAGGACGTGACGCCAAGCTGCGGAGTCGGTTAACTTAATTATGGCGGCAACCCTATTAGCAACGAATGTTTTAGTTTTGTCGGGAGACCTAAGCCAGCCTAGTACCACATTGGAGTCAGTCCAATACACCTTACGTTTTAGACCGCAACTGAGAGCCTTACTAACAGCGGAAGTCAACTCTGCGCCTAGTAAAGCGCCACAAAGCTCCAATCTAGGAATAGTGCAAGCTTTAATAGGAGCCACGCGAGCTTTAGCGCACAATAAATTGACTTGCACGTTTCCATCCCTATCGACGGATCGTAGGTAGACGCAGCTACCGTAGGCTTGTTGTGAGGCGTCACAAAAACAATGGAGCTCAGTAGAAACTAAGTTATCGATGAGAACTTGTCTTGGGATCTTTAAAGACGACAAAAGGTCAATTTGTTTAGAAAATTTTATCCATTTTTGAATGTCTTTAGGAACTGGCTCATCCCAGCCTAATTTGTTAATCCACACACAGCCTTTGGAGCAATATTTTTGCTTTGATTATACATAGGGATAGAAGGCCAACGTGTCCGTGAGCGGTGTCTATGTGTGCGTTGCTCGGGAGCACTTTGCATGTAGATTGTCTTCTGTACTATCTGTATTTTGTGGCCTTGGTGACGCCTACTTCGCCTGTCGCCACGGGCCGCGGAGCGCAGAAATAATACTTATTATATTGATTTCGCCATAACTTTCAAACCAAACGTCCAATTTTAATGAATTAAAGACTAAATATTATCTACATAAACAGTAGTTTGTGACAAAATAGTTTATTTTGATAAGGAGTAATGAAATGGGTAAAATAATGCGTTTAAATGAAGTCCTAAAAAAATTCAAGATTTTTAAATAAAAAATGGTTGTTCTGCTTAACTCGAAATAGATAGGTATAACGGAGAAGGTATGGTGTGTCTCATTATTATCAGTCATATTTAAACTATGTGTGGGCTACTGTGGGTAAGTGTTGGATAATGCGCAATAGAAAAACAGTTTGCAGTTCAAATGAGATTATAATTTCACAAACAATTTAATCACACTAGCAATTCACACACTGTAGGTACACGATACAACCAGATACGGAACGCGGGACGGTTTCTGAGCACATGTTGTTCGTACGATGTCCAATGTCCAAGAGAGCTCCACATCGTTCTTTTCGCGCTGTCTTCGAGCGTCGACCCCCCCACGAACTCAGGCTAGACTCTGTCAAGCGCCACCAGATGGCGCGGGCGTTCCGAATAGTCGTTGTCGTCACACTGCTTCCGCCTCGTTGTCAAGCCAGCTCCCGTACTAATGATGTCTCCGAAACGGCCATCCTGCTTCCACACGTCCTCGTGTGGTAATCTGTAAACAAACATACCCGCAAAGTATCACATAGCTCGGTCACTCCTGACCAAATATGGTACCTACAGGCAAAAAACACAATGACAATTCCATCAAACTAAAAAAAAATGCAGAGTTCAGAGCATTACTCATTACTTGATTTTCAAATCTCAAGATCACTAACTAAATAATCAACTAAGCTAATAAAACATCCTTAGAGCATTACAAAACACAAAGCAGGAATCTTATTCGTGGCCTGTGGCTTTTCATCAAGCCCAACAAACCTCACGTTTGTTTCTATGAATTCCTCTGAATTCCGAGTCCCACGGACTCTATGGTCTCTACAAGACCCGACCTCCGCCAGAGCCACCCGCGCACCGCGTATCCACGGACTACTAAAAGCAGATACCGACTTCTAACGGATTACGGCTACGAAATGACTACTGGTACGGTCCCGGCCAGCCGACCTAAGATTCACCACTATCACGCGACTTAATCTCTACTCTGTTTCATCAACAAGACTTTTACTTGGCTTTCCTCAAATTCGTTAGTAATACTCTGATTTTCTGGCATTTTTTGCAACCTCCCATATGAAGACTGATGGATCAAAATTAAAAGGGACTCGACTCTATAAAATCTGTTTTATTTTACGATCAATTTGCAATAAGCATTGAAATTAGAAACCAAAAATTAGGCTAATCTAAGAATTTAAACTATCTAGTTTCGAGATTACCGAGACCAACTACAACGATTCCACATTACGTTAGTCAAAGAAAACAAAACCTCAGGTATCCCATTCATGGTCCCACACATTTGTCACATGCGCACTTCCCGCAGGAATGCCGAGTCGTCCTTGACTCTACGGTCTTGGCTTCAAGGCTAGACCCGACCATACTACCCAGAGCTACCGCGTATACCACGCACTCACGATACTCTGGTACGGTCTCCGACCCAATGAACCGAGAACCTGAGTACACAAACTAAAGTGATGCCAACTCATCATCCATTTCGTCTACAATCTCAATTGGTACTTGGCGCTCGGGCATCTTCCGAACAGGGTCATAGAGCGTATTTGTAAGTACGCCCTTAAGACGACCCACTGACCAAAAACACATCAACCAGAGCCATGTACCATCGTTATTCACATTACAACAATAATCTTCTTCACTAAGAGCCTTAGTCACCTGGAAACCCACACACGAGTAAAGGGTGAATCTTGAGAGGCTCAATTTATGATGTCCGGAGGTATAAAGTACCCGCAATATTGAAATAAAGACCCAAAGTATTTTTTTACGTCTTATCGCTATGGTATCTAATTGATGCACAATAGTTACTCTTTTTAATTTGGGTGTAATTATCGAAAAAAAAAACAAAACGTCACAAAAATTGATAACCCTGGCGCGTCCTTTACACATTTTTTAATGAAAACAACCCGAAGTCGCCAATTTATAAATGTAAAATGATCAATTTATGTAGTTTTTCAACAACTAGATTAGTATGTGTTGAAAATAAAAATATACAGTTTTTATTTTATCCCATAGTTTTACATAGAAATAGATTTAAAGTTTTGTCCAGAGCTAAACAGTGATTCCTGTGGCGCGCTACATAACTAGACATAGATCGCTAGTGGAGCGGTCGCGAAGCGCACTTATTCGTTCTCGTGCGAGCTCTAGTCGCGCTTAAAATGCCGTGGTGGAAGGTAGCGTCTCACTTTGCCCGTGGACGAAATTACGAAGGTAAACATTTGATTCCCCTGGTTTTGTTTCACTAGGTCATTGATTACCCTGACGGCATAAAAAAATGTATAAGTTTTTTCTCGGATATATCTTTACTAATCTTTTTTGTTATTATTACTAATCTTGTTATTATTGATTTAATAATCTTATTATTATTGCTTAGAACTTTTAACTTTTTACGTAATCGATAAAAAACAAACTTTTATTGATTACCTTGGTGTTGATTCCCTTGGCGTTTTTGCCAGGGTAATCAATATTTTCTAGTTCGTCTAGTACATTTGTTTGTGAACTGTTTCAGTTCCTTCAATAAATGAAAATCTGTCAGCTTCTACAACTAACCTGTATTGACAGCTCTTCACGGCGAACATTCCAGTGCCAGTGATTCTGATTTTGACTTAAATATTTTTTAGACAATAGGTAATAAAACAAGGTTGTGATTCTGATCTGACTACTATATATTTTTTAAATTGTGTCATCCAAAGCAAGGTTCCTAATTTTTGTTAAAATTTTTGATTATGTTTAAAAAGAAAAGTTATAGTTAAAATTTTTATTATTTAGTATGTACATTTTATCATTATTACTTAGGAATAAAGTGATTGATAATTAGGTGTAAAAGTGCCAATAACTGAGAACAAGTGACCGATTATTAAATAAATAGTATGTTTTATTACTTACTTTGGTTTTAATTTTGATTCCCTTGTCATCGTATTTTGATTCCCCTGACCCAAAAAATATGTTTTCAAATATCTTTGTAATGCGTCGTTCAAAACTGACCCCTATTTGATAAACGTGTTTATAATTCGGCTAAAAATCATACTAAACAATAATTTGTAAAAAAAAAAAATAATAAAAATGAGCCACGGGAATCAACTGAATATTCTCAATCTCAAGATTTACCCTAAACCACTAACGCCACGGCGCTCCGGCCGACCAGCAATCGCATTGCTCTCACACATCCAGTGCATGGATCCGTATGCATCACCCTGTGACTACACACAACTTTACTACGGCCGTTAGAGAACGCCTACTCGCGTGGCTCTCACTACTTAGGCTTGCTCATTACTCATCACCACTGTGATCACCATCTACTTCGACTGGTACATGACCTACTGGCATCATTCTTAACCTAACGTGAGAGAATTTAAAATTGCATTGTAAACTAGATTGGGCTATACCTAAAAAAAGTAACAATGTAACCATTTTTGCTGTTGTTTACCAGAGACGCACTCAGTACCGGAGTCAAAACAAAATGAAAACGACTCACCAGATTCGGTAGACAACAGATCTGTAGCCGGCTCAACGGCACAGACATCCACCCGCAGCCATTGCTTCCCTGGCAGAAGTCGCGAAACCTCTTGCACGGAAAGCGCCGTCCCCGATCAGTGACCACTCGTACAGGAGATCCAGAGTGTAGCGTTGTCTGACGCTGCCGTCTTGCTTGTACACGTCGTTGTGTATTAACCTGTAACCACAAAAAAAAAAACCAACAGCAGTGCATGTTCCACTCGGCCAATTCTGACCACACGGTTATCGAAACGCATTACTTAACAAAAATTTTGTAAAAACGATAGCAATCATCGACAACAAAAGATTCCTCTAAGCCTTAGTAATAGTTGGTCAGAAATATATTAACTTAGATCACATACAACGCTCAAGGCCCTGCTGCCGCAGCAGCTAGTGACATTCATGCCACCCATATCGTCATCACCTCAAGTGATACGACCAACATACTTCACTTCACATAGAGTCTACGACTCCCAGGTCATTACATGACCAACACAACAGTAGTCTCCTTTGAGACTCTGGTCCCCGCTGCACCACCAGCTGCCCATCGCTCCCTGAACAACTCATAAGTGAGTTGCAGTTACGACTACAGACAAGTGCGTACAGTGCGACCTGGCCATGGTATGTAGCGCTCTAGCTAACTAGGTATGTGCTCTAACTACTCGGTGAACTCTCATCACCATCTTTTACGTTTAAATCTTTAGGAACACTACTTAGAGGCATCTTTCGTACGCGATCGTGAGCATACTAGTAAGTACGGTTAGAATTTAAAACTTTTAACGTATGGGGAGGTGATCCCCAATCCAAAATATCAACTAACTTAAGTGGACCTCTGAACTTCCGATCTAACTTAGTCTTCTAATCTGATTTCATTCTTCGTTTTTTAATAACACAAAATAGCCTACCCAAAATTTTGTTATAACTGCCTTTGTCCTGTCATAATATTACTTTGCAAGTAAACGTCGGGTAGAAATGTAATAAAATCTCAAGTTATTGCTCGCTAATCGCAACGCTACATATGATTTGTTCTGTGCTGAATACACGCGTTTGACCAATACCAGTTAACGCAACAACATTATTAACGCGTTTGCCACTTAATTAGGCTACACAACTCGCTTTTACTCACGAGCATTCAGCACCAGAATCGTAAACAAAACAATACAGCTCACCTTTATTTTCTAACGTGCCTGAGAGTAGCTGTACGACGCAAACGTCCACTCGCTGCTGCTGCTTGCAGCACGCGGTCCACCTCCACCATCTGCCTGGCTGCCACTGCTCGTGCACCGTGCCGCGGCCCATGACATGTCGCGACTTGTCCTGGATTCCCTCACTTGCAGCACACGAAGGGCTTCACCGATGGCTGCAGGGCTGCTTGGCTTGATTCTTGAAATCACCCCACGTCACTGGTAGCTCCACGTTACGTCTTTGGCTCCCTTTATGCGCCTTAATGACGGCCACACACAACAAGTTGACCTCCTTGCAGTGAATTTTCAGCAAAACACAGATCAGCTATCGTACTGTGTGCTGTTATGTTTGCACACGCACGACGCGTCCTGCCGTGTGTTCTTAATACGAAAACAGGATACGACGAACTCAAACGCCGGTTACAGACACACATTTTTTTTTTTTTAAACGTGGCGGTAGGGCGCAACTGGCGCGTCACTGTGCAAAGGCACTCTGCATACAGCCTATGCCCAAAACAACATGTACTATGATCGCGCATCCGTATCTGGTTTGTCTGGGTCGTACTTCCACGATTATTTAATAAGCGTTCGCATGTTTGCACTTTGTTTATCAAATGTCAACGGTCACTTTAATTTTAAGCGTTCTGATTTTGCGCATGAACCAACACGAATCCCAGTTCTGATATCGGAGAAGGTATAGTGTGTCTCGTTATTATCAGCCATAATTAAACTATTTGTGGGCTACTGTGGGTAAGTGTTGGATAATGCGCAATAGAAAAACAGTTTGCAGTTGAAATCAGATTATAATTTCACAAACAATTTAATCACACTAGCAAATTACACACTGTAGGTACACGACACAACCAGATACGGAACGCGGGACAGTTTCTGAGCACATGTTGTTCGTACGATGTCCAATGTCCAAGAGAGCGATGTGGAATCGTTCTTGTCGAGCTGTCTTCGAGCGTCGACCCCTGTAATAATAAAAAAATATATATTTTAAAGTGTGTGTTGTACTCCAAATAAATAAACAATAAGTAGAAGTGAAAATTCGGGCGCCAGGAGCACACACCAAACTATGCCAAGGATAGACCAGGGGGGGCACACTTAACACTGTCATCATTTCCACAGACGACAGCGACATCTGGAGTTTGACGGGTTAAAAAAACTTGGCAGCCATCTTGTCTTGTTTATCAAACAAACGTCATTGTCGCCGGCCATCCAGTGTTACCAACTTATTGAATTTTCCACTAACACTGATTGTTTCGACCCCCCTTTTAGTGGCGAAATATTGCTTTTAGTAGCTGGTGGTTTTTCTAGTGGTTTAGTAGAATTCAGTTTCAATTACTGAAAATGCTATCACTCAACCACTAAGCCACTAAAACATTACGAAATATATTATTTTTACTTCATTTAATTTTCAGAAATATTTACTTTTACTGTGTAAGTAAATTCTAATAAAAGTTCTATAACAAATCAGTACCCAAGAATCATATAAATGTGAAACCGATGATGGTGCAGACAAAAATTCATCGGAAGACGAATTTTAGAATATCATTTTTTTATCCTAGGTGTTCTTCTTATTGAATAATGTTTATGTTCCTCACCTTGACTTGTTGATTTACTAATAATATTTTATGGTGATTTATTGATTTTAAATATTTCATTACGTGATAATAAAGAATTTTTTTTACTAATATAACTACTTTAATTGGTACTGTTTCCTTTCACAAAAACCAAAAATTTATTTAATGGAAATTTTAGCGAATTTTGTAGTAGGGCCGATTTTTATTAGTGGTTTTCGAAGTTGAATCTGGTGGAGAGCTAGTTTATCTGTTGGCAACACTGCAGGCATCCGCCATTGTCAATTCCGGCTTTCCCGACTTTGATGCGCTTCCCGTAATTCCGAGTTTATCTCAGTTATTTCTGTTTTAGTTGTCACTTGTTACTGTTATTTGTTTTGTTAAATTTTGTTGCTACTCATAGTAAGTAAGTATGCACATTACTATGAGTAGCGAGTCAATATACGAGAGAATATACGAGATATTATGCATTGTATATCTATAGATAGGTGTATATTTGTATCTATAGGTAGGTGTATAGTTTTAGTTCACCTTCCAAACTCGAGGTGGCAGCACTTTCCATAGAAGCAAATTTTACCACAGAGTTGCTACTCTTTGCCTCTATAGTTACTTTACTCTTTGGGATAGACTAACCTGCGGGGCTGGAAAAGTGCCCTGTCAAAATCAACTGACAGCATCAAAAAAAAAGAAAAAATCAGTGTGACCACTACACGACTTGCCATGTAAAAATCATAATATACTGTATAATCTATGGTCGACCCCCCACGAACTCAGGCTAGACTCTGTCAAGCGCCACCAGATAGCGCTGGCGTTCCGAATAGTCGTTGTCATCACACTGCTTCCGCCTCGTTGTCAAGTCAGCTCCCGTACTAATGATGTCTCCGACATATAATAATACGGAAGGTCCTAAATAAATCAGTGAACGTGTAATCTAATCAGGAGCTCCGGCGACTGAATTTGGAATCCGATATTTAGGAAGGTGTAATGCCTCTATAGTTACTTTACTCTTTGGGTGTAATAATCTCTTAGTCTTAGGAAGAGAAGTTACGGTCAGTGGGTCGTCATAAGTTCCACATGTGAATCTAAGTTAAAACGCAAGTCTCCCTCGTTATTTGTACGCAACGCAACGCAACAGTGTTTAGCGCAACAGTTGATCTAAATATATCATAACCTACTCTTTTTGGTCAGTGGGTGGATTTTTTGAGTTAAAAGATGGAAAAACTGCTAATGTGTAGGATATGTCTAGCGGAGAATGTCCGCATGTATGTAGTGGTCAACAGGAACTTGCACAAACTGTATGAGAAGCTGACTGATATTCCAGTAAGTTTTTAGTAACCTCTCCTACTCAAAGACTTAGGCTCCAGTAAACATGTACATTAAATTGCAAATCTGTCTTGAGCATGAGTGGCGATCAATGCTCATGCCTTCTCTGTAAGATGCGCACAGAAACCATTGAAAACAACAGCTTACAGCATTACTATACAGAACAGAAGTATTTTCTTTATAAAAACAAAACAGTGCATTACAAATTTTGTTGCAGTTTGTTACTGAAGACAAGAGACCGATTCTTGCTTGTTTCTTCTGTTGTACTAAACTTAAGCAATGCTACCGATTACTGAGACAATGTCTGAAAGCCGAAGAACTGTTCACTCTGATGATGAATGAGGATTATGAGGTGAGGTATTCATTAACAGCCATTTATTCTTATAATTTCTTAATTCCAGTGTAACGTGGAAGTGATTCCTCTCAAGCCCATTCCTATTGTGTCTGGATTTCTCACCAAGCATTCCATGAAGTGTTGAATGTTAATATGTATGCTTTTGTCAAATGTAGGTGTTTACAAATTATCACATGTTAATACTCCACATAATACTGCTACAACTTCTGTATGAAACTGGAATGTGGCAGTTTTATATCATGTCAGCGCGAGCTATGCAACAATAGCTTCTGCAGTGGTCAGCGAAGTTACATTGGAACTACTTAAGTATCCTCACTTGTAGTGTGGTTCACCTTAGTTTGGCCAATGTATGAGCTTGCACAGCTTTTAGTAGGTATGTTGGCGTTATCAGAGAATCATTTAAACATGTGTTCGCCATGCAGGCTAGTCTTTGCAGGCGTTGTAGTTTGTTGAAGGCTGTGACTAGCTTGGTATGGGGCCACCATACCATGGTACTGTAGTGTCTTGTGTGTTCCGGCCTTTAGCAGAAAGGTCTGGCTAGATATAATATTCCATTCGAAGATTTAAACAAATATGTCAAATATTTTAATAGTGTGTTTTTGTTATAAGATGTTAATTCATATAATTTCTGAAAAGCTGTAATGTTCCTTTCAACAATATAATAGTTCCAAGTCTACGGTCTTTTAATTATAAACAAGGAACTGTGGAGGTCCAGTGTTGACCTCTACAGTACCGTAGGTGATCATGGGGCGGATCACTACGGTGCACAGCCAAAGTATAATTTTAGGGGATAGGCCCCACTTCTTACCTATCACTTTCCTGCACTGCCAGAAGGTTATGCAAGCCCTTTTTAGTTAAGAAAGAAAAGAAAGAACAATTATTTATTCTGCAAAAACAAAGCGCACATTACAAATAAAAACATAAAATATACACACACAATGTAGTCAAAAGCCAGCCATTCAGCCTTGCCGAACCGTGTCAGTTTGTTGTCCAGATGACTACTCCAGTTAAACTTACTGTCTAGAATGACTCCGAGGTACTGTAATCAGCATCTAATTTTCCTAATATTATACACTAGCTGCGCCCCGCGGTTTCACCCGCATAAGTTTCGATCCCGTGGGAATATCGGGATAAAAAGTAGCCTATATGTTAATCCAGGGTGTCAGCTACCTCCATACCAAATGTTATCAAAATTGGTCCAGCTGTTTGAGCGTGAAGAAGTAACAAACATATAAACACACACACACACTCACAAACTTTCGCCTTTATAATATTAGTGTGATATCTTTTTACAGCTCAATCCTTTAATAAACCAAGCTCACTTAGAGTTTTGTAGTGGGCTTATTAAATCGCCAATAGAGCACATAAGTATAGATGATAAATGTCAA